>CM069135.1:80195492-81395492 GCA_035221665.1 Okamejei kenojei
GTAATGGGGTAATAGTCTTATATGTCATAATATGCTTTAGTATCTGCATATAACACGCCCCTCAGATGCAAAGTGCCAGCGCACATACATGTAACTGCGATAAGCTAAAAATAAAAATCGAATCCACACACCACATCCTGTACCGAACGGCCATCCCACCAAATTAATGACCTCAGAATAGGGTACTGCTGAGCCTAATCAACACTATGGCCTAAAAAACAACCTATTGGGCACGAAAGGTTTGCAAACCCATTGCTACCCTCAGAAAGCAAATGCAAGCCAGGGCCCGGGTCAGGGAGCACAGAGCCGCATTACTGTACTGCCGATTCATTGCTGCTGTTATTTCAAAGTTAATCAAGTCTCCACAAAATTCATACATTCTATAATTTGTTTTCAAGTTGTAAAGTCTATAGGAGTTGTGCGGCTGCGCTGAAAGATGCATTTTTATAAAATATTTCAGGCAATAGATTCTGAGCAATCATGTTCTCACATGCACACTTGTGTTGTGGGATTCCCATAGCATTTCAAACATAAATGGGAGAAAAAACCAAGGCACACAGAGCAGAAGAGGTTTAACAGACTTTGAGTGGAGGGTTAATCGTCCTTTGCTCCTCTGATCTCAATAGAAACAACATGAGAGACATCTGTGCTTGCCATGTGCACAAGTTTATTTAACATATTACGCTAGCAGCATTGGAAATTGCCCCCTTGTGCTAGGATTGCTTTGCCAATGGTCATCAATGTGAACAAATAATATACGATTTCCACAGAACTTACAGTTTGAAGTTTGATCTTATTTTATAGGAGTCGAGTTGAGGACTACGTGAATAGAAGCCCGTACAGCCGTTGTGCGTCAATCTTCAAAGCAGCGAATGAATTCACAGCTAACAATGACCGAAGTATAACGTAAGATGATAAAACTAGAACTACCAGATTAATCTATGAGGGTGGGGAGCGGAGGGCACTAGTCCCTCAACTCGACTCCTCAAAAAAATTAAGATCAAAACATCAAACTGTAGTCTCGTTTAATCTTACCAATTTTATACTTCGGAGTCACGTGAGAGACTACGTTGAAGACTTCAAAGCAAACACAGTAATTCACGCCCAGACTCAAATCCGACGTTCAAAACCGCCTGGATTGACTCAAAAGTCGTTAACAATCAATTCATGCATCAATAATAATTTTTTTAAATGGAATAACAGTTATGTACTAACAAATCATAACAAACCCCCTCTAACTCAGGGGAAAAGTGTAACAGTACTGACACCAGAATCACAAACACCCCGAGCCTTGAAATCGGCTTGTGACAAAACCTCCTGAAATTAGTCACTGAACCATCCGGTTGCCGAGAGGACCTTGAAATAGTTAGCAACCGACCACCTTATCTGTGTGTTTTATTGTGGACTAATAACAAAGCCACTCTATTCCTCTCAGAGGTTTAGTAATCTCAATGTAAAGAGAAAATTGTGAGACTATACAGAGCGATCATCTGCGGTGTATGCTGAAAACAACCATCTTACATCCTTCATGCCTCTTTTATTATGTTTAAGCAAATCATAGACAAAATATAATGTCATCAGCCGACACATGAACTTCTATCTAGCCGTAGCATTTGCAATGTTTGTACACGTTGGCCTGAAACCAACACCATAAGCATGACACCTTCATCGTTAATTTGGCTAGATAGAAGGCTTTAACAGAGCCCACGCGAAGAAGCATAAAAAACCTCACTCCACATTGCAAATACCGCATACCTGATTTAGGAGGAATAGAATTGAAAATCTCCTTTCTGAATCGTGAACTAACGGATTGTCCCCTACTGTATCAATTCTGCATTCATAGGTAAAATAAGAAGACAGAGCATACTGGCTGAAATTAATTCCTGTAACTTAATTTTTTGGTCAAAAAAAAGAGTTGACAAACTCCCAATACATCCGTGATCCCTGCCGTGTGAAATACAATAACCTGCTGTAGGCAGAATTGCTCCCCACTACCTTATATAGGTTGAAAAAATGCAGCTGTACTATACTGGCAGGCCGACGTGAAACAGCCACCGACCGATGAGAACAGTCCTCATCCCCCAGGTTCCGAGCCTCCTTAAAATCTGCAAATTAACCAGATCATACGATCCTATAAAGGATTGACCCCAGTGACTGGATTTACCAGATATTTTTATCTGGCAAAAGCATGTAAGGCTTCCCTAGCCAATTGTAATTACAACGGAAACCCTGCACGTGTAGGCCAATTTGGCACTACCAATACCCCTGAAGCTGTGTCCTCCTTGATCTTTTTGCAAACATCTGCTGAATGAGTACATAATGACGGAAATACATACACAAACATTCCTCCCCCCATGCGCGAAAATGCATCCACAGCTACTGCCCCAGAACCCTGGTTACCATGAAACATATCTAGGTAACTGATATTTAATCGAGATGCAAACAAGTCAATATCTGGCCATGCCATACGTGCTCAATCCTTTGGTTAAACACATCCAGATTTAACATCCATTCATTGTTGGCCATTAACTATGTGACCTCTTCCTGGCAATAAAGTGCTGAAAGCCAGATATTTGGTCATATACACCACTCCAAATCAGGATAGCCAGTCTATCACAAGACAGTGACTTAACTGCCCCCCATGTGGTTTACATATGCCACAGCTTGTGGTGTTGTGAATCAGAAGCTGCACATGCAGATCCCTCCTTGAATAACAATAACAATGATCCATACCAGTACCCAACAACTCAAATATCATCCTCTTAATTGAGGAAGCGATGTCCATCCCACCATTCCATCCTGCCTCCACAACTAGAGACATTCTGTGCACCCTAACCCAGTGCACATCACATCAGTCTGTAATATCAGTGATGGTGAATCCACAAACCTTCCTTACATTTTTTGAAACATGTACTATCCACCATTGTAATGTCAGCATCGACCCCAGCTGACAACTGCATAGGCCCCTATCAAAAATAGCCCCTTTGTATTTCTCAGTGCCTGTTCCTTTGATGTTGTAATTGTTGAATATGCAGATGACTATACTGCACAGCAGGAAAAGCAGCACACAACTTCCCAATAAACAGGCTACCTTTGTCGTAATCGAAGGCCGTTGTTCTCCAACGAGAGTTAACACAGAACTCACTTAACTGATTCACTATCCCTGGAAAAGTACCAACATGTGATTGGAATATGGTAAATCCCAGATAATCAAAAATTTGGACTGTGATAATTTAGATTTACCCTGTGAATAACAAATCCCATTTGTTCAAGGGAGTGATTTTAACAACTGAAGGAAGATGATTGGTTTTCAGCATAGGTATTCTTTTCCAACAACCTGAAATCATCTAAATAGGTCCATTCACATGCCCCTGAGCTCTAAGCAATGCTAACACAGGTTTTTACCAATTAGTAAATAATCTAGGAGCTGAAGTTAATCCATTCGGCAATGTCCTGAAATGCCACAGCTCAGTCATCCAAATAAATTTCAAATATCTTCTCTCATCACCATGAATAGACACGCGTAATACGCATTCTTTAAATCAATGTTGCCATTTAATACCCTTTGGACACTAGATGTTTTTGCACGTGGTAAAGTTCTCCATTTTGAAATGCCTATAACAAACAAATTTGTTCAAATTCGATAAATCCAGAATAATTCTACATCCCCCAGGTCTTTTTAGATCTGGGAAAATACTTGACAGAAATTTGTTGACTTTGATAGACAGAAGGCTCAATTACCCTTCTGATGTAACGACTGCCTTCAATACACTAAGTATGAACAAATCTGATGTCAACTGCTGCCATTGTTTGAGAACAATTTTAACCTTCCCCAATTGAACAGGAACATCAGTTAACTCATCGTCTGTCAAATGTTATATTCCTTACCAGCATCTTTCCTTGCGGCCTTGTTGTCCTCGACTTCTTGTAGAGAACATTTTTTGCCTTGCTTCCAGCTGGCTTAATGAGGGCCAAGGTTATAACAACCTCATAACAGTCTTTGACCCTTTTTGCAAGGTTACCACCAAACAACAGATTTCGTGGTGGTTACACTGGTCGGTTTGCACAACTCGCCAAATTTCGGGTTAGCACTGGCTAATAGGGCCCTCCCGACATTATTAATTTCAAAATGCATTACAAAGGAGTCCCAGTTCATACCTGGTGTGCTTCATACCTATCATTTGTATCAATAACTTTCACCACAGCTGTAATACTGCTTACAACAGTTTAAGCACTTTTTTAAAACTTCATCTCCTGGGCCCTAGCAGCAAACCCATCTATGCAAATTTGGTGATTAACCACCGGTACCTTCAGGAGATCACAATTAACAGGAGCTTTATAGTTTTTTTTTGCTACTTCATCCATAGCTAGCTCCTGTAACTGGTGGGAGAGCATATACTGAATGGCTTCGGCCAATTCTACATCAATCGCCTTTCCTGCCTCTCTACACTCAGCAAACTTCCCAGCAATGTTCGAATTACCTCCAATCGAACACCTTGCTCTCCCCAGCATAGAAACAGTGTCAGCAAAACTGCCCTGATAGAACATCCTCCTCACAGGCAGGATAGTTCTGCAGCCCTGAAACAAGGTGCTGCTAGCACAAGCTCTCCATCAGCCTGGCTTGGGCATCACTCTCCTCACGGAGCTGGAACATCCTCCACACAGCAGGATAGTTCTGCAGCCCTGAAAAACAGGTGCTGCTAGCACAAGCTCTCCATCAGCCTGGCTTGGGCACCACTCCTCCTCACGGAGCTGGTCCCTGTCGAGCATTCTTTTGAAATAGAATCTCGACGTGGGAGAGCCGGTGAGCAAACGGACTCTCCCTATGGAGGGTATAACCTCCAGGCCGACTCATTTACGGGCCACAGAGACTTGCCAGTGGCCTTCCACCCTACTGACCAAGCCTCCACTGCCCACAGCAGTGGGTCCGCAACCACTGGCTGTGTAGCCAGCACCGGGACCAGGTGTACCAGACGGGCCTCCATCCTCAACACTCTCCTGCCACTTTACCTTTCTAACCCCCGGAGCGCCTCGCCGACACCTTCTTCCCTTTCTGCAACATATCTACAAAAACTCCCAACCGTTGCAGAAAAAGACCTGTGGTAAAGTATTTCAACAAACCTTACCTCGTTTCAACTTGTTAACGAAAACTGCTGGAGAATGGAGGGTGAAGTCTGAAGAAGGGTCTCGACCCGAAACGTCGCCCATCTCCTTCGCTCCTTAGATGCCGCTGCACCCGCTGAATTCTCCAGCTTTCCATGTAACCCGCGTTTAAACTTACCGCTCGGAGGAGCGCTGCTGCTCCCCCCGCCCGACTGCACCAGCGTCTGACGTCATGACGCAACCAACGGCTGTACGGGCTTCTATTCACGGAGTCACTCACGTGACTCCGAAGTAAAATGCACTGTTTTGCCAATAGTACGTCTAGTTTAGAAGTGGAGTGATTTGCAAGTTCTCTCAGTTTGCTATCCTTGTTGTTTTAGGGAAGTCTCCTTACATAGAGAATGAACAGATTCCACTTTCTCCTGTCACAGAGCTGCAGACAAGCAACACATGTATGTTGCAAGATTCCTCACAAATTTTACATCATTTTGTGGATATTCCCCAAACTGGAATAGTTTGTAACTTCGTCAGCGCCCGATATGTGGTGACTCTTTGCATACCAGTGTCTGCAAAAACAAAAAAATCTCACTGTGGCATGTCACACGTGATAATAAAGTATAATTCATTCATTCAACTGGAAATATAATAAAATACAAAGCGCTGAAGTAACTCGTTGGGTCAGGTAGCATATCTGGAGGACATGGGTAGACAATATTTTTGGTCGTGACCCTTCTTCTGACTGATGGAGTGGGGTAGAATAAGAGGTAGGTGGTGGAAAAATAGGTGGAGGTGGGACAAATGGATAGGCGCATTGAAACATCATCTATCCATGCCCTTCTGAGATGCTGCCTGACTTGCTGAGTTACTCCAGCACTTTGTGTTCAACATGAGATTCCAGCATCTGCAGTTCCTTGTGGCTGGAATTGTAATAACTTTACTTATAATAATAGTCAGGATGGGTTTAGAATTTAGCCCCTTGAAGATTACCTGCAAGCTCTTAAAGCAGAAGAGGGTAAGGCACCCAAAGCACTGACGGAGAATCCACGACTGCTTTTGACAAAAGCATTACAAACTTACAATCATTAAAATATAAATACGAGTGATAATCTATGAAAGGAACATTGATGTATTTAACAGCAGATGCCATTTACACACTGATAATAAAGTAATTATGTGGAATTGCTTTGGACAACAAAATTGTAAATTTTAATTGAAACAAATACCAGCTATTGAGAGGAAGATCGTCTCCTTTGTTAATGGAAAAAAACCCTCATTCTCACTGTGAAAATATTGCTCCTGCTGGCAAAGCAGTCATCATTCTCACCAGGAAATGGTAATTCACTGAACAAAAGTGATCATTCTTGCTGTGAAGCAGTTGTTCCACATTGTGAAATTGTCCAATTCAGCGAATAGAAGGACAAGAAGCAGCCGCCAATATTACGAGTGTCACTCTTCAGCTCATTTCCGATTCAGATTTGATTAATTGGCAGATGGCATGATTATGCATGATTAGCTAATTGAAAAGGTAAATTGTTGACCATCTACATCTGAATATGGTAGATGCAGGTCACAATTGTTTTTTATTGAGCTGAAGAGAAAAAAAAAATCACAAGGTTGTTAGGTATATATTTGAATATTTGATTCATTCAGAAATGTTAGCTTTTGAATGTGAATTGGTTATTTTGCAACAGCTGTCCCTTTATGGCTTAAGCCCCATGGTAATAGAAAGCTTGTATTCAAAATGTTAACTGTGATGGCCTCCTTCTATCTCGGATACCATTTAGAAGTGTATTCAAGTGATTTTATTTAATTCATTTCTATAAACTGCATTTGTAAGTATTCCCAAGGGCACATCTGGATGGGTAAATTTCAGCAATACTTCTGCTGCCTGGACAGATCAAGAGGAATCTTGCACTCTACCCTTGTCTCTGTTTCCTGATTTGTGGTCGTGTGCTGCATAAAGACTAACTCCAGAGTAGCAGGGAGTAAAGGGTGAGAAAGGGAAGTAAAAGGAAGTGCATCAGCAAACATTGATTCTCTTAGTTGCTGGAGCTACCAGAAAGCTACGGATCCAAGGGATGGTCTCCTCAACTATTCGCATCAACACTCCAATAGTCCTGCAATACCATCCTTTCATCATCTAATTGCCTCCCATCTCTTATCCTCCTCAACAAAATTAAAAAATAAAATCTTTATTTCAAAGTGCTAATTTCAGAATCGGATGAGCAGCGCAGTGGCACAGCAGTAAAGTTCCGGCCTTACAGTGCCAGAGACCCGGGTTTGATCCTTACTATGGGTGCTGTGTGAACGGAGGCTGTACATTCTCCCTGTGATCGTGTGGGTTTTCTCAGGGTGCTCCAGTTTCTTCCCACACTCCAAAGACGTACAGGGTTGTAGGTTAATTGGCTTCTGTAAATTTGTAAATTGTCCCTAGTGTGTAGGATAGTGTTAGTGTGTGGGGTGATCAGTGGTCGGTGCGGACTTGGTGGGCCGAAGGGTCAGCTTCCGTACTGTATCTCTAAATTCTAAAGTAAAGTCTAAAGATGACAAATTGCTGAATGAAGATGATACATGTATAGCTTGGTGTCTTTGTGCTTGTCTCCATGAGGTATTTCCTTGGAGGATATCTTTTAAGAGGCTATTGTTCAAATGTGGGAAGTTGTATCTAACAACATGTTAGTATGAATTACAGCAGTCTGACCTATCGGATGACAAGGAGACCAGCAGGATGACTCATGAAGGAATAGGTTTGCCATTATACTGAAATAAAACATCAGCTGCTTCTGCCGTGGCACGATTCCCATTCTTCTGAAGTTCACACTTCAACTTTAGGTTTAGATTTTAGGTTTATTAAAAGCCCTGACTCACGGTGCGAATTGACCCACAAGTGACCCAGAGTTTTCACTTGCGGTAATCACGTACAATCAACGCAGCGGGAACGTCGGAACTCACGTGAGCAACTTAGCGACTCGTGGCGCTAACAGCAGGTACCCGTGAAGCTTGTTAACTTGTGAAAAAAATTCAAACATGTTTGAGGTTTTCCACAAGTCAAATTTACTGTTCAAGTTAAAAATGGAAACATTAAAACTCGTTGTAATAACGTAGTGGTCCGTGTGTTTACCTTAGTGACTCATGACTCTACCGTGGGCACTCTTTAACTCAGCAGGCAGGCAGCATCTCTGGAGAGAAAGAATGGGTGCGGGATGACATAGTGTGTTATATTGTGCTGTTTGATCGCCCCCTGTCAGCTCCAGCTTTTTGTGTCTATCTTCGGTTTAAACCAGCATCTGCAGGCAGTTACTTTCCTACACTTTATTCCTTTCTTGGCGTCTTCTGGGCAAATGTTGCCTTCTGCACGAACAGTCTTGGATGATATTGTGTGTGTGTGTGTGTGCGTGTGAGGGAGAGAGAGAGAGAATTAATGTGTGAATGAATGGTATAGGAGATGCCGCGGTTTACATTGGCATTGCCCTTTGTGGCGGAGAGCGCTGACCGGTAACCCTGGGTCTTGCGGTCCGGCCAAGACGAGGTGATGCGGACATGGTTTCAGTTGCAATTCCAGAGGAACATTGCTTCCGATCGATGTATCTTATGCACTCCTCAGAAGAACTGGGTGCGCTCTTCACCATCATGGCTCCCAGCCGACAGGTTTCTGATCTGAACAACTAACCTCTTCCCTATTTCTCCTTCCCCCCCCCTATTTCCCTCTCCTCCTCAGCTCTCTTGTTCACTCACACCTTCCCTCCCTCCCTCCCTCCCCCTCCCTCCCTCTCTCCCTCCCTCCCTCCCTCCCTCCCTCCCTCTCGCAGGGCTTGGTTCAAAGGGGGCAATGAATCAAGTGGGTCCCGATCTGAACGAGAGAGAGAGAGAGAGAGAGAGAGAGAGAGAGAGAGAGAGAGAGAGAGAGAGAGAGAGAGAGAGAGAGAGAGAGAGAGAGAGAGAGAGAGAGAGAGAGAGAGAGAGAGAGAGAGAGAGAGAGAGGAGAGAGAGAGAGAGAGAGAGAGAGAGAGAGAGAGAGAGAGAGAGAGAGAGAGAGAGAGAGAGAGAGAGAGAGAGAGAGAGAGAGAGAGAGAGAGAGAGAGAGAGAGAGAGAGAGAGAGAGAGAGAGGAGAGAGAGTGAGAGAGAGAGTGTGTTATGTACAACAGGCTTGTACGCAGTAGCAAGAGACGTTTCCTCTGTTCACGTCCGGGGCTTAAGAGAGATCGGAGAGAATCAATCGCACTCCCTCGCACACCACTCCTAACCCAAGAGCCTTGTCATCACCCCAGACAGATTAATGACCCCCCCACGCCCCCCCCCCAAACCTCCCTCCACCTCAACTCACGCCTGGGCACCAAAGCAGTTAAGGAGGCGAACCCTGAGCTCCGTCTCCCAACAATCTGATGTAAAAACAGTTATTAAAACATACCTTCATTCACGGTTGGCTCAAGAGTAACGGGAGAGGAACTTGGTAACTCGGGAGAGGAACTTGGAACATCGCAGAAATGACATACCAATGGGAACTCGGTTAAACACTTGAACATAAACTTGAAATCTCGTACATAACCACGAGTCTGTTTTTTTTCTTTCACTTGGGGTCACACATGGGTGGACTCGCACCGTGAGACAGGGCTGTAATGTCACCAGTACCAAGATACAGTGAAATACGTTGTTTTGCATGCCATCTAACCAAATCAGATATTATACTTAAATTAAGTATGTACTTAAATTAAGTTTAATATTATATCAAATATTATATCCAATCAAATATTACACATGAATACAATCAAGCCAAACTCACGTTCTTCAGAACTCCAACGTATAAACCAGAAGACTCTGCATGTATAGTCTGGAATAGATACGTGTTTGTGGCAGTCTGAACTTTGAAGGAAGCTGCCAGGACTCTCACCCGAGATTCACCCATGCAGAGCCACTATTATTTTTTACAGAACCTAACATTTGCTCCACGGTTAAGAGCAGGGTTAACATTATTTGCACAAAGATTTGATGTGATTGGAGGCTATCTCCACCATCCCAGTATAAAAACACTAATCACTTTCCACTGCTCCTAGAATTTCATAGTGAAAGCTCATGACCCATCTCTGGTTGAGTGATCCATGATATCATCTCCTAAATCTTCTGCAATGGAGCTAAAGTGTATTCCGATCTGGGAATGAGCTTGTCAGGTCAAATCATGCAGGTATTAAGTTGATGGGTGCAAGTGTTTGATATGTAGAGCTTCCAGTAGTGCTGAAGGCAACAGAGAATGGAAAATGTGTAGGATACAAAAATCAAGTGTGGTGCATAGATTGTAAAAGTACCAAAGGAAAGTGGATAAGGAAGTGCAAGTGATGAAAAAGTAAGAGGCTAGATTAATTGAATGTTAAGATTATTGCTATAAAGACACTGGTGAAGTAATTATTAGTGCTACAGTTAAATACTGGGAACAAAGCTTTCCAAAGAACCAAATCCTAGTGCACTATGTCTTGGTTTCTGAAACACCATCTGAAGGACTTACTATGTTATGGAGAAAATTGTTTCACTAATGCATAACACCAAAGCTGGATCTGGATGTTTTCTCTGCAGTTTAGACTTTACTTTAGACTTTTGAGATACAGCGTTAAAACAGGCCCTTCAGCCCACCGAGTCCACGTCAACCAGCGATCACCTGGTACACTAACACTAACAAACATTATCCTATACATTAGGGACAATTAAAAAAATTACCAACGCCAATTAACCTACAAATTGTAACCTTTGGAATGTGGGAGGAAAGTGGTGCACCTGGAGTAAACTCACTCGGTCACAGGGAGAACGTACAAACTCTGTACAGATAGCACCAGTTCATATAGCATTGTTTATCTTTGCAAATCGAAGCAAGAATTTCATTGTCCTATCTGGGACACATGATAATAAACCTCTTGACTTGACTCTTGACATGTTTTCTGTTTGGTTAAATGAGGAAGAGTACAGCATGAGTAAGCCCTTTCGCCCACGATATCTGTGCCACTATGATACCAATTTAAATTGCACATCAGTTTACGCATTTTAAGAACAATTCACCTCTTCACAAGGTGTGGAAGCTGTCTTTAAATGATGCCAGTGATTCACAGTTTCCTACAACCCCAAAGAAACATGCAGCTAATAAACGTAAATAGTGTTGGTTTCAAGCCTGACCAATGAATTTGATTTTCCTTTCCAGTATCAATTTCTCATGGTATGTATAATCCCACTAATAAGCAAATAGCTTTGTACCGTCACATTTTGAGGCTTCAGTAGCTGGAATACCTTTGCATTTACAATTCAATCTTTCAGTTACTTTCCTTTCTTTGTTCTTGTGCATGAAGTGTTTTGTAAAACAACAGTCATCCCATCTGTGCACCCGTTGAACTTCTACACAGAAACTGTTTAGGTTCATTCTTGCAGAGTGTGTTCAAGATGGAATTAATTTCCTTACCTGCTGTTGTTGAGTTCCTGTGCACTTCCACTATGTTTTATTAGCTTTTGACACACAGAGCAGCACCATCTGGTGCACAGGCAGGAGAGGAAGATTAGAGGTTAAGCAGGGATTGAATATTTCAGGATGAATTTTCAGGTTTAAAAAGGCCTATTTCAGAGTAAAGAAATGTCATGTACATACTCATTATTTATCCACTGACCCTATTAAATCATCAGTAAAATATATTGATTTTTAGAAATATGTGTTTGCTCTGACCTCCCATTTTTTTTAACAGATACAGGTATATCATACTCTGCTCACATGGATGATATTCCATAGTGCATTTATGAATAATAAAATGGATAAATGGCATTATGCCGGGTTCTGTGGTTGACGGTCCATATCTGGTTGATCAGTGTAATATATTTCTTAACATTTCCTTCTGCTCTTTAGGGAATTCTCAGATACCCTAGGGTTAGGAACGTGCACTGCAGAATAATCACAGATACAAATCTATATTGTACATCATATTTTTTTTAGATTATTCTTACAGAACTAAATCCAATAACCCTGAAAACAGGTACTGGAATTGCAATGATAAATTAATGTGCATGCATTGAAATGGCATATTTGTGCAGTCAACTGATTAGCACACTTTCTTTTAGTACAGCCATCACTAACAATGTTCAGTTGCTGCATGTATCAGCAGAGGGCCCAAAGACATAACATTGGAACAACATTTAGCCCATACTGCTTGAGGCTTTTATTTTCTGCTTAAAACCAGCTTACAGTTAGTCAAAACATGGTGCAGTGTACCTGGACAGATGCTGTGATTCCTGTAAATAATGAATCAGACCTGAGATACAGAAAGGAATGGGACAACATAGGACATCGACTAGCCCAAGGTTTTACACAGGCCTTGGCGAGTGAGGTACTTATGAGCAGATCTAGCATGTCCTATTTCATTTAATGAAATCACCAATTTACACTAAAAGGGTAAGTGGAGGTGTATTTATTTTTAACATATCTGTGATAGGAGGGAGACAAAGAGCATCCAAATTACATAGGGAGAGAGAACATAGCCCATTCTTCGTAGCAATGAAATAAGTGTGGGTAGAGAGTGAGAGCATAGACAAAGGAATGTAAAATAAAAAGATACAAAGTGCTGGAGTAACTCAGCGGATCAGGCAACATCTCTGGAGACCATAGATAGCTAACCTTTTGCGCCTGGACCCTTCTTCATATCCATCCCAACCCGAAGCGTCACCTAATCAAGGGTCTCGACCCAAAACGTCGCCTATCTCCTTCACTCCTTAGATGCTGTTGCACCCGCTGAGTTTCTCCAGCCTCTTGTGTACCCTTGATTCTCCAGCATCTGCAGTTCCTTCTTTAACACCTAATCATGCTCTCCTGAAATGCTGCCTGACCTACTGAGTTACTCCAGCAATTTGTGTCTTTTTTTGTAAAACAACATCTGTAGTTCCTTGGTTCTGCAAAGGAATGTGAAAGTTGGAGAATGCAGAGTTATAGAACATGCCCAGCTAATTACACTGTGCTAATAGAGAACTACTGAGCCAGTATCATAGTTGGATAAATCTGTTACTATTTTGGGACACACAAAGAAAATGAATTACCTGAAGTTCTGGAATTTAATAGTGAGTTGGAAGACTCATGCAGAAGATAATGCTGAAGATAGACACAAGAAGCTGGAGTCTCAGCGGGACAGGCAGCATCTCTGGAGAGAAGGAATGGGTGATGTTTCAGGTCATGACCCTCCTTCAATCTAGTTTGGGAAAAGGGAAGCGAGAGATATAGACGACTACATCGGGCTTTGGTATTACTGTGCAGGAAGCTGCTAATACATGAACGGGATAGACAATTACATTGTCCATGAACAGGAAGCCTAGGGTGATTCCTGCAATTTGAAGGCAGTCCCTTGTCAAACCAGTATTTATAAGACATATGGGCAGCTACCCTGATAGGAAAGGTTTAGAGCATTATCGATCAAATACGGGTAAATGGGACTAGCCTAAATCTGTATCTTGGTCGGCGTGGACGTGTTGGGCCAAAGGGCCTGTTTTTGTGCTGTATGACAATGCTGAAGTGTCTTCTGAGAAAATTGAGGGAAGGAAGTCAACATTATTCAATGACGTCTGAACCTGCTGACCTCTCTGAGGTGATGACAATATTGCTCCTACACCTGAACAATACTACTGTCCTCATTATTAGCAACCCTGACTACTGATGTCCATGCAGAAAACATTTTGCAAATAACCTACCAGGTCATCTGAGGTTTGCTTTCATTGCACTTTGTATGCTGCATTCTTTGAGTTACACACCACAGGAGCACAGAAGTCAGAGACAAAAGAAATGTGCAAAGGCGATCAATTAATGTTTAAACATAACGTACAGTATTATTTATGATTTGCCATACAGAAGATATGTGAAGGGTGAGATTCCAGATTCACAGAATCAGCTCTGATTTCTAAATATATTTTGGAAGGGCTATTTTGTGTTTGTTTTTACTCTTGCACTGTGGCCTAAACTATACATCATTGGAAGAGGGCAGATGGGTGTATGGGATTGTTGGAAATCCGGGCTGAGATTACTAGATTATTTCATTGAGATTATTATATACAAGACAGTCTGCGCATAAATCAGTTCTCAAGGTTGCATCCTAAGCTTTCTTCCTAATCTCCATTTTTTCCTTCCTATTGATTATGTTTCTTCTCCTTATTGAGCTACTTCAGGGAGAAAGCTTAGTAGTATATCTGTCATGGTGTGACTGGGTTATTTTGAAGTCTTGGAGATGGCAAAGAGTTTACTATATAGCACATTGTTCCTTGCAGACGTTTGCAATTTAAAATTAGATTTCGAATTCACCACACTATTGCATAGCTTTTGCAAAAGTTTGAAGAAACCCACAACAGCTAACCTGTCCTAGTAAATAACATTATTTTTTTTTACTAACTTTTAAATGAATCTTTTAAACTAACTAACCAGTGTTTAGTTGTGTGTCATTGTGAGAATGTATATTCTAATAGTTGCTGTATGTAAACCCAAAATGCATGTTGTTTTATGTCACAGAAGCCTGGTGCATTGTCATTCCAAAACTGTTGTTGTATTTACAACTTCTTGATATTTACATCACACACAATTCATGGCAGAAGTACACTCATGTCATTAGGGTGGCACAGTGGCGCAGCGGTAGAATTGCTGCATTACAGTGCCAGATATAAAACCCTCAGGTAAGTGTTTAAAACTTGAGGTCGTTTTCTTGGGTCGATAATTCTTGTTACAGGAGCAAGTTCGAACCAATGGAGAAAATGACTAAGGTGATGTCGAGGCAGGCTACCTGGAGAGCAGCTATGGAACACCGGGTAGTGGGCAGCCGTCCATCTCGCCTTCAGAGTCACTGGCGGCGCGGCCAGTGGCTTTAGACTTGGTGCCGCTTGAAAGCACCGTGGCTACTCCGGTGGGTCGGAAAGCCACTAAGAGGTCTGTAAGGCCCATTGACTTGGACGAGTCAGGCCAGGAGGGTTCCCCTCCCACAATGGGCAGCGTTTTCGGACGTTTGTCCAGGATAGAGCTCCCGATGGAGAGGATGCTCCATCACAATATGCTCCAACAGGAGGAGTTATATCACTGCGGGTCTCCTCGGGGGCCCATGGCAGTGGCACCTGTTTCAGGGCTGCATAATGTCTCTTGGAGGAGGTCAGTTTTGTTCTGACTCCGAGTTCGGAGGTACAGTGGCTTGCAAAAGTATTCATACCCCTTGAACTTTTCCACATTTTGTCACATTACAACCACAAACGTAAATGTATTTTATTAGCATTGTATGCGATAGACCAAAACAAAGTGGCGCATAATTGTGAAGTGGAAGGAAAATGATACATGATTTTCAAATCTTTTTGCAAATACAAAACTGAAAAGTGTGGCATGCAAAAGTATTCAGCCCCCTTTACTCTGATACCCCTAAATAAAATCCAGTGCAACCAATTGCCTTCAGAAGTCACCTAATTAGTAAATAGAGTCCACTTGTGTGTAATCTAATCTCAGTATAAATACAGCTGTCTGTGAAGGCCTCAGAGGTTTGTTAGAGAACATTATTGAACAAACAATGTTCCTTGGGCATCATGAAGCCCAAGGAACACACCAGACAGGTCAGGGATAAAGCTGTGGAGAGGTTTAAAGCAGGGTTAGGTTATAAGAAAATATCCCAAGCGTTGAACATTTCATGGAGCACTGTTCAATCCATCATCCGAAAATGGAAAGAGTATGGCACAACTGCAAACCTACCAAGACATGGCCATCCACCTAAACTGATAGGCCGGACAAGGAGAGCATTGATCAGAGAAGCAGCCAAGAGGCCCATGTTAAATCTGGAGGAGCTGCAGAGACCCACAGCTCAGGTGGGAGATTCTGTCCACAGGACAACTATTAGTCGTGCACTCCACAAATCGAGTCTTTATGAAAGAGTGGCAAGAAGAAAGCCATTGTTGAAACAAAGCCATAAGAAGTCCCGTTTGCAGTTTGCCACAAGCCATGTGGGGGACACAGCAAACATGTGGAGGAAGGTGCTTTGGTCTAATGAGACCAAAATTGAAGTTTTTGGTATAAATGCAAAACGCTATGTGTGGTGGAAAACTAACACTGCACATCACCCTGAGCACACCATCCCCACTGTGAAACATGGTGGTGGCAGCATCATGCTGTGGGGATGCTTTTCTTCAGCAGGGACAGGGAAGCTGGTCAGAGTTGATGGGAAGATGGATGGAGCCAAATACAGGGCAATCTTGGAAGAAAACCTGTTAGAGTCTGCAAAAGACTTGAGACTGGGGCGAAGGTTCACCTTCAAACAGGACGACAACCCTGAACATACAGCCAGAGCTACAATGGAATGGTTTAGATCAAAGCATATTCATGTGTTAGAATGGCCCAGTCAAAGTCCAGACCTAAATCCAATTGAGAATCTCTGGCAAGACTTGACAATTGCTTTTCATAGACGCTCTCCATCCAATCCGACTGAGCTTGAGCTATTTTGCAAAGAAGAATGGGCAAAAAATTCAGTCTCTAGATGTGCAAAGCTGGTAGAGACATATCCCAAAATACTTGCAGATGTAATTGCAGCGAAAGGTGGTTCTACAAAGTATTGACTCGGGGGGGGCTGAATACTTTTGCACGCCACAGTTTTCAGTTTTTTATTTGTAATAAAATTTGGAAACCATGTGTCATTTTCCTTCCACTTCACAATTATGCACCACTTTGCGTTGGTCTATCACATAAAATCTCAATAAAATACATTTACGTTTGTGGTTGTAACGTGACAAAATGTGGAAAAGTTCAAGGGATATGAATACTTTTGCAAGCCACTGTATAGCCGGTGAGCATACCTCAAGGCAAGAAGGGCGCGAACCAGAGGTGCCAAGCATTGCATCAAAATGTGTTATTCCGACCGAAACTGGGGAACCGCTGGATGAAGACCTGGCCATGACGATACATTACATGGCCTCACACCAGCTAGAAGACCTCACAATGGAAGAAACTTCCAAAAAAATACGAAAGACCCACCAATTGTGCCTCGCTCAAAGTGCCAATTGTTAACCACGCCATCTGGAGTCACATGGGTGTAGGTATCAGAGCCCAAGAAGTGAGGCCCCAGAAGATACTGAAGCTGCTCGCTTCAGGCATAACAGCTTTCGCTAGATCGGTGGATAGAGGGCCCCTATCTGAGCTGCAGCAGGATGCTCTGGCCCCAATGTGCAATGCACATTTTGAAATAAACTGTTTAGAAAGTCTTATCCGTCCTACTCTGAACCCCAAGGTTGCGGAACTGTGCAAATTCAGCAATGTGCAACCACCGAATCTTCTGTTCGGTGAAGATCTATCAAAATGGGTCAGGGAGCTGGACGACGAGGCGAAAACAGTCGGCCTCATAAAAGCCCCACCGACTAGCAAAATTCTATTTCGGCGGCAGCACCCCCAACAAACGGTTCACTGAAACTGGTTCAGGCCAAGCCGGCCCTTGCCACACATGTGCAATTGGCGCACTACAACATTCTTACTCTCCAAAATTCGGGGGCAGAAATATCCACCGGCAACCATGGAGGTAGGTGGGTCTTGTTCTTTTCAGAACATATCATATATGGATCAGTTCCAAGTTGTTGGGAGATTACACTTGTTTTTCAATGAATGGTGTTGGATAACATCAGATTTGTTTATACTTCACAGTATACAAGGGTACCGAATCAAATTCCTTTTCAATTTGCGTCCACCTATACAGCATACACCAAGCCGGACACTGGTTTTTTCACAACAAGAGTCTTTGGATGCACAAGCTGAAATTGAAACGTTATCTAAAAAAGGGGTAATTGAGAAGTCGTTTCATCAATCTCACCAATTTGTGTCTAATATATTTCCTATACAAAAGAAGGATGGTGGGTGTTGAATCATCCTTGATTTAACTCGACTTAACTCCTTTGTGCAGTATAAACATTTCACAATGGAAATTTTTGTTACTGCTAAAAAACTGGTTTCCAAAGGATGTTATATGGTATGCATAGATCTTAAAGATGCATACTATTCAGTACCCATTCATTGCGATCACCGGAGATATTTGAAGTTTAGCTGGATGAGGCAACAATGGCAGTTTAAAGCATTGCCTAATGGGTTAACTTCAGCCCCTAGATTAATTACAAAATTGTTAAAATCAGTGTTGGGCCTACTCCGGGCTCAGAATCATATTGTAATGGCCTATTTAGATGATGTCCTAACCATGGGAGAAACTCAAAAATCAGCTGAATTATCTATTTCAGCTACCAAACTCATGTTTGAGAGGTTGGGGTTTCTCATCCATCCAGTTAAATCCAAATTGATACCATCTAGAGTTATTGATTATTTGGGATTCATCATTAATTCAACTCACATGTCTGTGACTCTGCCTAGGGGCAAGAGATCAAAATTAATAGAAGCTTGTAACAATCTCGTTGATGAGCAGCAACCTATTCAGCAGGTAGCCAGTATTATTGGCAAATTGGGCCTTTACAGTATCAAAATTTACAACGTGCAAAGGAGCAGGCACTCAAAATACATGCAGGTCATTTCAATAGACCCATGAGGTTACCAGCTGAAGCCATTGCTGTGTTACAGTGGTGGATAGCGAATATTTGGCATTGCTCCAGTAAAATTCTGATTGAGAGACCTTCAGTTATTTTATAAACTGATATTAGTGCTCTAGGATGGGGTGCTACTGATACCATCTCTAGCTGCGGTGGCAGATGGAATATGCATGAGGCATTAATTCTTCAATCACATGGTATTAACTATTTAGAGTTGTTGGGAGCACTCTATGGCCTAAAGGCGTATTGTACTAGTATGCATGACTTGCATGTTCAGCTTCAGATTGACAACACTACAGCAGTAGCATATGTTAATCACATGGGTGGAATCAAGTCGGTATCCTGTGATAAATTGGCTAACCTTATTTGGCACTGGTGCATTACAAGAAACATCTGGGTTTCAGCCATCTACTTACCAGGTAGATTCAACATGGTGGCGGACACCAGACCAAGAAATGGGAGGTGTTCTGCTTGCAGTCGAACATATCATATCACACGGCAAGCATACCAGATGTGTTGAAATATCTTTCAACACTATATTTTGATGAGCGACTGAGTTATAGTGCTATCAACAGTGCCAGGAGTGCCTTATCATCGTACTTGTGGCAGGGATCGGGACAACACTCTGTTGGGTCTCATCCTTTAACATCCAGGTTCCTGAAGGGTATTTTTAACTGTAATCCCCCCAGGCCCAGGTACTCAGAGATTTGGGATGTGAGCATGGTTCTCACGCTGCTTCACCTGTGGCCTCCAGCTACATCCCTGTCTTTGCCTAGACTCACTCTCAAAGTGATCATGCTCATGGCACTGGCTTCAGCGCAACGCGTCCATACGTTGCAGAAGCTGCGACTGGACAGGATGGTTTCATCTGTAAATAACATAATGTTTTATGTTTATGATTTAATTAAGCAGAGCAGGCCAGGGACGTCAGGACTTAAATTTATTTTTATGGCATATCCCATAGATCTTCAGTTATGTGTAGTTACGCACTTGCAGCAGTATATCAAGGTCACCAAGAGCCTCAGAGGCTCTGAATTAACGATATTCATCAGTCACAAAAAGCCTCATAAGACGGTGTCGGTATAGACCATTTCAAGGTGGCTGAAACAGGTTCTGGCTTGTGCGGGAGTGGACACTGACATTTTTAAATCTCACTTCACCAGTCAGCAGCGAGGGCACTGGACGTCCCTCTCGACCAAATCCTTACGGCCGCAGGATGGTCAAATGAACTGACATTTCAAAGGTTCTATAATAAACTTCTTGCCACACCGGGGGTATTTGCCCCCTCCATTTTAAATTCAGTTTTATATCTTCCCCCGGGAGAGAGGGGTCGCTATTGTTTTTCTTTTTTGCTAATTAAAGCATCGACATGTTTAAGTTTGTGTCATGTTTGAATGCATTATTTAGTATTTACTCATCCTGGGTCAACTGAGGCAGTGTGTCGCTTGGACTCGTATCCACGGCATGATATCACAGATATCGTGACTCCGAAGTAACATAATAAGATTAAACGAGAACTTACCAGTTTGAAGTTTGATCTTTATTTTATGAGGAGTTACGATAAGCGATTACGTGCCCTCTGCTCCCAACCCTCATATCATAAAGGTCATCTGGTAGTTCTAGCCTTCTCTAATCTTACTAGGTCATTTCAACTACTGTTATCTGTGATTTCACACCTCTGCTTTGAAGATTGAAGCGCATGCGGATTGGCGGGCTTCTTCACGTAAATCCTCATAAAATAAATATCAAACTTCAAACTGGTAAGCTTGTTTAATCTTAATATTTATCATTGGGAGACTAATGTAGTCATCAGTAGTCAAATGGCTGCCTGTTATAAATCCTACCTCATTTTTCTTATGTGAAATGATTCTTCCAAAAGTAGATTTCAGCTCTCACATATTTACTCTATCACAGATTATTTGGAAAATAAAATCATCAAAAATCCCAGATGTAAGTCGTGAATATCAAATTATTACTTAAAATTACATAGTTCATCTTTCACTCTGGAGCAGTGGATTTCCTTGAAAAGCGTACAAATTATTAGAGTTAGCAATCACTAAAGTGTTCCAGTCTGCACCAATGCATAACATTTTGATCTATGATCAGATCATTTATCCAAATTGGGTTTCTTTACAATTCATTTTTTTAATTGCACCACCTTGGAGCCTAATCCACATATTCACCACCTGTGGACAAAATACCTTTTTTAATCAACACTTGCTAATTCTATATTTCTGCATCCAGAACAATGTTCACAAGTTTCCAATCCCTGTTTTTCTCTAATTAAAATGGTGATTTTACTTAGATTAAAAATGATGCATGGAGAAAATTCATAAAAAATCCACATTGACTACATAATGAAGGCGTATTATATTAATTCCTTGAGCTGATCTACTAACATCAGCATTAAAAGCGTGAATGAGTTATAGTTGGTTGCTTGAGTTAGATCACGAATGGGTACTGTATAATATGTATTCTGCTTCCATCATGTTTTTCTTTTACATGGATGAAAGTTAGGTTAAATATAAATGTCAAATAAAACTTTATCAATTTGAAGAGCACCTCAGGCAAAAGCATGCCATTTAGCAAAAGAGCAACAACAACATTAACCTCTCCATACTATTTCTTTTAAAATAATATTTTTATTAGAAGCATGTACATATCATAATCAAAACACATTTAGTATATCAATCACATATTGCTAATAGATGGGATTCCAGCTATCAGAGTAATAGGGATCCGCATTTATCAATTATATATTAACTCTGCTTCTATTTGTTTATTTTTTAACATTTTTATAGATAGTGAGAAAAAAGGGGGAAAAAAAAACAATAAAAAAGAATAGAATAAATTAGCAATAGTACAACTTTGGAAATAGGTCCGTAGATTATTAAACATAACTATTCATCTAATCCTGGGTTCAAGCTTCAGTCAGACTTCCGTGCCGGACCAATTTACCCTTGCAAAAAGTCAATAAATGGAGACCATATTCTAGCAAATAATTCTTGTTTGTCAATTAAGACAAGTCTAGTTCTTTCCAAATGTAAGGTCTCCGACATCCCCATAATCCACATTTTAATAGTGGGGGTTGTTGGACTTTTCCAAAATTGTAATATTATTTTTTTCCCAGTTATTATACTATAATCAAGGAAGTTTATTTGGCTTGTTGTAAGTTTTAGGCTTTGTTCTGATATTCCTAATTAGTTTTGAGTCGGGATCCGATTGAGTATTAACAACTTCAGAAATTATTCTAAAAATATCCGTCCAGAAATTTTTTATTTTTATACAATTTACAAAAGTATGAGTTAAATTAGCCTCTGAGTATTGACATTTATCACAGATAGGAGAGATATGTGGGAACATTCTATTTAATTTTGTTTTAGAGTAATGCAGTCTATGTAATATTTTAAACTGTATTAAAGAATATCTGGCATTTAACAAACATTGATGAATATGTTGTAAACTTTCATCCCAAATATCTTTCATTATAGGTTGGTCTAATTCATTTTCCCATGCTTGCCTGTATAATTCCGTTGACGGGGCCTCACTATCTAAAATGGTGTTATAAATATGAGATATTAACTTATCTGTATTAGGATGTTTATTCAAATATTCATCAAGAGTTTCTGGCTCTCTAGTTCTATAATCTTGTGTATGTGGTTTAACATAATCTCTAAGTTGTAAATATCTGAAAATGTTATTTGAGTGTAGCCCATAATTCTGTTGTAATTACTGAAATGAAAGAAAAATGCCTTTCCTATAAAGATGTTCCACCTTTTTAATTCCATAATTTTTCCATTGTGTGAATCCTTTATCCAACATAGAGGGTTTAAATGAAGGATTGTTTACAATGGAAAGAATGGGAGTGATAAATTATCCAAGTTTTTTTATTGTTTCCAAATTCGTATACCACTATATATTATAAGGTTTTCACTATAGGTTTTTTTGTTCAGTTTTATGGGAGTTAACAGAATCGAGCCAATTTCAAAAGGCAAACAATCTTCCTTTTCCATCTTAACCAGTCTGGTTGCTGATCCATATCTTCCAACCAGAAGTTCATATATTTAATGCTGCCCAGAAGTAAAACAAAAAAATTGGTAAAGTTAATCCTCCATTCTTCTTAGATTTAGAAAAATGTTTTTTACTTATTCTATGATTCTTATAATCCCAAATAAAGCTTGCGACGATGGAATCAACTTTAAAAAATTTTTTTGGAAGTTATATCAGGATTGATTGAATGAAGTATAATAATTGCACACTATTTAGAATCTGGCTAATGGGAGGTGTTTTGGGGGCAATTCTGTGTCTTTTGTTAAGAACTGGTGAAAATGATATTATGGCAAATAGTACAGCTATTCAATGTCACTCAGGAATAAATGCTGCAAAAGAAAACAGCTATTATAAGTAATAAGGATACCTTTCTTAATAACCTATGATTTACACACGCAACTTATTTGCAATTCAAACCACACGACTTTTGTTTAGTTTAAGAAAAATTATACTCCAGGTCTGACATCAATTTGATAATATATATGAATTGTCATAATAATTGCAGCCTGCTATGATGCTTGTGAAACATTTAATCGAGTTCTTAAGCAGCAGTTTTTAGGATATATTAACCATGGGAATAAAATCAGAAAATGCTGCAAATATTCAGCAGGTGTGTAGCATCCATGGAGAGATAAACAAAGCTAACATTTCAAGTCAATGACCTTTCATCAGAACTGGGGGATAACTGATAAGGCAGAATCTGGTGTTTTCAAATTACACAAAGTAGCAAATTAGTTCGCTCTGGATATGTTAATATAATCATTTCATTAACTGTTGTATAATTTTAGCTTAGTAGTTAGCCACAGTTTGGAATTAGATCATTTTACAGTCATTACTGAGCTTCTTAAAGTCTTTGTATGAATTACCTTCTCTATTACTTTAACAAAGCCCCTAATAACTTTATTTGAAAGTGCTTTGGAATCATTACACATTATGATTTTGACCTTAAAAAACATTTTTGTCAAATAGGGATAAAGAAAATTAAATCCAGAAATCATTGAGATAATCTGAAATCCTATATCTTAAAAGTACATCCATGTGTGCAGAAGTTTAGAAGCAAATAATAAAGATGAGTAGCATTATGTGGCTATTGCATAAGCAGATAATTGCATTTTTCCAATTACCTTCCTCTAATTCACTGTGTTCAATGATGAACTAAATAATTCATTAGCAGTCCAGAAACACAAGTTGCAAAGTGTTTGCCCACTCACTTCAAATGTTTTGAACCCACTGGATCCTTGGCTCCAATTCAGCTGCTATTCTGAGATTTACCATTTTATTAACTTAATCAAATGGTGGAACAAAGTATTTCTACTATTATGAGGGCTGGGAAGGAGCAGGAGGAGGGAATGTAGAGGAGAGCATTTCTAGGGATGCGGGTTACATTGAAAAGGCCAGAACAGAGTAATGATGATATTCAGAATCCAAAAAGACATAAAAGTGCCCGAGTAACTCAACAGGTCAGGCAGCATCTCAGATCAGTATCCTTCCATGTCTTGTAAATTCCAGTTTCCGTGTAAATGTCTCTTAAATTTAGTGATTGCATTTGACTCCACCACCTATTGTAGGCATAGCATTTAGCTCTATTTCTTGAAAGTGGTCACAATGTATTTTTGTATCCACATTCCATTTAGTGCAGCTGCTATCTGTGCTGAACAACTGAGATAGAGAAGATGAGGAGAAAGTAAAAAACACAACACAGGAAAAAGCCCGTTAATGCATTCCCAGCACGTCCAATATATCACTAAATTATTTCCACCCAACCACCACAGTAAATGAATACTCTGAAAATAAATTGTCCTCAAATTTTTATGTATTCATTTAGAAAAGCAATAAAATCACGGAGAGCATTTTGACTGATAGCGACCTGTTGACAAGAGTCCGTGGGATATGTTGCTCTATTCTTTGTGGTTCCCATGGTTTTTAGCTTGCATCATTCCTCCTTGATTTAGGAATATATTGTATTCCACTAATTTCAGTCTTTTGCATATAAATATTATTATGTTTTATTTTTAATAATACTGAATTTGGAAAGCAGTGACAGGTTCAGTTAAAGTCAGCATGGATTTATTAAGTGGAAATCATGCTTGACTAATCTTCTGGAATGTTTTGATGATGTAACAAGTTGAATGGATAAGGGAGAGCCAGTGGATGTGGCGTATCTGGACTTTGAACAAGCCTTTGACAAGGTCCCACACAAGAGATTAGTGTGCAAAATTAGAACATGTGATATTGGGGTAGGGTATTGACATGGATATAGAACTGGTTGGCAGACAGGAAGCAAAGAGTAGGAATTAACAGGTCCTTTTCAAAATGGCAGGCAGTGACTAGAGGGGTGCCGCAAGGCTGAGTGCTGGAAACCCAGTTGTACCTACATGCTTACTTTCAGTGACTTATGGACAAAGACACCCAGGTCTTGTTTCACCTCCCCTTTTGTGAGGTCATCCACTTTGGAGGAAAGAACAAGAAGGTAGATTATTATCTGAATGGTGTCAGATTAGGAAAAGGGGAGGCGCAACAAGACCTGGGTGTCCTTGTCCATCAGTCACTGAAAGTAAGCATGCAGGTACAACAGGCAGTGGAGAAAGCTAATGGCATGTTGGACCTTCATTGCGAGAGGATTTGGGTAGAAGAGCAAGGAAGTCCTACTGCAGTTGTACAGGGCCCTGGTGAGACCACACCTGGAGTATTACGCGTATTTTGGAATCAAAGCTAGTCTTCAACATAGTCGAAGGAGATCAAAAGAGATCTTCTACACAGTCGAAGGAGGTCTTCAACGTGACATTTTTTCAAACTCTCCTAAACTCTTCTAAACTCGCCAATTATGTTGCCGCAGTGGGACAGCCCCTTTACTTTGGCTGATGTAAATAAGACCGCAAGTGGCTGGAGGTTTTTAGTTTATGGGAGATTATCGTTTTGCTTGAGTAATTTCCCTAATGTGACAAATCGCTGTAATGTGATGTCAGAGGTGGGAAATGTATGAGGAAGAAAAAAAAAGTCAAATCCCATTGGGGAGATATTTAGGCAACTGAGGAGTATTTAGTTATTTATGGCACAGTGAAAGACCACCCACAGCAAAAGCCCACCCAACTACTGGTTATTCAATTTGGGCAGGAACTATTTTATGTAGAAATGGACCCAGATAGAGTCAATAATTCCTGATAACTGATGCAGGGTCTAAACCTGAAATATTAATCATTCCTTTAACCTATCCCTCTCCCACAAATGCTGCTTGAATCATAGACTTCTTCCAGCAGTTTGCTTATTTTGTTCCACTAACATTTGCATTCCTAGTGTCTCTAGGAATTGCCCCTTTCTCATTTCACTAGAGTCAATGTGATATTGTCAATATTGGCTTAAGAGAGAAATGTGCAAAGAAGTACCTCATAGCTTTTGAAAGGCATTTTCAGCAAAAGAAAGTGCTACAGCACCAACTAACTAACATGAAGTCTGAAATCTTTGTGTAAACAGACATTGGTGTTAAGATGGTGACAATTACCTATGATTGAACTTGCTCATTTTTGCCAAGACTGTTGTTAGTTTATATGGTCAAAGATGTTCCATGGCTAGTCTTGCCTAAAGGATAAGGGGACTTTTCTTTGATTTCATAACAGATTTCAAATATATAAAACAAAATAAAAATTGCTAGAAATATACATCAGATCATGTGGCATCACTGGAAAGAGAAACAGAAGTAATACCACCTTTCATCAGAACAGGTAGAAGTATAAAATTCCAAAAACAGAACAGTAATGGAGGGGGAATGGCAAAGAGAATAATTTGTTGACACAAGGAACTGCAGATGCTGGATAATTGTTTAGTGGAAGAAATTTAAAGAGAATTACTAAGTGAAAGAAAGTGGGAAAGGATCTTGAACATTAACGTATATTTTCAAGGAGAATATCAATAGGGGCCGAGTGAAATTAGAAATTAGCAGAAGAGAAGAGAAAAATAAGAAAACATGAGTGCTGGAAATGTGAAGTCCAGGCTGATTATCTAAAATTCAGTAGAACTCAATGCTGAAGGCAGTCTGTGTCAAGACATGAGGCTTTTGGATAGTCATAAGGATATGCAGGGAATGGAAGGATATGGATTTTTTTTCAAAGGTAGATGAGAGCTGGTCTTGGCATCATGTTTGCCATAGACTTTGTGGGCCGAAGAGCCTGTTCTTGTGCTGTACTGTTCAATTTTCTAAATACTGCTAGTGTTGAGCTTTGTTACAGAGTAGGAAGTAGAAAGATCCGAATGCAAGTGGGATAGAGAATTAAAATGACAGGAAACACAATCTTGCAAACATCCAATGTCAAGAAGACAGATCGTGAGTATGAAGTGCAGAAAAATAAATTGAGAGAAATATAAGTGAAACACCTTGAAGGATGGTTTTGATCCTTGGACTATTAGAAGGAAAGAGGGAAAATGGGAGTTGTTGCATGTCCCTTGGTAGTTTGGGAAGGTGTTGTGAAAGGGGGAGTGTGTATTGGTGGTGATGGATATCAATTCCCATTCCATCGGCATCAATACCCATTCACTGAAGGAGCGATTATTTTGAAATTCTGAGCGAGGAAGGAAGATATTTTTTTCTTTGGAGAACAAAACAGGGAAAGTTAATCCCTCCAGATCAGTCTTCATACTCTTGCACACTAACACTCCAACATCAAGCAATGATTCCCTGCCTCTGCGTCTTTTAAATGACTCTTTTTTTATTAAGACTTGTGATGTGTGATGTGAGAGTGAAATAACTGTGGAAAAAAAAATCTCTGATCAACATGTGAGCCTGGGGCTGTTGATGGTGCATTCCCATCCTTGCTATATCTCATGGAAGGAACTGAACTCACTGAAGGACCCTTTTTAAGATTTTTTTTTTTTGCATGGTGTGAATGAAATCCAAAACTATAGTGTGTAAACAATGAATTGCGAAGAGCTATTTCATGAAGTTGATAGCATGTCAGTATGTTTCCATTCTATCTGCATTCAGGGAGCCTTTTAAGATATTAATTGTGGTTGCTGGTTGACTGACTTGTACCTAGTGCACAGTAGGTATACAAAACAAATCTACAATGCTAGGTAACTGAATGCAGAGTAACTCTCCATGATTAATTACCTGGCCCAAGCCGCTATCTTTCATTATAAAATTTACTCTGCTGGTGTCTTCACACAGCTTACAGTGGCTCAGCTTCCAGGCATTTGTTACACAGCTGGCAATTTTCCCTGCTTTGAATCAATTGGAAATAAAATGCGCAGGCAAACCTTGCTGCAGCAGTGAGTTGGATGAACAGAGCTTTAACTAATTCTACAGCAGCCTCTGTGGAATTTGTTATGGTTATGATCCCTTGCAGAACAAATGAAGCAATCGGGGTTTGAAGAGTTGAATGTCATGCTATTTTCTTGTTGGCTTGATAGCTCCTTTTTATCAGAGTTGTCCAATAGCTTTTTATTATATTTTAATTGCCTTGACAAGGCATCACTAATGCATTTGTTGCAAGGAGCAATGTAGCTCAGGAGGCGAGAACACAACTGCAGGGTTTAGAACTGACTGCCATTGAGCCCTGGGTACATCCAGGACTCCTGACAACTGATGTGAACCTCTGCTATCTATTTCAAAAAAGGGTTTCCACAAGGAACGGTTGCATGTTCAGCAACCTAACCTTTTGAAGTTTCAGCGATGTAACAATGTGGCAAACGTTTGGGTGTAATTCTTGCAATTTAACAGAATAGGCAGTATGAAGAAGCTCTTGCAGTTTAGTTTAGAGATACAGCGCGGAAAGTGGCGCTTTGGCCCACCTAGTCTGCACCGACCAGCGATCCCTGCACACTAACACTATCCTACACACATTTGGGACAATTTACAATTTTACCAAGCCAATTAACCTGCCGTGGGAGTGTGGGAGGAAACCGGAGTTCCAGGAGAAAACCCATGCAAGTCACAGGGAGAATGTACAAACTCCGTACAGACAGCACCAATAGTCTGGATCAAACCCGAGTCTCTGGCACTATAATGCAGCAACTCTACCACTGCCACCATGCATAATGGCTGTAGGTTGGTTTTGTAGGTGTTACCCCATATCTCCAGTAACTCAGATATGGCAATATGAGTGTATTATCCAGAGTATGTAATGATTTGTGGTCCAGAATGTGTCTTGATTTTCCCAATATTACAATAGACTTTGCCAGTTTTGCTTTGACGTGGTTCATATCTGGTTTCCAGCAGATTTTGTGGTCTAAGATCACACCAAGAAATGTATTTTCATTTATTCTTTCTATTTTCAATTGTACTTGAGGGTTTGTTTTATATTTTCCAAATAGCATAATCTTTGTTTTGCTTAAATTTAGAGACAATTTGTTGACATCAAACCACTATTTTAATTTATTCATTTCTGATGTGATGACCGAAAAATGTTGGAGGAACTCGAGAGGTCATGTAATTTCTGTGGAGAGAAACAAGAGTTAATAACCCTTCATGAAAAGAGGAAAAATGTAATGAGGAAGAGAGGCAGTGATAAGAAAGGAAATATAATGTGATGATAGAATAGAAACCAAGGGTGTCCGGTGGCATAATTACTTTCAGAGCTGCTCAGTTAACGATGAAATTATCCATCTGGAGGTGTGTAAATATAGGGAGTTGAATGAAAACAGTTAGATTAGTTTAGTTTAGAAATACAGAACGGAAAGAGCCCCTTCGGCCAACTGAATCCACGCCAACTTTGGTTCCTTCCCTCACAGTGGGGAACTTTGGTGCTGCTGTGGTGATGTTTGATGTTGTGGACTACTGGGTTCTGTGTTCTGTGGATTTTTTTTTAATTTTTGTTTTTGTATGACTGTAAGGGAAAAATAATTTTGTTGTCTCTTCATTGAAGACAATGACAATAAATTAAATCAAATCAAATCAAGTCTCTGGCTCTGTAAGGCATGAACTCTACTGCTGCGCCACCGTGTCAGCACAGACAATCAAAAGTTGAATAAAAAACAGTTTTATCACAGGTGGTTGTCGTGAAACCAATAGTTGCTAAAAACAGGTGGGTTTTATTTTTGGTGAAACAAATTTGATGTCATAACTCGCTTCAGCTTATGTGATTCTGGACTTGCATAATAAGCTTGACTCTTACCCTAAAACAACTTTTATAAAGCAAAGACTGCTGGTGATAACACACAATGAATTTTCTCAAGAGGAGATAGGGATGGAATATGTTTTAACCTGCACATTAATGCCATTATATTTTCTGTAATTGCACTTGTCTAATATCACCTTGGATTGAGAGTGGGTGGTCAATTTGAGTGAAGTGTAAATTGAAGGATACCAGGTCAGTACTTAGATGTGCTTTTCCTGCTAACACACATTCCTCTTAACTCTTTTCCCCAATGTTAAAATAACAACCATTTCACTCCCACTGCAGTGCATTTATTTTAGATCTAGAGCTTAACAAGCTCCAGAACAAAACACTCTCACTGTACACTGTGGATGGCTTGATTATAATCATGTATAGTCTTTCCACTGACTGGATAGCATACAACAAACAAGCTTTTCACTGTACCTCAGTACATGTGATAATAATAAACTAAATTAAACTCTATTTTGTACCTTTACTCAATTTCCCATCGGATGAAGGCAAGCAGTATAAATCTAAGATGCTCATTTGCTTTCTCCTGATGATTGGGAGAATGAACAGAGCATATACATTCAGCAAGCTACCGGACTGAGGAAGAGAGGGAGAAGGTCTCTCTGGAAGAACCCAAGTCGCCCAAAGTGTTCAGGGAGCAATACACCACTGAAAGGTTGGAGGAAATCACTTGTAAAATGTAACATTTTCAAATAAGACATTTTCATTGAACTATACAACTTTCTCAATGCCTAATTGCAACCATAGAGCAGCACCAAGGTAACAAGGCTGAGATTTTGCCAGGAATGAGCTGGAGGTATTTGCAACGTGGAGAACTGACACCATTTTAATTTGCTGGACAGCCGCAGGCAGTTTTCAGTCCAGAGCTACCAACTATCCCTCGGACTATCTTTAATCAGACTTATCTGGACTTCAGATATACCATACATTGATGCAATCAGTTCAAACTTCAGTACAATAAATACAGCAAAGGGGAATATACAGAGTGCCGAATATACTATTTTACTTCAGAGTCATGTGAGTGACTACGTGAAGAACCCCATACAGCCGTTGGTGCGTCATGGAGCAGAGCTCCTCCAAGCGGTAAGTTTAAACTTTTTCAGTGATTCATTTTCTGTAACATCGGTTGGTGTTACTCCGCTTCGTGATGTTGCAGAAGGTAAAAAAGGTGGCGATGAGGTGCTCCGGAATTAAAAAGGTCGATGACCAAGAGAGTATTGTGAGTGGAGGCCCGTCTAGCACATCTGGTCCGACGCCAGCTATGGAGCTAGCGACACCGGACCCACTGCCTGTGAGCAGTGTAGCCATGCCAGTAGGGCGTAAGGCTACTGGGAAGTCAGTTAGGCCCATGGACCCAGAGTCAGGCCTAGAGGCTGTAGCCTCTACAGGAGAAACCGTTTGCTCACGGCTCTCCCAAGTTGAGATTCTATTGTAGAGAATGCTCGACAGGAACCAACTCCGTGAGGAGGAGTGTTGCCCACGCCAGGAGAGTGGAGAGCCTGTGCTCTCTCACCTTTTCTGCCTATGAGGAGGAAATTCAACCTGTGCAATTTGCTGACACCGAATCAGTGGTGAGAGAGAGCAATAAGGGAGTACAGATGGAAATTATCCCTAACATTGCAGAAACGTTTGCAGTGCCTAGAGAGGCAGGAGAGCCGATAGGGAAAGAATTGGCTTCAGCAATGCAGTATGTGCTCTCTCACCAACTACAGGAATTGCCATGGATGAGGCGGCTAAAAAATATGAAGCCCCAATTAATTGTGGCTTACTTAAGGTGCCGATGGTCAACCATCAGATTTGGACACAGTTGGGGGTGTCAGCCAGTGCTCAGGAAATGAAATTTCAGAAGGTGCTCAAATTACTTTTAGCAGGGCTTACGGCATTTGCCGTGATAGTGGATAAAGGGCATATGTCTGAACACCATCAGGATGCACTGTGACTCCTTTGTAGTGCTTTTTCGAGATGTTATTTAACATCAGAAGAAGTGCTATAAGGCCGGTTATAAATCCCAATCTGGTGGCTTTGTGCAAGCCGCCCAGTGTACAACCACCAAATCTGTTATTTGGAGTAGATCTCGCTAAGCGAGTTAAAGAATGCCATGAGGATGCAAAAAAAACCGATGGGCCTCATTAAGCCGGGTGGCAAACAGGGGAAGAGGATTTTCTCCTTATCGGCAGGGTACCAGTTCAGATGCAGGGGAAGGAACCAGCCATTCAGGTCACAATATCGGAACTGGCAGGCTGCCACTGGTGTGAAGGGAAGATGCCTTTTCCTACAAAAGGCCGGGGTCAACAAGCTCTGCAAGGACATATGCAAGTGAGGAAAATGCCTGTTAAAGAGATAGATGTTCAAATTAGGGGAAGATTGCATTTGTTTCTTAAACAATGGCAGGAGTTAACATCAGATTCATTTATACTTAACATTATTGAAGGGGTAAAAATTTTACTCTAATGAGAGTCCACCTAATCAAAATGTTCCAAGTCGGAAACTTATATTTTCAGTAGAATAAAATGTGCTCATACAAGCAGAAATTAACACATTACACAAGAAAGGGGTGATAGAGAAGTCAGTTTATCAAAGTCGTCAGTTTGTGTCAAGTATTTTTCCGAGGTCTAAAAAGACTGGGGGATGTAGAATGATCTTGGATATGACGAGTTTGAACACATTTGTTTGCTATATGCATTTCAAAATGGAAACTTTTTCCACAGCCAAACATCTTGTTTCCAAAGGGTGTTATATGGCAAGCATTGATTTAAATGATGCATATTATTCAGTGTCTATTCATGGTGATGATAGGAAGTGTTTGAAATGTATCTGGATGACTCATTTGTGGCAATTCAAAGCACTGCCTAATGGATTAACTTCAGCTCCTAGATTATTTACTAAATTGTTAAAACCTGTGTTAGCATTACTCAGAGCTCAGGGGCATGTGGTAATGGCCTATTTAGACTATATTTTAATTGTTGGAAAGACTCATGCTGAAGCTGAGTCATCGGTTTCAATTGTTAAATTCACTTTTGAACAATTAGGGATCGTCATTCATCCAGATAAATCCAAATGATCACCAGCTCAAATCATTGATTATTTGGGATTTACCATCAATTCAAATCACATGTTGGTAACTTTGCTGAGGGACAAATTGCAACAGTTAATTGAGGACTGAGTTAATCTCCTTAGAGAACAATGGCCTTCAATTAGACAAGTAGCCAGTTTAATTGGGAAATTGGTGGCTGCTTTTCCAGCTGTGCAGCATGGTCCTCTGCATTATCAACAATTACAATGATCAAAAGAACATGCACTGAGAACACAAGTGGGCAATTTTGACAGGCCTATGCAAATGTCAGCTGGGGGCAATTTCCGACATACAATGGTGGATTATAAATGTTTCAAAAAGTTCTAGGAAGGTTTTGGTGGAACCACCTTCCAAAATATTACAGACTGATGTAAGTGTGCTGGGTTGGGGTGCAACAGATATGTCTTCCAATTGTGGAGACAGATGGAATACTGATGAGACATCCCTTCTTCAATTAAGAGGGATCAATTATTTAGAGTTGTTGGGAACCTGGTATGGGCTTAAAGCTTATTGCTCTACCAGGAGGGACTTGCATGTGCAGGTTCAGATTGACAACACCACAGCAGTGGCATATGTAAACCACATGGGTGGAGTCAAGTCACAGTCTTGTGATAGACTGGCTAATCAGATCTGGGGCTGGTGCATTGACCAAAATATCTGGCTTTCAGCAATATATTGGCCAGGTAGATCCAACACTGTAGCTGACACTTGGTCACGCCAGTTCAATGATAACATAGAATGGATGTTAAATCAGGACATATTTAATCAAGTGATTGCTCAGTATGGAATGCCAGATATTGACTTGTTTGCATCTAGAATAAACCATCAGTTGCCCAGATATGTTTCATGGGAACCAGATCTGGTGCAGCAGCAGTGGATGCTTTCTCGCTGCATTGGGGTGGAATGTTTGTCTATGCATTTCCTCCATTCTGTCTCATCAGTAGATGCTTGCAAAAGATCAATCAGGACTCCACTTCAGGTGTATTGGTAGTACCAGATTTGCCTACACAACCATGGTTTCCTCTCATATTACAAATGGCTAGTCAGCCTCACATGATTATTTCACAAGCATAAAAAGCTACTGGTAAATCCAGTAACTGGGGATTAACATCCTTTACATGATCCGTATTGATCTGTTAATTTGCAAATTTTAAGGAGGCCATACCTGGGTAGAGGACTGTCTGATTGTACTGTGGATGTTCTCACGTCAGCCTGCAGGAATAGTACCCAGAAGCAGTACATCACCTCGATAAGGAAGTGGGAGGAATTCTGTTTTCAGCAGCAATATCTCATATCAAACTGCAGGGATCACAGACGTACTGGAGTTCTTGTCCACTCTTTATTTTGATCAAAAATTAAGTTACAGTGCGATCAATACAGCCAGAAGTGCTATGTCTTCTTATTTACCCATGAATTCAGAGTTACATTCAGCAGGTACACATCCGTTAGTTTCTCGATTTATGAAGGGAGTTTTCAATTCTAATCCTCCTAAACCCAGGTACGCCGGTATTTGGAATGTGAGTGAAGTTCTTATGCTTCTTTGCCAATGGGCTCGTGTTGCAAGCCTATCTCTAGCCAAATTAACCATGAAGGTGGTCATGCTTATGGCGTTGGTTTCAGCCCAACGTGTGCAAACATTGCAAAAGCTACAGCTAGACAGAATGCATGTATCGGCAGATGCCATTATATTTTATGTCTATGATTTGCTTAAACATAGTAGAATAGGCATGACAGGATGTAAGATTGTTTTTTCAGCATACCCCACAGATGATCGCCTGTGTGTAGTTTCACATTTATCTCATTACATTGAGGCCCTACGGGGAACAGAGTCTGCATTATTTATTAGCCACAAAAAAAACCACACAGTAAGGTGTCGGTGCAAACAATCTCAAGGTGGCTGAAGAAGGGTCTCGATCCGAAACATTGCCTATCTCCTTCGCTCCTTAGATGCTGCTGCACCTGCTGAGTTTCTCCAGCCCTTTGTGTACCCTCAAGGTGGCTAAAGCAGGTTCTGGGAAGTGCTGGGATTGATACTGATAAATTCAAATCTCATTCCACCAGGGCGGCATCAAGTCCCGCGGCAAGGGTGATGAACATGCCTATAAGACCATATCCTCATGGCCGCAGGATGGTCCAGTGAGCTGACCTTTCAAAGGTTTTATCACAAGCCGATTTACAAGGCTGGGGGTGTTTGCTGATTCTTTTTTGAGTTCTGTCATAGTTTCCCCCTGAGTTAGAGGGGTTTGTTATGGTTTTGTTTGTAAATAAACTGTTATTCATTTAACAAATGTTATTATTGATGCATTATTGATTGTTAATGACTTTTGAGTCAATCGATGCAGTGTGAACGCCGGATTTGGGTCTGCAGCATGAAGTCACAGTGCTTTGAAGTCTTCACGTAGTCACTCACTTCGAAGTAAAATAGTAAGATTAAATGAGAACTTACCAGTTTGAAGTTTGATCTTTATTTTATGAGGAGTTGCAATGCGGGATTACGTGCCCTCAGCTCCCAAACCTCATAGATTTAATCTGGTAGTTCTAGTCTTTGTTATCTTACCATTATACTTCATTCATTGTTACCTGTGATTTCACTCCGCTGCTTTGAAGATTGACGCACCAACGGCTGTGCCGGGTTCTTCAAGTAATCCCTCATCACAACTCCTCATAAAATAAAGATCAAACTTCAAACTGGTAAGTTCTCATTTAATCTTACTATTTTATATCGAAATCTCGTGATGACTGTACCTTCAGAGCAGGGTGTGATATCACCTTTTGTCAATTATTCTATTAGCAGTCTTGGTGGTTTTTATAGCAAGGGCTTTCTCAGAAACTGCCTTGATCACATCTACACTAACCATCTGCTCGTCATGGACAGCAAAGCAACAATGAGGTGAGGTTTGCTGAGTATGCAAATGTTATTACATCAGTCGCATGAGATGTGCTGTCGATATTAAAGTTGGAGATAGGTAAGACGGTTCGACAAACAGGTGGGAACAGATAACCTCCGAATATTCCATTTTACAAATCATAAACGGTTATAAGATTCAGTTTTCTGGTTAACTAATTCCTCCGCGGCAAGAGAAGCCAAGAATTCTGTACTTATGGTTCAAAGAGGAAACTATGGCTATCCAAGTGAAAACAGAGATCTCACAAAGGAAGAGCAGTCTGCCCAAGAACTAGAGGGGTATATTCTAATATTTTCTCAAGGTTGAAGAAAAATTGGAGGATGCCAAATCAGGCTTGGATTTGGCTAGTCTGATCATGTGGTTGGTATAACCAGTTTAAGATAGGTAATTGTCATTCAGCAATTTAGCTGATTACAGAGGGTTTAGGGCCTCAATCGATCTTGAAGCATACCTTTCCATATTAATATGCAAGAGGCACAGATGTATCTGGTGTTTTATGGCAAGTCCAGTGTTGGAAATCTTAGGTTCTACCTAAAGGGTTAACTTCACCCCTCGCTATTACAAAGATTCTAAAGTTAATGCTGTCCTACTCATATTTAAAAGGCATTTTGTCACAGAGTTTATAGACGACATTAATTATAGTAGTGTCATTTTGGCCTACTCACCCAGAGCTTCCATTGTAGATAAGTCTGCCGAAAGAAGCTCCTATATTTGCTCGAAGACACGAGTGGTGGCTAGTTCAGCCCATTTCTTGTGCATCTTCAGGACTGTCATATGAGGAAAGATTGAAAAGACTAGGCTTGTATTCACTGGATTTTAGAAGGATGAGGGGGGATCTTATAGAAACATATAAAATGATAAAAGGACTGGACAAGCTAGATGCAGGAAAAATGTTCCCAATGTTGGGCGAGTCCAGAACCAGGGGCCACAGTCTTAGAATAAAGGGGAGGTCATTTAAGCCCTCCACTCCACTCCCCACCCTGAATCTCATAAAGATCATTTGGTAAGTCAAGTGTTATTAATCTTTCTATAGTTTAAGTTTGTGCAAGTGGTCTGTGGTTTCATACATTTGCTTTGAAGAATGACGCGCATGTGGGCTGGCGGGTTCTTCACGTAGTCCCTCACTTCAACTTCTCATAAAATAAAGATCAAACTTTAAATGGTAAGTTTTCATTTAATCTTTCTATTATATCATGGAATCATGGAAACTTTATCGGTCTGAACAAAATTTCATTGCCTTGCAGCCATACATATAATAAAATAACAAAACACACAATAAACACAAATTTAACATCCACCACAGTGAGTTCACCAGACGCCTCCTCACTGTGATGGAAGGCAAAAATCTTAAGTCTTTGTCCCTTCCCTTCTTGTTCTTCCTCTGCGATGAGGCGATCAAGGCCTCCGATGTTGTGACCCCACCAGGTGATGGTAAGTAAGTCCCGCGGCTGAACCGTGCTCCGCGAGCGGGCCGGTTCAACTCCGCGGCCCTGGGCGGTCGAAGCTGCCGAAGCTGCCGCCCTCCAGTTCAATGGATGAAGCTGTTGCTGCGGGAGCTCCAGAAAAAGCAGGTCACCAACCTGTGACCTGCGAGCTCCCGACGATGAGACCAAAACACGTTTCTCCCACTCCCCCCACACACATGCACAACCTAATAACACAAACTAACAAGCTAAAACAGGACAAGAAAACTACAAGGGTGGGAGGGGTCCTTGATTGATCTTCCCGGCCCGTCTCAGACCGTTTTCGGAGGGCATCCATGGCAGGGAGCGGGGCACTGACGATGTACTGGGCGGTTTTCAGCACCCGTTGTAGTGCCTTCCTGTCTGCTACGGTGCAACTGCTGTACCATACCGTAAAGCAGGTGGTCAGGATGCTTTCGATGGTACAGCGGTAAAAGTTGGTCAGGATCTGGGGGGACAGGTGGGCTTTTTTGAGCCTCCTCAGGAAGTAAAGGCGCTGCTGCACCTTTTTGATCAGCTTGGAGGTGTTGAGGAACCAGGACAGATCCTCCGAGATGTGTACCCCGAGGAATTTGAAGTTGGAGACCCGCTCCACCGCAGTCCCGTTTATATGGATGGGGGTGTGTCTGCCCCCTCTATTCTTTCTGAAGTCGACATTAAAGAGAAGATTCACCATCTTGTCTGAAATACTAAAACTTCTGTAGTAGCTTCGTGAATTCCAGTTTTTCTGGACACGGCGGAGTGACAACTTAGTCAATCATACTTCTATTCTAAGTCAATTACTTAAATTGATCGCAAAATGCACAGTAACCTCATTGAAGTCCCGCATTAATGATCATTGGTGCATCTCTGCTTGCACTGGTGTTCTGAGGTAGTGAAGGGGTACTGATTTTCAGAGGAGGGCATTTTAGAATGTTTTGGAAAATGGCACTGAGTACTTTAGAGATACATTGCGGAAACAGGCCCTTCGGTTTATCGTGTCCGCACCGACCAGTAATTCAACTGTACATTATCCTGCACACTAGGGACAATTTACAATTTTACCAAGCCAATTAACCTACAAACCTGTACGTCTTTGGAGTGTGGGAGAAATCAGAGCTCCCAGAGAAAACCCACACGGTCACAGTGAGAATGTACAAACTCCGTATAGACCGCATATAGATCGATAGTATCGAACCCGGGTCTCTGATTCTTTGGGACAGCAACACTGCCACTGTGCCACCCCGCACTGTGCCACTGTGCCACCCCAGAAGTCTACTGTGTGAATAGGCTAATCTTACCTTGAAACTCAGCATGAGTGCTAATGATTGGAGTGAGCTAGCTGAAAATCAACTACAGCAACACAGAATGAGAACTAGTGTTTGGATTACAATTCTTTCTTCCCCTGGTTCAACAATCTTACCAACACAGTTGGAAAGCCTATTGAGCAGTTCTGAATGCAAGTGAATCACTCTGTTGACTTCTACTTCCACAGCTCCAGTGGCAGAATTCCAGAAGTTTGAGCTTGCACACCAGTACTGAATTTGTGAAGCTGCTAGTAGCTAGAGCTGTTTTATATTTCGAGGTTAGACACAAATTGCTGGAGTAACTCAACGGGTCAGGCTGCATCTCTGGAGAAAAAGGATGGGTGACGTTTCAGGTTGGTGCGCTTCTTCAGACTGGGGGATTTGGAGGAATTGGTCATTGATATTGCATTATGGTTAGACAAACATAGACTTCAAAGGGAAGTCTAAACCTGACCAGTAAAACGTAATTGATAGGAGTGTTACTGGGGTGTGTTAAATAAAAACTGTCTACAGCGACAGGTAAAATTACTTGTTCTAACGATATAATTACTAGGTCTTTATTAATACCTCTTTTCGAAATATATAATATTGAATAATCGTCTTAGGTTATATGAGGAATATTGTTTTGGTATAAATCCTGTTTGATCCGGGTGAATTAATTTATTGATAACTGTGCTTAGTCTTTGTGCTAATATTTTGGTTAGTATCTTTTGATCAGTGTTTTAAAGAGCTGTAGCTCTCTATGATCCTGGGTCATCCAGATCTTTTTCTATTTTAGGTATAAGTGTTATAATAGATTCATTTAACGTTTCTGGTAGTTTCTGGTAGGTATAGATGTATTCATAGAGTATCTTCAAACGTGGTGCAATCAAATCATAAAATGTTTGATAAAATTCCGAAACAATACCATCTGGTCCAGGTGTTTTACCATTTTTTTAATGATCTGATAGATTCTTCGTTTGCTTTTATGGATATTTCAACATTTAGTGATTCTCTATTTTGTGAATCCAACTCTTTTAGATTACATTTTTTTTTAATGCTTCTATTCCTATCCGGTTTTCTGTCGTTTTGACTGAATATAAATTTTTTATAATATTGCAAAAATCTCTCATTAATATCTTTGGGTTGTACTAATGGTCCGCCATTGTATGATTTAATCCTTTGGATTATCTTTTCTCCCTCCATTTTCCGTAATTGACCAGCCAATAATTTTTTGGGGTTTATCTTCGAATTCAAATTGTAATTGTGTAGTATATTGATAGAGTTTTACAACTTGAGCTGAGTATATTTTATTTAATTTATATTTCAGTGCAGCGATTTTGTTATGTTTTGTCATGGATGGATTAGCAGCATTCTCTGTGTCTAATTGTTTAATCTCCTTTTCCAATTACTGTTGTTCCCTCCAATTCTCTTTATTATAAAATGCTTGAGAAGAAATCATAATTCCATGGGCATATGCTTTAAAAGTTTCCCATAATAGGGAAGAAGATATTTCCGATTCATCATTTATTTCAAAGAAAATCTTGATCTGTTCTATAAAATATTCCTGAGTTAATGGGTTAAATCTCCATTGTCCCTGTTTTTCCGTTTTACCATTTATTTTAATCATAAATATTAAAGGTGCGTGATCTGAGATTGTAATATTATGGTATTTTGAATTGTAAGTAAGTGAGATAAGTTTAGAGTCTACCAAAAAATAATCTATTCTTGAATACGTTTTATGTACTGGTGAATAAAATGAATATTCTCGTCCAGTTGGGTTTTCTACTTTCCAAACATCTTTACTATTACTAGTATCCATGTATGCATTTTATAAGTCACTGGAATGGGATTTGATTTTCCTTTGTCTTGTGGATCTATCTAAATAAGAGTCCGGCGTACAATTTAAATCTCCTCCAATTATTAAGTTATGTTGTGCTATTTCCGGGATGGTATTAAATATTTTCTTAAAGAACAGTGGACTATCAAAGTTTGGTCCATAAACATTAACAAAAATCATTTCTTGTGCATTTGATTCTCCTATTACAATAATGTATCTACCATCACTGTCAGCTATAGTTGATGTGGGTTTAAATAAAGTGCCTTTACGAAATAATATTGCTATGCCTCTGGACTTGTGTGTAAAAGAAGAATGATATGTTTTATCTATCCATTTAGCTTTCAGCCTATGCTCGGCATCTTTTTTTAAGTGTGTTTCTTGGATGAAAATTACATCAGCTTTAAGTGCTTTTAAATGTGCTAGTAATTGGTTCTTAATTGGTTCATTAATACCTTTAACGTTCCAGCTATAAAACGTTATTCCTTCATTCCCCGTATTCATTTTTAAATCTTGCATCTTTTGTCTATGGAGGTCTATAATAGAGCCAATGGTTCAGTTCGACAGACCCGACCTTACACCCGAACTCCGAATAGACGAATTTCAAGACCCTTGAATGTCTCTCACGTGTATATCTCCTTTGATCCAATTTATAACTCCATTCAAACTGAAAATAATAATGATAGATTATAATATAAGAAAAAAGAGGATAGATTAAGAAGTTAGTAATGTGCACAAAGAAGGAAAAAATGACATCTAGTATTAGTGTAGTTAGTGCTAGCCATACGAGCATGGCTAACCATCTACCGACCTCCATAGTTGATGTTATCAAATTAACCGGCTCCCTGGTTTCTTGGAATTTTTATTCCATATCAGTATTTTACAGGGGATGTTGGATTGTAAAATATTTGGGTTCCAATAGCCAGGAATGTGAGGATACATGTATTTAAAACTTATTTAAGAATATAATAAAAAACAAAAAAAAAGGAAGAAAGAAAATAAAAATAAAAATTAATTTAAGAAAAAGTTTCCAAGGAGGGCAAATGAAATCAAACTCTATATTTGACGCAATTATAATTACTAATTATCTGACTCTAAATATTCAGTTATAAGTAAGTATTAGTCATTAGTGATAATTATTAACTCTGATTAGTAATGTACCACGCTATAGTTTTAGTATTTATTAGTTATTTGTATTAGTAGTGCAGTTATTCTAATTATTAGTATCCATGGGAGAGTTTCTGATCCACATATTTCTCCAGCTTTCTTAGACACGTCTTTAGTTCCATCCAGTCCTGCAAAGTCAGTTTATTCAATGATGAAGTTCAGTTTTAAAAATATTATTCAAGCTTCCTCTCGAGCCTTAGTCTTCTGGGCAAAGTCCAGTGCCTCCACAGGGTTGGTGAAAAAGTGTTCATTTTGATTGTACATGAATCTTAGGGTAGCTGGATACCTCCGACCATCTCAAGTTCTTCATTTCCCTCAAGATTCTTTTAGTCTCATTAAATGTTTTTTGTTTCCTGGAGACCTCTGCTGGATAGTCTCGATAGATACTGATCCCGTCTCCTTCAAATGTAAGATTTCTGGTTCTTGCAAATTTTTGCATTATCTCCTCCAGGACATAGTCATACTGGACTTTTATTATCATTTGTCTTGAGGGAGCGTTATCACATGTCTTGTATGACGTCTCATCACTCTGTGTGCTCGAGCAAGTAAAGGCTTTTGATCCAGAGATAAAACTTTTTGCAGTAGATTTGCAGTGAATTCTCGGGGATCTTGATCTACCTCTTTCCCTTCTGGAATATCCACAATTCTTCGGTTCTGTCTTCTCTGGCGACCTTCCAATTCAGTACATTTTTCAGTTATTTTGCCCAGTAGTTCAGTTAGACGTTTGTTTTCTCTGATAAGTTTTTCTGTAGTCTGAGCACTTGTTTCGGCTAGTTCTTCAAGGTCCTTTATGACTGTCGTCTGTCGATTCAGTGCTTCCTCCATGGGATTCAGCCTTTCTTCAAGATCAGTTGCCACTTTTCTGATTTTAACATTTGTCTCTTTTGTCATACTTGCAGCTTGTTCAGTCAGTATTTCTGCAATTTCTTTCTTCAGTTTATCTGATATATTCGTAGCCGTGGAATTAATTTCAAGCTTTAACTCCATCATCTCCTCCTTGATTTATTTTATTTCTTCCTTAAAATTCATCTTCTTTAATTCTTCGTTCATTTTTGCAAGTTCACTCTTTAGTTCCTGCTTTATTTCCTCCTTTAAGTCTGCAATTTCACTTGCAATAAAAGTTTTAAGATCTTCACCTTCCGATTTCTTTCATTATTTTTTTTCGACACATCTTCTTGGGATAGTGTCCTACCTGAGCCCGAGGCTTCAGTCGGGCCTTTTTCTTGTTCCACCGTTTTCTGCCTAGTAACACGACTTTTCGGTTTATCCGAGGGAGGGCTGCGCTGCATAGACATAATAAGTCGCGCGCCTGATGACGTCACTCACAGCAGTCGGTACAGAAGCAGCAGGCAACAGGTAGGTCGTTTTCTCCCCGATTTTTCAGCGTATTTTTCAAGGAGCTGGTTGACGTTGCTCTTTAGCCCTCCATAGCGCCACCGGAAGCTGTTTCTGATTGGATTTATGTAAGTAAGTGTCTAAGACACAGTTAAAGACTCCGCCGATTATGACATTTTGGTAGTTATATTCTGCAATTATATTCAAGATTTTATTGAAAAAGTGTGGGTTGTCAATGTTGGGTCCATATATGTTTACCAAGGTAATTGGGACAGCATGGGTCTCCTCGGTAACTATCAAATATCTCCCGTCCTTATCTGTTAAGGTAGTTTTGGGTTTAAATTGAATGCCTTTGCGAATAATAATAGACGTTCCTCTAGATTTCGACGAGTATGACGAGTGAAAAGTTTGTCCTATCCAGTTCGCCCTGAATCTAGCTTGGTCTTGAAATTTAAGATGGGTCTCTTGTAAAAAAAGCAATATCTGTGTTGTATGCTTTCAGCTGAGCTAGAATCTTACCCCTTTTAATGTGTTCGTTAACACCCCTGACGTTCCAACTACAAAATGAGATTCCTCCCGGTTTATTTTGGTTATCGTCTTGCATTTTAAATAGATTTAATACCTGTGTGTCTTGCGGTGCATTCGTACCTCAGGTCTTTAGATATAGGGGGATCATTTACCCTACAATGTTCAGTTAGTAGATTCCCTTTGCGATAGTCCTTGAATAAAAAAAAACACACATGTGATTAAATGTGAAAATGATTAAAAAAAACTAATACAAGTGAGAATACAGTGTCCGAGCTTGTCGGCGCTGTAACAAGTGACCCACCTGTAGGTGGGAAAAAGCATTTTATTGACTGCTGTGTTGAAATAAAACAAACAAATAGCACCGCTCCCTCAATTAATCATAACATACTGGAACGGGACCGGTTTAAAAATCAGATGTATAGGACCCATTTACAGAATATATGTCCATTTCCTCGGTATTTCCGGATATAACTATCATTTTTATCTACTAAGTGTTAAGTGTGTATTTTAACCTCAGAAATCATCAACTGTTGGTTGAAGGGGTTAATCTATTTCTGGCTCCTGGAACTGAGCCAGGAGCTCGCCTCTGCCCCTCACGCCCCGGTTATAAATCTACTTGGGAATTATTAGGTTAAATTAAAATGTTAATTTGAAAAACCCCATTTCTGCATTTCTGATTAGCATTCATTACTGTTTCTATATTAATATTCTATGTTAATATTGATAAGGATGTCAATGCTATACCATTTAGGTTATTCATTAGATCTCATGTATAACAGTAATAGCTAAGCCCAGTCTGTTGATGAGCTCTGCTTTCGGTGGTTATCTTTTTCCAGCTTCTCTTGGAACAGAGTATGTCCTTGAGTTAGCATTCCGCCGATAAGACGTCTAATAAAGTTCCTTCTTTGGGCAGTGTGACACCATTCTGGGTGCAATAGTAAAGACAGAGAGTGTCCAAAATGTCCAACCTTTCCAGCTAGTCCTTCTGTTCCACGATGGTTAGAGCATATTTGTATGTCTCCTCGGGATTTGTGAACAATTGTTGCTATTCCTTGTAGGAAAAGAGCATTCTAGCTGGGTAGTAAACACCATATCTGACCTCCTTATTTCCTTGGAGAGCCTGCTTTGCCTTAGAGAACTGATTTTGCTTTTGCATGATTTCATAAGGATAATCCCTGAAGATTTTAAAATTAGTTACACCACACATCAGAGGCACACCATATTTGATATTCCTCATAACCTCTTCCACGTCAGCAATGTCCCAGAATTTCACAATAATCTGTCATTTACGTTCTGAGCCATCCTGAGATTTGTGTTTGAATCTAGGAACTCGGTGTGCTGCTTCAATTTTTGGTAGGTTAGGGAGCTTAAGAGCTTCTTTAATTAATCCCGCAGCAAACTCGCAAATGTTATCTCTCTCTGCTCCCTCTGGTACACCAACTAATCTTAGGTTACGACATATCGAACGAGCCTCGAGATCCAGACACTTGTCTGAAACTTTAGCCAGCTGAGTCGCCATCCGTCATGTAACAAGGTCTTGTTCTGACCTCACCTTCTTCATCTCCTCCACCATTCTTGCAATCTCATCCTCCATCTCATGCATTGTTAACATACAGGTTGATACAGTGTCCAGCACAGCGCTGAACTTCTTTGTAGTGTCTTCTTCACCCTTATCAATTCTCTCCGATAGTTCATCTCTCACATCGTCAATTTGTTTATTAATAGTGCCAATCGAATCCTTCACAGACTCAATAACATTCTGATTACAAGAAGTAAAGGCGGGAAAGATCCTGCACATGGACAGTGTCGGCAATCGGCGTCCATCCACCATCATGGCGAAGATGCTCGCACTGATGGATGGGCATTGCCCGTGTCTGCTATTCGAACAGGCGTTCTTGGAGCAGATGCCATACGAGGTCCGTTTGATGCTCGCCGGGGCCGATTTCAGTGATCCCCAGCACCTCACAGAGAGAGCTGACAAGCTGTGGACTCACAGACCAATACGACATCTGGACGAAGGTCAGGATCCGTCCAGCGTCGAAGAAGCATCGCCGCAGTCGGAGGAGTACAGCTGAGGCCGTTGGTGATTCTACCATCTCCGTTACGGTGTGGAAGCCAGAAGATGTCGAAGCCCCTGCTCATTTCAGGGAAATGCCTCTGCCGATCGCCCATAAAGGCGAACGCGATCGGCCCGAACTAATGCCTCTACGTCCGTGATCGCCACTCTGGCCACCGTTTCCTGGTCGACTCCGGTGCCAAAGCCAGCATCGTGCCACCGACTGCCCGAGATACCCGTGTCGGTAAGGTAGGACCTGTCCTCTCGGCCGTTAACGGGAGCGACATTCGAACCTACAGTGCGCGGACCCTGGACTTAAATTTTGACTCCCACCCATATAGGTGGAAGTTCACCGTTGCTGACGTTGCCTAGCCGATATTGGGGGCCGACTTCTTGCGCGTGTTCTCCCTGCTAGTCGATGTGCGAGGAGGGCGAATGGTTCCCTTGTCGGACCTGTGCCCTGGCAAGCTGCGTAATCCATCCAACTGCAACTCGATGAGGTAGCTGAGATCCAGCAACCTTTCGCAGCCCTTCTCACTGAATACCCAGGGTTGCTCATGCCCTGGTTTGACGGGGCAGCGCCCCATCATGGCGCAGTCCACCACATTCTCACCGAGGGCCCACCGGTTCATGCCCGCACGCGCCACCTCCCGCCCGATAAACTGCGCATCGCACGAAACGAGTTCCAGCTTATGGAAGACATGGGGATTGTCCGGCAGTCGGATAGCCCTTGAGCTACCCCTCTGCAAATGGTGCCCAAAGCGTCCGGGGGATGGAGACCTTGCGGTGATTACAGGTGTCTGAACGCGGTAACCACATCAGATTGGTACCACCGAATCTGGGACCGAACATCCAAGATTTCTCGGCACATTTGGAGGGTGCCACTGTCTTCACGAAGTTCGACCTGGTCCATGGGTATAATCAGATCCCAGAACATCCCCACAACGTCCCTAAAACGGCCACCATGACCCCTCTCGGCCTTTTTGAATGGCTAAGAATGCCTTTTGTTCTTCAGAACGCCGCTCAAGCGTTCCAAAGTTGGGCAGGGTTTGGATTTGATATTCATCTATCTCGATATTCTGGTGGCGAGCAGCTCACAGGTTGAACACGTTAGGCACCTCCGCCTGCTCTTCGAACGGCTGCGTAAGCACGGGTTGGTGATCAACCCCACGAAGTGCCAGTTCGGATTGCACTCCATCTCCTTTTTAGGTCACAGGATAACCTGCCAAGGCGCACAACCGCTCCCCAAGAAGGTTGACGCAATCCGTCATTTCCCAAGGCCACTATCCGTCGAGGGCCTGCAGGAATTCATCGGAATGGTCAATTTCTACCACTGATTCATCCTGTCAGTGGCTGCCATCATGTGGCTGTTATTCCAATGTCTGGCGGGCAAGCCCAAGGACCTGGTTTGGTCCAAGGAGGCTGGGATAGCTTTCGAGGGGGCTAGGACCGCGCTGGCCAATGCCAACATGCTGGTACACCAAAGGGCATCAGCCCTCACAGCTCTCACTGTGGACGTGTCAGACGTCGCGGTGGGCGCTGTCATCGAGCAGCGGGTAGGTAACCGCTGGCAGCCGCTGGCGTTTTTCAACAGGCAGCTGCGGGCCCTGGAGTTCAAGTACAGCGCTTTCGATCGGGAGCTCCTCGTGCTTTACCTAGTGCGATTCAACATTTCCGTTTTTACTAGAAGGCTGCACGTTTACCGCATTCATGGACCGCAAGCCGCTCACATTCGCTTTAAATAAGGTGTCTGACCCCTGGTCTGCAAGGCAACAGCGGCACCTCGCCTACATATCCGAGTTCACGTCTGACATTCGGCATGTGGCGGGGAAGCTGAACATTGTGGCCAACGCGTTCTCCCGTCCGGCCATCCCTGATGTTTCCGTTTTTAACCTAGGGGTGGACTTTGCGGAGGTGGCAGTGGCCCAACGGGCCGATGCTGACATGGAGGATTACCACAAAGCTGAATCGGGTCTCAAACTGACTGAGGTGCCTTGCGGCGCCGTATGCGTGCAAGTCATTTGCGATGTCTCAACGGGTAAAGCCCGCCCGATCGTCCCAATTGCCTGGAGGCATCGGATTTTCGACACCATCCTCAGCCTAGCTCACCCATCCTGGTTGCTTCCAAGTTCGTCTGGCACGGGTTCCGAAAGCAGGTCGCAGCATGGGCCCGCCCTTGTATCTCCTGTCAGACTTCCAAGGTGCAGAGGCATGTGCGTCGGCCCGTGCAGGATTTCGCTGTTCCAAACGGCAGGTTCCTGCACATCCATGTTGACCTGGTGGGTTCCTTCCCATGTTCGCGTGGGGCCATTCACTTACTAACAATCGTGGATAGGTTCACCAGGTGGGCGGAGGCAATACCATTAACCGCTTGTGCCCGCGCTAATAGATCGCTTGTTTTGGGGTCCCTTCAGATATCACAACCTAGGTATGTTACAAAACTTACCTTCAGCGGCGCTGCAGTTCTGCCACTGGCCGTGTGTGCAACTTTGGCACCTTTGAGAGGGGGACGGGATTAAATGTTCTTTTCTCCTGCCTGTAGGAGTCGATCTTTCTCAGCCTGTTTAGCTGCTGCAGAAAATCGCTCCGACATCCGTTCTCTGAAGTTTTTTAAAAACATCGCTGAACAATTTAATGGCTGGAGTAAAATAAAAATCGACTTCTAATGCCGTCAACGCCGACAACGGGTCGGATCTCACGTACGGGACAAATAAAGGCAAGTCATTTATTTTACATATAAACTTGCTTCTTAGGATTATTTAATCCAAATTTTACATTGCGAAAAGGTGATTTAGGCCCCAGACAAACCGGCAGTGTTTTTCCTGCCGATATGGGGTTTAAATCCACTGCAAACTGCAACGTTCCAAACGATCACGTTCCACAAAATCCCACTCACAAGATGATTTAAATGGCCATTAATTTACGGGAATTAAACACAAATTTCCTACCATTTGGCCTATATATTTATAGAGATTAATGAGATTTTAAAATCATGTTATATTGTGAATTATTGTGAGAATGTTATTTGGACACTTAGCTATTTAAAAATGTTAACCTTTTCTTAAGAAATGGATAGATATTTAGATCTAGTAATTGAATTTTGTAATTAGCTACAATTATGTAACTAACTAATTATATGCTTTAATTTCAGGTCATCCAAGTAAGATTGTTTCATATTTGTTTCAGAATGCTTCGCTCTAATAAAATTTCATTCAGTTCTCTTAATTTTTAAGAAAGTTATAGGCTTTGTCCTAGATCACAGCTTTTGAGTTAAGTCAATGAAAAGGCAATGGGGAACAAGATGCTAATTTCCGAGTATGAAAATGGCCATAACCTTTTTAATACTGAAGATATGAAAGTGAGTTAGGTGTCAAATTAAACTTCTTTTTATGCTTTATCTGATGGGATAAATTGCAGACTTGATTTTTAAAATCTCAAAATTTTGTAACATTGCTACACTACCGATCGTGTCCTCCCTGTGGTGTGGTGTGGTGTGGCGCAGCTGTATGGCGCGAAGCTGCACCAGACCACCGCGTATCATCCGAAGTCGAATGGTTTAGTCGAGTGGTTTCACAGACATCTTAAGTCGGCATTGAAGGCCCGGCTCACCGGCTCCGATTGGGTTGGCCAGTTGCCCTGTGTTCTCCTTGGCATCAGAACTATGCCTAAGGAGGACCTCGACGCCTCCTCGGCTGAGCTGGTTTATGGCTTGGTTTTGCGGGTACCTAACGATTTTCTGCCCGCCACCCGCGATCAGGAGGTCCCAGATTCGGTGGTGCTAGCTGACCCTCGCGAGCGAGCACACGCGTTGGTCCTACTATGTTACGGGATTGTGCTTATGTTTTCCTTTGTAGGGATGCTCACCGCTTGCCGTTACGGCAGTTGTACGAAGGCCCATACAAGGTGCTAGAGACTGTTACCTCGACGTTCATGTTGGACATAGCTGGCAGGGAGGGGTGCGTCTCTGTCAGCCGCCTTAAGCCAGGCTACGTCGACGAGGATAGTCCGGTGGCTGTGGCCACTCCGAGGCATAGAGTGCATCCACTGGCTGTCCCCTCTGTTACACCCGTCCCTCGTTCGCGTTTGTCGCGTCCCACCGGTTCTGTTTTGCCGGCCTCGAATGTTACGCTTGCCCCGCGATCTCGGACTACTCGTTCCGGTCGAACCTTCCGGTTACCCGTGCGTTTCCGTACCGCGGATTCTGAGGGGGGCATGTAGTGTCGCCTGCTGGCGCATGCAGATATCGAACCCAGCATTCGGAAGCCGCGGTCACGTGACTCGGGAGGGGCTGCTGTTTTTGCGCGGTTTCGCTTTCGCGCCACAGTTGTTTTGCTGACCACCGTTGCAGAAACCTGTTTGCCAAGGAGCGATTGTGTAAATAAAACCGTTCAGAAAACTTGGCTGTCGTTTCTGCTTCAACTAAAATATTTAATTTACTAAAATATCTTTGAAATGCCTTTAATATCATCGTGAATTATAGGAAACTATAATGGACGTCATAATGTTCAATAAATAATATGTTGCTGAATATGAAATTTCTTCCCTAAGTGAGATGGAATTGAGTAAATAAGAAAAGTAAATTTTGCCTTTTGCTCACTTTGAGGTAATTGCTGTTAAATATCATTTTTATGTAATTTTGAAATAATCTTTATTATTTAGTTGTAAATTTCCCTGCTCTCTGTTCAAAATTTTTGCTTTGCAGTTTTGCACACATTTCTCTACCATTTTTGAGAGTTGTACTGTTATCATTAATACCCAATTCTAATCCCACCAGCAATGCTCCTGATTAGAATTTAAATCATGATTTGAACAGTTAAACAGCTTCCCACATGTGACTGCACAATGGAACACATCCAACTCACGTCTCCAAACATTGCTTATGATTTATTTGTCCACGAACCTCATTAACTATTTCATCATATTTATCAAATTAAAACATTGCTTGTGCAGTGTTAAGCAGTCCTAATTCTGCTTCCAAATGATGAATTTAATAATATCACACCAATTTCTCAGGCTTTCAAATCTGAATTCCTTAAATATGTTTTCATTCGTATTGTACAGTGGTCATTCTTGCTCATTCTGGCTCCTATGCAGTCAATAGCAATTTTCAGTATAGGTCCTGTTAGTCTTTTATTGTACTGAACTCCAATTATGCAAAATAGCTAATAATAGTTAATTGTATTCCCAATGCAGATAACAGGCAAAGCTCACTGTTCTAATTATACTACAGTAATGTCCAATGGATATTAGCATTCAAATCTGTAGGGAAGAGTTTCATTGCCTGCTTGATTGCTACAGAACAAATTTGGTTTTCAAAACATACAGCAGCCTAGCTTTAGCCAGTCTCTCAGACCTCCTTTCCCATCTCCCACGGTGCCCATTGTAATACCTCTGCATTGTTTGGTTGCTCAATCACTCCTTGACCTTATCTTTGTCATCAATAATATCTTCATTGGCTGCCAACCTGAGTGATTTCCCTCTCAGTATAATTTCCCCTTGCTGAAATCTAAAGGGGTGGCAATGAAATGATAGTTTTAAAATGGTTTTCACCATCTGCAACCTGATCTGACTCAACCTTATCAACTTCTGCTGGGTCTCATTGTCCTCCAATTAAACAATCCACTGCTTGGGAATCATTCTAAAAGCTTTGAAAACAAGATTTTATCCATCTGATTGTCTATGTTTATTTTGTCCTTTCACTGTACCAAATGTAACTGCATTTATTGTTCCTATTGTCTTGAATCCTTGTCCCCCTTTATCATTTTCCCCATCTGCTGTCTCTGACTCTCTCAAACAATGCCTAGTAAAACGTGAAACCCAAATCCTTTTCTGGACCACTCATTTCCATCTATTTCATCAATGATCCTTCTATTTCTAGTCCTGATTAGTCCACAGTATTCGGTTCTATTCACAACCCTGTCCATAACTTGTGCTGTCCTAGAGCAGGGCAAGTTAAGATTCAAGTTGACACAGGTAAGTGATGTTTGTGTTACATAACTGTACAGTAATGATGAGTAATAAAGCCCAATGTTTAGTTTTAGTTTAGAGATACAGCGTGGAACCAGACTTTTCGGCCCACCGGGTCCGCGCTGACCAGCAATCCCTGCATATTAACACTATCCTACACACACTACGGTCAATTTTTACTTTTACCAAGCCAATTAACCTACACACCTGTACGTCTTTGGAGTGTGGGAGGAAACCGAAGATTTCGGAGAAATCCCACGCAGGTCATGGGGAGAACATACAAACTCCGTGCAGACAGCACCCATAGTCGGGATCAAACCCTCGTCTCCGGCATTCTCTGTTAGGCAGCAACTCTACCGCTGTGCCACCGGGCCACCCATATGCTGCACCTTGAATTAATAGAATAATACCTGTACTCGGTCCCCAAGACCAACATCATGGTAATTACCTGTGATCATTTTTTGAACTGGACTGACCATTTTGACCAGGACCAGGCAATTGACTTATTGCCTGAAACTTGAACATACCTTGCAGTTAACAATAAAAACCCAAATGTTTCCCTAGCAATATAAGCAAATTCTGAAGGCTAATCTAATGAAGGGAAACTTTATTAGATTATTTTAGGAACCAGTGGAGATGGATTTTATGAAGAGGTGGGATGGATGGAATAAAAGGAAGCTATAACTGCAGATAAATTTAGTCCTAAGTGTTAGGATTTCTGAAATCTAACACGAGGAGGAATCTGCACTCGCGAGAGCAATGAAATGATGGAAGAGGTTAAGGATAAGATATAAGCATACGTACTTATCTAAGTTGAAAGACAATGAACATATCCCTTGGTTTATCCACCGGTAATTTGTGTCAAACAATTTAGTCCCTTGTACAATTTATTAGTGTCTTTCAAATTTATTTACCACGTTTACGAATTATTCCATTTAATTCCTTCATTCAAACATTAACAAAATGATGAACGACAATAGGAATACAGTTTATGACCAAGGTCTACTGAGATCCAAGCCATTAATAACAAAGTATGTAAAAATAGAACAATGGAAATATTGCATCAATTCTTCCTTCCCATGGGAAGAAGCCACAGTTGAACCTTTCTGTACCATATGAAATCTGTGCTTAACTTGTTTCCAGTCACAGAGCTATGTTTCATTATGATGTCTCAGTATTTATTCTGCAATTCTAAAATTTTGAAAAACAGTTCCCCAAAATGCTGTGAAAATCATTGCAGAACTGTTTCTTCTATTTTGAATTGGTATCTGTAATACCTTCTCAATAAATTTTGACAGCATTACAAACTTAATGGAATATAAACACATTTTATTATCAATTCTTCTTGTGGACACATTATGAAAATGTATTAATTTCCATCTATTTTGCCCAGTAGGTTGATCTTGTATTTTTGTCTAAAATATTTGCAATAAATGATCTTTAAGATATTTGTGGTTTATGCAGATAAGCAGAAAAAAAAAGTCAAATCTTTAATTTAAAAAATATTTTAAAGGTCAACGTGATTTTCTTTAAGCCAGTTTCCCATTATACTGATGATTTGTGGACTTTGTAAATATACTGTTTGAAAATTCCCCATATTTAGAGTTTTCACAAAGAAATTAAAGGTCAGAATGGATTAGATTTTACTCATAAAGGAACAGCTTGGGAATATTTATGAAATACATAAACAACCCAAGGATGAAAATATCCATTTATAGATGAGTTCTGAAGAAAATTAAAAGGTCAGCATTGATTGTTTAATAATAATCAATTGCTTCCACAGAGATTATCATTCCAGTATGTTTGAATAGTTATTATAAATTAGGGTTGTCAACCTACCAAATAATTTTCTGGAGCCTTCACGAATTAAAGATTAAAGGGCACTGCTGCTTGCACTCTGGGGAAAATCATTAAGGCATTAAAAAATTGTGCAACGTTTTCTTTTCCTTAGAAAGCAGGGACATTGTTTATTTTTGTCATTAATGATGAAGTTATACAGGGATAGACAATTCATAGGTCATATAGTTACTGGTGTACAATTGTTGAAAAATATTAAGGTCACTAAAGTAAAGCATGGGAATTCAAAAATAATATTCCACAGGCACATTTATCAGTTAAAATTAACTCTTGTGTCCCAGTTTTAGAATATATATTTATGTTATTATTTTAAGTGTAAATAAATATTTTCTTTAACAGTAATTTTGCCAAAGATTCTCCATTCATCCACCTGGAAAAGGCAACACCTACTTGATTCAATAAATATCTACAATAATCTATCCAGTTGTTATGAGAGAGTCACCTGCTATTACTTTGAGACTCATTTCTGCACAAAGACCTCTCATCCCTGTCCTTAACTTTTCTGTTTATCATCTACATGTTTCTATTCATAATAGACAATAGACGGTACACAAAATGCTGGAGAAACTCAACGGGTGCAGCAGCATCTATGGAGCGAAGGAGATAGGCAATGTTTCAGGCTGAAGCACTTCTTCAGACTGGTGGGGGGGTGGGGGGAGGCGGGGGGAAGAAAGGAAAAAGGCGGAGGAGGAGTCAGAGGGCTGAGGGAGAGGTAAGAATGGGAGGAGACAGCAAGGGTTAACAGAATTGAGAGAATTTGATGTTCATGCCAAGAGGATGCAGACTCCCCAAGCAGAATATGAGGTTCTGTTCCTCCAATTTGCGGTGTTGCTCACTCTGGCCGTGGAGGAGGCCCAGGACAGAGAGGTCAGATACGGAACGGGAGGGGGAGTTGAAGTGTGAGCCACGGGGAGGTCGGGTTAGTTAATGCGGACCGAGTGGAGGTGTTCGGCGAAACGATCGCCAAGCCTCCGCTTGGTCTCACCGATATAGATCAGCTGACATCTAGAACAGCGGATGCAATAGATGAGGTTGGAGGAGGTGCAGGTGAATCTCAGTCGAACCGGGAACGACTGCTTGGGTCCTTGAATTGAATGGAGGGGGGAGGTAAAGCGACAAGTGTAGCATCTCTTGCGGTTGCAAGGGAAAGTGCCCGGGGAAGCTGTGGAGCGGGAGAGAAGGGAAGAATTAACAAGGGAGTTGTGGAGGGAGCAGTCTTTGCAGAAGGCAGACAGGGATGGAGTTGGGAAGATGTGGCGAGTGGTGGGGTCACGTTGGAGGTGGTGAAACTGTAGGAGGACTATGTGTTGTTTGTGCCAGTTGGTGGGGTGAAAGGTGAGGACCAGAGGGACTCTGCCCTTGTTGCGAGTGGGGGGATGGGGAGAGAGGGCAGTGTTACGGAGTATGGAGGAGACCCTGGTGCGAACCACATCTGTAGTGGGGGAGGGGAATCCCCATTCCCTGAAGAATGAGGACATTTGTGATGCCCTGGTGTGGAACACATCCTGGGAGCAGATGCGACGTAGACAGAGGAATTGGGAATAGGGAATGGAGTCCTTACAGGAAGCAGGGTGGGAGGAAGAATAGTCCAGATAGCCATGGGAGGTGGTGCTCCTCCAGCCAGCACCACCATTCAATGTGATCATGGCTGATCATCCACAATCAGTATCCTGTTCCTGCCTTCTCCCCATATCCCTTGACTCCGCTATCTTTAAGAGCTCTATCTAACTCTCTCTTGAAAGCATCCAGAGAACTGCCCTCCACCGCCCTTTGAGGCAGAGAATTTCACAGACACAACTCTAGGCCTGTCCCACTTAGGCGATTTTTCAGCAGACTGCCGGCGACTGCCAGGTTTGTGGCACTAGACTGAAAAACCGGGAACTGGAATGGCGACTGTCCAAGTGGAACACTCATACACACATACACACAAACACATCGCAAAGGCGGGGGCCAGGGAAAGCGGAGCGGAGCGCTGTCTGAAATTCACACGTTGCAAAGCCAAGGTGTTACAGATACACACTGCGATGAACAGGAAGGTTAAGATGGCAAGCACAGTGTATGGTAAAGAGGCTGTCCCACTTGGGCGACCTAATCTGCAAGTTTAAAAGAGAGTCTTCGACCTTCAAACTCACAGCATGGTTGACATGTGGTCCTAGGAGGTCCTATGAGGTCGTTGGAACTCTCCATCATGCTCGAGGGAAGTTCCTGAATACTCGTGGAAGTTCCTGAATACTAGGTCGCAGAAAATATTTCAGCATGTTGAACATTTTTCCACAAATAAAAATTTGTTGGCATGGTTCTTCTTAATTCGTAGTGCAGTGGAGTGGGACACTATTTAGTTACAGGTAGTCGAGGGCAGCCGTAGGAAATTTTCATCGCCGACCGGGTATTTTGATTGGCTCATTGGAGTTTTCAGGACCCAGGAAAACCGACCGGTAGGTAAAATGCCCACTAAACTTTATTGTACTTCTTAAAAGTGTCTCTACTCCTTCCCCTCCCTTATTCCCCCCTTCTCCCCCCTTCTCTCCCCTTCTCCCCCCTTCTCTCATCTTCTCTCTCTCCTTCTCTCTCCTTTTCTCCCCCTCTCACCCCTTCTCTCCACCCCCTTCCCCCCCCCACGCTCTCTAAAGGAATTACCGTACACTGTGGCAGCCGTTTACCTTCCTCTTCATCGCGGGTGTGCATTTCAGACAGCACTCCCCCACTTTCCCTGGCCCCCGCCTTTGCGATGTGTGTGCATGCGTGCGTGCGTGTTTGTGTGTGCGTGTGTGCGTGCGTGTGTGTCTGTCTCTCTGTGTGTGTGTGTGTGTGTGTGTGTGTGTGTGTGTGTGTGTGTGTGTGTGTGTGTGTGTGTGTGTGTGTGTGTGTGTGTGTGTGTTTGTGTGTGTGTGGTCAGTCAATCAAGCTTGCAGTTTGAACATGGACGGTTGATCCAGCTCGAGGTTTTCCAGGTGAGTGCCCTCGAGCTTGAAGGTCGAAGACACATTTAGTTACCCGCGGATTAGGTCGCCCAAGTGGGACAGCCTCTTATGTCCCTTAAAAGTGGGGGGAGGAGAAGGGGGGAGAAGGGGGGAGAAAGGGGGAGAAGGGGGGAGAAGTACTGGAGACACTCTTAATAAGTCAGTCAACTTTTAATAAGCGAGAGATACACAGCGGTGAAGTTTGCTGGGCAATTAACATTACCAGTCGGTTATCCTTGGTTCTGAAAACTCGTCCTTACGTTTTTTTCACCCAATCCCCCAAAGGTGATTAACTAAAACTACCCACAACTACCTCGACTACCCATAACTACACGGTGCCCTCATTACAACTGTACCTACGACTACAGGATTATCGATTTTCTCCATGGACGCAGAAACATTTTCAACATGTTGAAAAATTTGCGGCGACCATACTAAGGCTGCGACTAGTTCCCAGAATGCGGGAACTCCTCGCGACCATAAAGGAGACTCACCAGAGACCACCAGCGGACATGTGGCGATCATGTGGCGATCATGTGGTGAGCGCAGAGTCTCCTGCACTCGCCTAAAAAGTTGCCTAAGTGGGACAGGCCCTGCTCTGTATGAAAAAGTATTTCCTCATCTCCATTCTAAATGCCTTACCCCTTATTCTTAAACTGTGGCCCCTGGTTCTGGATTCCCCCAACATTGGGAACATGTTTTCTGCCTCAACGTGTTCAAACCCTTAATAATTTTATATGTTTCAATAAGATTTCCTCTCATCCTAAATTCCAGAGTATATAAGCCCAGCCGCTCTATTCTATCAACATATGACAGTCCCGCCATCCCGGGAATTAACATTGTGAACTTACGCTGCACTCCCACAATAGCAAGAATGTCCTTCCTTCAATTTGGAGACCAAAACTGCAAATAATACTCCAGGTGTGTTCTCACTAGGGCCCTACACAACTGCAGAAGGAGCTCTTTGCTCCTATACTCAACTCCTCTTGTTATGAAAGCCAACATGCCATTCGCTTTCTTCACAGCCTGCTGTATCTGCATGATTACTTTCAGTGACTGATGAACAAGGACCCCCAGATCCCGTTGTAATTCCCCTTTTCCCCAACTTGACACCATTTAGATAATAATCTGTCTTTGTGTTTTTGCCACCAAAGTGGATAACCTCTCATGTATCCACATTAAACTGCATCTGCCATGCAGCTGCCCACTCACCCAACCTGTCCAAGTCACCCTGCATTCTCATAGCATCCTCCTCACAGTTCACACTGCCACCCAGCTTTGTGTCATCTGCAAATTTGCTAATGTTACTTTTAATTCCTTCATCTAAATCATTAAATATATTGTAAATGGCTGTGGTGTCAACACCGAGCATTGCGGTACCCACTAGTCACTGCCTACCATTCTGAATGGGACCTTTAATCTCTAATCTTTGTTTACTGTCTGACAACCAATTTTCTATCCATGTCAGCACCCTACCCCCAATAACATATGCTCTAATTTTGCGCACTAATCTCCTGTGGGATCTTATTCATTGCTTTCTGACAGTCCAGGTACACTACATCCACTGGCTCTCCCTTGTCCATTTTCCTAGTTACATCCTCAAAATATTCCTCAAAAAATATTAGTCAAGCACGATATCCCTTTCATATATCCATGCTGACTTGGACCGATCCTGCAACTGCTTTCAAAATGTGCTGCTATTTCATCTTTTATAAATGACTCCAGCATCTTCCCCACTAACTGGTTATATAATACACTGTTTTTTATTGTGTTGGTATTGTTCAGGTTACATGTAAATGTTGATGAGACCCAATTCTAACTTTTCATGAATGGTTTCATTCTCCCTAATATGTTAATTTATTTTTTCTAATACTTTTCAATGCTGATCGTAAAAAAAAATCGAACACCTATTAATTGCAGACAAAATGCTGTGACATTTGTCAAATTCCATTCTTTTGTCTCTTTTCATATCCCTAGGAACTGACCTCAGTAATTTGTGTCAGTTTTTTTCCTTTTTCCATGACCACAGTAATGTGAAGCAATTGTTTCCATGAATGGACCATGAATTTATCCAATGAAGATTTAAGATGTAGGGAGAAAGTTCCTTTTTAAAAGTGCACAAGTAGTATCTTGGAGAAAAAAAATGCAACCAAATTCAAGAAATTGACGCAAAGAAGACTTCAGATAATCTTTTGATTCAATGGTAACCTTCTCATGTAGTTTTGACTATTAAGTCAATCAATCATGTTTAGGAAACGACAAGTTTAGTAAATATTAGTAAATTAATTTACAGTTTCTGAGCTTTTGTGCGAGAGTAGTATGTGTCAACTTTAATATTCCTCAGCTTCGTTATCCCCAGAATGTTTTGATATGTTTGATTATTAATAGAAGGAGTTAACTTTTAAAACATGAAAATCTTTCTTTGTTGGAGATAAATTTACCCTCTAACATCAGATGATCAAAATTCTTCTCACTTTTTATATCCATAACTAATATGATTAATTTAATCCCATTCAAATAGCTTTGTACAGCAAGTGCAGTTTATTTATGATTTGTCTGTGCTTGGCATGTGCCTTTGGAGTTAAAAACTGGCATCTTGTGGAAAAGGCACCAGTTTAGCTATCTCACACTATTCATTGCACGCTCAGAATCCTCTCTTCAAACCTCAGTAACTAATCTTGGATTCCAACATATCACATTAATCTCACATCTCCTGTCAAGCTATTCCAACAGAAAGTAAGATATCTGCAATTATAATGCTTAAATAAATTCCCACTTTACTCTCCCTTCATCTTTCTTTCATCGGCCACGCTACTTGAACTCCTGAGGTAAAGGCTTTTGCCAATAGGCATAAAAACTGGGAATTGACAATAATTTGCAGTTGCATGATGGATGGAAATTGCTCTCATAAAATGAATTTGGACTTTTTGGAAAAAGCTTGGTAATGGTGACCATGAAACTGCTGTGCAGTTGTTTATTGATATCCTCCAGGGAAGGAATTTACTATCCTTACCCAGTCAGAATATATGTCTCTCCTGGCACATCAATAAGTTGATTCTTAACAGCTTACTCAATTCAGAGGTAACAAAGGATCGACTATGATTTTTTTCCATTACCAACAGCATCATATGAAAAATGAATCCCTCCATGTCATATAATAACAAAGAACTGCAGATGCTGGTTTATACCAAAGATAGACACAAAATGCTGGAGTAACTTTGCTGGTCAGGTAGCACCCCTGCAGAACATGGATCACCCCTGCAGAACATGGATAAACAGGGTCTGATCAGGAACAGCCAACATGGATTTGTGCCTGGAAGGTCATGTTTGACAAACCTTCTTGAATTTTTTGAAGTGGTAGCTAGGGAAATTGATGAAGGTAAAGCAGTGGATGTTGTCTATATGGATTTCAGTAAGGCCTTTGACAAGGTTCCCCATGGAAGGTTGGTTAAGAAGGTTCAATCTTTGGGTGTTAATGGCGGAGTAGCAAGATGGATTCAACAGTGGCTGAATGGGAGATGTCAGAGAGTATTGGTGGATGGCTGTTTGTCAGGTTAGAGGCCGGTGACCAGTGGGGTGCCTCAGGTATCTGTGTTGGGTCCACTGTTGTTTGTCATGTACATCAATGATCTGGATGATGGGGTGGAAAATTGGATAAGTAAGTATGCAGATGATACTAAGACAGGTGGTGTTGTGGATAATGAAGTAGATTTTCAAAGTCTACAGAGAGATTTGGGCCATTTGGAAAAGTGGGCTGAAAGATGGCAGATGGAGTTTAATGCTGTTAAGTGTGAAGTGCTACATCTTGGCAGGACAAATCAAAATAGGACGTACATGGTAAATGGTAGGGAATTGAGGAATGCTGTGGAACAGAGGGATCTAGGAATAACTGTGCATAGTTCCCTGAAGGTGGAATCGCATGTAGATAGGGTGGTAAAGAAAGCCTTTGGTGTGCTGGCCTTTATAAATCAGAGCATTGAATATAGGAGTAGGGAAGTAATGTTAAAATTGTACAAGGCATTGGTAAGACCAATTCTGGAGTATGGTGTACAATGTTGGTCGCCTAGTTATAGGAAGGATGTCAACAAAATAGAGAGAGTACAGAGGAGATTTACTAGAATGTTGCCAGGGTTCCAGCAACTATGTTACAGAGAAAGGTTGAACAAGTTAGGTCTTTATTCTTTGGAGCGCAGAAGGTTAAGGGGGGACTTGATTGAGGTCTTTAAAATGATGAAAGGGATAGACAGAGTTAACGTGGATACGTTTTTCCTATTGAGGGTAGGGAAGATTCAAACAAGAGGGCATGACATGAGAATTAAGGGACAGAAGTTTCGGGGTAACGTGAGGGGGAACTTCTTTACTCAGAGGGTGGTGGCTGTGTGGAATGAGCTTCCAGCAGAAGTGGTGGAGGCAGGATCGATTTTAACATTTAAGAGTAAAGTGGATAGGTATATGGACGTGAAGGGAATGGAGGGGTATGGTCTGAGTGCAGGTAGGTGGGACTAGGGAAAAACAAATGGTCGGCATGGACTGGAAGGGCCGAGAGGGCCTGTTTCCGTGCTGTAATTGTTATATGGTTATATGGTTATATGGATCGGCAATGTATCTGAATGGAAATATCACCTATCCATGTTCTCCAGGGATGCTGCCTGACCCATTGAGTTACTCTAGCATTTTAGTCCCTCCATATATCCCTCCATATCATCTTTTCCAGATTCTAACCGAACAAAGGAGAAAATTCTTCTTTGCACCGTAAATGTAAGTAGTATGGCTCAGGATCTATTGATCATTAGTCCACGGGACATTTTCAAAATAATTTAAATGTGGTCCTATGAAACCTTGCATGTTCCACCTGAATAAACAAAAAGAGCAAAGAAGGCAAGCAATTAAAAGCAACAAAATTGTTTTTTGATGTGTTTCCTCATTCTGCAAATAATAAGCAATTCGTTAGTTTGATTCAATGATTGATAAGTTCCTGGGTTGATTTTGGAGGAATTATTGTGATCTGTTTCTTGATCTGAATAGTTAGGACAAGCATTTCCTTATTAAGGATGAAGGGAATGTTGCTACCAAACCTGTGAAGTGTGTTGTTATATTTGAAAAATATAAAATTAATATTGAAGCAATGCTGATCATTGGAACTTTTCAGGGCACATTCAATGGATGTAGGGCAAAGCCACCACTCTTGCTCGACCCATTCCTAATCATCAAGCTCCAGCCTATTCCTAATCACTCTCTGTTTTCATTGCATCCTCAACCTTTGAGGTTCCCAAAGTCCATTTTGTCCTAGCATGTGTTTTCCTTTGCCTTCTCTATTTCTAAATGCTGTGAGTAAAGGGAAAATCATGTTATAAATGTTATTCAATTGCCAATAGAAAGAATAAATGTATGGTTGTATTGCTTGTATGTATGCTGAAGAAGGGTCTCGACACAGGACGTCACTTATTCCTTTTCTCCAGATGAAACCCCGCTGAGTTACTCCAGTTTTTTTCTTACTCCAGTCTACTTTCTATTCAGCTTGCATTTACGAATCTGGTTCAGTGCACTGTCCAATAGGATCAGGATTTTGCACATTTTCACACTACACTGAGATCCAAGATTTTACTTGCTGATGAGTTCTTTCATCCTACGCCATGGTGCAAATAATGCAGATGTCAGGTTCTTGAGATGTGAATGACATCAAGCACTTCCACAGAGATGCATTATCTATGGAATGAAATAATGAAGAAATACATTCTTCAGCATTAAATAATTTCTTGTCACTCAAATATTGATAAATACAGACTGACATACAAAATTAATATAATTCTGATAACCTGGTCAAAATAAACTGGAAGCATTTCATTAAAATTGTACTTGTGAAACATTACATTGCAAGGATCAGGACACATTCAGTTGTTATGACCTCAAGCTGTCAAGAACTGGTATAATAGTAAGATTAAACGAGAACCTACCAAGTTCGAAGGTTGATCTTTATTTTATGAGGAGTTGCGGTGAGGGATTTCGTGAAGACCCTGCCAGCACGCATGCGCAACGTCCTTCAAAGCAGCGGTGTGGAATCACAGAACGCACCATGACTGAAATAGTACGATGAAGAACGTAGAACTTCCCAGTTGACCTTATGATAGAGGGTGGGAGTGAAGGGCACGAAATCCCTCACCGCAACTCCTCATAAAATAAAGATCAACCTTCGAACTTGGTAAGTTCTCGTTTAATTTTACTATTTTACTTCGGAGTCACGTGAGTGACTTCGTGAAGATTTCAAAGCTCTGTGATTTCATGCCCTGGACAACGTCCATGCTATCACACTGCCGCAATCCTGATGGAGGAAGGCTGTTAATGCAGTTCAGTCGAAACAGGCTGAAAAATAATGCATATTTATTAACCAAATAATAATAAACAAATAACCCCTAATTCGGGGACAACATTCACTGAGCGGCTCCCAGCACAGCTTCTGCGAATGTCGCAGGGGCGACCAGTGGTTTATTGTAGAACCTTTGGAAGGTTGCTTCACTGGCCTAGCCCGCGGTGGCGAGGATGTGGTCCATGGGCACCTCCATGGCCCTCGCCGCTGATGTGGATGCAGCCCTAGTGGAATGAGATTTTAAAATGTTAGTAGCGACTCCTGCTGCACCCAACCTGGCGATAGTCTGTACAGTCACCCGGTGATGCTGATGAGGAGCCCCTGCTCCTTCTTCCTGATGGTTCTTGTAATTTGGATGTAGTGGTGGAGGTGGGTGACTATGCAGAGGGTGGCATCAGTAGGGTATGCCCGAAACTCCAACTGCAGCCCATGAGCCACAGGCCTGTGCTGCTTCAGTAAGTCATGGACAAAGAAATTCACCTGTGTAGGGGTGGAGACCATGCTATCCAGCCGCAGCTTTTGTAATGCCTGGACTCATTGAGCTGTAGTCAGTGCCATCAGCATCACCACTTTGAGGGTGAGCTGTTTGAGTGGTAACTCGGTCATTGGAGACCAGCTCCTCAGTAGGGTCAGAACGATCCCTACATCTCAGGTGAAGGTGTATCTGGGCCGTGGAGGGTTGGTGTTAAACACTCCCCTCATGAATTTAGACACCAGGTGGTTTGAGCCTATACCTATGTCCAGGTATGAGGATAGTGCACTCATGGCGCTGTTGATGGCACTGTAGCTAAGGCCAGCATCGAAATGAAGGCCAGCTAGGAATTCCAGGACATCAGGGATTGTTGCCGTGTTGGTAGTCGTGTTGGTACGAGAGCAGAATGCCTCCCACTTCCTGATCTGTGTGAGGTACTACCTCTGGGTTGATTCTCGGCATGATGCTGAGATGGGTTCCATGGCTCGTGGTGAGATGCCCGCCTTGACGAGTGGTCTTTTTAGAACCTGCAGGCCAACAAGTTTAGGTGACCATGGCATGGGTGACTGTCCCCCGTAATGGGGTGTGTAATTAATTTGGGGTGTTTCCCAATCGGAAGCCATGGCCGTTTCAAAATTTTAAGGACCATCAGGTACCATGGCTGTGTAGGCCAGTTGAGAATGATCAATATACCAGTTGCAGAGTCCAGTTTAATTTTTTGCAATACCCGACTGATGAGGCAAAATGGGGGAAATGCGTAGCAAAACCATTTCCCCCAATGGATAGAAAACGCATCCATTGCTATTGCCCCAGGGTCTGGTTCCCAAGACACATACGTTGGTATCTGATGGTTCAACCTGGATGCAAAGAGGTCAATATCTGGTGTCCCATAGTGAGCTATAATGTCTCCAAAAATTTGGGGGTTCAACATCCACTCGATGTTGTCATTGAATACTCGTGACCTGGTGTCCGCCACTGAATTATGCTTCCCTGGCAAATAGGTCACTGTAACCCAAATATTTCTCTCGATGCACCAGTGCCAAATTGTGTTTGCCAATTCATCACAAGATAGCGACCTGATACCACCCATATGATTGATATAAGCCATCACCGTTGTGTTATCTATTTGGAGGCGGACATGTAAGTCCCATGAGTTAGTACAGTAGGCCCGCAGTCCATGGAAAACCCCTAACATCTCAATATAATTTATCCCGTGTGACTGAAGGAGGGTAGACACATGAGAGCCCCATCTGCCACCACATCTGGACATGGTGTCAGTTGCACCCCAGCCTTGTGCGCTTGCGTCAGCCTGTAGCACGACGGATGGGTTGCTTACTTTGATGGGTCTGTGACACTCGCTAATATTGTCAATCCACCATTGTAGCTCGGCTCTAGACTTTGGTGGTAATCGGATTGGTCGATCAAAGTGCCCAGCATTTGCTTTTAATGCTGCGATCTTTGTTCTTTGTAAATTTGGGTAATGTAACGGGCCGAATTGCGCAGCTGAGAATGTAGCCACCAGCTTCCCTATTCATTTTGCCGTTTGCCGGATGGTCGGTACCCTGGCGCAAGCAAGGCTGTGGCACGCTTCTTTTATAGTGATAGCTTTGTTGGTTGGGATGGTGATCATCATTAAGTTTGTGTCTAGGGTGAACCCCAAATAATCCATAATTGGAGAGGGGTGCAGTTTAGACTTGTCTGGATGGATTACAAATCCTAGCTTCTCGAATAAAGATTTAGTCGCTGTAACTGCCCGTATAGCCAATTGGAGGGTCTGACCCACAATAAGGATATCATCTAAATATGCCATGACAATGTAATTTTGTTGTTGGAGGAGGGCCAATATAGGTTTCACTAATTTAGTAAATAGTCTGGGGGCTGTGGTGAGACCATTGGGCAATGCTTTGTATTCCCACAACTGTTCCTTCCAGACAAATTTCAGAAACTTTCTGTGAGATTCAGTGATGGCCACTGTATAGTATGTATCTTTTAAATCGATGTAGGCCATAGAGTACCCCGGGTAAAGCATCTGCCTGGCTGTTTCAAAGGTATCCATTTTAAAGTGGGTATATTGTACAAAAGTGTTCAGCTCAGTTAGGTCTATAATAATTCGACACCCCCCATCTTTTTTGGTTTTGGTGAAGATGTTGGACACAAACTCAGGGGGTTCGGGCGTTGTTTTCCCAATCACCCCTTTTGCTGCAAGCCGTAAAATTTTGGCATGTCCTGCTTCAACCTCTTTTTGAGAGAGTGTACATTTTTGATGAGGCGAATGCTGGCTAAGGGGTTTTTGACCATCAATGAATTCTATGACATAACCTTGAACACTTTGTAAAATAAACTCGTCAGTGGTGATATTGTCCCAAATTCCTCAAAAGGCCCGCAATCGTCCACCAATTTCTGCAGGAAGGGATGCTACTGTCTGAGAGGAACCAGGCCCCCTTACCTCCATGGTTAACGGCGGGTCCTGGCGTATGGCGATTTGGGTAGACGTTGTGGAGGTTGTTGGGATGGCGGCCGCATCTTCCATGCAGGCCGCTGTTGGCCTTGCCCTAAAAAAGGCCGCTGTGGTTGGGTAAGTGAAGGGGTATAGGTCCTTGGCGTCCTATCCAGCTGACGCGGTTTCCAGTTGGTGTATGGTTGTTGCCGGTGGTATGGGTGGGGTCTAGTCGGAGGAGGTTTCATAAGGCCCGCTGTTTTGGCCTCCTCGTCTAGTTCCTTCACTTGTTTACATAGATCTGTTCCAAACAGTTGATGAGGCGGTGGAGCGGTAGATGGACGGCACAACCCTGCAAATTTGGGGTTGAGAGTGGGCTTTATGGAGCTCTTGCGCAGGCAGTTGATTTCTTACTGGGCATTGCATAAGAGTGCCAGAGCATCCTGTTGCATGCTGGACACATTGTCCCCATCAAGGGTCCTAGCATACGCCGTTATGCCCGTGGATAGGAGCTTCAGGATACGCTGGAGACGGACATCCTGCATCTTGGTGGCCGTGCTCAAATGTCCCCAGATCTGAGCATTGACTAGGGGAACACTGAGGTTGATGCAGTTCTCAGGTGGTTTTATTTTCTCCATTGTCTCATTGAGTACCTGACCCTGATGTTGGTGAGTGGTCAGGTAATCAATGGTGCCCGCCAGTTTGTGGTGCAGGGGTTCCCCAGTGTGTGTGGCCGTGGCAAACTTGCCCACCACGTCCAGCATGTCCTCCTCGTGCTCTTGCTCTGCGGTCTCCGGCAGTCCCGGTCGTCTTCGAAAACAGCGGCCGGGCAACGGCTGGCCCTTCTGGCTGGTGAAGACGAGAGGCTGAGTGGACTCCTGGCGTGGCTTGTAGAGGACCGCGAGTCCCGTTCATCCCGGTCCCTGTCCCGCTGGAGGAGTTTTTCCACTAAGAGCTCCAACCGCTCAATGTGACCGTCCGTGCTATTTGCAGCGGACAAGCCGACTTCCCCAGGCCCTGCGATTTCACTGGGGCTTCCACCATCGGACCACACCTCCGTAAGGTGGTGACTAGGGTCCGATGGCAGGTCGTCGTGGCCTACCGCCCGAGTAGGCTCATACGACTTCCGCACGGACTCTCCGCTGGTCTGTCTTCTCGCAGACTGTGGCGGCCCACCTGTCTGGTATGAAGGCAGGTGTTGGATTGGCGCCGGCCACCGGAACCTGGCTCCCCGGAGTCCGTGCAGGCTTACCTCCACTGTCGCCCAATAATCGGCGTGGAGGCGCATGGTCGGCCACTCCCAGAGCTAAGCTGACCGACCGTCTACTGCTGCCACCAACGCCCTTGACCGCAGCCTGACGAGGTGTTTTGTCGGCAGCACCTGCTCCTGCAGACCTGCTCGACGCAGCAGTAGTTCTGCCAGACAGATGTCCCTGGCAGTTGTACGTGGCGGAGTGCAGCTACAGGGCTCCCCTGTAGTGCAGCTGTCCCCCGGCCCAGTCCCCGTGGGTCTGCTGGAACTCGGGGTGAGGTCGCTGGTGACGAGCGAGGCTCCTTCCCACATACCTGTTTGCCCCCCCTCTTCCTGGGGGATGGGGTCTCGAAGTCTGGGTCTGCAGGCTCCAGCTCGGGTGCGGTAAACCATTCAGGTGATGAGTCGGGCGCTGTGTAACGGGAGCGCCCGACTTCCGCATTCTTACCCCCGACCATCCCGAAGCTACCGGTGGTGCTTGCAGCTCCGGTGACAAAGGCCGCTGGCTGGTCGATGCCCCGCGGCTCCTGGAGAGCGTCGCCTTCCGTTTGCTTTTCTCCATCCTGTAGGAGTAAGGTTTGTAACTTACCTGACGGTCCTTATGAAGGAGCTGGTGGAGAGAGCGCACTCCCCCCCCCCAGCTTGTCGAGGCTAATGCGCGTGACAATATGTCGCGCATGCGTGCTGGCAGGCTTTTACTCCGAAGTAAAATCTAGACTATGCTGTAAGATACTGTCCAGCTGTCCAGAAACTGTCCAGCTTACAAGTCATAAATATAATTCTATAGCTTCCTCCCAATCAACACACCACAAATATTTGTGTGTTAAAGAAGGAACTGCAGATGTTGGAAAATCAAGGGTACACAAGAGGCTGGAGAAACTCAGCGGATGCAGCAGCATCTAAGGAGCGAAGGAGATAGGCAACGTTTCGGGCCGAAACCCTTCTTCAGACTGATGGGTGGTGGGGGGGGGGGGGGGGGGGCAGGGAGAAGAAAGGAAAAAGGAGGAGGAGCCCGAGGGCTGAGGGAGAGGTGGGAAGGGGAGGATTCAGCAAGGGTTAACAGAATTGAGAAAATTCAATGTTCAAGCCCAGAGGATGCAGACTCCCCAAGCGGAATATGAGGTGCTGTTCCTCCAATTTGCAGTGTTGCTCACTCTGTCCGTGGAGGAGGCCCAGGACAGAGAGGTCGGATACAGAATGGGAGGGGGAGTTGAAGTGCTGAGCCACCGGGAGGTCGGTTTGGTTATTGCGGACCGAGCGGAGGTGTTCGGCGAAACGATCGCCAAGCCTCCGCTTGGTCTCACTTATATAGATCAGCTGGCATCTAGAGCAGTGGATGCAGTAGGTGAGGTTGGAGGAGGTGCAGGTGAGCCTCTGTTGGACCTGGAAGGACTGCTTAGGTCCCTGAAAGGAGTGGAGGGAGGAGGTAAAGGGACAAGTGTAGCATCTCTTGCGGTTGCAAGAGAAAGTGCCCGGGGAAGGAGTGGAGCGGGAGGGAAGGGAAGAATTGACAAGGGAGTTGCGGAGAGAGCAGTCTTTGCGGATCTATATCGGTGAGACCAAGCGGAGGCTTGGCGATCGTTTCGCCGAACACCTCCGCTCGGTCCGCAATAACCAAACCGACCTCCCGGTGGCTCAGCACTTCAACTCCCCCTCCCATTCCGTATCCGACCTCTCTGTCCTGGGCCTCCTCCATGGCCAGAGTGAGCAACACCGCAAATTGGAGGAACAGCACCTCATATTCCGCTTGGGGAGTCTGCATCCTCTGGGCTTGAACATTGAATTTTCTCAATTCAGTTAACCCTTGCTGTCTCCTCCCCTTGCCAACTCTCCCTCAGCCCTCGGGCTCCTCCTCCTCCTCCTTTTTCCTTTCTTCTCCCCGCCCCCCCCCCCCCCCCCCCCCCCCCCCCCCCCCCCACCTCCCATCAGTCTGAAGAAGGGTTTTGGCCCAAAATGTTGCCTATCTCCTTCGCTCCTTAGATGCTGCTGCACCCGCTGAGTTTCTCCAGCCTTTTGTGTACCCACAAATATTTGTGTCATCTTTGAGCTTACTAACCAGACCTCCTATATTCACACCCAGAATGCCAATGTTAATTTATATACAACATAAAACAACAATAGTTGCTACACCAATCCCAGTGGTACACTATCAGCCATAGGCTCTAATCACAAAAACAACTTGACCATCATTAGTTTAATTTAGTTTAGCGATACAGCGCAAAAACAGGCCCTATGGCCAACCGAGTTCGCACTGACCAGCGATCTCCGTTTAACATTATCAATCTTCTAGGGATAAAATACACATGCATCAACTCAATTAACCTACATACCTATACGTCATTGGAGTGTGGGAGGAAACTGAAGATCTGTGAGAAAACCCATGACGTCACGGGGAGAACATAAAAACTCCGTAAAGACAGCACCTGTGGTCGGGATCGAACCCGGGTCTCTGGCGCTGCAAGCGTTGTAAGGCAGCAACTCTATTGCTGTGCCACCATGCAGCCCAGATTACTCTCTGTCCAGGTTCCCATTTGGTCTAACCTTTTGGACCACTCTCCTCTATGGACCTATTTGCTAACCTCTCTCATGATCCTTGTGCTAGAACACATAAATAACTCCAAACCACCCATTTGCAAACTTTCTCCACTTAGTTAGCAATATATCTTTTGATTCTTCCTGCCAAAGTTCATGACCATCCACCTCCCCAAATTAACCACTATTTTTCCAGGTTTTTACCCAACCAATCAATCTATCCATATCAATTGCAGAATCACTATCCCCTCTTCACAACATGCCCTTCCACTTAGCTTTGAATTATCATCAAACTTGGAAACCTTACATAGTGTTAATTTCTTCAAACCATTAATGTAAATAATAAACAATTCAGCACCTTCCTTTAACTGCTAATTTAATTATTTAACTTTATGCTTATTTCTATAACTCAGCTGATGTGACCTTTTAAAGCAAATTATGCATATTTTTATTGTCTGAACCAGCATTTAGTCAGCACATGTTTTCCCTCCACATTGCCAGTAGCATTTGTTCAGCTGTGGTTGCTTTGGAACTGTGCTTTGCTATATGCCTACTATGCACCCTGTTTTATGGAACAGCAAGTCAAATTTGCAAGTTATGTTTGGTTTTACTCTGTAATTTCACGGTTTAGGTAATTTCAGTGTGTTCTCAAAGCTTAGATTCATTTCTTATAATAATCACCTCGAATTAATAGCTTCCATATGTTAATCTCTCCCTTGCCATTTATGAGAGTGCGTTGGAATAGTTAATGTGATAACTTCCCATATTTGGCTAGATATCTATTGTTTTATTAGGTTTTTTTAACTCAGGGTTAGAGTTAAACTTTTGCTAATTCGTTTGTTTTTGGTTCAAAATGATTGTTCAGCAAATCCACAATTCCTTATTTTTAATTATTACTGGGTTCTCCAACTCAGCAGGGGCTGCCACCACATTCATTAAGGAATATAACTATCTTTTCATCATCAATATCATTTGCAGAAAAGTACTGCAGAAGTATCTCCCACAATGTTCCTCACATATCTGAGTTTGAGAGGTAAATGCTGCAATCAAGTCAAATGCTTACATTCAAGTGGGCATCTTTCTTTCATCATCTTATTATTAATTACACATGCCTGTTTGCCTTTTCTTGTCTGAAGGAGACAATCTCTTTGGTTCTTCCTGACTTTGGGAAAATGTTTCCTTGTTGCCAATATGTTATATTTTTGCATACAATAAAGATGGAAATGGAATTTTATCCTTCAAGAAGTTTGTTTACATTCTTCACGTTTTGCTGAACACATGTCTGCAAACACAACAATTGCAAGAATCAACCAAAATAGCATTGGCCAAAGATCAAACCAGTAACAAGCCTCATTAAAAGCATCAAGGCTCCTGCTAGCTTGAAGGGGATCTACATAATTGATATGCCTTGATATATTGTTTATCCTGCTACCCAAAAAAGTACACTATGACCAAAAAATCGATTGTCTTCCTGAACCTTATGTGAATAGGTCAAACAATGTCAACGTTATTGTGAAATCCTGGTGGGGAGATTTGCAAATGCTACTGGGAAGACTTTAAACTAGAACGGTTGGGTGGAGGGACTCAAATAGAGAAAGCTAGTAGACAGTATGTGAGGCAGGAGGCAGTGAAGTGAAGCACTCAGACCCAACATGTAGGGGAGAAAGAAGAAAAATATAATAAACAGAGAATAAGAGGTGGTGGGTTTCTTAAATGTGTGAGTAGAGAGACAGAGGGGTGTAAAATGAGGGAATAAGCAATAGGTAGCAAGGTGAAAAGTAAAAGTGGCAGGCAGACAAATCCAGGGCAAAAATCAAAAAGGGCCACTTTTCAAAATAATTGTATAAGGGGTAAGAGTGTTGTAAAAACAAGCCTGAAGGCTTTATGTCTCAATGCAAGGAGCATTTGTAATAAGGTGGATGAATTGAAGGTGCAGATAGTTATTAATGAACATGACATAGTTGGGATCACGGAGACATTGCTCCAGGGTGACCAAGACTGGGAGCTGAACATCCAGGGATATTCAATATTCAGGAGGGATAGACAGAAAGGAAAAGGAGGTGGGGTAGCGTTGCTGGTTAGAGAAGAGATTAACGCAATAGAAAGGAAGGACATTAGCTTGGAGGATGTGGAATCGATATGGGTAGAGCTGCGAAACACTAAGGGGCAGAAAACGCTAGTGGGAGTTGCGTACAGGCCACCTAACAGTAGTAGTGGAGTTGGGGATGGCATCAAACAGGAAATTAGAAATGTGTGCAACAAAGGTAAAACAGTTACAATGGGTGACTTCAATCTACATATAGATTGGGTAAATCAAATTGGCAGGGGTGCTAAGGAAGAGGATTTCTTGGAATGTATGCGGGATAGTTTTCTAAACCAACATGTAGAGGAACCAACGAGAGAGCAGGCTATTCTAGACTGGGTGTTGAGTAATGAGGAAGGGTTAGTTAACAGTCTTGTTGTGCATGGCCCCTTGGGCAAGCGTGATCATAATATGGTTGAGTTCTTCATTAGGATGGAGAGTGACATAATTAATTCAGAAACAAGGTTTCTGAACTTAAAGAAAGGTAACTTTAAGGGTATGAGACGTGAATTGGCCAAGATAGACTGGCAATTGATTCTTAAAGGGTTGGCGGTGGATGTGCAATGGAAGGCATTTAAAGACTGCATGGATGAACTACAAAAATTGTTCATCCTAGTTTGGCAAAAGAATAAATCAGGGAAGGTAGTGCATCCGTGGATAACAAGGGAAATCAGGGATAGTATCAAAACAAAAGATGACGCATACAAATTAGCCAGAAAAAGCAGCCTACCAGAGGATTGGGAGAAATTCAGAGTCGAGCAGAGGAGGACAAAGGGATTAATTAGAAAAGGGAAAATAGATTATGAAAGAAAACTGTCAGGGAACATAAAAACTGCAAAAGTTTTTATAAATATGTGAAGAGTAAAAGATTTGTTAAAACAAATGTAGGTCCCTTGCAGTCAGAAACAGGTGAATTGATCATGGGGAACAAGGACATGGCAGACCAATTGAATGACTACTTTGATTCTGTCTTCACTAAGGAAGACATAAATAATCTGCTGGAAATGGCAGGGGACCAGGGGTCAAATGAGATGGAACTGAGTGAAATCCAGGTAAGTCAGGAAGTGGTGTTAGGTAAATTGAATGGATTAAAGGTTGATAAATCCCCAGGGCCAGATAGGCTGCATCCCAGAGTGCTTAAGGAAGTAGCCCCAGAAATAGTGGATGCATTAGTGATAATTTTTCAAAACTCTTTAGATTCTGGAGTTGTTCCTGAGGATTGGAGGGTAGCTAATGTAACCCCACTTGGTGAGACCACACCTGGAGTATTGCGTACAGTTTTGGTCTCCAAATCTGAGGAAAGACATTCTTACCATAGAGGGAGTACAGAGAAGGTTCACCAGACTGATTCCTGGGATGTCCGGAATTTCATATGAAGAAAGACTGGATAGATTTGGTTTGTACTCGCTAGAATTTAGAAGATTGAGGGGGGATCTTATAGAAACTTACAAAATTCTTAAGGGGTTGGCAGGCTAGATTCAGGAAGATTGTTCCCGAGGTTGGGGATGTCCAGAACAAGGGGTCACAGTTTAAGGATAAGGGGGAAATCTTTTAGGACCGAGATGAGAAAAACATTTTTCACACAGAGAGTGGTGAGTCTCTGGAATTCTCTGCTAGAGAAGGTAGTTGAGGCCAGTCCATTGGGTATATTTAAGAGGGAGTAAGATGTGGCCCTTGTTGTTGGATGATCAACTCGAAGGGCCGAATGGCCTACTCCTGCACCTATTTTCTATGTTTCTATGAAAGAGGAAAAGCCAAAGATTCTAATGATACTGATAAATCATTAACATTTTTAGATGTTTAGATGCCACTGTTTAGATGCTATTCCAGGTTCTATTGTTTTTTGAATTATTCATTATAATATAGATTATGTTTGATTTGCACTAACATTAACAGTTTACAGCAATCAGTGAATAAACAAAAATGCAAAATTCTCTTCCTATAAAATCACACCTTTTTTAAATGGCACAAATAACTTGGAAAATTGTAATATTCCACAACAGGTCTGGGTAAAAAAGACCTATTAGGAAGCTATTTCAATTTCATATTTTATTTAATTTTCATTATATATGCTGTACATTGTTAGTCATGCAGTCTGCAGGGCAGAATGAGTCATGATTTTAACATTTAAAAGTAAAGTGGATAGGTATATGGACGTGAAGGGAATGGAGGGGTATGGTCTGAGTGCAGGTAGATGGGACTAGGGGAAAACAAATGGTCGGCACGGACTGGAAGGACCGAGAGGGCCTGTCTCCGTGCTGTAATTGTTATATGGTTATATGGTTATATGGTTATGAATAATTAGCCTGATACTAATTTTCTGGTCAGACATATAAACAGAACAGCCACAAGCTGGTATTATGCCAATCTTTAATGAAACCTGTATTGCTGTAAGTGATTACTTAATTCTCTGTTGCTAAACCAATGACTCTGTAACACTGGTAAGCCATATCATTTTTCTAAGCTAATGTCATAATACATCTTTGTCCATTACACGTATGACCAGGTGCTTTGTGTTGTGCCCCTGAGTCTACTGTTTCCATAATAGCGAAGGTATAATTTTACTTTCCTAAATTACAAATTTCTCCTGAGAATCTCTGCCATTTATTTCTCTACATATGATAAAGCAATCTTTTATTTACCCTTCGCTTCTCTTGATAATTCTTTACATTTTCTCCTTTGACACCTGCTATTTACCGCCTGCCTAGTGGGGCAAGATATAAGCATTTATTGCCTGCTGGGTCAGCCTAGGTTTGATAAAATTATGTTGGCTTTGTTCATCTGCAATAAACAGGCAGTTGTTATTTAATCTTCAGATTGTCACATTTGCACGCCTAGGATTGAAGATGCAGGAGCACAATGATATTGTATTTTTTCCTTTTTTTGCATTTCCTTATGGTTGCTTCACCTGATAACACCATAATGGTTTACATGTCATTGTTTCCCTGAAATGGCATTTATAAAATTTACCACGTTATAATTCAAGGTGATGTGAACTTAAGCTTCTGGTTCATTTTATCCATGTAGATATGTGCTGAATTATGTCTGCTTTATCACAGCTTGCAATTTATCAATGCCATGAAGTTCAGACACCACTGCATGCAATGTTTCCAAGAAATAGATAACATTCCCAAAACTTGAGATGATCCAGAAACTCTAAGGCATAAATTAGCCTTGTGTGCCAGTGATATACATGTCATTAGTGTCAACTGTAGGAAGTCACAATACACCTAACTATTATTTTTCCTTATTCTCTTTCTGGGCTTTTTGTCTTCCAAGATCACTCTCATCACTGTGACTTCCGAAGGATCTGTAGTAAGCTTCAAATAATGAACAGCATTACATTTTCATTAATTATTTGAGTGACTAGAATTATTCCATTTCTCCATATAAGCTTTTTCTCACCTTTTCAAAAGTTAGTGGAATATTATTTTATTTAAATTCATATTGTTTAAATTATTTAGTGAATTTATTTAAGAAATGTGAGCTGGTGAATATTTAACAAGGGAAATATTTTACAAATGGAAAATTGTAACATACATGACATAAGGTTTTGAGTAATTTGTTAATGTTGCCTTGTATTACCTCTGGATTTTCTCACTTCACTGTTCTTAGTTCAGTGGAGGTCTGTTTCTAATATGTTTTTTTGCAGATGACACAGACAATGATTTTATAAATAACTATTACATACAGGATGCTTGTAATTTTTACCACCAGCAGGAGCTATGTTAGGCTGGACTATGGATTTCCATGAAAGATTCTCAAATGAATCTCTAAAATTCTGGGGGTTTTTTAGGGTAAATGAGGCTACATTTCAAGCGATCCATGAAAAGGCAATTTCCTCATCCTTTCATTACTTATTTTGATGTTTACCCCTTTAATATTTCATTAATCACTGAAAGCAATCGGTTTTTCATTGTAAAATTAACTTGATTTTGTTTTTATTGCTAGTTTCTGTGTGTATGTGTGCCTGTGTGTTTGTGTGTATGTGTATGTGAGAAATGTTGGCAAACCAACATTTTGTACTAGGAGCAATTGGATTAATCTACATAACCATACGTGCCAGGGATGGTTGATTAGTTCTCTGAATGTTGATGAACCTTGTAGTTTATTTTAGAAGAGACAATCCAGAATCAGTTATGCACAATTGTATCTACCCATTAGGCGCTAATTGCCAATTTTATTTGATTCAGTGCCACTAGCCGCTTTGCTAATCTAATGTTCATGGTTCTGGGTCTTCATCTTCTTAACCTTCTTGAGTCCAATGCCAAAGGCTCTCACTTCCCACTTCTCTTTATCATTATAATCCATCATCCTTTATCATCTTTTTTATTATAGCATCTAAGCGAGGGAAATTTCCAAATACAGCCATATTAATGTCCTGAATAAGTTGATTTTATATCTCCAATGCTTACCATATAACCATATAACCATATAACAATTACAGCACGGAAACAGGCCCTCTCGGCCCTTCCAGTCCGTGCCGACCATTTGTTTTCCCCTAGTCCCATCTACCTGCACTCAGACCATACCCCTCCATTCCCTTCACGTCCATATACCTATCCACTTTACTCTTAAATGTTAAAATCGATCCTGCCTCCACCACTTCTGCTGGAAGCTCATTCCACACAACCACCACCCTCTGAGTAAAGAAGTTCCCCTCACGTTACCCCGAAACCTCTGTCCCTTAATTCTCATGTCATGCCCTCTTGTTTGAAACTTCCCTACCCTCAATGGGGAAAAAACGTATCCACGTCAACTCTGTCTATCCCTTTCATCATTTTAAAAGACCTCAATCCAGTCCCTCCTTAACCTTCTGCGCTCCAAAGAATAAAGACCTAACTTGTTCAACCTTTCTCTGTAACATAGTTGGAACCCTGGCAACATTCTAGTAAATCTCCTCTGTACTCTTTCTATTTTGTTGACATCCTTCCTATAACTAGGCGACCAAAATTGTACACCATACTCCAGAATTGGTCTTACCAATGCCTTGTACAATTTTAACATTACTTCCCTACTCCTATATTCAATGCTCTGATTTATAAAGGCCAGCACACCAAAGGCTTTCTTTACCACCCTATCTACATGCGATTCCACCTTCAGGGAACTATGCACAGTTAATCCTAGATCCCTCTGTTCCACAGCATTCCTCAATTCCCTACAGGCAATTATTCTGGTTATTTTGTGATGGGCTTACATATCATTCTTTCATAATCCATCATCCTTTCCAGACATCTTATTTAAATCTATTATATGCATTTGCTACTACTTTTATCATATTTTTTTATGATAAGCATCTAAGCGAGGGAAAATTCCAAATACAACCATATTAGGGTCTTGAATAAGTTGATTTTGTATCTCCAATGCTTACAGGCAATTATTCTGGTTATTTTGTTGATGGGCTTACACATTATTCTTTCACGGTCCATGTCACTGTACATTAACTTTCCTATGCTGCTGCTGTATTCTATTTATGAACCACTCAGAATGTTATTTCACTAATTTTTAGCTGCGTTAAACCTCTGCTGCATTTGGTTCGGATGCTCAATTCAATCCCCTGCAAAGAAAATAATGAAATCGGCCAAAAAAGGTATTTGAAATGTTGTTTTACTTCGGAGTCACGTGAGTGACTACGTGAAGAACCCCGTACAGCCGTTCGTGCGTCATTACGTCAGACGCTCGTGCAGACGACTGTGGAGCAGTGCAGCTCCTCCAACGGTAAGTCTAAAAAAGTTTCAGGTATGTGCTATTTCTTACCTGTTCTAGGTTTCCTTCAGGAACCTCCGGGGTTCTTGCGGGATGGTCGCGAGGCCGATGAGTGGGGCTTTGGGTGGAAACCCTGGCCCGACCGCGGGAGCGGGGAGCTGGCGAATGTCGGGTTTGCGATCAGAGTCACTGACAACGCGGTCAGTGACTCCACATGTTGGGTTCCCGGGGAGGGGATACCCGAGAATAGTGCGGTTCCAGAACGCAGTAGTCCCTAGGGGATGGGGCTTAACGGACCTCAACGGTCAGCCTGAGTTCCCGGTGGTGGAGAAACTTAACTGTATGCGGTTCCCAGACCGCAGTAGTCCCTAGGGGATGGGGCTTAACGGACCTGAAAGGTCAGCCTGGGTTCCCGGTGGTGGGGAAACTCAAGTGTTTGCGGTTCCCAGACTGGAGTAGTCCCCAAGAAATGGGGTTTAATTCAAATAAATGAGTAGCCCGGGTGCCCGGGGATTGATTCCCAGGGAGGGGAAATTCACTTATGGGGTTTCCTAACCACAATAATCCCCAGGATATGGGGACAGTTGACAAAATAGTCAGAGTAATTAAGAAAGATTTGGTAGGTTCACCTCTGGGAATGAATTTAGAGAAACTCCTTTAGGCAGGAGGTGGATCAGTAGTAAAGTTATGGCAATGGCAGCCTATGGCAGAAGCTGAGCCAGCAGCACCTTTGGGAAGGGCTGCATCATGGGAATACCAAGTTATGGCAGTGCCAGCCTATGGGAGAGGTTGTGCCAACAGTTCCTTTGAGAAGGGCTGCATCATTGGAATGCCAAGTTATGGCAGGCTAGCCTATGGGAGAGCTGTGCCCGCAGTACCTTTGCTCAGGACTGCTCATGGGATGCCAAGCTATGGCAGGTTAGCCTATTGGAGAGGCTGTGCCGGCAGTACCTTTGCTCAGGACTGCTCATGGGAATGCCAAGTTATGGCAGGCTAGCCTATTGGAGAGGTTATGCCAGCAGCACCTTTACTCAGGGCTGCTTCATGAAAACGCCAAATCTATGGCAAATACTGGTCTATGGGAAAGGCCGCGCCAGCAGCACCTTTCTTCAGGGCTGCTTTATGGGCGCCAGCAGTACCTTCTTCAGGGCTGCTTTATGGGAATAGCTGTTTAGTAGGGTATTCCCATTTACAGTGATCATGGGGGATGAGGGGTCATTGTTAGGATAAGGCAATATAACAGGATCTGTTAAGTCTTAAACTATATTTGAGAAATTGGGTTCCTCCATCCAGCTAGATTAAGTCTATCAAATAGACATGTAGGATGTTGGGATTCACTTTTAGGTATTCAATTGGCTGAGATGCCGGCCGGGGCAACAGATGGCTGTCAATAAACTTTGGTAACAGGTTTACTAGTCGTTAGATTAATTGTTAATAGTATAGATGTGATTCAGCTGTGCAAGTAAGACAACTTATCTTGTTAAATGGTTAACTATTAAGTGCATTATAGGTCATTGTTAACACACCTAGTTTCTCCAGGTGAAATTAATAAAGTCACAAGGATGGACAAACGGTATTCATTACTGCTCCAGTTGTTGTTAAGTAAATCTTCAATTATATTACACTATGGTGCTAATGGCATTAAATAGGAAATTGTGTCAGCAGCGCTTTTAGCAGGCCTGCTTAAGGTCTCCCTCATGTAGGAGGAGAGCATGCTGCGTCAGTATTATTCTGACGCTGGGGCCATGGCAAAGTCAGCGTATTGCTGAAGCTGCGCCAGCAGCACCTTGTATCAGGGCTGCTTAATGGCTCCCTCACGTAAGAGGAGAGCATGTGGGATCAGTATAGTCTAATGCCAAGTCTGAGGGTATAGCCATAGAGCATGCCCAAGGGATTCAGGGCATATGCCCAGAGGTCTATGCTTGGCCAGAAAGTTACCATCCCAAACACATATGCAGTGAATACCGCTCTAAGGGGGGGCATTACAGTTGGCCGTCGAAATCTTCTATTCAGGTAAGACCTTTCCATTGGCGAAACCTGGAGGACAAAGCACAAGCTATTGGAACGAGCAAGGTTTCATAGTTTTGGTGATTATGTGCCCCACGTCTTTATTGGCAGTAAGAGGTTCACTGAAGTTGGTGGCAGCATGAAGGCTGACCAGAGGTTCCACGCACTGTACCTGTGCTACTCTACAATTAAGGGACCACTTACAGCTTGGTAAGGTGTTCACTTAGTTAAACATTACAAATGATTGAGACATTATCAGCTATTGGAGGGGTCTAATCATGTAAAATGGTCTGTTCTAGCTTTTCAAGCAGAATTGTGCAGGTTCAGTAGAAGGACCAAGATTGTCTTACAAGACCGTTTCAGAAATTGGGCCACAGTTGCTGTTTATGGCAGATTCCAAGTTGCAAATATCATCTCGAGTCTGGAGGTGGAGCAGATTTGCATGGTTTGCAAAAAATGTCTGTCGTGGGTATCAACTATCTATAGACCCTACGGGCATCGTATGGGTTAAAGAGTGATTGAACAAATGTGCATATTGTGATGCTCAGGTTGATACATTATGATGATGGCATATGTTAGTGACGAGGGTGCAATCAGTTAAAGACCCATGGAATGGTTACATATCTTGTTGTCACAGGAGAATCGTCAAGTATAGGTTAATGGCAACACAGAATTGGTGTTGAATTGCACTATATTATGAAATTCTGGTTAATGGAACACCTAACATGGTTCATGTTTATTTCACTGGTTGCAAAATAGTGGCATTACAGTGGCGAAACATACAATTTCGATAAAAGGAGTAGGAGGGACTTTTATGGCTCCCTCCATTTTGTGTATCAATTGAGGTTTCAAATAAAGTCATTAAGAGGCCGCTTAAGGTTCCTATTGAGTGGTTATGCACATTGATTCCTGGTTTGTCGCAAATAATATACCCTTATTTGGTTATTTTAAACGTAATTTGCTGGTTCAGCCTGAGGCTTGGGAAATCACTTGTTGCATGATAAACTCAAATTATGTTCTGCAGCTTAATAAACTGCCCTAAGATTTGGGTTGTTACATCTATCCTCTATGTGTTCAAAGTGTTTGCATAGCACCAAACCGTGGAATTTTCTTTTCCAGGAGATGAAAGAGTTTGTTATGCTTATGTTCCACGGAAAATGTTATTGATTGCTAAAGTTTCAAATTCATGCTAAATTATCGTTTGTTAATTATGGAGTTATGCGGCCATTAATTGGGTTATCAAGGGGTAGGCTATCTTCAACATAGGTCCCAGGACCAATATAATGCCATATGCGATGTTGACATTTGTGAACACTGTTTCACCAGGAGGCTGCAGCTATATCCTTAAATATGGCTGGAGTTTATTAGGTAGTTATCCTTCTGGCACTGGTTTAGTGCAGCAGGTTCAGTCGCTGCATAATTGTGATCGTACAGGATGATAACGTCTGTAAATTTAATACTTGAGCAGACCAGAAGGGGGTCAGGTCTCAAAATAGTCACAGGCATATCAGGGGACCTTTGATAAGGTAAGCACACGTATATACAACAATATGTCAAGGTCGTCAAGTGCTTGGAGTTTTGGACTAGCAATGGCGTTAGTCACAATACATAAATAAATAAATAGATACATAAATAAATAATTTGGGAGAACTTATTGTTCAGGCCATTCCAGATGAGAAAAACAGAGTTGTGTTATGTACTAATGGATTCTGATTCCAGATCTCATTCCACCAGGGCTGCTACAACATCAGCAGCAAGGGTATTTATGTTCCGCTGGGTCGCATCGTTATGGCTGCAGCATGGTCCAACAAACGACTCTCCAAACATCTGTAATGACCCATTGCTGACCCTGGGCTATTAACTCTATTTATGTTCTGGTTATATTTTCCATCTGGGTGAGAGATGGAAATATTATTGTTTCATTTAAACAGCATCAGCATGTTTTACATCTATGTTATGACTATGCATTATGAATGTTTCCCTTCATTTGTCAATGAAGCAGTTGTGGTTGTGTACACTCGTTTCACACGGCATGATATCACAGAGCTTTGAAGTCTTCACGTAGTCACTCACGTGACTCCGAAGTAAAATAGTAATATTGAACGAGAACTTACCAGTTTGAAGTTTGATCTTTATTTTATGAGGAGTCGAGTTGAGGGACTACGTGCCCTCCACTCCCAGCCCTCATAGATCTCATCTGGTAGTTCTAGTCTTTGTTATCTTACCATTATACTTCAGTCATTATTATCTGTGATTTCACACCGTTGCTTTGAAGATTGACGCACGAACGGCTGTACGGGGTTCTTCACGTAGTCCCTCAACTCAACTCCTCATAAAATAAAGATCAAACTTCAAACTGGTAAGTTCTCATTTAATCTTACTATTATATTGCTTCACAGCATAAAACATGCAAATAAAGGGAGAATTGCACAGTTCCATTGAAACCACACTCAATTTTAATGCAGCTTCTTTCTGATAGTTTTCTGCAATCTCTCCACAGTAAGGTGGCAATCCTTAAATGATCACGTGCCAGACGCCATCAGTGGATGCTGTTTCAATCATGCAAAATATGCTTTTGAGAGGGTCAATGCAGGGGAACGCAAGGACGTTCGTAGAGTTAGTGAAAGATGGACAATTTTATCAGTGAGATCTGCATGTCGATCCTTACAGAAACATAGAAAATAGGTGCAGGAGTAGGCCATTCGACTGACCGAGCCTGCACCGTCATTCAATATGATTATGCCCCTGTCCCACTAAGGGAATCTGAATGTAAACCTCTGGCGACTTTGCGCCCCAACCAAGGTTTCCGTGCGGTTCCCGGAGGTTTTTGTCAGTCTCCCTAATGGTCAAAAGTGGTTTCCGCTTCTTCTATAATCCGACGATTATTTCAAAAAATTCTAAACACAGCCGCGACTAAAAATAGGGTGCCGTTTTAAAAATCGATAATTTTTTAGTCTAAGCCGGTTGCAATGCAAGTTAAAGGTGGTTGCCGGAGGTTGCAGGTAATGGAAGGTAAGATCTTTTTTTCACCCAGTTTTATTCCACCAGGAAGGTCCATATCTCTCCAAACTTGTCCTAACCATGTATCAGTCTAACTTTTTCTTAAATGTTGGGATAGTCCCTGCCTCAACAACCTCATTTGGCAGCTTGTTCCATACACCCACCACCCTTTGTATGGAAAAGATTACCCCTTAAAATGTTATCTCTTAAAAATACTTCAAACAAAAAACATTGAAATCATACTTCTACAATGCACTAAAACATGATCTTAATACATCAAATTTCAAAAAGGCACCCGCCTCCCACACCCTCCCCCCACTAGGTTGCTCCAATCCTTCGCCGGCTACCCCCAAGACAGTGACCAGCGATCTCCCAGCCTCTCCACTTTCAAAAACGCTCCGTGGCCCCTGGATCAGACAGAGAGCACTGCCAGGTGTGAGCAGGGAATTGAGGTCAGTTGTCTATGATGTCTGGATCCCAATGCTCAGTGCTTTGTGTTTCGGAGTTATTGATTTGTTATTAGCCTGATTTGTAATTAGTTGACAAAATCTTAATTTATTACTCTGGAATATCCAGGGGAATGGGATAAGTGTAATATTAAAATGACATGCAAGGTGTCAGGCTGTCTGTCACAACATACAGCCCCGATAACCCATTATTTCCTTCAGTTAAATATTGGGAAGGTAGCACTATTGTCATTTGCCACTCAACTATTATATTTGTTTACCTCACTGACTATTTCTAAGCCCCCCCCCCCCCCAATTCCTTTATCAGGTTGAATAGAAATGTCCACAATTTCGCTGTTTTGTTAATTGAACACGTAGATGAACATCTTCAATGAGTGTAATCAGATGGAATCTGATTCAGATGCGATGTTTAAGAACTTGTTCAAAGAAGGAGCATATTTTAAAGGAGTGACAGAGATGCTTGCAGGGGAATGTGTGAGGTTATTATTTGTCTTTAGTTTTAGCTTGAACCAGGACATCTGAAGATTCAGTTTAATATAGTAATTGTGCTGATACTGTCTCCATCCAACCACGTATTGAATACCATCCATTCCAGAGGTTTTATTTTTCTGATGCCATTTAAACTTCACTTGGATTTCAATCACTTCAATGTAAAAGTAATTGGGAATGGGGAGCACTGGAACACAAATTTGCCCTTGGTACATATTAACTATAATATTATAATGTATACACTTCCAGTGGCGCTATGGAGGGTTAGAGACCAGCACCAGCTAGCTCCATGAAAAAAATCGCCAAAACGGGGAGAAAAACGGACCTACCTGCTGATTCTGCACCGACTGCCTGCAACGCGTGAGTGACGTCATCAGGCGCGCGACTCGGTATGTCTATGCAGCATAGCCCCCCCCCCCCTCCCCAAGCAGCAACCAAAACGGGTTGCCAGGCAGAAAACGGCACCGGAAGAACAAGGCCTGACTGAAGCCTCGGGCTCAAGTTAAACGGCGTCCCAGGAGGATGTTTCGAAGAAATCAAAGGCTAGAAAATCTGAGATGGAAGAACTTCGGATTTTTCAATCTCAGGAAATTAAAGAACTAAAGGAAGAACTAAAGTTAACGATTGTAAAAGAAGAATTTCAAATTTTCAAGGAGGAGTTTAATGAGTTTAAAGTGGAAACGAAGGAAATGAAGGAAGAAATTAACTCCACAGTCCTTGATTTATCGGGAAAATGGAAGAATGAAACAGAAGCAATGCTGAGCCAGCAAATTACAGGGATGTGTGCGGAGATGGATGTTAAAATTACCTCAATGGAGTCTAGCTTTAACAAAAGGCTGGAGCCTGTTGAGGATTGTCAACAGGCTGTAGCCATAACCACTCTGGAGGAGATTGCTGCAACAAGTGCTGAAACAACAAAAAAGCTTATCAGAGAAAACCAACGCTTATCAGAGCTACTGAGCAAAATAACTGAAAAATGCACTGAACTGGAAGGACATCAGAGGCGTCAGAACTTAAGAATCATTGGAATTCAGGAAGGGAGAGAGGGGAAACAAGACCCTCGCGAATTTGCTGTAGATTTATTGCAAAAAGTACTAAATCTGAATCAAAAGCCTCTGCTAGCTCGAGCACACAGAGTGATGAGATGTCACTCATGGCTGGATGCACCTCCAAGACAAATGATAATAAAGGTGCAATATGACCATGTACTGGAGGAGATGGTGAAAAAAATTGCCCGCAGCAGAAATCTCACATACGAGGGATATCCTGTGGAGGTCTCCAGGAAGAGAGCGTTGTTTAAAGAGACAAAAAGAAAACTGAAGGATGTGAGAGAACTGAAGTGTGGTCTGACGTACCCGGCTACTCTAAGAGTTACCTACAATAAGAAAGAACATATCTTCACCAACCGTGTGGAGGCATTGGAGTATGCCCAGACGATTAAGAATCAGCCTGCTGACTGAATATTATCTACAATATGAACTACGCCAATGAACAATGTAACTTTGTAAGATCGGATGCAACTAAGGACCTGTTATACCTAAGGACAATCGAAACTGGAGAAAGATGCTGAATGAGGCCTTTCCTATGGATGTTATACTCATAGCTACTACTATAACACTATTAATATAAATAACTAACAAATACTAATTTCACTGCACGATACTATTAATAATGATTACTAATGGTTACTAATTAATTACAACTGAATTACTTAGAATTAGCTAAACGGTAATTATGTGTGCGGTTGGATGTAAAGTTTGATTTCGTTTCTCTTCCTTTGAATTTTTTTTTCTTCTTCATACTTTTTATGTATATGTATATGTATATGTATATATTTCTGATATATTTGATTAATGGAATTTGAACACTTTGGAACCTAAAACCTACCGCCGGTAAAATATTGTTATGGAATATCAATTTAAAGAAAACATGGAGCTAGCTAGGTTTTTTTTTAACATCGACTACGGAAGTCGGTAGATAGTTAGCCATGCTAGTATGGCTATCATTAACTGCACTACTAATAGATGTAGTTTTTTCTTTCTTTTTGCACTTTACTAACCTTATAATCTATCCCTTTTTTATATAATATTCTATTATAATTTTAAGTTTGAATGGAGTAATAAGTTATATCAAAGGAGATATATACGTGAGAAAGTTCCACGAGATTTAAAGTTCATCTATTTGAAGTTCGGTTGTAATGTCAGGTTTGTCGAACTGAACCATTTGCTCTATTATAGACCTCCCTGAACAAAAGATGCAAGACTCAAAAATGAAGACCCGGGGTGATGGAATAACATTTTGTAGCTGGAACGTTAAGGGTATTGACAAACCAATTAAGAGAGGTAAAGTATTAGCACTTAAAACAGATGTAATATTCCTCCAAGAAACACACCTAAAAAGGACGCAGAGCATAGATTGAAAGCTAAATGGATTCATAAAGCATATCATTCTTCATTACACACAAATCCAGAGGTGTGGCAATATTAATCCGTAAAGCGATACCTTTTAAACATACATCAGCTATAACGGACAGTGATGGTAGATACATTATATTAATAGGTGAATTATATGCACAAAAATTGACTCTTATTAATGTTTATGTTAATATGCATTCCTTACTCTCCTTACTATGGGAAACATTTAAAGCATTTACTTGTGGAGCCATGATCTCCTCCCAAGCATTTTATAATAAAGAGAATCGGATTATACAACAGGCATTGGAAAGGGAAATTAAACAATTAGACACAGAGAATGCAGCTACACCAACCATGATAAAACACAATAAAATTTCAGTATTGAAATATAAATTAAATAAAATATATTCAGACCAAGTTGTAAAATTTTATCAATACACTAAACAATTACACTTTGAATTTGGAGATAAACCTCAAAAATTACTGGCTCATCAATTACGGAAACTGGACGGAAAAAAACAAATCATAGAATTAAATCAGACAAAGGAGAATCACTAGTACAACCTAAGGACATTAATGAGAGATTTCTGCAATATTATCAAAACCTTTATTCTGCCAAAACGACAGAACACCGGACAGGAATAGAAGCTTTCTTACAAAAATGTAATCTTAAAGGGTTAGATTTGAAAGATAGAGAATTATTAAACGCTGAAATAACAGTAAAATAAATTGAAGAATCTATCAGATCACTATGATGGTAAATCCAATGGTAAATCCCCGGGACCAGATGGCATTGGCTCGGAATTTTATAAAACATTCTATGATCTGATTGTTCCGCGTTTAAAGACACTGTAAGAACATATTTATACCCAACAGAAATTACCAGAAACACTAAATGAATCTATTATAACACTTATACCAAAAATAGATAAGGATCTGGATGATCCAGGATCATATAGAGCTATAGCTCTTCTAAATACTGACCAAAAAATATTAAGTAAAATCCTAGCACAAAGATTAAGTATAGTGATTAATAAACTAATACACCCGGATCAAACAGGATTTATACCAAAACGGTATTCCTCATATAACCTGAGACGATTATATAAGAATCACAGAATAAATAAAAAACACTTATGTAAATCAAAAATAAATGGAGGTTTAGCACTACCAAATGTTATGTTTTATTATTGGGCAGTTAATATTAAAAATATGATTTTTTGGTTGGAAGAACTGGACAAACAACCAGATTGGTTAAAAATGGAAAAGGAAGATTGTTTACCTTTTGAAATTGGATCAATTCTATTTGCTAATACTAAATTAAGCAAAAAAACCTATAAAGAAAACCCAATAATAGACAGTGGAATACGCATTTCGAAACAATTAAAGACGCTAAAATTGGATTGTTTACCACTATCCCTTCCTATTGTAAACAATGCTACATTTAAACCCTCAATGATGGATAAAGGTTTTTTGCAATGAAAAAGTCATGGAATTATTAAGATGGGCGATCTCTATAGGAAAAATTCCTTTCTCTCATTTCAGGAACTACAACACATTTATGGGCTTCATTCAAAAGACTACTTTAGATATCTACAAATTAGAGACTATACTAAGTCAAATATACAGGATTATAAAAATAGAAAGACAGAAATTCTTGATGAATGCTTGAATCAACACAGAAAATTGATATCTTATATTTATAATATTTTATTGGATAACGATGCACCCATGACGGAAAAACATAGGCAATCATGGAAAATGAACTAGGTCAAATAATAGGGCCAGAAATATGGGATGAAAGCTTACAACATATACATCACTGTTCGTTAAATGCTAGACACACTTTAATACAATTTAAAGTTTTACATAGATTGCACTACTGAAAAACCAAATTAAACAGACATTTTTCATGTGTATCCCTTATTTTTGATAAATGTCAACACTTAGAGGCTAATCTTATGCACACATTTGTAAGCTGTATAAAAGTTAATAATTTTTGGACGGAAATTTTTAAGATAATTTCGGAAGTTGTCAATACTAATTTGGTCCCTGATTCAAAATTAATAATATTAGGAATACTAGAACCAAATCAATTATTCACAATGAACCAAAGAACTTTTATCGATTATAGTTTAATAATTGGGCAAACATTAATATTATAATTCTGGAAAGGGACTATAACCACCACAATTAAAATGTGGACAATGGAAATGTCTGAGACCCTACATTTGGAAAGATTAAGATTTGTCTTAATGGACAAACAAGAACTATTCATAAGAAAAATATATAAAGAAGTACAATTACGATACAATTGTTAATATAAATAATATTAATAATGTATGACTATAACAAACAAAATGTTTTTTATTATGTATTTACTTCTAATAAAAAATAATAAATAAATAAATAAATATATATATATATATATATATATATATATATAAATATAATAATGTATACATGTTGGTAGGTGCAATCAAAACAAAGATCTTTTTGTCATTGTTGTGTTATGAATACCACAGAAAATATTATGTACTCTCAAGATCACATTTAATATAATAACGTTGCTTAAATAAATAATTATTGGACTTTGCATTTCGGAAAAGTGCCAGCTGAGAGGAAGACAGGAAAATATTGAAAATATTGGGGGTGAAAATTACTTCAGGACAGTTTGTTATGAAATGAAAGAGCTGAGTGAGTATAATTTTATGGATGAGAAATTGTGTTCAACCAATTGATGACTTCTTTGACAAAGTAACTAGCATGTTAGATAACAAGGAAGCCAATGGATTTAGCACATTTTGTTATACAAATTTGGTCTGTGAAGTACCCCTTAAAAGATTGCCACATTAGATAAGCACATGTGGACTTGAACGTAATAGATTAAGACAAGGGGGTCTTACAAGGAAGCCAATGGATTTAGCAAATTTTGTTATACAAATTTGGTCTGTGAAGTACCCCTTAAAAGATTGCCACATTAGATAAGCACATGTGGACTTGAACGTAATAGATTAAGACAAGAGAGGTCTTTAAAATGATGAAAGGGATAGACAGAGTTGACGTGGATACGTTTTTCCCATTGAGGGTAGGGAAGATTCAAACAAGAGGGCATGACATGAGAATTAAGGGACAGAGGTTTCGGGGTAACGTGAGGGGGAACTTCTTTACTCAGAGGGTGGTGGCTGTGTGGAATCGGCTTCCAGCAGAACTGGTGGAGGCAGGATCGATTTTAACATTTAAGAGTAAAGTGGATAGGTATATGGACGTGAAGGGAATGGAGGGGTATGGTCTGAGTGCAGGTAGATGGGACTAGGGGAAAACAAATGGTCGGCACGGACTGGAAGGGCCGAGAGGGCCTGTTTCCGTGCTGTAATTGTTATATGGTTATATGGTTATATGGGGCTTTATGTGTGGGCCAGATATATTGTCTAGCAGAGGGGCTAGGAGCAAGGCCAAGTGTGCATCCAGAGTCAAGGTCTGGAATAGTACTAGGTGTGCAGTCAAAGCTGTGACAATGGGAGTGTTCAGCACTGAGAATTTAAGCAGGTAAGCAGCTATGATCAGGGTAGAATAGAGGGCCAGCTGTAAGGCTGGACTCGGGGTCAGGAATGAGAGAAGGTATGCAACTGGAGTAAGGGTCAGGAGTAGTACCAGGTGTGCAGTGGTCAACATAAGCCAAGTGCTTGATTATAATCTGATTTACATACATGAATATACTATGATCATTCATGTACTACACCTGTTGATCAGAGCCTGGCTCTACTGTGGAATGTAATTAGGAATGTAATTTAGCCTAACCTTATTCATAGCTAATCCAATTTAAAGCATAAATATTGCATTCAAGTGTAAGTTAAAAGACTCGCTACAGTATGCACCAGATTGCACAATTTCAAGCTGAAAAATGCTAAAGCTCCATACCAATAGGAGGGGGACACTTCCCTCCCCCACGCTCCCTCGGGCTTGGTCTCTCGCAATTTCTCACTACCACCCAATGTTGGCAGCCCTGTTACATAGTACTTCAAAGTTCATGATAAAATAGGCTGAAGTCAGCATAGTTTGGAAAGGGGAGATCTTGTCTGGCCAATCTGCTCGAATTCTTTGAAGAAGTAAATAGCAGGACAGACAAAGGAGAGTTAGCAGTGGTTGTTTACCTAGATTTTCAGAAAGCCACATGTGAAGCTGTTAAGGATGATGAGAGCCCATTGTATTAAAGGGCAGGTACTAGCATGGATAGCAGGTTGGTTGGATGGCAGAAGGCAAAATGTGGCAATAAAGGGGGCTTTCTTTGGTTGGCTTCCTGACTAGCTGACTTCCACAGGTGTCGGTGCTGGGGCCGCTACTCTCCATGTTGTATATTAATGATTTGGATGAGGGGATTGAAGGGGGGATGCTGGGGACACTACTCTCAACGTTGTATATTAATGATTTGGATGAGGGGATTGAAGGCTTTGTGGCCAAGTTTGCAAATTATACGAAAATAGGTGGAGGGGCAGGTCGTGTAGAGAGAGCAGGGGTCTGCAGAAGAATTTGGACGTTGAGAGAGTGGGCAAAGTGGCAGATGGAATATAGCGTAGCAAAGTGTGGAGTCATGCATTTTGGTAGTAGAAATAAAGGCTTAGACTATTTTTTTTTAAATGGGGAGAGAATCCAGAAATTGGAGGTGCAAAGGGACTTAGGAGTGCTGGTGCAGGATTCCCAAAAAGTTCATTTGCAAATCGAATCAGTAGTAAAGAAGGCAAACGCAATGCAAACATTTATTTCAAGATGGCTAGAATACAAAACAGGGATGTAATGCTGAGGCTCTATAAGGCGCTGCTCAGGCCGCATTTGGAGTATTGTGAGCAATTTTGGGCACCATATCTGAGGAAGGATATGCTGGCTCTGGAGAGGGTCCAGAGGAGGTTCATGAGAATGATCCCAGGATAAAGTGGATTAAAATATCATGAGCATTTGACGGCACTGGGCCTGTAGTCACTGGAGTTTTGAAGGATGAGCGGGGTCCTCATTGAATTTTACCGAATAGTGAAAGGCTTGGATGGAGTAGATGTTGAGAGGATGTTTCCACTTGTGGGAAAGTCTAGGACTAGCGGTCATAGCCTCTGAATTAAAGGACGTTCCTTTAGGAATGAATTGAGGAGGAATTTCTTTAGTCAGAGGGTGGTGAATCTGTGGATTTCTTTGCCACAGGATGCTGTGGAGGCCGCCAATGGATATTTTTAAGGCAGAGATGGATAGTTTCTTGATTAGTACGGGCGTCAGTGGTTATGGGGAGAAGGCAGGAGAATGGGGTTAGGAGCGAGAGATAGATCAGCCATGATTGAATGGTGACTTGATGGCCTAATTCTGCTCCTATCACTTATGACCTGATGACTGCAAATTCACATTAATATCCAGAGAAGTAGAGGAGATGCCTTGATCTGCCGGATATAGCTTATAGGCAACACTGGCTGTTGAAAACATCTGCCAATTGTTTATCTCCGAGGTGAATGTGTCACGAACGCTTTCAGAAAAGAACATTACTCCTTTAATGTTACTGGCATGAAAAAAAAAAACATGCACTGAATGGGAGCACCAAAGATCATATACTCAGAGACATTAGTGTATTGCAGTTGTGTGAAGCCAACAATGCAATAAATTCCAGTGACTGAGATCCCACCTGGTCATCAATGCTATTTAAGGTAATGAAATCATCTTTCCATAGGTATGTATCTGGGTGGCATGCTGATACTGCAGTGAACAACAGATTGGGTGACTCAGCAAAGATCTGCTGAACTTGCTTAAAAAAGGTCCAGGAGTAAATATCACCAGCAACTTTTCCTAGACCAGCCAAATCAAAGCAATGTCCAAGAAAGCACACCAATGCCTCTACTTCCTTAGAAGGTTTAGGAAGTTCAGCATGTCCCCAACAACTCTTATAACTTCTACAGATGTGCCTTAGAAAGTATTTTATCAGGGTACATCATAGCATGGTTTGGGAATTGCTACATCTAAGGCCACAAGAAATTGCAGAATTGTGGGCACAGCCAGACCATTATGCAAACTAACCTCCCTTCCACTGACTCCATCTACACTTCGCACTGACAAAGCCACCAGCATAATCAAGGATGAATATTAACTCAGACACTCCCTCATCTCCCATCAGACAAGAGGGACAGAAGTATGAAAACGCATAGCTCTAGATTCAGGAACTGTTTCTGCCCAGCTGTTATCAGGCAACTAAACCATCCCATCACCAACTAGAGAGCAGTCTGACCTACTATCTACTTCATTGGAGACCCTCTCACTGTCTTTAATTGGACTTTACTCGACTTAATCCTAACCCTAATGCACAAAATGGTATTCACTTTATCCTGTATCTGTAGACTGTGGACGGCTCGACAGTCTTTCTGCTGACTGGATAGCATGCAACAAAAAGCTTTTCACTGTACCTTAGTACTCGTGACAATAAATTAAACTAAGAAAAAAAAAAATTTTGGTGCACTGTTCTACATTGGCCATTGTTCTCAGTTTACTAGACTATCAGCATCTTCCTGCAGTCTCTCAATCCTCATCACAATTTACCATAGCCTGCAGCAGGTATTATGCCATTAGTATCTTTTGAAGCACTTCTTTAATTTAGTTAATTGTTTTGTGCTGAAGGATTTGCATGTCATGAACTTGTCTCTTGAGCGTTAACGTAATGTACATAACTTGGCAAAAAATAAGTTTTATCCTCCCCCAGCTAATCTATCCTCGATTCAAATGTTTTACCATTGTTTTATTTTAATCAGGAAAACTAAATTCATTAAAACCTTAATAAAGATGTGAGAGGATAGCCATCACTTGCATTCTGCATTCTGTTTACTACTTCCAGCTTTCTTCATAAGTTCTTCATAAGTTCATGTGATAGGAGCAAAATTAGACCATTTGGCCCATCAAGTCTACCCCGCCATTCAATCATGGCTGATCTATCTATTCCGCTTGACCCTATTGTCCCGCCTTCTCCCCATAATTCCTGACAACCGTATTAATCAAGAATCTATCTATCTCTGCCTTAAAAATATCCATTGACAGCCTCCACGGCCTCTTGTGGCAATCTCTTGTGTTCTGTAGATTCCCCACTCTCTGACTAAAGAAATTCCTCCTCTTAAAGGAACATTTGAATCTGAGGCAATGACGTCTGGTCCTAGACAATCCCACTAGTAGAAACGTCGTCCACTGATATAATTATTCATTTTTTTAACAACTGCGATATTGAGAATTGTGTAGTAGAATTAGCGTTTGAGAAACAAACAAATGCATAATTTTCAATCTGTATCTGAAACACAGGTCTCAGAGAATGCATTACAATTGTAATTATTTTTAAATAACATATTTGTACATTTTAAATAATACCGAATGTTCCTGTTGCTGCAATTATGATTTTGGCTTTGAAAAAAAAAAGCATTCTTGCTATTCATTGCTATTCTTCCTTTTTTTCACCTACTCTTCTAGAAGTGATTATTACTCAAGGATGAAACCCTCTGATACTTTTTCCTATGCCTGTTGGATCAGCAATGACATTCTGATGCTTGGAATTTTCAATACATTGCATGGAAACATTTTTTGACTACATCTGATAAAAGATACTTTGGTAAATTGCAAAAATAAAGCCTTTTTTTTCCAAAAAATGGATGATCCTGGATAATTTCCGGTTGGAATCAGCTGATGATCTGCTTGCTATGCTTAAAATGAAAATAATTAACGGAGAAAATAAAATCCCCTATTGTTGAAATCCTGGAACAAGGAGACAATCTTAATTCAAACATAGAAACATAGAATCATAGAAAATAGGTACAGGAGTAGGCCATTCGGCCCTTTGAGCCAACACAGCCATTCAATATGATCATAGCTGATCACCCAAAATCAGTACCCTGTTCCTGGTTTCTCCCCATATTCCTTGATTCTGTTAGCCTTAAGAGCTATATCTAACTCTCTCTTGAATGCATCAATTGTATCAACTCCCTCTTGAATACATCAAACTGGATGAATTGCTGCACAAACCTCATAGTGGTTAACTTTACTGCTCAATAACTAGTTCAGGTGACTAAAAGGAAATTTGCGAAATATTCGCAAAATCAAGTAGTGTGTGGAGATAGGCTACCTCTCCTTTTATCACATGTAATATGTAATATGTTTATTTAGTAGGCTAGATAAATTAAATGAATTAAATGGTAAGTTGCAATTAAAGTTTTCTTTGAAAGCTTACACTTCTCCTGAGTCAATGAGAAAAGGCCACTGTCTACGTGTAACTGTATGACTAATGCATATAGTTTACCATTGCTAAGGTAGACATTGGCATTTTAATGTTGTATCAATGTTCTTTCTCTTTCTACAGTGCTTACAGTCCACTAGTTTTAATAACATGCATGAACGCAGATGCTTTTTAAAAATAATTATTTTGCTGATCTATCCTTTATAAGCAATTGATGAACATACAATTTTTAGTGCAATTTTAAGAAATCAATTTAAAATAGAAACACATCTAGGTGTTTTCAGTAACTTCATATCCGGTCTATAATTTTCCATTACAATGTAATCTAAATTGACTATAAAAGCATACATATTATGTTTTCTGGGTAATGATTTCCAATTTTCTCCAGCCAAATTCCCTTTTATTATGTAGAATAGTGCAGCAGTGTAAATTAATTTTCATTTCACTTCAGAGAACCACTTATATCATTCATTCAACTTCAATGTTAAGAAAATTTAAAAATGGAAAATGTCAACAATCTGAATGTCAAACTGAATTTGTTTTAATTATTTGATAAAATATGGAAGGGCACCTTCTTATAAAATATCACATATAAAATTGATGCAACTTAGATTTATATTAAAAGTGTAATTCCTAAACACATTTACATCAAGAAGACTAATGATGAATCTTAAAGGAACCAATGACTTGAAAATATTAAATGAAAATAAGTTAAAGTGAGGTAAAGTGTTCTGCAAACATCTTAAATACATAGGTATTTGCTTCCATTACCAAAACAGCAATATGCATTTTTATGCAGTAAAATGTTCCATGTCACTACAGGTAATGCATTTATTCAAAAAGGTTGGTTTATAAGAATATCTTAAAGAAAATGACAGAGGTTTAGGGGGATATCCATGAGCTATTGACACAATGACCTCTAATTGACATACCTTTATTCACTAACAAAATGATGGGTTGACAAAGAAGTTGAGGGACTGATGATTCAGCACTCCTATTACCATCGTTTAAAATAACTTCTGACTTATTCATTGATCCAACCTTTCCATTTCATGCAGCAACTGTTAGAATGAATTTAACATTATCATTATTTAATTCATTGTTACTACATATTTTTGCAAAATATAATGTCACCTCTCACCTAACACTTCTTTGCTACCTTTATTATCACATGTATTTTTATTCCACTTTCAAACAGTCAAACTTAACCATATTTTAAAATACTTTTGAATCACTGTCAAAGATGGAGGCAAGAAACCCAGGATGGGCAAAATACCATAATTAAAGGTGTCAGCAGATCTTGAAGGCTATGAGATTGAGAAAAGCACAGAAATGAACAAAGCCATTCTTTTTATCCATTCTATTTGGTCATGATATGACCATTTGGTCATAGGATACTTAGAGATAATATATATATAAGCATCTGGATAAACAGGGTCTGATCAGGAACAGTCAACATGGATTTGTGCCTGGAAGGTCATGTTTGACAAAACTTCTTGAATTTTTTGAAGCGGTAACTAGGGAAATTGATGAGGGTAAAGCAGTGGATGTTGTCTATATGGATTTCAGTAAGGCCTTTGACAAGGTTCCCCATGGAAGGTTGGTTCAGAAGGTTCAATCTTTGGGTGTTAATGGTGGAGTAGCAAGATGGATTCAACAGTGGCTGAATGGGAGATGTCAGAGAGTAATGGTGGATGGCTGTTTGTCAGGTTGGAAGCCGGTGACCAGTGGGGTGCCTCAGGGATCTGTGTTGGGTCCACTGTTGTTTGTCATGTACATCAATGATCTGGATGATGGGGTGGAAAATTGGATAAGTAAGTATGCAGATGATACTAAGATAGGTGGTATTGTGGATAATGAAGTAGATTCTCAAAGTCTACAGAGAGATTTGGGCCATTTGGAAAAGTGGGCTGAAAGATGGCAGATGGAGTTTAATGCTGATAAGTGTGAAGTGCTACATCTTGGCAGGACAAATCAAAATAGGACGTACATGGTAAATGGTAGGGAATTGAGGAATGCTGTGGAACAGAGGAATCTAGGAATAACTGTGCATAGTTCCCTGAAGGTGGAATCGCATGTAGATAGGGTGGTAAAGAAAGCCTTTGGTGTGCTGGCCTTTATAAATCAGAGCATTGAATATAGGAGTAGGGAAGTAATGTTAAAATTGTACAAGGCATTGGTAAGACCAATTCTGGACTATGGTGTACAATTTTGGTCGCCTAGTTATAGGAAGGATGTCAACAAAATAGAGAGAGTACAGAGGAGATTTACTAGAATGTTGCCAGGGTTCCAGCAACTATGTTACAGAGAAAGGTTGAACAAGTTAGGTCTTTATTCTTTGGAGCGCAGAAGGTTAAGGGGGGACTTGATTGAGGTCTTTAAAATGATGAAAGGGATAGATAGAGTTGACGTGGATAAGCTTTTCCTATTGAGGGTAGGGAAGATTCAAACAAGAGGGCATGACATGAGAATTAAGGGACAGAAGTTTCGGGGTAACGTGAGGGGGAACTTCTTTACTCAGAGGGTGGTGGCTGTGTGGAATGAGCTTCCAGCAGAGGTGGTGGAGGCAGGATCGATTTTAACATTTAAAAGTAAAGTGGATAGGTATATGGATGTGAAGGGAATGGAGGGGTATGGTCTGAGTGCAGGTAGATGGGACTAGGGGAAAACAAATGGTCAGCACGGACTGGAAGGGCCGAGAGGGCCTGTCTCCGTGCTGTAATTGTTATATGGTTATATGATTGATAATGTCAACATTTTCTTGCACACCTACAATTCAGCATTAACTGAGCATGCAATTAAGAGCCAGTCCCACTGGATCCACAGCCATTGTGTGCCACACTGGTTAAGATTTCATTCCTTGGAGGATATTACTAACCATAGGGCGATTGTTGACAGTCAGGATGGTACACTATTGAGTATCAACCAACCAGTCACTATTGAGTATCAATCAACCAGTTCCTTGTGCCTGCACTGCTGTTAATGATTTTCAAACTTGTTATTAGGACTGTATTTAAAATTTTGCTCAGCCTATTGCATGGATAATAGAAAGATTAAACAAAAATGTACCGTTTGAAGTTTGATCTTTATTTCATGAGAAGTTGAAGTGAAGGATTACGTGAAGAGCCTGCCAACCCGCATGCGCGTCAATCTTCAGAGCAATTGTATGAAACTACAGACCACTTGCACAAACTTAAACTATAGAAAGATTAATAACCGTTGACTTACCAAATGATCTTTATGAGATTCAGGGCTGGGAGTGGAGGGCACGTAGTCCCTCACTTCAACTTCTCATGAAGTAAAGATCAAACTTCAAAAGTTTTTGTTTAATCTTTCTATTTAATATCGAAGTCACGTGAGTGACTACGTGAAGCCTTCAAAGCTCTGTGGTTGCATGCAGTCAACCAATCTGTGTGAAACACTTAAACAGATAAACCATAACTGGTAGAAAAGACATGGGTTATTAACAACATGATGCTAACATGCAGACCGGCTTTCTGCTGGTAGCTACTTATCCCAGAGAGGATGGCAATGATGTTTCCAACAAACTGGCAACTCTAATAGCTAAGCTGAAAGAATTAAGCATGTGTTGAGGGAAACCTCAAACTACCTCACTCTACTGAGCAGCATGATAACCTCAATCACAGATGTTGAGGCAGTTCTTCCCTGGTCAATATGTTCCATATGGCCAGCCAGTTCTCAACCAGGGTAGCCAAGCTGTTCCTACTTGGAACTGAGAGAGGCTACTATGCCAGGCACCCTGCCAATGTCTCTGCATCAACCTGCTCTTCTCCAGAGACAGTGAAAGGTACTACACAGACCATGCTGCCAGTAGATCCAAACCCAGGGTGACAGACTGCTCCATTTCGGAGGTTTACGGAGGTTAGTAAAGAGACCTTACCTGCCAGCGCCGCTGAGCCCAGTTCGACCTGCTTGTTGGAGCTTCAGAGAAGTTCCATTGCAGACCCTGTCTGATCACATCTTCAGCCCACTTGCCAAACAAGTTTCTGGAGCTCAAAAGCGATATTGCTGTGCAAGGCACGCCTGCCAGCATTTCTGAGCCCAATGGGACAGACTACTTCTTTGGCCTACAGCCTCTGTAGAGCCTTGCTGGAGCTTTGCTGTGCAGGTCATGCTACCAGTTATTCCCAGCCTGGTTTGACAGGCCGCTCCTTCGACCCCTTCTGCTTCTTCGGAGCCTTAGCGGAGCTCACTGAACAGGCCACACCTGCCATAACTCTGAGCCTGCCTCGACAGGCTAATCCTGCGGCCTTCTGCCTTTTTTGGAGCCTTTGCTGGAGCTGATGGTGCAGATCGCACTGCCAGTTTCTTCCAGCCTGGATCAACAGGCTGCTCCATTGGCCAGCTGCTCCTTCGGAGCCTCAGCGGTGCTCACTGGACAGGTCATGCCTGCCATTATGGCAAGCCTGGTTCAACAAACTGTTCTTGTGAGGCCAGCAGTGGACTCCTGACTGCTCCTTTCCGAAGCTTCAACAGTGCTTCCTGCCCCTTGATTACAGGGTGAAAACTGGAGCTTTACCCACATAGGATGGTACTCCACCCCTGCAACCGCCTTAAATTCCCCCTGCAAGTCTTCAACTTGCTACATAAGTCCTCTCTGAAGAGATACTATGCAGGCTGCACATTACTGGCCCTGTTACAATGGGCCATTTGGGGAATTATCTCATTCCTTATAGCATTTTGCGAAGGCAATCGCCCCAAACTCTGTATACAGAGAAGTGATAATGCAGCTTTCTGCACTTCTAAGAGTTGAGACCCATCTACTGACTTGCAAAAGGCCTTAATGACTCCAGAGCAGTTTTTGGACTCGCGGACATAATTATTTGCCTATATATCATCACTGAGATATCCCAACTGATGAAATTGACGTATGGAACATCCAAAGTTCTGGCAGTTATCTGGACTGGCATATTTCCTGTATACTCTTAGCCAGATCTTCCTCCAGTGAATCTCCTATCTCCAAAGGGATGGTAAATATGTGACAAGAGCCGATAGCTCCTTCATATGATTAAAATGAAGCATATCCCCCATTAGTTCAGGGATTCGATTTCCTTATCGATATCCACATAGTTGGAGTCACCTATGTAAGAATCTCCAACACTCCCCTCTTCTGAGCGGGAAATATTATAACGCAACCCTGAGCCAGGTGTTGCTTCCCTTCTTCTGAGCAGATAATATTATAATGCAACCCTGAACCAGGTGTTGCTCCCACACAATTTGACTGACACAGCCTGTGTCTCCTGAGTTAAGAGCACATTTCCTTTTTTCATTTTGTTTATTGATCCACTCATTTATTTTTTCTTTCTTTATTTGTTTGTTTTTCTTTTATTTATTTATTTTTTACTCACTAGACAGATAAACAAATGTTCAATGAATGTAAGACATATCCTAATTCAATTTAAAATTTTACATAGATTATATTATTCGAAAACAAGACTGAATAAAATATTTTCAAATGTTTCCCCCATCTGCGACAAATGTCTAACTCAAAATGCCACTATAGCACATTCCTTTGTCTCTTGTACAAAACTGTATACATTTTGGAATGAAATTTTTGGAATTTTTACAAAACTATTTAACACAAAATTGAACCCCAATACTGAATTGATTATCTTTGGACCAATGGAAGAGGGAAGTAAACTAACTATATTCCAAGAAGCTTTTCTTAATTATGGTCTAATAACAGCGAAAAAACTTATACTTAAATTTTGGAAAAACGCACCTACGCCAACATTCAAAATGTGGATCTCAAACATGTCTGAAACGCTACATCTTGAAGAAATGAGATTCCTCTTACTAGGCAAAGTAGATCAATTCTTAAAGATTTGGTCTCCGTTTATCAACTTTATACAAGCATATGGTGCAACATAACATAACCTTAGAAATTAAATGTTTAGAACTGGGTGACGATGGGCAAAATATGAGATAGGTAGCTCTCCTAATCTCTCTTTTCTTTTTACTTTTTTCTTCTCTTTCAATCTTTTAACTTCTCACCTCTGTCCTTTATTTTTTTTTTTGTTTTGTTTCTGTTTCTACTCGCTTGTCTATCTATTCCGACACTCTTTATTTCTTTTTTCTCTCACTGTTCTTTTATTATTGAACTAAAAGTATGAAGTTGTACAAGAATGAGAATATGTATTTATTTATTAGGTACTTAAGTACCAGACTACTGTACTTCTAACAAAAATAAACAAACAAAAAAAAAAAACTAGACAGATTGCGCCTGCTAATGACTCCTTGTTCCCTTCTGGAGTCTCAACGGAGTTTTTTAGGGGAGGAATAGAATGCAACCCTGAACCAGGTGTTGCTTTCTCAGGCATCCGGCTGGCTCCCTTTTGGAGCTCCAACTGAGGTGTCTTTACAGGCATTGCCCGTCAGATGCTCTGAACAGCTGCTCCGGCTGAGCCGGCAGCCGCTATTTTTAACCCACCAGCTCCTACGGAGCCTCCACGGCGGTTGCTGTCCCGGCTGAGCCGGCAGCTGCGCCGTACTGAGCATCCAGGGCGGTCGCTGTCCCAGTCGCGCTGTCAGCCAAAAAATGAAAACCGCCAGCTCCGTACAGAGCCTCCACAGCAGCAGCTGCACAAGCTGTGCCAGCTTCTCCGGGCCCACTGCCCCTATTTTCGGAGTTTTCTACATATTGTCTTTGCATTGAATGAAAGAGGGTATAATGGCAGTTGCTTATTATGTTCTCAAAGTCCAACTTTGACAGCCATTACTCATCAAGGTTGGGTTGGAGGTATAGTTTACACACTCACGACACATTTACGATATTAAATCTTCCAAACGTTGTTTCTCGATTAATTAGTCTTTTATTGAAGTAATACATAGAAAATAAATAATCCATCACTTTCTGTTCTTAATCGCTGTTCCATTCATCTCATATAAATCATATGAAAGTTTCTTCTTGTAAAAGTTTGTTCTCCCATTAACTTGTATGTGTCGTGATCATGATTTGTGTGTGGTAAGAAACTGTATTCTCACCATCCTTCCGAGACCCACTGACTCCTAATCTATGAGTCTGCATTTGTCTCCTCTATAAATAGACACACCCCTTCGACGTATCAAATCCCACCTACAAAAGTACAGATAGATAAAAACTAAAATCTTAAAAATATTAGACATGGCTATAATATACTGACAAGCTTAATGGCTCTTACAGATGATATAATTCAATATTACTGAGCATATTAGTATCAATTAATTCTAATTTTGGAAGTGGAATACAATGTGAACGCAAATTTAGAACATGACTAAAAATGAATATTTCCACTAACACATGAAATTGTTCTATTTGTTTTGAGCTGTGTACAGCTGGACCCAGGAGAAGATTGTAAGTTGATTTTCAAGTAATCTGTCCCAGATTTTACTTCGGAGTCACGTGAGTGACTACGTGAATAGAAGCCCGTACAGCCGTTGGTGCGTCATGACATCAGACGCTGGTGCAGTCGGGCGGTTGGAGCAGCAGCGCTCCTCTGAGCGGTAAGTGTAAACCGCGGGTTTTTCGAAGAGCTGGAGATTTAGCGGGTGCAGCGGCATCTAAGGAGCGAGGGAGATGGTCGATGTTGCGGGTCGAGACCCTTCTTCAAACTTCACCCTCGATTCTCCAGCATTTGCAGTTTGTTAACAAAGTTCAAACAGGTAAGGTTTTTAAAAACTTTTACCGCATGTCCTTTTCCGCGACAGTTTGGGTAGAGAATGTTGCAGAAAGGGAAGAAGGTGTCGGCGAGGCGCTCCGGGGGTAGAAAGGTAAAGTGGCAGGAGAGTGTTGAGGATGGAGGCCCGTCTGGTACACCTGGTCCGGTGCTGGCTACACAGCCAGTGGTTGCGGACCCACTGCCGGGGGGCAGTGGAGGCTTGTCAGTAGGGGGAAGGCCGCTGGCAAGTCTCTGTGGCCCGTAAATGAGTCGGGCCTGGAGGTTATACCCTCCATTGGAGAGTCCGTTTGCTCACGGCTCTCCCACGTCGAGATTCTATTTCAAAAGAATGCTCGACAGGGACCAGCTCCGTGGGGAGGAGTGGTGCCCAAGCCAGGCTGATGGAGAGCTTGTGCTAGCAGCACCTGTTTCAGGGCTGCAGAACTATCCTGCCTGTGAGGAGGATGTTCGAGCTCCGTGAGGAGGAGTGATGCCCAAGCCAGGCTGATGGAGAGCTTGTGCTAGCAGCACCTGTTTCAGGGCTGCAGAACTATCCTGCCTGTGAGGAGGATGTTCGAGCTCCGTGAGGAGGAGTGATGCCCAAGCCAGGCTGATGGAGAGCTTGTGCTAGCAGCACCTGTTTCAGGGCTGCAGAACTATCCTGCCTGTGAGGAGGATGTTCTATCAGGGCAGTTTGCTGGGGGAGAGCAGTAAAGGTGTTCGGTTGGAGGTAATTCCGAACATTGCTGGGAAGTTTGCTGAGTGTACAGAGGCAGGAAAGGCGATTGATGTAGAATTGGCTGAAGCCATTCAGTATATGCTCTCCCACCAGTTACAGGAGCTAGCTATGGATGAAGTAGCAAAAAACTATAAAGCTCCTGTTAATTGTGATCTCCTAAAGGTACCAGTGGTTAATCACCAAATTTGGTCATAGATGGGTTTGCCTGCTAGGGCCCAGGAGATGAAGTTTTAAAAAGTGCTTAAACTGTTGTCAGCAGGTATTACAGCTGTGGTGAAAGTTATTGATACAAATGATATGGTTGAAGCACAGCAGGATGAACTGGAACTCCTTTGTAATGCATTTTGAAACCAGTGTACCACCACGAAATCTGTTGTTTGGTGGTAACCTTGCAAAAAGGGTCAAAGACTGTTATGAGGTTGTTATAACCATGGCCCTCATTAAGCCAGCTGGAAGCAAGGCAAAAAAGGTTCTCTACAAGAAGTCGAGGACAACAAGGCTGCAAGGAAAGATGCTGGTAAGGAATATAACATTGACAGACGATGAATTAACTGATGTTCCTGTTCAAATTGGGGAAGGTTAAAATTGTTTCTCAAACAATGGCAGCAGTTGAAATCAGATTTGTTCATACTTAGTGTATTGAAGGGGTGAAAAATTGGATTTTACTATAAGGACAGTCTACCTAGTCAACATTTTCCTAGTCGTAAACGTATTTTCAGATGAGGAAAATGTGCTTATTCAAGCAGATTCAGTTGTTACATAAGAAGGGGTAATTGAGCCTTCTGTATATCAAAGTCAACAATTTCTGTCAAGTATATTTCCCAGATCTAAAAAGACTGGGGGATGTAGAATTATTCTGGATTTATCCAATTTGAACAAATTTGTTTGTTATAGGCATTTCAAAATGGAGACCTTTACCACGGGCAAACATCTAGTGTCCAAAGGGTATTATATGGCAACCATTGATTCAAGAATGCATATTACGCAGTGTCTATTCATGGTGTTGATAGAAGATATTTGAAATTTATTTGGATGACTGAGCTGTGGCAATTCAGGACATTGCCGAATGGATTAACTTCAGCTCTTAGATTATTTACTAAATTGGTAAAACCTGTGTTAGCTTTACTTAGAGCTCAAGGGCATGTGGTAACGGCCTATTTAGATGATATTCTGATTGTTGGAAAGACTCATGCTGAAACTCAATCATCAGTTTCAGTTGTTAAAATCACTTTTGAACAAATGGGATTTGTTATTCACCCAGATAAATCTAAATTATCACCAGTCCAAATTATTGATATCTGGGATTTACCATTAATTCCAATCACATGTTGGTAACTTTGCCCAGGGCTAAATTGAATCAGTTAATTGAGGACTGTGTTAATCTCGTTGGAGAATAACGGCCTTCGATTAGACAAATAGCCAGCTTTATTGGGAAGTTGTTGCAGCCTTTCCAGCTGTGCAGTATGGTCCTCTGCATTATCAACAATTACAACTATCAAAGGAACAGGCACTGAGAATACAAAGGGGCCATATTTGATAGGCCTATGCCGTTGTCAGCTGGGGCGATTGCTGACATACAATGGTGGATAGTACATGTTTCAAAAATTTAAGGAAGGTTTTGGTGGAATCACCGTCACTGATATTACAGACTGATGTAAGTGCACTGGGTTGGGGTGCAACAGATATGTCTTCTAGTTGTGGAGGCAGATGGAATGTGGATGAGACATCGCTTCCTCAATTAAGAGGGATTAATTATTTAGAGTTGTTGGGCACCTGGTATGGGCTCAAAGCTTATTGTTCTACAAGGAGGGATCTGCATGTGCAGGTCAGATTGACAACACCACAGCAGTGGCATATGTTAACCACATGGGTGGAGTTAAGTCACAGTCTTGTGATAGACTGGCTAACCAGATTTGGAGCTGGTGTATTGACCAAAATATCTGGCTTTCAGCACTTTATTTGCCAGGAAGAGGTCATGTCAGTTTAATGACAACATTGAATGGATGTTAAATCAGGATGTATTTAACCAAATGATTGATCAGTATGCATTGCCAGATATTGACTTGTTTGCATCTCAATTAAATCATCAGTTACCTAGATATGTTTCATGGTAACCAGATCCTGGGGCAGTAGCAGTGGATGCATTTTCGCTGCATTGGGGAGGAATGTTTGTGTATGTATTTCCTCCATTCTGTCTCATCAGCAGATGTTTGCAAAAGATCAAGGAGGACTCCGCTTCAGGGGTATTGGTAGTGTCAGGTTGGCCTACACGGGCATGGTTTCCCATTGTATTACAAATGGCTAGGGAGCCTTACATGCTTATGCCCAAGAATAAAAATCTACTGGTAAATCCAGTCACTGGGGATCAACATCCTTTATAGGATCGTATTGATCTGTTAATTGCAGATTTTAAGGAGGCCATACCTGGGGAGAGGACTGTTTCATCGGACGGTGGATGTTCTCACGTTGACCTGCAGGGATAGTACACAGCAGCAATATATCACCTATATAAGCAAGTGGGAGCAATTCTGCCTACAGCAGGATGTTGTATATCACACTGCAGGGATCACGGATGTATTGGAGTTTGTCAACTCTTTAATTGACCGAAAAAATTAAGTTACAGTGCGATTAATTCAGCCAGAAGTGCTCTGTCTTATTTATCTATGAATGCAGAATTGCATACAGTAGGGACATCCGTTAGTTTCACAATTCATGAAGGGAGTTTTCAATTTAATCCTCCTAAACCCAGGTATGCCGGTATTTGGAATTTGAGTGAAGTTTTTTATGGCTCGTCGCCAGTGGGCTCCTGTTACAAGCCTATCAGTAGCCAAATTATCTATGAAGGTGGTCATGCTTATGGCGTTGGTTTTCAGCTCAACGTGTATCAATGTTGCAAAAGCTACGGCTAGATAGAATGCATGTGTCGGCTGATGCCATTATATTTTATGTCTATGATTTGCTTAAACATAATAAAAGAGGCATGACAGGATGTAAGATTGTGTTTTCAGCATACTCCGCAGATGATCGCTTCTGTATAGTCTCACATTTATCTCGTTACATTGAGATTACTAAATCTCTGAGAGAAACAGAGTTGGTTTTGTTTATTAGTCACAAAAAACCACACAGTAAGGTGTCGGTGCAAACGATTTCAAGGTCCTCGCGGCCGCAGGATGGTTCAGTGAGCTAATTTCAGAGGTTTTATCACAAGCCGATTTCAAGGTTCGGGGTGTTTGCTGATTCTGGTGTCAGTACTGTTACACTTTTCCCCTGAGTTAGAGGGGTTTGTTATGATTTGTTTGTACATAAACTGTTATTCCATTTAACAAATGTATTACTGATGCATGATTGATTGTTAACGACTTTTGAGTCAATCCAGGCAGTGTGAACGGCAGGATTTGAGTCTGCGGCGTGAATTCACAGTGCTTTGAACTCTTCACGTAGTCACTCACGTGACTCCGAAGTAAAATAGTAAGATTAAATGAGAACTTACCAGTTTGAAGTTTGATCTTTTTTTTTATGAGGAGTCGAGTTGAGGGACTACGTGCCCTCCGCTCCCACCCTCATAGATCTCATCTGGTAGTTCTAGTTTTATCATCTTACCGTTATACTTCGGTCATTGTTAGCTGTGAATTCATTCCGCTGCTTTGAAGATTGACGCACCAACGGCTGTACGGGCTTCTATTCACGTAGTCCCTCAACTCGACGACTCATAAAATAAAGATCAAACTTCAAACTGGTAAGTTCTCGTTTAATCTTACTAGTCCTGTGGAAAGGCAATATAATCAGTGTTTCCCTTGGAGATTTCTGTTGCAGGGAAAGGGCCAGTGCTTCAATTGAATAGATAAAACAATAAAGAACAAATGAATTTGACAAAAACTAAACTTACAACAATGTTACTAGTTCTATATCATTTGTAACCAATTGTGCCAATTGCATTAAAACAAATTAATGGAAGTGAGGAGGATTGGGCGGTAACTATTGAAACTATGGTTGAATATCCGCAGTAGAATGATATTCACTGATAAACCCAACCTTTTGGATACACTGTAATTGATGTTCAGAGGAACCAGAAACAAATTTTCAGACCATGCAGTTTGTATGAAGATCCAGTTTTTATTGTTACAGAAATTGAATTGGATTGTGTCAGGTTTGACATGTGGTACTGGGGAATTCAAATTACAGAAACATACATGTATTTTCTTGTCAATTGATCTGAAGGTCAAGACATGAGAGAGATTAACATCCAGAAAGTCTTCATGGTGGACTTTCTGTGTAAATCGTCTGTAAGTCATATAGTAGAATAATCAGTTATTAGAATTGCGCAGCACCATTTTGATGCAGTACTTAAATCTTTGGTAAATGTAACCGGATAACTAACAACATAGGAGAAAAATCAATTTCATGTCTTCTGCCTGGTTGTTAATAAAAGCACTTTATGAAAGTGTTATTTTTGCCAATGTTTGGCAAAGAAATTGTTTTAGTTTCAACGGGCAGTGGGGATTTGCAACTCAGTAAATTTCTGGGACTGTGGATGGTCTTTACCCAATGAGACCTATAAGTGTCATATAAAAATATAGCATACTGCGATAATGGGAACGTTTTTCCTGTTGGTTTTCGTGATATATCAGTGCACAGATTTATGAGATATATTCAATTTATTTAAATATAATTTGGGGCACACACAAAACGAATGATCAAGTAACAGATTAGCTTAATGTTCAGAAATGATACCATAGTTTAAAATTGTCAGGGAGTCATGAAATGCAATGGTACACTTAGTTTGACTATTTCCTGTCTGAACATTTTCTGAGCCTATCATCGTTTATTTCTAAATGTATTGACAAGGGTATTGCAACCCAAGAACATAAACTACTATTTCTTACCTCCCGCTCTTCTCTTAATTTTTTTTTTGGAGTAGTGAAAATCGGTAGTGGGGAAACTGCTAGAGTCAGTTATTAAAGAAGGGATAGCAGCACATTTCGAAAGTGGTGAAATCATTGGACAAAGTCAGCATGGATTTATGAAAGGGAAATCATGTCTGACGAATCTTGTGGAATTTTTTGAGATTGTAACTAGTAGCGTGGATAAGGGAGAACCAGTGGATGTGGTATATCTGGACTTCCAGAAGGCTTTCGACAAGGTCCCACATAAGAGATTAGTATACAAACTTAAAGCATAAGGCATTAGGGGTTCAGTATTGATGTGGATAGAGAACTGGCTGGCAAACAGGAAACAAAGAGTAGGAGTAAACGGGTCCTTTTCACAATGGCAGGCAGTGACTAGTGGGGTACTGCAGGGCTCAGTGCTGGGACCCCAGCTATTTACAATATATATTAATGATCTGGATGAGGGAATTGAAGGCTATATCTCCAGGTTTGCGGATGACACTAAGCTGGGGGTAGTGTTAGCTGTGAGGAAGATGCTAGGAGACTGCAAGGTGACTTGGATAGGCTGGGTGAGTGGGCAAATGTTCGGCAAATGCAGTATAATGTGGATAAATGTGAGGTTATCCACTTTGCTGGCAAAAACGGGAAAGCAGACTATTATTTAAATGGTGGCCGATTAGGAAAAGGGGAGATGCAGCGAGACCTGGGTGTCATGGTACACTAGTCATGGAAAGTAGGCATGCAGGTGCAGCAGGCAGTGAAGAAAGCGAATGGTATGTTAGCATTCATAGCAAAAGGATTTGAGTATAGGAGCAGGGAGGTTCTACTTCAGTTGTACAGGGTCTTGGTGAGACCACACCTGGAGTATTGCGTACAGTTTTGGTCTCCAAATCTGAGGAAGGACATTATTGCCATAGAGGGAGTGCAGAGAAGATTCACCAGACTGATTCTTGGGATGTCAGGACTGTCTTATGAAGAAAGACTGGATAGACTCGGTTTATACTCTCTAGAATTTAGGAGATTGAGAGGGGATCTTATAGAAACTTACAAAATTCTTAAGGGGTTGGACAGGCTAGATGCAGGAAGATTGTTCCCGATGTTGGGGAAGTCCAAGACAAGGAGTCACAGCTTAAGGATAAGGGGGAAATCCTTTAAGACCGAGATGAGAAAGACTTTTTTCACACAGAGAGTGGTGAGTCTCTGAAACTCTCTGCCACAGAGGGTAGTTAAGGCCAGTTCATTGGCTATATTTAAGAGGGAGTTAGATGTGGCCCTTGTGGCTAAGGGGATCAGGGGGTATGGAGAGAAGGCAGGTACAGGATACTGAGTTGGATGATCATATTGAATGGCGGTGCAGGCTCGAAGGGCCGAATGGCCTACTCCTACACCTAATTTTGATGGTTCTATGTTTCTATGAAAATGTTTGGTTTCTCATTGGGTGGGCGGCGTGACCCACATCACAGCGGCCCCTGCAGTCCATCCGTCTTTTTTTATTTTCTTGTCTTGTTTGAGTGTAGTTTATAGTGTTTTTTTTACTGGGTATGTGTGGGGTGGCGGGGGCTGGGGAAACTTTTAAAATCTTTTCCCTGTACGGAGGACCCGACCTTGTTTCTGTCAGGTCTCCGTTGTCGTTGGGGCCTAGCACCATGGAGCGGCATCCAACCGCAACGACCTGGGGGCTCCAGTCGCGGAGCCTGCGGACTACTCACCATCGCGGCGCCGGCCGAGTTTGGAACGGGAGGAGCTGTGGTGGCGCGCTGCTGCGGCCCGACCCCGGATATTCAGAGGCTCCAGCCGCCGGCCCGGAGGACGGACATCGGGAGCTCGTGGGTCCCTGGAGCTTCCGCAACGGCAACTTCTCCCGCCTGAGTTGCGGGGTTGAAAATGACCTGGAGCGGGGCCTGACATAGCCCGGCGTGGCTTTAATGGCTGTGGGACTTGCTAGCGCCCACCGGGGGCTCCAACATCAAGACCCGGAGCGCAGCCTTGCATCGCCTTAATGGTCGTGGGACTTATTTACCATCGCCCGCTGGGGGCTTTGACTCTGACTTCGGGAGAAGAATGGGGAGTGCAGGAGAGAGATAAGACTTTGCCTTCCTTCACTGTGATGGATGTTTATGTAAATTGTGATGTGTCTTGGTTCTTTTTCTTGTTTGTATGACTGCAGAAACCACATTTCGTTTGAACCTCAATGAGGTTCAAATGACAATAAATAAATTGAATCATTGTATCATTGTATCATTACCAACGAATATCTATTCTATTCTATTCTAAGCTAGCTATCTGTCTGTCTGTCTGTCTACTATTTAAAGTCTCGTCTTGCTTGTCTGTCGGTGCGATCAAGGAACTATGCCAAAACAGTACACAATAGCGCAAAATGTTTGCAGAATCATACTCGGCTTTTTCCCGTGGTCGTTAGTATCTTCACATTTGATTTTATATTTCATGTTATTGATATTTAAAGTTTTAAACAAGCCAACTTTGAAAATAATAACTGCCTGTGAATGGGAGACTTTCGAACCAAAGGTCGAGTCCATTAATTGGCTCTGGGAAGCGCCGACTTGAGGGAGGGAGAGGTGAAGGAGGTAGTAGAAGTCCAACAAGTTATTTTTCGATCAGTGGTATATTTTAAAAGTTATTAAGGTTTAAATGACTTAAAAACCGCACATGTGCAGATTGATCTCGTCTCCTGTCAGTCACCATCATGCAGATTGGTCTCATCTCCTATCAGTCATGGCCAGTATGGCAACGCCCCTTCCTGCATCATCGCTGCACTGATTGGCCACATCCACTGTCTGTCAGGATGGAACCCGTGTCTCTGGCGCTGTGAGGCAGCAACTCTACCACTGCTCCTGTGTTGCAAAGCCAAGTTGTGCGGGGTGGTAGCGTGTGGTGGGGATTGGAGCGAGGGGGAGGAGGAGGGGGTGACCTGGTTGGTGGCAGTGTCAGCCGAGGTCGGTGTGTAGCAGTGTGTAGCGATCTCCCACCCCCATGAGGGTGACCCGTGAACAGCTCCTTCTACAGGGCGCCACACTGACCTGGAGCCTTTGACCGGGCCTCTGACGACGCGTGCCGGCGTGGCCAGGGGATCCTCCCATGCCCGCTCTCGCTCTCGCTCTCTATCTCTCCTTACCTCCCACCTTCTCCCTCTCTCTCTCTCTCTCTCTCTCTCTCTCTCTCTCCCTCCTTACCTCCCACCTTCTCCCTCTCTCTCTCTCTCTCCCTCCTTACCTCCCACCTTCTCCCCCTCTCTCTCTCTCTCTCTCTCTCTCTCCCTCCCTCCTTACCTCCCACCTTCTCCCTCTCTCTCCACTCTCCCTCTTGCGCACTCTCCCCTGTCGCTCCCTCCCTCACTCCCTCCCTTCCCTCCATCGATCCCTCCCTCTTTCCCTTCCTCCCTCCACTCTCCCTCTCGCACACTCTCCCCCTCGCTCCCTCCCTCTCTCCGTCCCTCCATTCCCTCCCTCCGTCCCTCTCTTCCTTCCTCCCTCCCTCTCTCCCTCCCTCCATCCCTCCCTCACTGTAACACTGATACACCCCTCACTGTAGCACAAACACACTCTAGTAACTCTTTTCTACACCCGCAAGCTGCTCATTGATTCACCGTTCTCGATGTATTGACGTTGGGTCAGTTAATAAAACCCTTCCCCCCCTCCTTTTCTCTGCCCCCTCTCCCCAACCATCACCAATTTACTAACAGTCCCCCCCTCCGAATTCCCACTTCAAGCTCTCCCCGGCTCCAGGATAATTACCCCCTCTCCCCCCCCCCCCCCGACAGCCCCTGCCCCAAGGCATCCCCTGTTACAGAATGCTTGCCAACCCCCCTCCACCACCAGACAGCCCCCACCTCAAGTACAACCTCATCGCTGGAGGGAGACCGGGTGGATTGAGGGAGAGAAGAGGGTAGGGAAGAGAGAGAAGTTATGGAGGAAGTGAGTGACTGAGGGTAGGGGCAAGGAGAGGAAGGGAGTGGGGGAAGGGAGGAAGACAGGGGAATGAAGGACGGTGTGCTGGGGGATGAGGGGGAATGGAGAAGGATAGTAGAAAGAGGGATGTTGAGGTAATATTAAATGCAACGTTATTAACTTTAACTTAAACTTAACTTCTGCCTTTAGTGCAGGCCCGTCAGCCAATCATGGGCAATTGGGGGCTATGGCTAACTGGTGGAATATTGTGTTGGGAGACCAGGCCTTCCATGTGACAAAGGGACCTAATGGGTCCCACTTAGTCTAGTAAGTATTATATCCCTGTACCATTCATTATCTGGAACAATTTTATCAAATTATTCCTTAACCTTGAACTCAATTGTGAAAGCTGTGACTTCTCTTCATAGCTGTGAATTCCTATCTCCATGGTAACATCTTTATAGAATTTCTGATCATCTTTACAATTAAAGTAGCAATGTTACAAAATTTTGACATTTTAAAAATCAATTTATCCCATCAGATAAGCATAAATAGAAGTTTAATTTGACACCTAATTCACTTTCATATCTTCAGTATTAAAATCGTTATGGCCATTTTTATACTCGAAAATTAGCATCTTGTTCCCTGTTGCTTTTCCATTGACTTAACACAAAAGCTGTGATCGAGGACAGTCAAAAACCCATAACTTTCTTAAAAACTATGAGAACTGAAATACATTTTCAGTTATTATAGATTGAAGCATTCTGAAATAAATATGAAACAATCTAACTTGGATGACCTGAAATTAAAGCATATAATTAGTTAACCTAATTGTAGCTAATTACAAAATTCAATTACTAGATTGATCCATTTCTTAAGAAAAGATTAACATTTTTAAATAGCCTAAATGTCCAAATAACATTCACACAAGAATTCACAATATAACATGATTTTAAAATCTCATTGTCATGAATTTATAGGCCAAATGGAAGGAATTTACTGTTTAATTCCCGTAAATTAATGGCTATTTAAATCATCTTGCGAGTGAGATTTTATGGAACATTGCGGTTGCGGTGAATTTAAACCCCATATCGGCAGGAAAAACACGGCCGGTTCGTATGGCGCCTAAATCACCTTTCCGCAACGTAAGATTTGGATTAAGGTAATCCTAAGAAGCACGTTTATATGTAAAATAAACAACTTACTTTTAGCTGTCCCGTACGTGAGATTCGTTCTGTTGACGGCATTAGAAGCTGATGTTTATTTTACTTCAGCACTGAAATTGTCCCGTTGTTTAACAAAAAAAAATTCACAGAACGGCAGTCAGAACAATTCTTCAGCATTAGCTACCAGCCCGAGAAAATATATCTCGGACAGGCAGGAGAAAACCCTGTCTTTTCTCCCTTGCAGAACCCAGGGAGATTTTAACCCTGCCCCCCCTTCCCCCCCCCCCCCCAAAGGCACGAAAGTCGCGCAAACGGCCAGTAGCAGAACTGCAGTGCCGCTGAAGGTAACTTTTGTAACATACCCAATTAAAGCATTCTATTTTTCCATCTTTTAAAACCAGTTTTAGATAAACTATTTATGAAAATAGCTTTATGATAAACTGCTTGAAATATTCTTCGCAATGGCTGACTTGGATGTCAAGGACAACTAACAGCTAAGTAATTTAGCAGGTCAAGAAAGGGGGAGGGGGATGGGCAGTTGGCTGGTGGCAAGGTTGACTATCGGTTTCCTGTAACATTGCTGTACAATAAGGCAGACCAAATCTGTTTTCTCTGTCTCCACATAAAGTCAAAGATGCAAGAGACTGCAGATGCTAAAATATGGAGCAACAATCATTTTTTCTGGAAGAGTTCAAAACGGCACCTTGGCGCAGCTGGTGGAGTCGTAGTGAATTGTTTCCATCAGTTTTCTTTCCACATCCCAAAGACATGTGGGTTTGTAGATTAAATTGACCATTGTAAATTGTCCTTTGTGTGTAGGGACTGCATGCAAAAGTGAGATAACATGTGTGAATGAGAAATCAATAATCAGCATGGATTCGGTGGGCTAAAGTATGGTCTCCATGCTTTATCTTTTAATTCAATGGGCCGAGCAGAATCTGTGGGTGGAATGGAATGGTTAACATTTTGGGTTGACACCCTGCATCAGGATTAGTACAGGATTTGACCCAATGGGCCGACCTTTCCTTTGTACCAAAAGATGATACTCAACAAGTTGAATTTCTCCAACAAATTATTCTTTGCTTCACAATAAAACAGTTGTCCTTTCCAGCACCCTCCTGCGGTGCCTGAAAATACTACTGATTTGTCCACTGTAGATGGAATAATTTGCACGATGCTCCTCAATTTATGTTCCGCCACTAAATTAGGCTCAAGGGGCCTCATGCCTGTTTCATGTCTGTGCCTTAAGCAATCGTAAGAATAATAAGGTGCAGGAAATCAATTAACCCTACCTCTTTTTAGCCCATTTCTTGGACTTTAGGATGACTAAATTCTGCCCCCTGAACAATTACTTCTCTCCACTAAGTAGCTTTTTTTTGTTTCTTCTATATTTTGCAGCTAAACTGCGAAAAACTTAAAGAAGAAACTGTCCAAGAGGAAGACTGCAATGTTATTTGTCACATGATGGATGAAAGATATCAAGGGTGATTGCATGGCATTATCACTCTGGCTGCCTGCCTGAGGCTTCTTCATTATAAGGTCCTTAACTGGGTGCATCTCTCCCTCAGTAGCGTAGTTTATATGAGATTAAGAACCTCTTTGCGAAAGATGTGTGGGTGGATGATATTAGTATCTTCTTCATTCATATCGAGTTCGCCTGAAGGTTCAGCTCTTTATTTTTAATTAGTTGAAACTGAATCCCAAGGGACTCAAGAACAGTAATTTCAACAAAAAAAATTTCAAGCTGAACATAACCATTGAAGATGAACAACTCACAGTGCTGCACCTGCTGAGTTTCTCCAGCCTTTTGTGTATTCTCGATTCTCCAGCATCTGCAGTTCCTTCTTTAACAACTCACAGAATTAGATCTTTTGAGGCATTTTTCATTAGATTGTAAAATAAATTGACCACTTGTCGTCATAATTTTTTTAATTTTTGGGAAATTGTGCATTCTTGAAAATGCAATTTATTTCACAGTGCGGAAAATGTCAATCTGAATGTACCCGTAACATTCTTCTAATGATTTGTTTGGCTAATATTAGTGTTGAAAATTGTTAATTTAATGTTTTAAGCATTAGTTCTGTGCATAATGCTTTTAGAATTTCAACAAGTTTTCCTTTTGTGGCATAGATGGTGGAGAGTCAGAACCTTTTTTCCCAAGGGTGGATATGCCCACTACTAGAGGGCATAGCTATAAGATAAGAGTGGGAAAGTTTAATGGAGATGTGTGGGGCAGGTTTTTTCCACAGTGAGTGGTGGAGGCCTGAAATGCATTGCCAGGGGTGGTGGTGCAGGCAGATATGATACTGGTGTTTAAGATGCTTTTGGATTGGCTCATGGAAGTGAGGGGAATGAAGGATATGGATCTGTACTGGCGAATGAGATCAGTTTAACTTGTCATTATGTTCACCACAAACATCATATTTTTAGTCTGAATTTGTCTGGTCGTGTAACAGCGAAATGCAATCATGTTTCTGAAGATGATTATTACATGTAAAATAACCAAAAGGTGAAGGAAAGATGCTACAAAGAGTGCAGAAAAAAATAGGATATTGCAAAGATGCTAAGGGGTGAATTACAGGCTGGGACTTTGTTCCTTAGAGCACAGGAAGTTGTGGGATAGCACCTAGAGGTGCATATAATCAAGAGGGGCATGCATTGGAAAAATGCACATAGCCTTTGTCCTTTGTTTATGGATTAAAAACTATGGGACATAGATTTAAGGTGAGAGGGGAAGGATTTAAAAGATTTAATGGGGAAAACAAATGGTCGGCACGGACTGGAAGGGCCGAGAGGGCCTGTTTCCGTGCTGTAATTGTTATATGGTTATATGGTTATATGGAACCTAAGAAGCTGTTTTTTCATACAGAGGGTGGTACACATACAGAACAAACTAGTTGTGGAAATGGTCACACCTGGTAATATAATAATATTGAAAACACATTTGGACAGGTAAACAAATAGGAAAGATAAGAAGGATATATGTCAAACATGGACAAATGGGATTAGCGTAGATGGATATCTTGGTTGGCATTGACGAATTTGGCTGAAGGATCTGTTTTCATGCTGAATAACTCTCTGATTCTCACTCTCTATGTAGTTATTTTGTTGCAATTGAATGAAGAAATCATTTTACACTGGGTAAACTCACCAGTTATTGTTTTGAGCACCTCTGAAGATAACTCCAAAAACTGGTCAGATTAATTTGTAAATGATCCATAATCTTCCCAAAATGTCTCAATTTAACCCTCCCTCAATATCTGATTATTAATTAATGTTCCTCCCCAGCTCTTTCAACCACCTGGGTCATCACTTTCTCTTTTACTTACAATAATCATTGGACATTTGCAATAGGAATAACACATAACATTTTCCCTTTGAACAGCATTCATTATTTAGGGCCTAAGCACCCAATAATTAAAGATCTGACACTGTTAATGTTTCTATCCTCTTTGTTGGGTGTCATTTTGATCTACGTACTTCCAGTTATACGGGAAAAAAATGGAAATTGTCCCATTGGGATAAATGTTAGTTAACCATATAGACTCATGGAGTCACATAACACAGAGGGAGACAGGACCTACAGCTCAACTTGTCCATGCTGACAAAGATGCCCCATAGACGCTAATCCCATTTGTCTACATTTGCCCCATTTCCCTCTAAATCTTTCTTATGGCTGCACCTGATGGTGCCTTTTAAACACTGTTATAGTATCTACATTTACTACCTCCTCTGGTAGGATATACCATATGCCCACAATTATCTGAGTGTAAATGTTGTCCCTCATGTTTGTGTTAAATCTTGTCCCTCATCTTAAACATATGTTCTCGTGTTTTTGATTCCCCTACCCTGGATAAAAGACTGTGTATTCTCCTCATGATTTTAGAGACTTCAAAATGATCACCCATGAGCCTCCTGTGGTACAGGGAATAAAGTCATAGCCTGCCCAACCTCTTCCTCTAGCTCAGCCCCTCAAGTCATGGCAAAATTCTCATAAATCATCAACGCACTCTTTCCAGCTATGTTTCTTGTATTACATTGAATGCAATTACTGCAATGGAGATGTCCATAAGAATACCTTTGAGGATTGGTTAGGCAGCTTAATTTGGGGTATCAGCAATTGGTACTTTAAAGATACACAGAGTCCTATTGGCAGCATTGGGAGCTTCAACTTTCACAGCTTCCACTGCAACAGCGTTTCTGTAGGATGCCTACATCATCCTCTATTAAATATCTCACTAAAAGGGCAGAGAAAAGGTGGTGATTCCACTTTATAATTTTCATGGTAGTATTGCCAGTTCCTTTCGAGCGACAAGATGTTTAGGCTTGGTTCTTAAATATATGCTTGAGCCATATTTTTTATTATTCAGTTGTTTTATCTTTTGTATTTCAATATATTCAAAACAGGAATTGTGCATAAGCACATAATAATGCATGATGTATTTGTCTGCATTCTTCTCATAGCAACCAGAATTATTTTACCCTCCAGCCAAAATATCATATTCCTGTTTAAAATGTATTTCTGGCTCTTTTAAAATTTCTAGCTCTTAGTTAGTGATTTCCATATTATGACCATCCACTGTTAAAAAAATACCTTCCCTGTTGCGACTGTACAGTAGATATTCTCTCATTTAAAATCGTCTGTTCCTATCGCATGTAGACCTTGGTGATCTAGCCACTGTATGTAGTCCAATAGCTAGTTGTGATGGCTTTAAACTGGTCTGTCATGACATTGCTTCCTCTGTCACAACATTGCTTCCTTAATCTCTTACGCTCTGCTGCAAGTTTCTCTTATTTTCTGGAAGTCAGGCTAATAAATAGTCTTACAGATCAAGGCCTGTTACAAGCTATCAACTGGATTTACCTGATTTCATATTTATATTTATGCTCTTCTCACTGGCTAGATATGTCGAGTGTTAAAACAGTCACTTGACCAATCCTCTTTAAAACAAAATACTATATACCTTCTTATTGTCAATGCTTGGAACCATGCATAATAATTCAGCCAAAGTAAGCTATTTTGTCACTGTTTAGCAGAACATAATTTAATATATCTTGACCCAAAATCAAAGTTTGCTTACTTTATCTACTCTCTTTATCTAATCTTGGGGTAGACATTGTATCTGCATCCAGATAAGCTGCTGCTCTTCTGCATTATCATCAACATTCATTTGTTTAAAGATATTTTTCCATTCCCCGTTTTACCATATTGGAATGCATTTTCCTTCTACTTCAGACATTGCAACACTAGCAATTTGTCCTGTTTAGAATGTTAGTCTAAAATAAACTAAAGGTGGCTGTAACTGTCTCATTATGATTATAGCAACTCATTTCTATTCCTGTTTATTGCTTTGTCCCTTCTGACCTGAGGCTCTATTGGATGGCACTTAATAAATGGGTTGAAATCACAATACATAATTGTTTAGCAATTGTTTTAAATTGCTGCAATGTGCATACAAATATTATGTTGGTGTTTAGCCAATGCCGGACATGCTGTTGTCCTAGAATACATTTTCAGCATCCAATTTTGTGACTGCAGTACCAGATGGAGTTGAAATTACTAGTGATAACCATGACGACACCTCTTATGGGGAATCTGCTTTGAGCTTACCATTAACCCCATTTTTTGTAATAATCTAATTAAACCCTTGTAATCTAAATATTGCTCTGCTATATCAATGCTGCACCTTCTTGATGGCTACTATATACATTCTAAGTTAAAAAAATGAACTGCAGATGCTAGTTTGCAAAAGAAGACACAATGTGCTGGAGTAACTCAGCGGGTTCAGCAGCATCTTGGGGGAACATGGATAGGTGACATTTCAGGTCGGAAACCTATAATCAATAGGGAGCCATGAAAATGTCATAATCTCTCCCATAACTGTCCGTAACAATTCTACAATTGAAGCCAATCATTAATTTATGGATTTTTAAATTTGGTATTCAACAGTGATGCTCCCTTTTTGCTGCTGGCCTGGGTAGGGAAGTCCAGGTGACATCACTGATGCTGCCCAAAGCTGAATGCCAATCTGCAATGCAAACAATGTCTGCTCCATAACATAATGCAATAGTTTAATTTAGTTTGGTTTAGTTTATTGTCACATGTACCGAAGTGCAGTAAAAAGCTTTTCTTGTGAGCAATTGGGAGATAGAAATTATTTAGTAGGTGTTGAACTTCTCCAGCCCTTTCCAGACTCCTTCCATTGTCATAATCAAGGCAGCATGCATTTTTGAATGCATTCCCCATATTACACAGCTTTCAAATATAAACTGTGTCCCATTACTTTAATTTGAAGTCCTCTGGACATGTATTATGCATTATGCCCTTCTTAGAAACAATCAACAACCTTATCTCCATTTCTGCAAGATTTTCTTAATGTTACTGTATATGGTTCCTTCAACTCCTGTTTTTGCCCCATGTTTTCAAAAAATTTAAATTTCTGTAAATTGGAAATGTATCAGTTAATGTGCTTGTAGTCAACTACAAAAGGTTAAAAACACAGAATTGTTTACAAAATACTTGCAAGCGTAAGCTAATCAAACCGACCAGCATAGATTTTTCAAATGCTTGACTACACTTGACTGCATTTCAGAGAATTGATTATTGTTTTTAATTGGTGCAATTCTTATGGGGTTTTTCTAAAGGTACTTAATAATAGAAATTTGTGATGGAAATAAGGTCACATAAAATTAAGGAACTTTGCTCAAATTGCTTTAACAAAAATATGGCAATTGAGGCCTGGGTTGCTTGTGGTTTGGATGGTAATGCTGTCAACTAGCTCAAATAGAAACATAGAAAATAGGTGCGGGAGGAGGCCATTTGGCCCTTCGATCCAGCACCGCTATTCATTGTGATCATGGCTGATCATCCCCTATCAATAACCCATAGAAATACACCTTGTATGAATCACATTGCAGAAATCCAAACTGCAATGGGATTCCTGGTTGTATCTCCATATCAACTTAACTGAATAAAAATGCATAAATAGATTTTTTCCACAAGTTCCACTGCAATCTGCAACATACCACAGACACACAGCAGGGAAATAATTACCTTGCCAAAATTACCTGTGGAAAATTGCTTGCTATCTGAAATCGCTAACCCTTTGGTTCTTTCCACAATGGGTGATGGAAACATTATTAACATCTTACAATTCATAGTACAGTCTGTAGATTGATGTTGCATGTTAACCAATCACACACCAGCCAGCATCTCTAACTCCACCCCACTGTAATACTTATACTAATACTATTTCCCAGCATCGACAGTTAGAGCAGCCAGGATGTGTTGACAACTAATCATCCTTCATGCTGTTAAGCTTTAGTGCTGATTAAAGATGTGTTTGAATCATGTACTGAGTCTGGAAGCCATTTACATGGTGTCAGAAGTGGGATGCGAACCCACGCCTCCATTCGGAGCCCAGCAAGCAACTGCGCGCCTTGGCCACGCACACCGCCACTGACTATACGCTTCAAACCCTCTCCTCTATCATCAAAACAGGCTGGCCAGACAGACAATCCAACACGCCTAAAGAGGTGCAGCCTTTCTTCCTGGTTCGTGATGAACTGGTAGTTCAGGATGGGGTTGTTGTCACGGGTCACAAGGTAGTGATACTCTCATCGCTACAAGACGTATGCTTCAAATACACAGCGGTCACCCAGGAGTTGACGCCTCACTGGCACGCGCCCGTCGTCTGTTCTACTGGCTGGGAATGGCCAGCTACATCCTGCCTCCTGCCCCGCTTGCAACAGCCTTGCACCTCATCAGCAGCGACAGCCCCTTCTGCAACAACCTCCACCAGCTCTGCCCTGGACATCGCTGGCGGCAGACATTTTCGAATGGTGCGGGAAGCACTACCTCATTCTAGTCGACTCTTTTTCTAATTGGTTTGAACTAGACCAACTGACCTCCCTCACATCGGATATGGTCATCCAGAAGCTGAAAAAATACTTCTCTACCTTTGGCGCTCCTGTCAGCCTGTGAACCGACAATGGTCGGCAGTTAACCAGCCACATGTTCAAGCCTTTCGCAGACCGATGGAACTTCCAGCACGTCATGAGCAGTCCCGAATATCCACAGAGTAATGGACTCGCTGAACGCGCTGTCAGAAGCGCCAAATACTTGCTGGAGCGAGCACAGATTTCAAAGTCAGACGTTTATCTCTATCTCCTGAATCTCAGAAATGTTGCCAGGGAAGGAACCCTGGGATCGCCAGCACAGCGACTGGTGTCGAGATTGACGAGGCCTCCGGTACCCATCGCACAACAACAACTGGTTCCTCAGGTGCTGAAGCCCGCCACTGTCCAGAAACGTCTACAAGAGAAGCACGATATCCAGAAACGGTCATATGATAGTTCCAGCAGACCACTCAAGCCTCTACTTCCGGGTCACGTCATCCGCCTATGAACTTCAACTGGACATTCCTGCCTGGGCACTGTTATCAACCCGACTGACGCGCCACAGTCGTATCTGGTTGACTGTGAGGGAGCGGTATACCGGAGAAGTCGACAACACCTGCTTGCTGTGAGGGAGCCTCGACCACTGCCTGCTGGTCCCTATGCTCCACTGCTCCAGTTCCAGCTGCCTTTTGCAATGTCTCCCACCCGTCCCCGCATGCCTTGCACCCCCCCACATCCCGCGGTCCCCACTAACCATGAGGCCTCACCCACTTCATGTTTCCCCTTTCGGTCACCACAAGCCTCCACCACGTAATTCTCGCCTCCAGGCTCTCCATCTCATCTTTCAGGTGAGGGAGGGGAGGGTTTGGTCCGCACGCGCTCGGGCCGTGTTAGTAGACCACCAGACAGATATGGCGAGTATGTTTAACCCCATGGCATGAGTGCCCTTTCACACTTAACCTTTGGAGGGAAGGATGTAGATTGATGTTGCATTTTAACCAATCACACACCAGCCAGCATCTCTAACTCCAACCCACTGTAATACTTATACTATTTCCCAGCACCGACAGTTAGAGCAGCCAGGATGTGTTGACAACTAATCATCATTCATGCTGTTAAGCTTTAGTGCTGATTAAAGATGTTTTTGAATCATGTACTGAGTCTGGAAGTCATTTACACAGTCCAACAATGAGAGCGGTTTCAGAGCTGGAGGGACACGAGAATGCAGATGCTAACCATTCATGGATGATGTTCGACCTGCTGAGGCTACAGAGCACTCCACCTGGGGAGCTTATTTACTCTTTTTCATATTGGGAAGAGAATAGCAGACAGAGTGACCACAAGGATTTAACACAGCTGGTTTTCCATTAGTACAAAGGAACAAAAAAACAAACTCTGAGCTATACAGGTCTTAAGGAGGTTTTTCAATTACATACATAAAATGCACCGCCTTTCTTTGAGGATTCTTGTGTTGGAAGAGAATAGAAATTTCCAGCAAAGAGCTGTCAACAAGTTCAGGAATGTTACAGGGGAATCCTTAATTTGGAGACATTTACATGGTATCATGTCTGCATTTCCACGAGGGCTACCAGAATTCCCCTTGAGGATCAAGGAAAATAATGTATTTAGTTTTTTGTAACAAATAAATGCATCACATGTATGTATTACCTGCAGTAGTTTTCGGATGTCTCTGCAATTGTGGGCTGTATCAGTGAGGGGAGGGAAGCTGAATACAGAGGCATAGTCAATGACTTTGTTGAGTGGTGTGGGCTGAATCACCTGCAGCTCAACACTGACAAGACTAAGGAGTGGACTTTAAAGGAGAGGAACATCCCTGTCTCCATCAAGGGTGTGGATGTGTAATTTACCAAGGAGTACAAGTACTTTGGAGTTTACCTGGACAGTAAACTGGACTGGTCCAGGAAAGCTGATACACTGTGTAAGAAGGGACAGAACTGCCTATACTTTCTGAGGAGGCTCCGTTCTTTCATTGTCTGCAGTGAGATGCTGCAGATGTTCTACCAATTGGTGGTGGCCCGTGCTATCTTCTTTGCTGTTGTGCGCTGGGGTAGCAGGGCGGACGGCAACAGAATTAACAAGCTCTTCAGAAACACTGGGAGTGGAGTTGGATTCATAGGAGGTGGTCTTGGAGGGGAGGATGTTCCTCAAACTGTGGAGTATCTTGGACAATACAGCTCAACCCCTCCATTGCACACTGGTCAACCTGAAGAGTACCTTCAGTAACAGACTGGTTCCACCATGCAGCACAGACACCATAGGAGATCCTTTTCCCCTGTGGCTATCAAACTGCACAACTCCTCCCCCTTCTTTCGTGGGGCAGACTGACTCCACTCCTGCTCCACACTCCCTCCTCAATCTTTGCACATCCCCAATCCCGGACTTTCCACTCGTCACTTTGATTTCATGTTTCATGTATCTGTTGTGTTTTATGATTGTTGGCAGACCAATTTCCCTCCTGGTATAAATAATGTTCTATTGTATCATATTGTATCATATCGTACAAGCAGCATCCTAGTGAATCATCTCCACACCATCTTCTATTGGTGTGGCAATCACAATTGCACAAAGTACACAAGCTGTGACCTAACCATCGTTGCTCCATAGCCTTCTTCCTCTTATACTCTCTGCCTGCTAATGTTGTCAAGTTTCCTGTATGTCTTCTCATCCATTTTGCCCATGTGCTGCCACTTCAAGGTCTCTTTGCTCATGCTTGTCCCTCTGTTCTTTGATATTCTCTAGCACCCTAACATTAATTGTGCATGATTTGTATTATTAGTCCCTACAAATTGGATCCTATTAGAATTCCATCTGCCATTGCTTTGCCAATCTTAGTAGATGATCTCAACAATATCTTCCTGTAGCAAAAATCTATACTCGGTAGGACAGGAAGGTTTAGGGGCAAAGAAAAAAGACAGTGTAATAATGAGGAGGAGGATAAGATAATTCAAGGTATGGAGTGAAATCAGTGAGGGCAAGGCTAAGCAAGAATATATTTGTGATAAACTTGGTCTGTAGCTTGGTTGTAGAGACCAAGTGATTGAACAATCTGAGTTCCTCAATATAGAAAATACCAAATTATCAGCCAAAATATCAACTGTGCAATGTGAAACAGCCTGTTCAAGAGTCAATAGACAAGAGTCAAGAGTGTTTTGTTGTCATATGTCCTGACATAACTACGAAATTCTTCCTTGCAGCAGCACAACAGAGGATGTAAATATAACACTGCCAATCTTCATTGGCCAATTTATAGCTGTAAACATTTGAAGATTTATTTTGTTTTTTATTGTTTATGAAAAAAGGTATTTCAAAATATTGAGGGATATATACTTTCATTACAATCAAAATAATTAAGCATTTGGCATATCTAAATCCCATTGGCCTGCTTTTTGTCTGCTATAACTCTACAAACATGCAGATTTTTAAAATTACCCTCTCACTTCAACTTCTTCTTCCCAACAACCCCCTGCCCCTTACATCCCTCTCATATAACCATATAACCATATAACATTTACAGCACGGAAACAGGCCCTCTCGGCCCTTCCAGTCTGTGCCGACCATTTGTTTTCCCCTAGTCCCATCTACCTGCACTCAGACCATACCCCTCCATTCCCTTCCCGTCCATATACCTATCCACTTTACTTTTAAATGTTAAAATTGATCCTGCCTCCACCACTTCTGCTGGCAGCTCATTCCACACAGCCACCACCCTCTGAGTAAAGAAGTTCCCCCTCACGTTACCCCTAAACTTCTGTCCCTTAATTCTCATGTCATGCCCTCATGTTTGAATCTTTCCTACCCTCAATGGGAAAAGCTTATCCACGTCAACTCTATCCCTTTCATCATTAAATCAAGTCCCCCCTTAACCTTCTGCGCTCCAAAGAACAAAGACCTAATTTGTTCAACCTTTCTCTGTAACATAGTTGCAGGAACCCAGGCAACATTCTAGTAAATCTCGTCTGTACTCTCTCTATTTTGTTGACATCCTTCCTATAATTAGGTGACCAAAATTGTACACCATACTCCAGAATTGGTCTTACCAATGTCTTGTACAATTTTAACATTACTTCCCTACTCCTGTATTCAATGCTCTGATTTATAAAGGCCAGCCCACCAAAGGCTTTCTTTACCACCCTATCTACATGCGATTCCACCTTCAGGGAACTATGCAGTTATTCCTAGATCTCTCTGTTCCACAGCATTCCTCAATTCCCTACCATTTACCATGTACGTCCTATTTTGATTTGTCCTGCCAAGACGTAGCACTTCACACTTATCAGCATTAAGCTCCATCTGCCATCTTTCAGCCCACTTTTCCAAATGGCCCAAATCTCTCTGTAGACTTTGAAAATCTACTTCACTATCCACAACACCACCTATCTTAGTATCATCTGCATACGTACTTATCCAATTTTCCACCCCATCATCCAGATCATTGATGTACATGACAAACAACAGTGGTCCCAACACCGCAAGCTGGAGGAACAGCACCTCATATTCCGCTTGGGGAGTCTAAATCCTTTGGGCTTGAATATTGAATTTTCTCAATTCTGTTAACCCTTGCTGTCTCCTCCCCTTCCCACCTCTCCCTTGGGCCCTGGCATTCCCTCTATCTCTATCAACCTCCCCCACCCCAGTCGCACCAGCTTCTCATTTTCACACCACAAACAGCTTACAATGGCTTGTTCCCTTTATCACCGATACTTTTTTGCATATCTTTCACTCATTGTTCCTTACCTCTCCACATCACCGTCTATATCTCTCGTTTCCCTGATCCCTGACCAGTCTGAAGAAGGGTCTCGACCCGAAACGTCGCCTATCTCCTTCGCTCCTTAGATGCTGCTGCACCCGCTGAGTTTCTCCAGCTTTTTGTGTACCGTGGACCCAACACAGATCCCTGAGGCACCCCACTGGTCACCGGCTTCCAACCTGACAAACAGCCATCCACCATTACTCTCTGACATCTCCCATTCAGCCACTGTTGAATCCATCTTGCTACTCCGCCATTAACACCCAAAGATTGAACCTTCTTAACCAACCTTCCATGGGGAACCTTGTCAAAGGCCTTACTGAAATCCATATAGACAACATCCACTGCTTTACCCTCATCAATTTCCCTAGTAACCGCTTCAAAAAATTCAAGAAGGTTTGTCAAACATGACCTTCCAGGCACGAATCCATGTTGACTGTTCCTGATCAGACCCTGTTTATCCAGATGCTTATATATATTATCTCTAAGTATCATTTCCATTAATTTGCCCACCACTGACGTCAAACTAACAGGCCTATAATTGCTAGGTTTATTCTTTGAACCCTTTTTAAACAATGGGACAACATGCGCAGTACGCCAATTCTCCGGCACTATTCCCGTTTCTAATGACATTTGAAATATTTCTGTCATAGCTCCTGCTATTTCTACACTAACTTCCCTCAATGTCCTAGGGAATATCCTGTCAGGACCTGGAGACTTATCCACTTTTATATTTTTCAAAAGTTTCAGTACTTCCTCCTCTTTGAATCTCATAGTTTCCATAGCTACTCTACTTTTTTCCCTTACCTCACAGAGTTCAATATCCTTCTCCTTGGTAAATACCGAAGAAAAGAAATTGTTCAATATCTCCCCCATATCTTTTGGCTCTGCAGATAGCTGTCCATTCTGGCTCTCTAATGGTCCAATTATATCCCTCGTTATCCTTTTGCTATTAATATAGCTGTAGAAACCCTTTGGATATACTTTCACCTTTATTGCCAAAGCAATCTCATATCTTGTTTTAGCCTTCCTAATTCCTTTCTTAAAATTATTTTTACATTCTTTATAATCCTCTAGCACCTCATTTACTCCATGCCTCCTATAATTATTGTAGATATGTCTCTTTTGTCGAAACAAGTGTCCAATTTCCCTTGAAAACCATGGCTCTTACCAATTTTTACTATTTCCTTTCAACTTAACAGGGACATAAAGATGCTGTACTCTTACAATTTCCCCTTTAAATGTCCTCCATTTCTCTTCTACACCCTTCCCATAAAACAGTGTCCCATTTCACTCCTTTTAAATCCTTACGCATTCCCTCAAAGTTAGCCTTTCTCCAATCAAAAATCTCCACCCTAGGTCCAGTTCTGACTCTCTCCATAATTATATTGAAACTAATGGTATTGTGATCATTGGTCCAGAAGTGCTCACCAACGCGTATCTCCGTCACCTGACCTGCCTCATTTCCTAACAGGTGGTCCAGCACTGCCCCTTCTCTTGACGATACCTCTATGTACTGCTGCAAAAAACTATCCTGCACACATTTTACAAACTCCAAACCATCCAGCCCATTTACAGAATGTGTTTCCCAGTCTATTTTTGGAAAATTGAAATCTCCCACAATCACTACCTTGTGCTTACTACTAATATCTGCTATCTCCTTACATATTTACTCTTCCAATTCTCGCTCCCCATTTGGCAGTCTATAATACACCCCTAAAAGTGTTGCTACACCGTTCCCACTTCTCAGTTCCACCCAAATAGCCTCCCTAGACGTGCCCTCTAATCTATCCTGCCAAAGCACTGCTGTAATATCCTCTCTGACAAGCAATGCAATACCTCCACCTCTGGTCCCTCCAATTCTATCACACCTGAAGCAACAAAATCCTGGAATATTTAGTTTCCAATCACAGCCCTCCTGCAAACATGTTTCACTGATTGCCACAACATCATATGTCCAGGTGTCAATCCAGGCTATAAGTTCATCCACCTTTCTTACAATGCTCCTAGCATTAAAATATACACATTTTAGAAACCCACCATCCCTTATTCTCTGTCTATTATCTTTTTCCTCTTTCTCGCCTACATTTTGGGTCCGAGTGCTTCCCTTCTCTGCCTCTTGATCCACATCCTGTCCCCTAGCCCCCTCTACCCGAGTCCCTCCCCCCAGCCTTTCTAGTTTAAAGTCTCCCCAGTAGCCTTTACAAATCTCCCTGCCAGGATATTGGTCTCCCTCGGGTTCAAGTGCAACCCGTCCTTTTTGTACAGATCATGCCTTCCCCAAAAGAGGTCCCAGTGATCAAGAAACTTGAATCCCTGCCCACTGCACCAGTCCCTCAGCCACGCATTTATCCTCCACCTCATTCCATTCCTACTCTCACTGTCACGCGGCACAGGCAATAATCCTGAAATCGTTACCCTTTTGGTCCTTCTCCTTAACTTTCCCCCCAACTCTCTAAATTCTCCCTTCAGGACCTCGTCTCTTTTTCTGCCTATGTCATTGGTACCTATGTGTACCACAACATCAGGCTCCTCTCCCTCCCTTTTCAGAATCTTTTGGACACGTTCCGACACATGCGAGACTCTGGCACCAGGGAGGCAAACTACCATCCGGGTCTCCCGACAGCGTCCACAGAATCGCCCATCCGACCCCCTAACTGGAGAGTCCCCTATTACAATTGCCCTCCTCTTTTTGCTACCCTTCTGAGCATCAGGCCCAGTCTCTGTGCTGGAGACCCGGCCGCTGTTGCTGCCCCCAGGTAGGCTGTCCCCTCCAATCGTACTCAAACCCGAGTACCTATTTTCCAGGTGTACAGTCATAGGGGTACTCTCTATCCCCTGCCTCTGCCCCTTGCCCTTCCTAACCGTGACCCACTTGTCTGCCTCCTGTGGTTTGGGAGTGACTACCTCCCTGTAGCTCCTCTCTATGACCTCCTCACTCTCCCAGACCAGATGGAGGTCATCGAGCTTCTGCTCCAGGTTCCTAACACAGTCCTTTAGGAGCCCCATCTCGACACACCTGGCGCAGATGTGGACGTCTGGAGGGCTATCAGATTCACTGACCTCCCACATCTGACATTCAGAACAGTACACTGCCCTTGCCTTCATACTCCCCCCTTACACAGGATACAATATCAACACAATACGAAATCGCTACAAACTGCTGAAATCTGATCGCCAATCAGCTGCTTACCCTAGTCCACTTCCCACCAATCAGCTGCTTACCCTAGTCTACTTCCCACCAATCAGCGGCTTCCTCAAAAAAAAAAAACACTACTCCGAATGGAATGTTATGGATTTAGGTAAAAACAAGCCCCGCGCTTGATTTTAAAGCTTACCGGTCGGGTGTCGCTCCTCCCCCTCCTTCACTTCCAACGACTCCTGTGGGCCTCTGAGAAAAACAAGCCCCGCTCTCTCTACTTTTTCTTTCCAGAAAACTAAAATGAAAGGGATATCATGGTAGAGGCTTCCCATTGTATTTCCATGATAATATTCAGTTGCATGGATAGACATCAGTGCAACATGTCTATCTGTCGGTGGACAAAAACAGTCAATAGTAGCATGTCAGTTTAGCATTAGTGACTGAAGATACATTTCTGTGCCTCTATTTAATTAGTATAGTATAGATTGGTGAAAATAAAATCACCTTGTGAAATATTTGTTGTAGATCGGATTCATACACATCTAACCAATGTCGGTACTTGGAGCTGAATGGAATTATAATCATATCACGTGAAGTAGAATTTCAAAATGATGGCTTAGATGCCTAGGAAATGTTTTGAAAGGCTGCTCCTGTGGCATAATTTGGGGCATTAAAACAATTCAAGCTTGCAATAAAATTACTTCATTATGAGACCAGATGATTGTCATACGGTAAATATAAGATGCAATGAATGACAGTGAAATATTATTTTAATTCTCACTTATGAGACCAGCTATAATTTCATGTTTCGAAATGAAAAACATTTTACTACAGTCATAATATTACACAAAATTGTCTTCCTGATTTCCCTTTGAGGCTTTGTTTTGATTTGTGGGCATAATTGCCTAAATATTAGAGTTATTAATCCTGTAACTCTCAACTAATGGATCTAAAGTAAAACCATGCATTGATTAACGTGGTCTAATTGGCACAAATTAATTTTTAATTAATTAATTAATTCCAGAATAAATTTGATTAAAGCCGGGGGTTGAAAAGATTTTAAATTTCTGAGCTGCATAATCTCAGCAGCATTATTAATTTAACCCATTTGTAAGGATTGTACAATTCACTTCCTTACCTTTGCACCATATTAGTGTGTACCAACTTACTTTCACCTCTGATTACAATGCATAGAATTATTTTTTAGGATCTTGCGACCATTTTAAGTTAATTCTGAAACATAGTAACAATTGGACCTAAGAATGTGCATCTGCATATGAACAGATATTAATTAATTTCTTATCAGTGCTTTGTTGATGAGAACTTTGGCATTACAAAGTGGGTTTATCCTCTTCTTCTTCTTTAGTGTGGCGTGCACAGCCTAAAGTTGTAGGGCAACTTGTTCTATTTGATCTTCTGTTTGTGCACGTCGAGTTGATTGCATTAGTCGAAACAGGGCAGACCACATCAAGGTTGCAATCTTCCACCCCTGGTTTGTCCTAAATCTAATTGTGTACAAATTCATGACAGGAATAGACCGGGTAGACACTCAGAGTCTCTTGCCCAGAGTAGAGGAATCGAGAACCAGAGCACATAGGTTTAAGGTGAGGGGAGGAAGATTTATAGGAACCTGAGGGGTAACATTTTCACGCAATGGGTGGTAGGTGTACGGAACGAGCTGCCGGAGGGGGTAGTTGAGGCTGGGATTATTGCCACATTTAAGAAATATTTAGACAGGTACATTGATAGGGCAGGTTTAGAGAGATATGGGCCAAATGCAGGCAGGTGGGACTAGTCTAGATGGGTCATGTTGGGCATGCAGGCAAGTTGGACTGAAGGGTCTGTTTCCATGCTGTAAGACTATGACTATAAATAATGCTGTGTTCTTCATTTTTGTTTAATTCAGTGTTCTGACTAAAAAATATTTCAATGTCACTTCTACCCAGAGGCAATTGAATGTAAGTGAGTAAATAAATCATTTTGTGTTAAATTAGCTGATTGGAGGAAAGGTGATGAAGCTGTGCCAAAACTGGCCTCAATGCATTTGGGGAAGAGGCAACCTGACCTAATTTCTCCCCTGCTGATGATCCCTATTCAGCATCTCCTGCTGGAAGTGAACAGGTACTATTTTCAGTGTGGTTCTAAACTGCAGGTATTATCTAGCCTGCTGGCATTTATAAACAATATAATCTATATATCTACGCCAATCTGTTGTCATTTTATTTTTATTTTTATTTATTTAACCTTTATTTAACCAGGAGAAGTCTCGTTGAGATTAAAAATCTATTTTACAAGAGAGTCCTGGCCAAGACAGGCAGCAGCACAGTTTGCCAGTTACAGACAATAATTTAAAAACACCAGAGAACATATAAATAGAGTCACAGTCATAACATCATCAAACAAAGCATGTACAGACAGAAGAGCTCGCTTCAACATCATTAAGAAGAGATTTAAATCTGTTTATAGAAATCAGCTCCTTGAGTTTCAGTTCATTCTGCAGCTGGTTCCATGCGAAGGGAGCAGCATAACTAAATGCCCTTTTCCCCAGTTCAGTACGGACATTAGGTACAGTTAGTATGAACAAGTCCTCAGAGCGGAGCTGATAAGTTCCTGTGCTTTTTCGAATTACATACTTCTGCAGGTATGAAGGAAGAATACCGAGGATAGTCTTATAAATAAGGATATGCCAATGATGGAGTTTGCGGGTGGACAGGGCAAACCATCCAACTTGAGCATACAAAGAGCAGTGGTACGTGAGGGCTTTAAAAATAATAACAATCATAACAGCTATACATTATTTACAATATTTATTCAGTCACAACATCTCTGCTATCAACAATAGAAATTTAGGTTTAGGTTTATTATTATTGTCATATGAACTGAGGTACAATGATAAGCTTTTTTTTTTTGCATTCTATCGATTCAAATCAGTTTTCCTGAAGTTAATAACTAGCTTCTTTATCTTGCTGACATTGAGGAGAGGTTGTTTTTTATGTCTCCATGTCCTTCCTGTACTTTGGCTCATCATTGTTCATGATTTGATCCACCACAGGTATGCCATTAGTGTGCAAATTAGTTGGTGGAGTTAAAGCTAAGTTTGACCAAACAGTCATAGGTGTATAGGGAGTATAGTAGGGGACTTAGAATACATCCTTGTGGTGAGAGTTATTGTGGAGGATGTGTCATCACCTATCTTCACTCATTGCGGACTGTGGGTCTGAAAGTTGAAGATCTGACGGCAGAGGGGGGGGTCCAGAAGTTTGGAATGACTTTGGAATGGATTATGGTGTTGAAGTAGGGCAGACAAGTAGGGCAGACAATAGGGGAACCATGTAGAAATCAGATTCCATACATCTGTGGGTTTTTGTAGTAAATCAATTAACTTGAATTTATGGCCATATTAACAGTTGCCTGCACATTTCCATATGGTGGGTCAAGATTATAACTACTTTAGTTTAGTTTAGAGATACATTGTGGAAACATTCTCTTCAGCCCAGAGTTCAGGCCAACCAATGATCACCTATACACTAGGTCTATGTTATCCCACTTTTCCATCCTCCGCACGAGAGGCAATTTCATAGGAGCCAATTAACCAGCAAACCATCACGCCATTGGAATGTGGGAGGAAACAGGAAAATCCATAGCAAACCCCATGTTCACAGGGAGAATGTAGATACTGGAAGACAGCACCTGTAGTCAGGATTAAATTCGGGCCTCTGACACTGTGAGGCAACAGCTGCGCCACCTACTTGATTTAAATTTTGGTGTACAACATGAGTTTTAAAATTCTTTAGTTCTTCAGTTTGAGGACAATCTCCAGATCAAGGGAAGTGTTTCTTACTACAAATTCCAAGGAGGTGAAGTCTATACAAATTTAGTTCAATACTTTCAAAGGTTGATTAACAAGGAGCTGAATAATACACACCTTTAGCTTAATAGTGTATCATTTTTCAAAACTATTGAAAATGCCTCAAATTAAGTGCAGGTCAGACAGAATCAATTGCAATTCTAATAATTGATCTTGGACAAACTATCCATCCATATTATTCTACTTCTACATCCACTACCTATACATGAGGGGCAATTTTACAAGGGCAACTAACCTATAAAACTGCATGTCCTTGGAATGTGCCAAACCTGCACATCAAATCTACTCTGCCATTCAATCATGGCTGATTATCTTTCCCTCTCATCCCCATTCTCCTGCCTTCTCCCCCTGACAAACTAACTAATCAAAAATCTGTCATTCTTCACCTTAAAAATATCCATTGACTTGGTCTCCACAGCCACCAGTGGCAATTCAAGGCAATTTTTTCTTTTGTTTGACTTTATATTAGATGCACTCACCAAATAAATTAAACGATAAACATGAAGAACAATTGCATAAATCTTGAATGTCTTCAATTTTTCTGAAATAATTTGAAGGAAGATCATCTATAAATGATTGCTTCCAGTAAAAAAATATTGCATGATGGAAGACTATATCAGCAATTAATGTAATACGGTTATTACATTCAGTACCATAAACTAGAACACCCAGTCTGACCCATTTATTCCTTTTTGCGATTCTGTGTTAAACAGTAAGACTCAGTTAGGGACAATAGCGATTATAAACAGGTCATAGCTGACAACCCCACTAATTTATTGCATTGAATATGACTCTGAATTCTCATTCCCATTGCTGTTGAGTGGGAGGTCGAACGACCTACTTCAATAAATTAGCTGACCCAAGAGAGAAAGAAAGATATTTACTTCATAGAGTTCTCCTGGCAGTAACATGGTGAGGGAAGTCAGCTTCAACAGCCGTGATGTGTCTCTTGATAGGGTGGTGATGAGGTTGGAATGGAGAGTTCACTGTGGGGTGGAGAGATATTTATGTGAAAGGTAAAGTCACGTCAGAGGAGCTCTTGATAGCAACCCTCCATACATGTGGTGACTGCCAATCTGCCCTTTATCCTCATCTCTGGGCAGAAGGGTGTTGATCAAGAAGGATGATTAATCTGATGAGCTCTCCTACCTGCCAGCCACAGGGAAAGTAATTCAGAGCTTCTTTCATTTGCTTTCCTCACTGACCATCGCTCAACTGGAATTATGATGATTCCATCCATCTGAAGGCACTTTGGACATGATCTTCATGGAGTAACAACTCCAAGAGATTTGCAGGGATTAGGGTCCGTCATTACACCTGACATTTGCTGGTTTAGGGGAACTGTGGAGCATTAATCTCAACATTATTGCTTGCAGAAATGTATCTTCAACTCCTGTCTGATTCATGATATTGCGCACCATCAGGTGATCTTAACGTGATAGTCGCAATTCCAGTCAGATAGCTTCCAAGTAAGACTGGATCAACCAGCCCAATACTTACAGTATCTTAATCTTTCTCACTACAATGCTACATTTGGCCTCCAGCTTTCTGCTGGAGGTGAACCAATCTCACTTCTACTTCAGAACTGAGGTGTCTCTAAATTCAGTAGTTGAGCTGCAGTATGCCTGAAGCTTGAGCACATGCATGTTCAAGCCTGAGGTCCAAGTGATTGTCACCTCATTCATTCAAGCATATGAGAGCAAGGCCAGCAGTATAGCAGTATAATCAAGGACGAGCCGCAACCTGGCCTCTCCCTCTTCTATATAACCATATAACCATATAACAATTACAGCACGGAAACAGGCCCTCTCGGCCCTTCCAGTCCATGCCGACCATTTATTTTCCCCTAGCCCCATCTACCTGCATTCAGACCATACCCCTCCATTCCCTTCCCGCCCATATACCTGTCCACTTTACTTTTAAATGTTAACAGTAAATGTTAAATGATCCTGCCTCCACCACTTCTGCTGGAAGCTCATTCCACACATCTCCTCTCAAAAGGTACAGAAGTGTGTAAACGAACACCTCCAGATTCAGGGACAGTTTCTTCCCAACTGTGATCAGGCAACTGATCCATCCTATCACAACTAGAGAGCAATGCTGAACTACTATCTACCTCATTGGTGACCCCAGATTATCTTTGATCATACTTTATTGGCTTTATCTTTCACTAATCATTATTCCCTTATCATGTATCTGTAGACAGTGAATGGCTCGTTTGTAATCATGTATTGTATTTCAGCTGGCTAGTTAACACCAAAGATCATAGAGCAGAGCAAGATAGTCCACTCGACAAAAAAGCCGTAGTAGTGCCAATTCCGTAACCGGCTTCCGTCTCTGCTCTGGTATCTTTGCTTTGGTCATGGCATCTTCATATTGCTATTTTTTTAACAAATACAACACAAATCGCCTCTTTTTTAATCCCTCCTCTCGGCCTCTAGTAAAACCCTACATCGTCCCCTCTCTCTCTTTCTCTCTCGCTCGCTCGCTACTTTAGGTCTGCCTGTTTCATTTCAGTCTCTCCGTCTGCCCACCTGTCCCCGACCCACCCACCACCCCCCTCAAGGCCTCGCGTTCTGACCCGCTTCTCCCCGCAGTTCTCACTCTTTCCTCCCCCGATCTCTCCCATTACCCTCTCTCTTGCTGTCTCTCGTTCTGACTCCGTCCTTTCCCTCACTCTTCCCCCCTTTTCCTTCCAACTCTTTCCTTCTGTGACCTCTCTTCACTCCCCTCTGTCTCGCAGTGTCCACCTTCGCCTCTTCCTATTTTCCATTCTTCCCTTCCTCTCCCTTCTCTCCTCTCCCTCCCCTTCTTACTCCTCTCTCCGTCCCCATCTCTGTCCCACTCTCTCCTTTCCACCTTTCTCCCCCTTCCTCTTTCCCTCCTCTCTCTCACCTTCCCTCCCTCTCCTCCCCCTCTCTCCCTCTCCTCCTGTCAGCTTCCTCCCCTCTCTCCCCTTCCCTCCCTCTCTCTCTCTCCCTCCCTCCTTCTCTCCCTGCCTGCTCCCTCTCCCTTCCTCCCTCCCACTCTCTCTCCGCTCTCTGTGACAAAGATCATAGATGCTCTGTGAGTTACCTCACGCTCCCCAATGAGATGATTCCTTGTGTGTTTGTTTACCCCTCTCTACACACATCCTGTCCCGGAGCCACGAATGCGAAGCGTGAGCGGAGAGGCAGAGAGGGTTCGCTTTATAGTGAGGACAGTTTCTGTCTGCTGGGAACAGCGCCTTGAGCAGGGAGCGCCAGGATCAGTGTCACTACCGCGGGTGTCGTTTCCATTGGAAATGTTGTTATCGGCCGAGAGAGGTCGAAGATGGACTGTTAGCGCTGGGGCTGGTATCCCAACTGTGGGATTCCGGTAGCAGAGTTCTGTGTACTGAAACTCCACCCTGATTCAATATAACTTGTCTTCTGGGTAGCAGAAGAGGGACAGTGACAGTGACAGTGTTAAACTTCAGATTGATTTAATAGCCTGCCTTCTGGTAGCAGAGTCTGTGAGTATTGCACCGGGGGGCTGGATACGCAGTCTGTGTGCAGGGCTCCAAGCAAATATATTATAAACATAGTATTATAAGTGTATTATAATAAACATAATATTACATAGTGTCCCAGCAAAGATACTATAAATATACAATAAACATAGTAAACACAAACTGTTCCCCCACAACGCTGATTATAGTGCGAGAGGCATAACTGGTCGGGTCGGGTTTACTGAAATGGCAGAAGTTACGCTCCGTTGTGTACCACACGTCAGTCCATTGGATTTTGCAGGAGTGGTCTATTTTGCTCCGCTCTATGATCTTTGGTTAACACGCAGCAATAGCTTTTCACCGTACCTCGGTATGCGTAACAAGAAACTAAACTGAAAATGAGAATAAGACTGAGTTAACACCTGCAAAACAAAGATTCTTTACTAATCTGTCCCTGCTGTATAACTGTATACAATAAAGGTTGGTGACAAGACTCTGGAAAATGTTCAAGTTCAAGTTCATATCGTCATATGTCCCTGATAGCACAATGAAATTCTTGATTTGCTTCAGCACACAGAACATAGAAGGCATTTACTACAAAACAGATCAATGTGTCCATATACCATATATAAATATATATACACATGAATAAATAAACTAATAAAGTGCAAATAACAGATAATGGGTTATTAATGATCAGAGTTTTGTCCGAGCCAGGTTTAATAGCCTGATGACTGTGGGGAAGTAGCTTTTCCTGAACCTGGTCGTTGCAGTCTTCAGGCTCCTGTACCTTCTACCTGAAGGTAGCAGGGAGATGACTGCGTGGCCAGGATGGTGTGGGTCTTTGATGATACTGCCAGCCTTTTTGAGGCAGCGACTGCGGTAAATCCCCTCGATGGAAGGAAGGTCAGAGCCGATGATGGACTAGGCAGTGCTTACTACTTTTTGGAGTCTTTTCCTCTCCAGGGCGCTCAAGTTGCTGAACCAAGCCATGATGCAACTGGTCAGCAAGCTCTCTACTGTGCATCTGTAGAAGTTAGAGAGAGTCCTCCTTGACAAACCGACTCTCCGTAATCTTCTCAGGAAGTAGAGGCGCTGATGAGCCTTCTTGACAATTGCATCAGTGTTCTCGGACCAGGAAAGATCTTCAGAGATGTGCATGCCCAGGAATTTGAAGCTCTTGACCCTTTCAACCATCGACCCGTTGATATAAACGGGACTGTGGGTCCCCATCCTACTCCTTCCAAAGTCCACAATCAGTTCCTTGGTTTTGCTGGTGTTGAGGGCCAGGTTATTGTGCTGGCACCATATGGACAGTTGCTCGATCTCTCTTCTATACTCCAACTCATCCCCATCAGTGATACGTCCCACAACAGTGGTGTCGTCAGCGAACTTGATGATGGAGTTCGCACTGTGACCGGCTACGCAGTCATGAGTAAAGAGAGAGTACAGCAGGGGGCTGAGCACGCAGCCTTGAGGTGCTCCCATGCGGATTGTTATAGAGTCTGACACATTTCCACCAATACGAACAGACTGTGGTCTGTGAATGAGGAAGTCGAGGATCCAATTGCAGAGGGATGCACAGAGACCCAGTTCTGCGAGTTTGGTAACCAGCTTGGAGGGGATGATAGTATTAAATGCCAAGCTGGAATCGATGAATAACAGCCTGACATATGAGTTTTTGTTGTCCAAGTGGTCCAGAGCGGAGTGGAGAGCCAGTGAGATGGCATCCACTGTTGATCTGTTGTGGCGGTAAGCGAACTGCAGTGGGTCCAGGTTTTTGTCAAGGTAGGAGTTGATTTGCGCCATGATCAACCTCTCGAAGCACTTCATCACCACAGGCGTTAGTGCCACAGGTCGATAGTCATTGAGGCATGCACCTTGCTATTCTTGGGCACTGGTATAATTGATGCCCTTTTGAAGCAGGTGGGACCCTCAGACCTCCGAAGTGAGAGGTTGAAAATGTCAATAAAAACTCCAGCCAGTTGGTACGCACAGGTTTTTAGAACACGAGCAGGTATACCATCAGGTCCAGGCGCTTTTCGAGGGTTCACCCCTCTGAAGGATCTCCTGACATCGGCCTCTGTGACTGAGACTGAAATACCATCACAGCGAATGGGGGCTCGGGAAGGCACATCGGTGTTCTCCCTATCAAAGCGTGCATAAAATGCATTGAGCTCATCAGGGAGTGATGCTTCGCTGACATTCGAGCTGCCTCCTGATTTCGCCTTGTTGGAGGTGATTGCATTCAGGCCCCGCCACAGCTGCCGAGCATTTGTCTCATCCTCCAGCTTGGAGCCCTTTTGGCCTTTTTGTTGGCCTTACCAAGGTCGTATCTGGACTTCTTATACCATGATGCTCTTCCCACATCCTGGGAGCTACCTCAGTAGGAAGGCAGACATCAATGATAAAAATTAATGATCCCTTCAAAGCAGCGTCAGAGGCTTTAGTCATCTGAAAAAAAAGTTGTTTGAGTAGGTTAACCTATGATGAGCGTTTGTCGGCAGTGGGCCCGTACTCATTGGAGCTTAGAAGAATGAGGGAGGACCTCATTGAAACATACAGAATGGTGAAAGGCTTGGATAGAATGGATATGGAGAGGATGTTTCCACCAGTGGGAGAGTCTAGGACTAGAGGTCGTAGCCTCAGAATTAAAGGACGTTAGAAACATAGAAACATAGTAACATAGAAAATAGGTGCAGGAGGAGGCCATTCGGCCCTTCGAGCCAGCACCGCAATTCATTGTGATCATGGCTGATTGTCCGCTATCAATAACCCGTGCCTGCCTTCTCCCCATATCTCTTGACTCCACTAGCCCCTAGAGCTCTATCCAACTCTCTCTTAAATCCATCCAGTGATTTGGCCTCCACTGCCCTCTGTGGCAGGGAATTCCATAAATTCACAACTCTCTGGATAAAAACATTTTTTCTCAGCTCAGTCTTAAATGACCTCCCCTTTATTCTAAGACTGTGGCCCCTGGTTCTGGGCTCACCCAACATTGGGAACATTTTTCCTGCATCAAGCTCATCCAGTCCTTTTATAATTTTATATGTTTCTATAAATCCCCCTCATCCTTCTGAACTCCAGTGAATACAAGCCTAGTCTTTTCAATCTTTCCTCATATGACAATCCCGCCATCCCAGGGATCAATCTCGTGAACCTACGCTGCACTGCCTCAATCACAAGGATGTCCTTCCTCAAATTAGGAGACCAAAACTGTACACAATACCCCAGATGTGGTCTCACCAGAGCCCTATACAACTGCAGAAGAACCTCTTTATTCCTGTACTGAAATCCTCTTGTTATGAAGGCCAACATTCCATTAGCTTTCCTCACTGCCTGCTGTACCTGCACGCCAACTTTTAGTGACTGGTGTACAAGGACACCCAGGTCTCGCTGTACCTCCCCCTTACCTAACCTAACCCCATTGAGATAATAACCTGCCCACTTGTTTTTGCCGCCAAAGTGGATAACCTCACATTTATCTATATTATAAGGGGTTATGGGGAGAAGGCCGGAGAATGGGGTTAGGAGGGAGAGATAGATCAGCCATAATTGAATGGCTGTATACTTGATGGGCCGACTTACCTAATTCTGCTCCTATCACTTATGACCTTATGAAGACAAAAACCTCATACCTGGCACCAGGCTCCTGGTCTATCTGGCAACAGTGCTCGCTGCCGTTCTGTAAATTTGAGCCATAAACTACTATAGCCGGCACCTCAAAATACAGGAGAGATACCATCAAGTCTGCCTCTGCAAAATCCTCTTCAATCCATTGGCAAAACAAGCAAACCATTGTCAGTTTCCTCACCGAGGCCCCATCATAGAGGCTTTAATTCCACTCTGTTGACTCTGATGGGCAGTCTGCACCATTTGTATTGGTTCAATTTGTCCCTTCCCACCCAAACCTCCCCCTCCCCTGGTACTTGGTTTATTGTTGTCACGTGCACCAATAAACGGCAAACAACTTTTGTTTTTGTGCAAACGGGACAAATTATGGTACACATGGGTACAATCAAGTCATGCACAAGTAAATATGTCGTGCAAAGAGATAAATATCAGAGAGCAGAATATAGTGTTCCAGCATTACAGTTATGGAGAAAAATGCAAGGTTCACAATAAAGGTTGGAAGATCGAGACTAAATCCCTAGCTTATGGGATGAATGTTCAGTAGTCTGATTACAGCGATGAAGTAGCTGTTCCTGAACCTAGCAATACACGCTTTCAAGCTTTTGTAGTTTCTGTCTGATGGGAGAGGGAAGAAAAGGGAATGCCTAGGGTGAAAAAGGTCCATGATTATGCTGGCTGTTGCTCCCAAGGCAGCGTGAATCATAGATGGTGTCAATGGTGGGGAGGCTGGGCACCGTTGCGGTCTTGGACAATCCTGTTGCCAAAGCAAGCTAAGCGTGCAGAGTGCAGAGGACTGATGTTCAGATATATTCATGAAAGTTATGCCAAGATATTTCTCTGCAAAATCCCAGCCATTTAAATCATAAACACATTTTATAAATTTAAGTGGAGGCTCAATGAAACCTCAGCGTACTTGTTAAGTCTAGCCTGACCTAAATTTACAGAGCATGTATTACTCCGTGCACCTGCTGAGTGGGGGGTTAGCTATGGAATAGTAAGATTAAACGAGAACTCACCAGTTTGAAGTTTGATCTTTATTTTATGAGGAGTCGAGTTGAGGGACTACGTGCCCTCCGCTCCCACCCTCATAGATCTCATCTGGTAGTTCTAGTTTTATCATCTTATCGTTATACTTCGGTCATTGTTAGCTGTGAATTCATTCCGCTGCTTTGAAGATTGACGCACCAACGGCTGTACGGGCTTCTATTCACGTAGTCCCTCAACTCGACTCCTCATAAAATAAAGATCAAACTTCAAACTGGTAAGTTCTCGTTTAATCTTACTATTTTACTTCGGAGTCACGTGAGTGACTACGTGAAGACTTCAAAGCACTGTGAATTCACGCCGCAGACTCAAATCCGACGTTCACACTGCTTGGATTGACTCAAAAGTCGTTAACAATCATGCATCAGTAATACATTTGTAAAAATGAAATAACAGTTTATTTACAAACAAATCATAACAAACCCCTCGAACTCAGGGGAAAAGTGTAACAGTACTGACACCAGAATCAGCAAACACCCCGGCTTGTGATAAAACCTCCGAAAAGTTAGCTCACTGGACCATCCTGCGGCCGCGAGGACCTTGAAATCGTTTGCACCGACACCTTACTGTGTGGTTTTTTGTGACTAATAAACAAAGCCAACTCTGTTCCTTTCAGAGGTTTAGTAATCTCAATGTAACGAAATAAATGTGAGACTACACAGAAGCGATCATCTGCGGGGTATGCTGAAAACACAATCTTACATCCTGTCATGCTCTTTTATTATGTTTAAGCAAATCATAGACATAAAATACAATGGCATCAGCCGACACATGCATTCTATCTAGCCGTAGCTTTTGCAACATTTATACACGTTGAGCTGAAACCAACGCCATAAGCATGACCACCTTCATAGATAATTTGGCTACTGATAGGCTTGTAACCGTAGCCCACTGGCGAAGAGCCATAAAACCTCACTCACATTCCAAATACCGGCATACCTGGGTTTAGGAGGATTAAAATTGAAAAACTCCCTTCATGAATCGTGAAACTAACGGATGTGTCCCTACTGTATGCAATTCTGCATTCATAGGTAAATAAGAAGACAGAGCACTTCTGGCTGAATTAATCGCACTGTAACTTAATTTTTTGGTCAAAATAAAGAGTTGACAAACTCCAATACATCCGTGATCCCTGCAGTGTGATATACAATATCCTGCTGTAGGCAGAATTGCTCCCACTTCCTTATATAGGTGATATATTGCTGCTGTGTACTATCCCTGCAGGCCGACGTGAGAACATCCACAGTCCGATGAGACAGTCCTCTCCCCAGGTATGGCCTCCTTAAAATCTGCAAATTAACAGATCAATACGATCCTATAAAGGATGTTGATCCCCAGTGACTGGATTTACCAGTAGATTTTTATTCTTGGGCATAAGCATGTAAGGCTCCCTAGCCATTTGTAATACAACGGGAAACCATGCTCGTGTAGGCCAATCTGGCACTACCAATACCCCTGAAGCAGAGTCCTCCTTGATCTTTTGCAAACATCTGTTGATGAGACAGAATGGAGGAAATACATACACAAACATTCCTCCCCCAATGCAGCGAAAATGCATCCACTGCTACTGCCCCAGGATCTGGTTACCATGAAACATATCTAGGTAACTGATGATTTAATCGAGATGCAAACAAGTCAATATCTGGCAATGCATACTGATCAATCATTTGGTTAAATACATCCTGATTTACCATCCATTCAATGTTGTCATTAAACTGACGTGACCTCTTCCTGGCAAATAAAGTGCTGAAAGCCAGATATTTTGGTCAATACACCAGCTCCAAATCTGGTTAGCCAGTCTATCACAAGACTGTGACTTAACTCCACCCATGTGGTTTACATATGCCACTGCTGTGGTGTTGTCAATCTGACCTGCACATGCAGATCCCTCCTTGTAGAACAATAAGCTTTGAGCCCATACCAGGTGCCCAACAACTCTAAATAATTAATCCCTCTTAATTGAGGAAGCGATGTCTCATCCACATTCCATCTGCCTCCACAACTAGAAGACATATCTGTTGCACCCCAACCCAGTGCACTCACATCAGTCTGTAATATCAGTGACGGTGATTCCACCAAAACCTTCCTTAAACTTTTTGAAACATGTACTATCCACCATTGTATGTCAGCAATCGCCCCAGCTGACAACTGCATAGGCCTATCAAAAATGGCCCCTTTGTATTCTCAGTGCCTGTTCCTTTGATGGTTGTAATTGTTGATAATGCAGAGGGCCATACTGCACAGCTGGAAAGGCTGCAACAACTTCCCAATAAAACTGGCTACTTGTCTAATCGAAGGCCGTTGTTCTCCAACGAGATTAACACAGTCCTCAATTAACTGATTCAATTTATCCCTGGGCAAAGTTACCAACATGTGATTGGAATTAATGGTAAATCCCAGATAATCAATAATTTGGACTGGTGATAATTTAGATTTATCTGGGTGAATAACAAATCCCATTTGTTCAAAAGTGATTTTAACAACTGAAACTGATGATTGAGTTTCAGCATGAGTCTTTCCAACAATCAGAATATCATCTAAATAGGCCATTACCACATGCCCCTGAGCTCTAAGTAATGCTAACACAGGTTTTACCAATTTAGTAAATAATCTAAGAGCTGAAGTTAATCCATTCGGCAATGTCCTGAATTGCCACAGCTCAGTCATCCAAATAAATTTCAAATATCTTCTATCATCACCATGAATAGACACTGCATAATACGCATTCTTTAAATCAATGGTTGCCATATAATACCCTTTGGACACTAGATGTTTGCCCGTGGTAAAGGTCTCCATTTTGAAATGCCTATAACAAACAAATTTGTTCAAATTGGATAAATCCAGAATAATTCTACATCCCCCAGTCTTTTTATATCTGGGAAATATACTTGACAGAAATTGTTGACTTTGATAGACAGAAGGCTCAATGACCCCTTCTTATGTAACGACTGAATATCTGCTTGAATAAGCACATTTTCCTCATCTGAAAAATAAGTTTACGACTAGGAAAATGTTGATTAGGTAGACTGTCCTTATAGTAAAATCCAATTTTTCACCCCTTCAATACACTAAGTATGAACAAATCTGATGTCAACTGCTGCCATTGTTTGAGAAACAATGAGCAGCATATACTGAATGGCTTCGGCCAATTCTACATCAATCGCCTTTCCTGCCTCTCTACACTCAGCAAACGTCCCAGCAATGTTCGGAATTACCTCCAACCGAACACCTTTACTGCTCTCCCCCAGCATAGAAACAGTGTCAGCAAACTGCCCTGATAGAACATCCTCCTCACAGGCAGGATAGTTCTGCAGCCCTGAAACAGGTGCTGCTAGCACAAGCTCTCCATCAGCCTGGCTTGGGCACCACTCCTCCTCACGGAGCTGGAACATCCTCCTCACAGGCAGGATAGTTCTGCAGCCCTGAAACAGGTGCTGCTAGCACAAGCTCTCCATCAGCCTGGCTTGGGCACCACTCCTCCCCACGGAGCTGGTCCCTGTCGAGCATTCTTTTGAAATAGAATCTCGACGTGGGAGAGCCGTGAGCAAACGGACTCTCCTATGGAGGGTATAACCTCCAGGCCCGACTCATTTACGGGCCACAGAGACTTGCCAGTGGCCTTCCACCCTACTGACAAGCCTCCACTGCCCCCCGGCAGTGGGTCCGCAACCACTGGCTGTGTAGCCAGCACCGGACCAGATGTACCAGACGGGCCTCCATCCTCAACACTCTCCTGCCACTTTTCCTTTCTACCCCCGGAGCGCCTCGCCGACACCTTCTTTACTTTCTGCAACATTCTCTACCAAACCGTCGCAGAAAATGACATGCGGTAAAATTTTTTTAAAAACCTTTCCTCTTTAAACTTGTTTAACGAAGAACTGCAAATGCTGGAGAATCGAGGGTGAAGTCTGAAGAAGGGTCTCGACCCGCAACGTCGCCCATCTCCCTCGCTCCTTAGATGCTGCTGCACCCGCTAAATTCTCCAGCTCTTCGTCTAACCCGCGGTTTAAACTTACCGCTCGGAGGAGCGCTGCTGCTCCAACCACCGACTGCACCAGCGTCTGACGTCATGACGCACCAACGGCTGTACGGGCTTCTATTCACGTAGTCACTCACGTGACTCCGAAGTAAAATCTCACACCACAATGCTTCTGTATTGGTTTGAGGCCAAACTAGTACTGCTACAAGAATGAGAGTATCACTTGACTGGCTTGCAATGACAGTGCTGATTAATCTGTACTTCTGTGCTTGCAGCAGGTTGAGATTACATTTTAGTACAGTTTTAGTGTTATCAGTTGAGTGAGCAGCTTGCATGATTGAACTTTTAGAACATTTATTTTTCTTCTCCTCAGAGTGCCCGCTCTACTGAATTCCTGTACTGCTCTCCAGCTTTTTAAAGTGGAACAGGTAAAAAAAAATTATAAACTTTATTGAGTGATGTTTATCACTCAGATGTTTGTATCCTTAAGGGAAGAAGATTAGATTTTATCACCTTCCATCACAGTGAGGAATGTGGGGAATCCACTGTGGTGGATGTATATGTCAACTTTTATGTAGTTGTGTGTCTTGATGCTTTTTATTTCAATATGGCTGTATGGTAATACAAATATCACTGTATCTTAATTGTTACACGAGACAATAGAAGATCTTTGAAACCTTTGAAACCTTTTTCTTGCTTCACTTTATTTGGATTTGGGATGGTTACAAAAAGTCTTCCACTTAGGCGATTTTTTCTGCAACTACAGGCGACTAGGCTGTTGCCACATGGTCGCAGGGTGATGCCTGTATGGTCGTGAGTAGTTTCCTCAAGTCACTTAAAGAGTCATAATGTTTTTCTGGTCGCCGCTGGATTTTGAAATATTCAAAACATTTTGGCGACTGTGGGCTTGAAGTAGCTTGTCTTCTCCTGACGTAGGTGCTGCCGTAGGTTGTCGCCTGGATGACACAGGTTGTCGCCAGGTAACATTGGTTGTCGCCGGGTGCTGACTTCGGTGAATTCCATTGGTGGCTACCTACGTCATCCTATGTCAACCGGCAACAGATACCGGCGACTGAATTGTCTTCAGTTGTCTTCAGTTGTCCCCGCCAGGGTCGTTGCTTGTTGTAGCTTGTCGCGGGTGGACATAGGTTGACTACGTTGAAAAAAATTGCCGAAATGTGACAGGCCCTTAAATGGGATGCAAGTAGAAGCCTCCACATGGCGCATCATGGGCAATGCTGACGACAGAAACTATACCACAGTGACTGACTGAAGTAGCCAATTCTGCAACCACCGACCGTCAACCGTCACTGACCGACTGAAAGACGTAATATAGAAGATGGCCGGACACGAGGAAGAAGGCCCTTAAATGAATATTGTTATCTGAAAATTTTACAGTTTTCAAATTCCTCTATTATTGTCTCAATGCCTGCTCCACTGATTTGTTTTTGAATATCCCTCTTAAGAGGTGTTAGAAGTCCAACCTCTGAATTTGATTACTCAAATTCCCACTTCGGCAACTTTTTAGGCGACTACAGGAGACCATGCGGTCACCAACAAGTTGAAATTTTTCAACACGTTGAAAATTAGCACCGACCTGAATGAATCTGCCATGGAGAGTAGCAAGAATTCTCATGCTGCAGGTGCAGTGGTAGTGGGTCACCAGGAGGCCGTAGGTTGTCGTAGGTTCTTGTAGGTTGTAGCCAGTGCTGACCGGTGAATTTCATTGGCTCATTGGGAAAAAAAGTAAACAGTAGTTTTCAGAACCAAGGATATCCGACCGGAAATGTTAATATCCGCTGAGCTTCACAGCCATGTATCTTAAAAGTTTTTCTTAAAAGTTGTCTCCACTCCTTCTCTCCACCCCGTCTCCCCCCTCTTTCAAAGGTCATTACCTTTCCCGTACACTGTGCTTTCTCCGTCTTAATTACAGCCAACCTTCCTGTTCATCGTAGTGTGTGTCTGTATTACATTGGTTTTGCACCGCGTGAATTTCACTCACACAGCACTCCCCCACTTGACCTGTCCCCCGCCTGCATAACTGGCTGGTGAAGGAAGTTGTGTGTGTGTGTGTGTGTGTGTGTGTGTGTACCACTCTGACAGTCGCCCTTCCAGTCGCCGTTCCAATCACCATTTTTTTATCGACCTGCTACGACTTGACAGTCGCCGGCATTCACTTGAAAAATCACCAAAGTGGGACAGGCCCATAAGTCCTTATTTAAGTGCCTGCCTGTCATTTCTAAAATAGTGTCCCGTAGTTTTATCAGTAGGACTAACCCTCACATAGAAACTTTAGGCAGCATAGTGTCGCAGCGGGAGAGTTACTGCCGAACAGTGCCAGAAACTTGGGTTTGATCCTGACTGTGGGTGCTTGTTTGTACGGAGTTTGTCCATTCTTGCTGAGACCTGTATGGGTTTTCTCTGAGATCTTCCGTTTCCCCCCACACTCCAAAGATGTACAGGTTTGTAGGTTAATTGGCTTGGTATAAATGTATATTGTCCCTAGTGTGTGTAGGATCGTGTCAATGTGTGGGGATCACTGGTTGGTGCAGAATTGGTGGGCCGAAGGGCCTGTTTCTGCACTGTATCTCTAAACTAAAACTACAATTTGTACTACTAATGTCTTGCTTATCTATTTGTATATCTGTATTAAAATTGAATATTATGTTAACTGTTCCGTTCATTGGCCTAGCCTCTGTTATTAGTAGTCAAAAAACTACTAGTTCAAGCAGTTGAAAAAATATTTTCATCAGAAACTCTTTCCAAATAGGTACCATTACATTTAATGGAGGCTTTGCTTCCTGTCTTCCACTTCTAACACGTTTCCTTCTGAACCAGTCATCCCGAATTCAATTTTTTCTGTCATAGATTTTCTACCCAGCTTATGAAAACAAATATAGTTATCAGGCTAATGATAATGGCATTATTATCGTTATTTTTTTTAACATATCAGTTCAGTTCAGTGGATTATTCAACTTTATGCAGAAAAGCACAGGGAATTTGCAGAGGTGGATGCTGTTTTGCACGTAGGGGAAATTGCGATAGGCTTGGTGAGATAGTTATTTTAATAATTTCGGGCAGCCAGCATCATTGGGGATCCACAGCACCCTGGCAATCCTCTCATTTCCCTGCAAACACCAACTAAACTCCATATTGGAATCTGCTTAGATTGCATTAGGGACTTGCATGCCGTTTATTTTTATTTATTGAACTTTTCTGTTTCTTTGTTGTATTATCTATTGAGTGTTGTGCTTACAAACCTGCTGTGCTGCTGTTGTAGGTAAAAAAATCATTGTTCTGTTTTGGGACATATGAAAATGAAACACTCTTGATTCTTGAGAAAGGTGAGAGACAACATTATAAAGGGAAACAAATAATTCTGGCACTGATAAGGTGAATCTAACCCAAGGTCTAAATCATTGTGTTATCTTGGGCTTAATTTTCACAAAAAAACTTCACAGTTATAAAATGCCAGCATGGATTGTCTTCACTTAGTTGGTCAATTGTAAGTAATCAAACTAAACAGTAATAATACCTGAGCAGCCCTGTGCAATTGTGAAGGATCAAGCTAAACAATAATAATGTGTTAAGTTACCTACATATATTGTTACTCTAAGACACATGTGCATGTGTGTCGTAAAGTGAAAAAAATATGTAGGTAATTTCCTCGATAACTGTACTTTAAGTTCAGCTTCAATACATCCTTGACAAATGTAGTCAGGGTTCATGGGAGAACACAGCCCCAAACTCATTACAAAAAATTAAAACTGACAAAATGCAGAAATAAACTAATATAAATGCAAAACAACATGACATAAGATGTTACATGACATTTACCTGCTCCATCATTTGTTGGATTGAAAGATATCTGATGTCCAGCCATCAGTACAATAAAGATGTTTTAATGGAGAAAAAAGTGTATCCGCATTCTGAAGTTAAGGGGCTGTCCGACTTGGATGACCTAATTGGCGAGTTTAGAAGCGTTTAGAAGAGTTTTGGGGCTGTCCCACTTGGGGAACCTAATCCGCGAGTTCTGGCGAGTTTGCCCTCGACTCATACTCGCAGCATGGTCGACACGAGGTCGTAGGAGGTCTTTGTAACTCTCCTTCATGCTCAAGAGTGGTCCCCGTGTACTTGAGGCCTCAGCTAGGTTGCGGTGTATTTTTCAACATGTTGAAAAATGCCCGTGAGTAAAAAAAGTAGCCGTGGAAGAAATCGATAATTTCCATGGCGACCTTTTTATTTTGGCGATATTTTTATATATTTACCAGACCAAGTGCAGACCCGTTGGGTCTGTTCCCTCAGCGCGCGGTTGCAAGGGGAGGGGGCGGCCTGAGGCGTCACACACACACTAACCAACCTCTCACACACACACGTTAACCACCCCTCATTGAGGCTTGTCCTTATGGATAGGTTAGATCTCTTCAGAGGGATTTGGTCTCCATATATTAAATATTTACAGGGTCATAACGGTTCGGCGCGAAGACTTGACTGAGACCTGAATATCTGAATGGATGAAGAAATATATATAATAAATCATGAATATATCTCCAAGGACGGATTAATGAGTAATATTCCAATCTCCATCAAACTTTCAACACTCTCTTTTCTATTTTCTATTTTTTTATTTTTTCTATCCTTAATTAGAAAAAAGTATAGAAACACATTATATTAAATTCTTAATATTAGTGCGAATATAGATATCATTAGTTGTATGAAAATATTATTAATGTCTTGTATTTTTAATTACATAAAACTGTGTAGTTTCAACTATATAATAATTTAGAAATATAAAGTCAATAATAATACAAACACTCTTATTATTATGAAAATATAATGAATATTATAGAAGTTCGGTTAATATTGTGTATTATACAATTATAACATGGGGGACGTATTTTGAAATCAGAGGAAATATGGATATTATGAGTAGTATGAGTATATTGCTAATATTAGGAATGTACTATACACGCTCCCAATTATACAAAATAAATAACCTTGATATGTATAATTGATAATATTACAAATAATATAAACAGTATCAATTTATCATTAATATTATATATTTTTTATCGTCGTATAAGAGTGTACTTTGTAATTACTTTGTTTCTATAATAAAAAATTAAAAAAAAAAAAAATAAAAAAAAATAACCACCCCTCACACACACACACACTAACCACCCCCATTGATATTATATTAATATTATTACTTCACTCCTTTTACCCCATGGCCTGCCCTATCCACTTACACATAGCCCCCAATTCACAGGCACAGAGGCACAGAGAGGGAGACGGAGGCACAGAGAGGGGGACACGGAGGCACAGAGAGAGACACGGAGGCACAGAGAGGGAGACACGGAGGCACAGAGGGAGGCACAGAGAGGAACATGGAGGCACACAGAGAGGGACACGGAGGCACACAGAGAGGGACACGGAGCCACACAGAGAGGGACACGGAGCCACACAGAGAGGGACACGGAAGCACAGAGATGGACACGGAGGGACACAGAGGGACACGTAGGCACACAGAGAGGGACACGGAGCCACACAGAGAAGGATACGGAGGCACACAGAGAGGGACACGAAAGCACAGAGAGGGACACGGAGGGACACAGAGGGACACGTAGGCACACAGAGAGGGACACGGAAGCACAGAGAGGGACATGGAGGCACACAGAGAGGGACACACAGAGAGTGGATCAGAAAGGGACGCAGAGGCAGTGGAGTTTCCTGCCTTTTGGAGCTGTGGTTTCCGCGTATCCACTGCCTTTTGGAGCTGGGGTTTCCGATGTGTGGGGTGTTTTGAGCGGGCGACCCTGCTGCTGTGTGTGGGCGGACAATCAAAAGCAGCAGAGGGGTGGGCAATTGTGGCTTCCGCAATGGGAAGACTTTACTCACTGCGCCAGGGAGAGAGAGAGAAAGGGAGAGAGAGAAAATGGCCCACCTGCTGCTGCGAGCGGGTGGTCGGTCAAAAGCAGCAGAGAGCCGGCCGATCGAGAGAAGGGAGGGGGAGAAGGGATGAAGGGAGCGAGGAGTGGGGTATGGCCACCCAGCAGCCGTCAGCCTCTGAGTGAGCCTCAGCTCCATGGCCTCGCATCCTCGGCGCTTCAGGCCCCCAAGTACGGGGAGGAGGGGGAGAGGGCGGAGTGGGGGTGAAGGGGTGGAGAGAAGGAGGAGATGAAGGAGAGGATGGGGGAGAGAGGTGAAATGGGGGGGTTGGAGTCCAGCAGCGGGAGGCATGGCATGAGCGTACTTGGAGGCATACTGGAGTCCAGCAGTGGGAGGTGCGGTGCAAGCATACATCATTAGTAGAGTCCAGCAGCATGAGGCTGGGCACGAGCGTACTTGGATGCATATTGGAGGCAGGTGGGTCTGGATTGGTCTGCATGTGGGCATTGTGACATCAGCAGCTGGTAATGCCGTTTAGATCTTAAAAATTGAGATGTGTTTGAGTTTTGTGATCAATTTTCCTCAAAATCTGGGGAAATAATTGACCAAGGAGTGCATGTGCGAAAGTAAAAGTAAAATCGCTAGCGAAATGGAAAAAACGTCTGCGTTTTGCATCTGGTTTGCGCGGAGTAACGAATCAAGTGGAATACGCCATACACCCACACACACAGAGAGTTTTAAAAGTATATAGATATGGCAAAAATGTTACCAAAACCGGAACATCTTATCAATATGATGATTAGCGCCAGGATGTTTAGGTGCTAAAAATCTCTGAAATAGGCAGGCATAAAGGCAAAATAAAATAACAAAAAAGGCACGAAAAAGGCATTTATTGACAAAAAAAGGCATAAAAAGGCATGTATTTCCACCACCAAAATATGGTTTAAAATGATAATTATAAAGGTATACTACATTATTGCCTGTTTGCACATAACTACTAGCATTTTTTTTCAAATTATCTGGTGTTAAACTATGCCATCTGTCAGACAGATATGCTTCAGTTGTGAAAAACGTCTTTCTACCCCAGCTAAGGTCACTGGTGCATACCTGAAATAAGCTATAGACTCTATATTCATGTTGATATCTTGTGCATTACAACAACCTTTGAGAACTTTAGCTATGTTTTGTATTTCCTCAAGATCTTTGTTAGCTAAAATCACTCTCTCACATTTTCCTTGTATGTCTACCTGCATCACCAGGAACTTTAAGTACAAAGTACAGCAAGTGAAGATGTAAACAACTGAGCAATAGTTGTGCTCTTTGACTTCTCCAATACTACCGATGTCAAGAAATACACCCCTCTCCAATCACCACTTAACACCCACTTACAGCCGGGTTTCACCCCGGTGATGTAAATTCTCTTGTAAGTTATGTTAAAATGGCAAAAAAAGCTGATTTAGGCACTCAATCATGAAAAAGTCAGTATCTTCCTGAAATCTTCAAAAAAGGCATGAAAAGGCACGGCATTTATGGCAAAATCCTGGCTCTAGTGATGACATATTGCAGGTTTTCATAAGAAATGATTGAATTCTTAAAAAACAAATTCTTCAAGATTTTGGAAGATAGACAAAAATGCTGGAGAAACCCATCGGGCGAGGCAGCATCTATGGAGCGAAGGAAATAGGCAACGCTTTGTGTTGAAACCTTTCTTCAGACTGATGTGAGGGTGTGGGGGGGGGGGGAGGAAGAAAGGAAGAGGTGGAGCCAAGGAGCTGAGAAAGGGAGGAAGTAAGGACTACCTGAAATTAGAGAAGTCAATGTTCATACCACTGGGGTGCAAACTGCCCAAGCGAAATATGAGGTGCAGCTCCTCCAATTTACGGTGGTCCTTACTCTGGCCATGGAGGAGGCCCAGGACAGAAAGGTCAGATTCCAAATGGGAGGGGGAGGTGAAGTGCTGTGCCACTGGGAGATCAGGTTGGTTACTACAAACCGAGCGAAGGTTTTCGGCGAAGCGATCGCCAAGCCTACGCTTGGTCTCACCGATGTAGAGCAGCTGACATCTAGAGCAGTGAATGCAATAGATGAGGTTGGAGGAGGTGCAGGTGAACCTCTGCCGCACCTGGAAAGACAGTTTGGGACCTTGAATGGAGTCAGGGGGGGACGTAAAGCGATAAGTGTAGCATTTCTTGCAGTTGCAAGGGAAAGTGACCGGGGAGGGGGTGGTTCGGGTGGGAAGAGACGAATTGACCAGGGAATTACGGAAGGAGCGGTCTCTGTGAAAAGCAGACAGGGGAGGAGATGGGAAGATGTGGCAAGTGGTGGGATCATGTTGGCGGTGGCAAAAATGTCGGAAGATTATTTGTTCTATGTGACGGCTGGTAGGGTGAAAGGTGAGGACAAGGAGGACTCTGCTCTTGTTACGAGTTGGGGAGATGGGGAGTGAGAGCAGAGTCATGGGGTATAGAAGTGACACTGGTGAGAGCTTCATCTATGGTGGAAGAGGGAACACCTGTTCCCTGAAGAATAAGGACATCTCCGATGCCCTGGTGTGGAACACCTCATCCTGTGTTAAGATGCAGCGTAGATGGAGGAATTGGGAGTAGGGGATGGATTCCTTACAGGAAGCAGGGTGGGAAGAATTGTAGTCCAGATAACCATGGGAGTCAGTGGGTTTATAGTGGATGTCGGTCAGTAGTCTATCACCTGTGATGGAGATAGTGAGGTCAAGAAATCGTAGGGAAATGTCAGAAATGGTCCAGGTATATTTGTGTGCCAGATGGAAGTTAGTGTTGAAATGGATGAAGTCAGTGAGTTGTAAGTGGGTGCAGGAGGTAGCACCAATGCAGTCATCGATGTAGCAGAGGTAGAGTTCGGGGATAGGGCCACGGTTTGGCTTGAACAAGGATTGTTCGACGTACCCTATAAAGAGGCAGGCATAGCTAGGGCCCATGCGTGTGCCCATAGCTCTGCCTTGTATTTGGAGGAAATGGGTGGAGTCAAACAAAAAGTTATTAAGGGTAAGGGCCAGCTCCGCTAGGCGGAGGAGAGTATCAGTAGACCGGGATTGGTTGGTTCTCCAAGATTTTGTTTCAGTTGGCTTCTTCAAGATTTTGTTTCAATTTGCAGCCTGTTATCTTTTAGAACTGATAATTGGTTCCTCGTGACATCTTGGGATAGGACCTTTGTTCAGTTTTGGTTCAACATGAGAAAAGCAATCTTGCTGAAGGCATGGATACAAGTTGTCCGACAACTTTAGCCTGTGCACGCCATACGAAGAAGAAGAAGAAGAAGACTAAAGTCATGAATATCATTGCTGTGAAAGTAGAATCTGGCTTCAAATATTGGAAGTTGCTAGACTAAGTGCGACCCATTGGGTCCCAGTATCACACAGGAGGGCTGGTCCCCCAATGCAATATTCCACCTCTCCACCAATTCCAATATTGGGGGCAAGTGGGGGGGGGGTTTCTAGAGTACTAGTATGGGTGTTGTGGGCTGAAGGGACTGGTTTCCAGAGGGCTAGTATGGACATTGTGGGCTGAATGGATTCTTGCACTGGTGGCTCAGTCACTCAAGCCTGTTGTGCTGGCAGCTCACTCACTCACGGCTGGTGGGCTGGCAGTTGACTAATGGCTATTCCTTGAAATTCCATTTCAAGCAGGGTGCAAGGCCACCAAATTCAAGTGGAGTTTCTTACCACTTCAAGCAGGGTGCAAGACCACTAAATTCAAGTGCAGTTTTTACCACTTCAAGCAGGGTGCAAGGCCACAAAATTCAAGTGCAGTTTCATACCATTTCAAGCAGGGTGCAAGGCCACTAAAGACAGTGAGCCATGACCTCTTCCTCCTCCATATTGCAGAGACTGAGCCACACCCACACTTCTGGGTTTTATAATCCCTCCCCCTTCCCACCAGAAGTGGCGTGGCCTTCATGGCATGATTGACAGGCGAGAGAGAATCTCAACATTTTTTAAACACTAATAACTCTTTTATTTAACTATTACGCTTATACCAAAAAAAGATAAAGATTTAGATGAACCGGGCTCATATAGAGCTATACCACTTTTAAATACAGATCAGAAAATTTCAGCAAAGACCTTAGCAAGAAGTTTGAGTAAATATATTAGTAAATTGATAAATCCCGATCAAACGGGGTCTATACCCAAAAGACAATCATTTAATAATTTGAGACGCCTGTTTAATATAATGTACTCACATAAAATGGAGGAAGAAGATATATCAATTGTTTCTCTGGAAGCAGAGGAAGCATTTGATCAGGTAGTGTGGCAGTATTTATATAAAGTATTGCAAAAAATTAATATGGGAGAGAATTTTGTTGAATGGGTAAAATTACTATATGATAAACCGATGGCAAGAATATCAACCAATAATATGTTAGCTCCAAAATTTTATTTATCGAGGGGCAATAGGCAGGGATGTGCTTTATCACCTCTGCTATTCGCCCATATGATAGTGCCCCTGGCTGAAAGTATAAGAAGTCATCCGAATATTCAGGGATATAATACTAGGGACTCAAATAATAAAATTTCATTATATGCAGACGATATACTTTTATATATTACAAACTCACAAACGAGTATACCAAACTTCTTTAGAAAACGAGACACTAATATTACCAATTTTATCTGGGATTATAGATCACATAGAATCCAAAGAAAACATTTGTACAAACCAAAAGGTATTGGTGGACTTTCACTTCCGAACTTTTTGAATTATTATTGGGCAGTGCATATTAAGAATACAATTTACTGGTTGGACAGTTCTACCCAACAGACCGAATGGATAAGAATGGAGAAAGAGGACTGTTCTCCTTCTAATATAGGAGCGATCTTTTTCTCCCCAATAAAACTGAACAACACAATATATAAGAATAACCCAATTATACATGATACAATAATAATTTGGAAACAAATAAAATTATCCTTAAAATTAAGAAACCTATCATTGTTAATGCCGATAGTGAATAATCCTTCATTTAAACCATCTCTTATTGATAAAACATATAATCAATGGGAAAGAATGGGAATTAAAAGGATCGGTGATATGTATGAAATGGGAAATCTGTTATCATTCCAACAATTACAATTAAAATTTAAACTGAAAAATAACCAATATTTTAAATATCTTCAGATCTGTGACTTCATGAAGAAATACATACAAAGATATCCAAACATAACTACAGAGCCATTGGAAGAAGCAATGAACATTAAGGTTGACTCACGGAAATGAATATCATATTTATATAATAGTATTTTAAATATAGATTTACCATCGACAGAGACATTTAGAGAAGAGTGGGAACGAGAATTAATGATAAAAATTAAGAAGGAAACATGGGAAAAGTATTTGATATATATACACAAATGTTTGATTAATGTAAGACATAATTTAATTCAATTTAAAATTTTACATAGATTATATTACTCAAAAACTAGACTGAATAAAACGCAACTATAACATACTCTTTTGTCTCCTGCATAAAACTTTATACATTTTGGAGTGATATTTCTGAAAATATTTACAAAATTATTTAAGATAAAAATGGAACCTAATACTGAAATGATTATATTTGGAGTAATGGAAGATGGGAATAAACTGAACTCATCTCAACATTTATTTTTAAATTATGGGTTAATAACGGCAAAAAAACGTATACTTAACTTTTGGAAAATACAACCATACCAACGCTTAAAATGTGGATTTCAAACAAGTTGGACGCTGTACATCTTGAGGAAATGCGATTCCTCCTAACAGATAAATCAGACCAATTTTTAACGAGTTGGTCTCCATTTGTTGATTTTTTGGAACCATATGGTGCAACAAGACCGTAGAAGCTAACTGTTTCAGGATTGGGTGAGGGATGGTCAAGAATATAAATAACGATCTCCTTAATCTCTTACTTTCTACTCTTTTTTTCTTTCTTTTCCCTTTTTCATTCTCAACTTTCTTTTTTCACACTTTTTTCTTTCTCACACACTATATATCACATGTTTCTCTATCTTTTATTATCTACTCTCTTTTTCTTTCTCATTATTAAAAAAAAATAATAATAAGCTGTACATAAAATGTAACATGTCAATATATATTAGGCACCTTGATGCCCTATCCCTGTACTTCTAATTAAAAAAAATAAAAAAATAAAAACCACAAATAAATAAATAAATAAATAAATACATACATACATACATACATACATACATAAATGACTCTTTTTATTTTTCATTGGTGGGAAAAATCCTTAGCACCTGATAAGCGGAGGGGAACTCTGAGTAAGATGCCCAAAATTCACAACCGTACATGGTAGCGTTTTTTTCTAAAATCAATATAAAGTGCAAACAGGAAGTGGTCAAGATTAGACTTTTAATTATATAGAAGGCAAGGCAACTTTAATTAGGCAAGGCAACTTTAATTAGGCAACACAGCTTTAGCATTCCAAACCAAAGGCAACATAGCTTTTGCATTTCCAAACTATATTTTCAAACCACATTAAGGGCACTGACAGGTCAGTAAAACCACTCACAGTTTAGTAGACATGTGTTCAGTGTTATTCACAGCTCAGATTGAGAGACATGATCCTCTTGCAGAGACTGACTGAGGCACTCAACACTTCCGGGTTTTATAGTCAAGTCAAAGTGAAAAGTCAAAAGAGTTTATTGTCATGTGTCCCTGACAGGACAATGAAATTCTTTCTTTGCATAGCACAACAGAACATAGTAGGCATTGACTACAGTTATATACTTAAATACACACATTAATTAATAAATTAATAAAGTGCAAATAACAGATGGAGGGGTATTAATGTTCAGAGTTTTGTCCGAGCCAGGTTTAATAGCCTGATGGCGGTGGGGAAGTAGCTATTCCTGGACCGGGTTGTTGCAGTTCTCAGGCTCCTGTACCTTCTACCCGAAGGTAGCAGGGAGATGAGTGTGTGGCCAGGGTGGTGTGGGTCCTTGATGATGCTGCCAGCCTTTTTGAGGCAACGGCTGTGGTAGATCCCCTCGATGGAAGGAAGGTCAGAGCCGATGATGGACTGGGCATTGTTTACTACTTTTTGTAGTCTTTTCCTCTACAGGGCAGTCAAGTTGCCGAACCAAGGCACGATGCAACCAGTCAGCCAGCTCTCTACTGTGCACTTGTAGAAGTTAGAGAGAGTCCTCCTTGACAGACCGACTCTCCGTAATCTTCTCAGGAAGTAGAGGCGCTGATGAGCTTTCTTAATAATTGCATCTGTGTTCTCGGACCAGGAAAGATCTTCACAGAATTGCACGCCCAGGAATTTGAAGCTCTTGACCCTTTCAACCATCGACCCGTTTATATAATCAGGACTGTGGGTCCCCATCCTACTCCTTCCAAAGTCCACAATCAGTTCCTTGGTTTTGCTGGTGTTGAGGGCCAGGTTATTGTGCTGGCACCATATGGACAGTCGCTCGATCTCTCTTCTGTACTCCGACTCATCCCCATCAGTGATACGTCCCACTACAGTGGTGTCGTCAGCGAACTTGATAATGGAGTTCGCACTGTGACCAGCTACGCAGTCATGAGTATAGAGTGAGTACAGCAGGGGGCTGAGCACGCAGCCTTGAGGTGCTCCCGTGCTGATTGTTATCGAGTCTGACACATTTCCACCAATACGAACAGTCTGTGGTCTGTGAATGAGGAAGTTGTGGATCCAATTGCAGAGGGATGCGCAGAGACCCAGTTCTGCGAGTTTGGTAACCAGCTTGGAGGGGATGGTTGTGTTAAATGCCGAGCTGTAGTCAATGAATAACAGCCTGACATATGAGTTTTTGTTGTCAAAGTGGTCCAGAGCGGAGTGGAGGGCCAGCGAGATCGCATCCACTGTTGATCTGTTGTGGCGGTAAGCGAACTGCAGTGGGTCCAGGTTTTTGTCAAGGTAGGAGTTGATTTGCGCCATGATCAACCTCTCGAAGCATTTCATCACAACAGGCGTTAGTGCCACAGGTCGATAGTCATTGAGGCACGTCACCTTGCTCTTCTTGGGCACCGGTATTATTGATGCCCTTTTGAGGCAGGTGGGAACCTCAGACCTCAGAAGTGACAGGTTGAAAATGTCCGTAAAAACTCCAGCCAGTTGGTCCGTACAGATTTTTGAAACAGGACCAGGTATGCCATCAGGTCCAAACGCTTTTCGAGGGTTCATCTCTCTGAAGGATTTCCTGACGTCGGCCTCTGTGACTGAGACTGAAATACCATCACAGCGAATGGGGGCTCGGGAAGGCACATCGGTGTTCGCCCTATCAAAGCGTGCGTAAAATGCATTGAGCTCATCAGGGAGTGATGTATCACCGACATCCGAGCTGCCTCCTGGTTTTGCCTTGTAGGAGGTGATTGCATTCAGTCCCTGCCACAGCTGCCGAACATCTGTCTCATCCTCCAGTTTGGAGCAGAACTCCCTGTTGGCCTTTTTGATGGCCTTACCAAGGTCGTATCCGGACTTCGTATAGACCACTGTATCATCAGGCATGAATGCCCGGTGTCTAGTCTTCAGAAGAGTGTGGATCTCAGAGTTCATCCAAGGTTTCTGATTGGGAAACACTCGGAAGGTTTTTGTAGGGATGCAGTCCTCCACACATTTCTAAATGAAGTCTGTAACGACTGTGGCATATTCATTCAAGTCCGTTGCCGAGTCCTTGAACATTGCCCAGTCTACAGACTCCAAACAGTCCTCTCCCCCCCCCCCCCCCCCCCCCCCCCACCGACCAGCTCTGTACTGTCCTCACCTCTGGGGGTGCGCTCTTTAATTGCTGCCTGTAGGCAGGAAGAAGCAGCACCGCGGTATGGTCGGATTTACCGAAGTATGGGCAAGGGATAGAGCAGTAAGCATTCTTGATGGTGGTGTAGCAGTGGTCGAGGGTATTTGGTCCTCTGGTACAGCAGGAGACATGTTGGTGGAAGTTAGGGAGCGATTTCTTGAGGTTACCTTATTGAGGTCCCCAGCAATGGTGGTAAAAGCCTCGGGATAAGACGTCTGGTGTTTGTTGACCACGGTGTGCAGCTCCTCCAGTGCCAGACGGACGTCTGCCTGGGGTGGGATGTAGACCGCGGTCAGGATGATGGAGGTGAATTCCCTCGGAAGGTAGAAGGGACGGCACTTCACCGCCAGATGTTCGAGATGTGGAGAGCAGGAGTTGGACAGGACTGCCACGTCTGAGCACCACGCAGAGTTGACCATGAGGCAGACGCCCCCTCCTCTCCCTTTCTCCGATGCCAGTGTACGGTCCATGTGGTGGATGGAGAACCCTTCAGGCTGGACCGCTGAGTCTGGGGAGCTGGGGGTGAGCCATTTCTCTGTGAAACAGAACACACAGCATTCCCTCAGCTCCTTTTGATAAAGCAGTCTTGCCCTTAAGTCCTCCACTTTATTTTCAAGGAACTGTACATTGGCCAATAGGATAGTAGGGAGAGGGGGCCGAAGTCCCCTGTGCTTCAGTCTGACCTGAAGTCCTGCCCGCCGGCCCCGTTTCCGGACCCAATGGAGGCTTCCCCTTTGTTTCCAGGTACTGTGTTTCCTGTACCTGCTGTTTCTGTGGGCCAGCGCTGGATCGGGAATTCCCTCACAGACGGCAGCTCCAGCTCCTTTAAAGTCGGCAGCTGCAGCTCCAGCTCCGTAACGAACGGGGGTTCCCTCAAAGTCAGCAGCTCCAGCTTCATTTTTTCTGGGATACCCAGCCTGTCGGCTCTGGAGGTCATCCCAGGGTTTCCAGCTGCCGTACCTGGGATCCTCAGTCGGGTCGTGAGATTTACAGCCGGCGTGGGAAAGTTTAAAGTCCGGGGTTCCCGCAACTGCGGGAGATCGCGAAATTTCCAGCTCTTTCAGCTGCCCAAGCAGCCTGTCTGAAACGGCACCGATTACTGCCGTTTCCATGATGCAGGTGAGTTGATAGAAGTTGTAGGTAATTCTTTTCTGTTCTGGTGCTCCGCAAAAGTCGCCGCAGACAGGCGCCATTTTTACAGGATTTTTATAGTAAAATTTTACAAAATTTTTACCATTTTTTATAGTCCCTCCTGAAGGGGCATGGCCTTCAGGAGAGAGAATCTCAATGTTTTTAAACACTAATAACTCTTTTATTTTTAATCGATGGGAAAATCCTCTTGTCCTGCGCAGTGGAGGGGGACTCTGAGTAAGATGGTCAAAAATGACAGCCATAAGTGGCAGCGTTTTTTTTCTTAAATCAATATACAGAGCAACAGGAAATGGTCAAGATCAGACTTTTAGTAATATAGATGGCACAAATCAAACATGTAGCCTTACATTGAACAACAAACATCTTGTTACAAAACAGCATTTTCTGAACTCAAAGAAATGGAGTAACTCAGTGTGTAAGGGAGCATCTCTGGATGACATGGATTGGTGATGTTTTTGGGTCGGGGCCTTTCTTCTGACTGGAGCTATTCTTTGGAGTCTGAAGAGAGTATCCAACTTGAAACATTGCCAATCCATGTTCTCCAGAGTTGTTGCCAGAGCCGCTGAGTTACTCCAATTTTTTAATATTTTACGTTAGATTCCAACATCTGCAGTTCCTTGTGCATCTCCCTCTCTGTCAGCATGTCCTCTGATTCTGTGCAAGGTTGTAAGGAAGTCACTTGTAAGGATGATAATGCCCTGAAGTTGGGCAATTGAGCCACTGTGTATATACCTGTTTTATCAATGGGCACAAACACACAAGGTAACAAATAGTAGTGGATTGTGCACCACTAGTGAGACCCTTCCAATAATTGCCCTATTAAATTAATGGAGAAAAAAAATTGTGTCCCACCCTTCTGGGCATCTGAACCCCCCAGCCTAATTTTCCTCTACAGTTCTGAGCAATCCCAAAACAGCCATAACTTTCTGCAACAATTTTAATTGGAAATAAATGAGCAAAAGCAGCAATTCTCATAACCTGCACTGGGACACTGAGACCACGCTGCAATTTTTGTGATCCTGTTGGCAAAGTGACATAAATAATCCAGAAACAACACTGATTTTCTATGGGTATCTCTTTACCCAAGTTGCCATTGGTTATGAATAATAACTTTTTTAAAGATCATCATTATTTTGACAGTAAAATCTAACCAGATGGCACATACATATAGAAAACATGCTGATGCATGAAGGGCGCATTAAAAAGGCAAAGTTACTTGCCAGACCCCTCCCGTAGTGTTTTTTTTAATTCCATATGAAGAACTTAGATCTGCAATAAGTTCCATGAAGTCTGCATTTCTAATTTTGCATCCACTGTGCTTTGTGCCATTGAAAGTGCGCCAAGGATAAGTAATAAGAAATTGTGAATTGCATTGTTCCTCCTTTATACCGAGACCACAGGTGGTCTCCCATTATGAGAGACATGATATTATTGCTTTATCCATAAGTGCTTCCAGCCATGGTAAATGTGTTACACAAGAAATCCAATAGATATCTGTTCATATCCTTATGTCTGCAGGCTCTCGCATTGCTGACTGTCCAAAAATAAAAGACAAGAGCAGCTGACATTGAGGGATATGCTAATTTGTCAATTTGATTTAGAAATGCAATGTTAATGACTTGCACATAAACAAGGGATTTATAAATGCTAACTGTAATTACATGTAGAGGTTGTACCGCATAATAATTAGATGGATTTGCTTTGATTTTTGAAAAGAGTAAGTCTTTATGCAGTTTTGTAAGATTTTATTATTTAATACTTGAGTACAGAACTAATGTTCCATGTAAACTGAGAGCTAAGGAGAAATGTTTGCTTTTTGCCTTCATCAAAACCAAAACACTTTTATGTAACATTTTCACCTGCAATTCTAGACCTCCATTCGAAGTTGGCAAAAAAATACATAGAATTTCATTCAATACATGCCTGTGGGCAGAAAATCAATCATTGTTTTTGTTGTTATTGGTGATACACCATTAGCTCTGGTGTATGCAAACCACAGCGTGTTGTTTAACAATTTCGAATTGAAATTTTAAAGAATGTTTGCATAGTTGATCTGTCTCAATAAAATCAGAAGATGCACGTATGATACGATAGAACTTTATTCCAGGAGGGAAATTGGTTTGCCAATAGTCATCAAATACAACAAGATACATATTGTACACTGTGCAAATGAAGAACATGGTCTTAAAATATATGCTATTAAAACCATTAATTTGCTGCCATAAACATTACATGTTTGCTGTCTTTCTTTTAGATGTTGCTTCTTTGTTCTTTCTGTTTCAACCCTGTCCTGGCCAATGTATTCATATTAAAAGTACATAAAGAGGATCATTCAGCCTAGTCACGGATGAAGCTAACTCCCCATTGAGCACATTGGAGTGAAATTGATCAATAGTGCATAATGTATGAAAAAGGATGAGCATTCTCTATCCTGGCTACAATTTATTCCCTCCTGCCCTTCCACCGCTGCAAACCTCACATATTTTCTCTGCTATGTTACTAATCCCCTGCCATTTTCAGTGCATGAACATGGCAGGGCATTAGCAAGTGTACTTTGCAAGTACTGACCTCCCTACCACAGTAAGGATCTATAGTGGGCACTGCGTCCAAAGGGCATGCTAATATCATTAAAGACCCACATCACCCTGCCCATTGCCTCATTTCACTCCTACCAAGGGAAAGATGGTTCAGAAGAAGATACAGAATACTGTGGTTCAAGAATAATTCTTCCAGTTTCAAGAATAGTTCTTCCTAACAACCATCAGGCTCTTGAACATTACACAACACTAACCTCAACGATGAACGATAACTAGTTGCACTAATTACAATTTATTTTTTGAATTTTTTTTTGTTTGTTTAGAATCATAGAATCATAGAAAATAGGTGCAGGAGTAGGCCATTTAGCCTTTCGAGCCTGCACCGCCGTTCAATATGATCATGGCTGATCATCCAACTCCTGTACCTGCCTTCTCTCCATACCCCCTGATCCCTTTAGCCACAAGGGCCACATCAAACTCCCTCTTAAATATAGCCAATGAACTGGCCTCAACTACCTTCTGTGGCAGAGAATTCTACAGACTCACCACTCTCTGTGTGAAAAAAGATCTTTTCATCTCGGTCCTAAAAGACATCCCCCTTATCCTTAAACTGTGACCCCTTGTTCTGTAGTTCCCCAACATCGGGAACAATCTTCCTGCATCTAGCCTGTCAACCCCTTAAGAATTTTGTAAGCTTCTATAAGATCCCCCCTCAATCTCCTAAATTCCAGCGAGTACAAGCCGAGTCAATCCAATCTTTCTTCATACGGAAGTCCTGCCATCCCAGGAATCAGCCTGGTGAACCTTCTCTGTACTCCCTCTATGGCAAGAATGTCTTTCCTCAGATTAGGAGACCAAAGCTGTATGCAATACTCCAGGGTACACAAAAGGCTGGAGAAACTCAGCGGGTGCAGCAGCATCTAAGGAGCGAAGGAGATAGGCGACGTTTCGGGTTGAGACCCTTCTTCAGACTGGTCAGGGATCAGGGAAATGAGAGATATAGATGGTGATATGGAGAGATAAAGAACAATGAATGACAGATATGCAAAAAAGTATTGATGATAAAGGGAACAAGCCATTGTAAGCTGTTTGTGGTGTGAAAATGAGAAGCTAGTGTGACTAGGGTGGGGGAGGGAGAGATATAGGGAATGCCAGGGCCCGAGGGCTGAGGGAGAGGTGGGAAGAGGAGGAGACAGCAAGGGTTAACAGAATTGAGAAAATTCAATGTTCAAGCCCAGAGGATGCAGACTCCCCAAGCGGAATATGAGGTGCTGTTCCTCCAACCTGCGGTGTTGCTCACTCTGGCCATGGAGGAGGCCCAGGACCGAGAGGTCGGATACGGAATGGGAGGGGGAGTTGAAGTGCTGAGCCACCGAGAGGTCGGCTTGGTTATTGCAGACCGAGCGCAATTGTGGCCTCACCAAGACACTGTACAACTGCAGTAGAACCTCCCTGCTCTTGTACTCAAACCCTTTTGCTATGAATGCCAACATACCATTCGCTTTCTTCACAGCCTGCTGCACCTGCATGCCTACTTTCAATGACTGGTGTACCATGGCACCCAGGTTTCGTTGCATCTCCCCTTTTCCTAATCGGCCACCATTCAGATAATAATCTACCCTCCTGTTTTTGCCGCCAAATTGGATAACCTCACATTTATCCACATTATAATGCATCTGCCATGCATTTGCCCACTCACCCAACCTATCCAAGTCACCTTGCAGCCTCCTAGCATCCTCCTCACAGCTAACACTGCCCCCAGCTTCGTGTCATCCGCAAACTTGGAGATGTTGCATTCAATTCCCTCATCCAGATCATTAAAATATATTGTAAATAGCTGGGGTCCCAGCACTGAGCCTTGTGGTACCCCACTAGTCACTGCCTGCCATTCTGAAAATGACCCGTTTACTCCTACTCTTTGCCTCCTGTCTGCCAGTCAGTTCTCTATCAACATCAATACTGAACTCCCAATACCGTGTGCTTTAAGTTTGTATGCTAATCTCATATGTGGGACCTTGTCAAAAGCCTTCTGAAAGTCCAGATATAAGACATCCACAGGTTCTCCCTTATCCACTCTACTAGTTACACCCTCAAAAAAATCTATAAGATTCGTCAGACATGATTTACCTTTCATAAATCCATGCTGACTTTGTCCAATGATTTCACCGCTTTCCAAATGTGCTGCTATCCCATCTTTAATAACTGACTCTAGCATTTTCCCCACTACCGATGTTAGACTAATTGGTCTGTAATTCCCCATTTTCTCTCTCCCTCCCTTTTTAAAAAGTGGGGTTACATTAGCTACCCTCCAATCCTCAGGAACTACTCCAGAATCAAAAGAGTTTTGAAAAATTATCACTAATGCATCCACTATTTCTGGGGCTACTTCCTTAAGTACTCTGGGATGCAGCCTATCTGGCCCTGGGGATTTATCGGCCTTTAATCCATTCAATTTACCTAACACCACTTCCCGGGTTACCTGGATTTCACTCAGTTCCTCCATCTCATTTGACCCCCGGTCCCCTGCTAATTCCGGCAGATTATTTATGTCTTCCTTTGTGAAGACAGCACCAGAGTAGTTATTCAATTGGCCTGCCATGTCCTTGTTCCCCATGATCAATTCACCAGTTTCTGACTGCAAGGGACCTATATTTGTTTATCTAACCTTTTTCTCTTCACATATCTATAAAAACTTTTGCAGTCCGTTTTTATGTTCCGTGCCAGTTTTCTTTCATAATCTATTTTCCCTTTCCTAATTAATCCCTTTGTCCTCCTCTGCTGGACTCTGAATTTCTCCCAGTCCTCTGATAGGCTGCTTTTTCCGGCTAATTTGTATGCTTCATCTTTAGTTTTGATACTATCCCTGATTTTCCTTGTTATCCACGGATGCACTACCTTCCCTGATTTATTCTTTTGCCAAACTGGGATGAACAATTGTTGTCGTTCGTCCATGCAGTCTTTAAATGCCTTCCATTGCATATCCACCGTCAACCCTTTAAGAATCACTTGCCAATTGTCTATCTTGGCGAATTCACGTCTCATACCCTCAAAGTTACCTTTGTTTAAGTTCAGAACCCTTGTTTCTGAATTAACAATGTCACTCTCCATCCTAATGCAGAACTCAACCATATTATGGTCACTCTTGCGCAAGGGGCCGCGCACAACAAGACTGCTAACTAACCCTTCCTCATTACTCAGTACCCAGTGTAGAATAGCCTGCTCTCTCGTTGGTTCCTCTTCATGTTGGTTTAGAAAACTATCTTGCATACATTCCAAGAAATCTTCTTCCTCAGCATTTGATTCACTCAATCTATATGTAGATTGAAGTCACCCATTATAACTGTTTTACCCTTGTTGCACGCATTTCTAATTTCATGTTTGATGCCATCCCCCAACTCCACTACTACTGTTAGGTGGCCGGTACACAACTCCCACTAGCGTTTTCTGCCCCTTATTGTTTCGCAGCTCTACCCACATCGATTCCACATCCTCCAAACTAGTGTCCTTCCTTTCTATTGCGTTAATCTCCTCTCTAACCAGCAACACTACTCCACATCCTTTTCCTTTCTGTCTATCCCTCCTGAATATTGAATATCCCTGGATGTTCAGCTCCCAGCCTTGGTCACCCTGGAGCCATGTCTCCATGATCCCAACTATATCATATTCATTAATAACTATCTGCACATTCAACTCATCCACCTTATTACGAATGCTCCTTGCATTGAGACACAAAGCCTTCAGACTTGTTTTTACAACACTCTTACCCCTTATACAATTATGTTGAAAAGTGGCCCTTTTTGATTTTTGCCCTGGATTTTTCTGCCCGCCACTTTTACTTTTCACTTTGCTACCTATTGCTTCTACCCTCATTGTAAATCCTTCTGTCTCTCTGCTCATGCTCCCATCTATATGTATTATATATTATCAGTGTGTATTGCATTTACAAGCCTGTTATACTGCTGGTGATAAGGTTTTATTGTCCCATTGCTGGCACATATGACGATTAAACACCCTTGAACATTTAACACGGGACCACGAATATGATATAGAAACAAAGGGGTATGGATGCTGGTTTACAAAACAAAGCACAAAATGTTGGAGTAACTCAGCGGTTAGATAGCATCTCTGGAGGACATGGTTAGGTGAATTTTCAGGACAGGATCTTTCTTCAGACTGAAAAGTCACCTATCCATGTTCTCCAGAGATGTTGTCTGACCCGCTGAGTTACTCCAGCACTGTTTGTTTAACTATAGAAACATAGAAACATAGAAATTAGGTGCAGGAGTAGGCCATTCAGCCCTTCGAGCCTGCACCGCCATTCAATATGATCATGGCTGATCATCCAACTCAGTATCCCGTACCTGCCTTCTCTCCATACCCTCTGATCCCCTTAGCCACAAGGGCCACATCCAACTCACTCTTAAATATAGCAACTATGAGTATAATAATTGGTTATTTATGGAGAAAGTGGTGATGTGGAATTTCACGAAGGCACAAAAAAGAAGAAAGCCAATCACTGAGAACGTGGCAGTAGGCTCAACCCAACCATGCAAGGCTCCAGACCATGCAGTACCAATCAGCCAGATACCAGTAACTTATAATATTGAAAGGGTCTAGTCTCCCTGAAAATCGTTCTTCAGCCTGGAGAAGCGCCAGCACACTAGCCTCACTCACTGCACGAGACAATAAACCCAAATAACAAGGAAAGCCACTTTATTTCTAATATAGTTAGAAATTGTATATAATAGGATCAGTATGGAATGTAAATTCTTTAGGTAAATGAGTAACAGAGCAGCAACATGAACAATACTTTGCAACAACACATTACATTTTCTACTTCTCCACACTTTATTTAGTTCCCTAGTGTATGTAGGATAGTGTAAGTGTGGGGGGATCGCTGGTCGGTGTGGAATCGGGGGGCTGAAGGGCCTGTTTTCACACTAAATATCAAAACTAAACAAAACACTAAACAAACATCTTACACTATCCTACACACGTTTGGTACAATTTATATTTATACCAGGCCAATTAACCCTCAAACGTGGAAGCCTTCAGAGTGTGGGAGGAAACAGGAGATCCTGGAGAAAACACACGCAAGTCACAGGGAGAACATAAAAACGCCTTACAGACAAGCATTTGTAGTCAGGATCAAATCCTGGTCTCTGGAGCTGTAATGGACCTGTCCCACTTAGGCGACCCTTTAGGCTACTGCAGGAGACTATGCAGTCGCCACATGGTCGCCACATGGTCGCCACATGATCGTTGTTGGTTGCCGGGAAGTCACCTTCATGGTCGTGAGAAGTTCCCGCATTCTGGGAACTAGTTGCGGCCTCATTATGGTCGCAGTGAATTATTCAACATGTTGAAAAATTAGCGGCGACTAGAATGCAGCCGCCATGGAGAGTTGCGAGAATTCTCGAGCCATAGGTGGGTCGCAAGGAGGTCCTAGAAACATAGAAAAATAGAAACATAGAAAATAGGTGCAGGAGGAGGCCAGCATCACCATTCATTGTGATCATGACTGATCGTCCCCTAACAATAATCCATGCCTGCCTTCACCCCATATACCTTGACTCCACTTGCCGCTAGAGCTCTATCTAACTCTCTCTTAAAACCGTCCAGTGACTTGGCCTCCACTGCCCTCTGTGGCACGGAATTCCATAAATTCACAACTCTCTGGGTGAAAAAGTTTTTTCTCACCTCAGTCTTAAATGACCTACCCTTTATTCTAAGACTGTGGCACCTGGTTCTGGACTCATCCAACATTGGGAAAAATGTTCCTGCATCTAGCTTGTCCAGTTCATTTATAATTTTATATGTTTCTATAAGATATGACAGTCCCGCCATCCCACGGATCAATCTCGTGAACCTACGCTGCACTGCCTCAATCACAAGGATGTCCTTCCTCAAATTAGGAGACAAAAACTGTACACAATACCCCAGATGTGGTTTTAACAGAGCCCTATGCAACTGCAGAAGAACCTCTTTACTCCTATACTGAAATACTCTTGTTATGAAGGCCAACATTCCATTCGCTTTCTTTGCTGCCTGCTGTACCTGTAAGCCAACTTTCAGTGACCGGTGTACAAAGACGCCCAGGTCTCGCTGCACCTCCCCCTTACCTAACCTAACCCCATTGAGATAATAATCTGCCCCCTTATTTTTGCCGCCAAAGTTGATAACCTCACATTTATCTATATAATACCACATTTGCCATGCATCTGCCCACCCACTCAACCTGTCCAGGTCACCCTGCAACCTCCTAACATCCTCTTCATAGTTCACACTACCACCCAGCTTTGTGACATCCGCAAACTTGCTAGTGTTGCTCCTAATTCCCTCTTTCAAATCATTAATATATATGGTAAACAGTTGTGGCCCCAACACCGAGCCTTGCGGTACTCCACTAGCCACTGCCTGCCATTCTGAAAAGGACACGTTCACTCCTACTCTTTGCTTCTGGTCTGCCAACCAATTTTCTATCCATGTCAGCACCCTACCTCCAATACCATGTGCTCTAATTTTGGTCAGCAGTCTCCCGTGCGGGACCTTATCAAAGACTTTCTGGAAATGTCTAGAGACACTACATCCACTGGCACCCCTTCATCCATTTTACTTGTCACATCCTCAAAAAAATCCAGAAGATTAGTCAAGCATGATTTCCCTTTCATAAATCAATGTTGACTTGGACTAATCCTTTTACTGCTATCCAAATGCGCCATTATTACCTCTTTAATAATTGACTCCAGCATCTTTCCCACCACCGAAGTCAGGCTAACTGGTCTGTATTTCCCTGATTTCTCTCTCGCTCCTTTCTTGAAAAGTGAGATAACATTAGCTATCCTCCAGTCCACAGGAACTGATCCTGAATCTATTGAACATTGGAAAATGATCACCAATGCGTCCACTATTTCTAGAGCCACCCCCGAGGATTCTGGGATACAGACCATCAGGCCCAGGGGATTTATCATCCTTCAGCCCCATTAGCCTACTCAATACTATTTCTCGCCAAATGAAATTTTCTTTCAGTTCCTCTACCCCCTTAGATCCTCTGTCCTCCAGTACATCTGGGAGATTGTTTGTGTCTTCCTTAGTGAAGACAGATCCGAAGTACCTATTCAACTCTTCTGCCATTTCCTTGTTGCCCATAATAATTTCACCCGTGTCTGCCTTCAAGGGACCTACATTTGACTTTGCTACTCTTTTTCCCTTAACATATCTAAAGAAGCTTTTACTGTCCTTCTTTATACTCCTGGCCAGCTTCCCTTCGTACTTCATCTTTTCAGCCCGTATTGCCCGTTTTGTTTCCTTCTGTTGTCCTATCAAAGTTTCCCAATCCTCTGGCTTCTGGCTACTATTTGCTGTGTAATACATCTTTTCTTTTAGTTTTGTTCTATCCCTAACTTCTCTTGTCAGCCACGGTTGCCTCCTACTCCCCTTAGAATCTTTCTTCCTTTTCGGAATGAAATGATCCTGTGTCTTCCGGATTATGCCGTACCACCGTCATACCTGTTAGGATTCCTTTCCAGGAACCTTGGCCAGCTCCCCTCTCATGCCTTCATAGTCCTCTTTGTTCAAAAATTACATCATCTCATAATGGGTTGCCATGAGGTCAAAGGTTCTCGGAGGTTCTCGTAGGTTGTAGCCGGTGCTGACCGGTGAATTTCATTGGCTCATTGGGAAAAAAAAGGTAAGCAGTGGTTTTCAAAACCAAGGATAACGGACCAGTAATGTTAAATGGTCGCCGAGCTTCACAGCCGTGTATCTCTGGCTTCTTAAAAGTTGTCTCCACTCCTTCTCCCCATCTCTCCTCCCCCCCCCTCTTGTAAAGGACCGTACACTGGGACTTAACCGTCTTTTTACAGTGCCAACCTTCCTATTCATTGCAGTGTGTGTCTGTTTCACCTTGGCTTTGCACCGTGTTCATTTTATAGGCAGCGTTTCCCCCGCTTGCCCTGTCCCACGCCAGCATAAAGGGCTTGTGAAAGAAGCGATGTGTTTGTTTGTGTGTTCCACTCCGTCAGTTGCTGTTCCAGTTGCAGGTTATCAGATGACTGCTGGCAACTTGACAGTCGGTGACAATCCGCTGAAAATTCGCCTAAGTGGGACAGGCCCATAAGGCAGCAACTCTACCACTGCACCACCGTGCTGCTTTTTACCACTGTCTTCATTATGGTTCCACTTTTGAACTTTTTTGCTCTCTCGCTAGGATATATATTGTTGTTATCATTTTCAAGCAGAGCTATACACTTCCACCATTAAATTGGCTTCTCCATTTGTTTTTTGTGAATCTCATATTTGAAAATAGTGCATGGAAATGAATTGATCTTAATGAAGACAAAATGCTTCTTGGCAATCTTTTCATGCTTTCAGGTCAAGAATTTCAAATTTCAAACACAATTGGATTTTGCTTTTTTTTTTAAATTACGCATTTCAGTCTCTCTGGATTGAAATACCATTTTTTTTTTTGTAATAATATTTTTATTAAAAGGAATCCATCATAACAACGGTATTACAACTTTTCCAATACACAACCAACTTATTTCAATAAGTATACGAATGTTACGCATAGTACTTATAAACTTCTATTTTTTTTTGAAAGTAGAAAAAGAAAAGAATAGATTTTAATCAATAAAAGTGGTGATTAAATAATAATTTTGGTTATAAAAAAGAGGAAAAGAAAAAAGAGGAGAAAAAATATATATGTATATGTATATATTCTTGTTATTTATATTTAATTAAAATAAAGTATTATATAGAAAAAGAGAGAGATTATACTATACATCTTAATAGTGAATAACAATTTCAAATACAATATTAATGGAGACATGTTTACAAATCAAAAAGAGAAACAAAGAGTTATTTTCATCTAATCCTGTCGGGTACCCATTGAGTTGTGATGCCAAGAACAGCTACCCCTTCAAATATTCTGTATATGGAGACCATATCTGTTCAAAGAGTTCGTATTTGTCTATTAGGACAAATCTGATTCTTTCCAAATGCAACGTCTCCGACATTTCCACTGTCCACATTTTAATTGTGGGGGATAATGTTCCCTTCCAAAATTTCAATATTAATTTTTTCCCTATTATCAAACAGTAATCCAAGAAATTTCTTTGGTTTACTGTTAATGTTAGATTTGAATCCGGAACTCCTAATATTATTAATTTTGGATCTGGGTCTAGTTTAATTTTAAGAACTTCAGAAATAACTCTAAAGATTTCTATCCAATAATAATTAAGTTTTATACATGTTACAAAACTATGCGTTAAATTAGCTTCCAAGTTCTGACAGTTATCACAAATAGGAGAAATGTTAGAATAAATTCTATTTAATTTCGTTTTTGAGTAATGTAATCTGTGTAATACCTTAAATTGTATCAATATGTGTCTAGCATTTAATGAGCAACGATGTATACATTGTAGACTTTCTTCCCAAATTTCCTTCGTTATAGATAAACCCATTTCATTTTCCCATGTTTGTCGATATATTTCCGAAGTTGGGATTTCCTTATCCAAAATAGTATTATATATATACGCTATTAATTTTTCTGTATTTGGGTGTTTATTAAACAATTCATCTAATAATCCTGGTTTTTCTATTTTTATAGTCTTGCATATTTGACTTAATATAATTTCTAATTTGTAAATACCTAAATATGTTATTTGACTGCAATCCATAGATATCCTGTAACTCTTGAAATGAGAGAAATCTTCCTTCCTTATAAAGGTGTTCTATTCTTTTAATTCCTAAATCATTCCAATGTTTAAACCCCTTGTCCAATACAGAGGGCTTAAACAAAGGATTTTACTTCGGAGTCACGTGAGTGACTACGTGAAGAAGAGCCCGCCTCACGCTGGTAACGGCATGACGTCGACGCTGACGGCGGAAGGTGGAGCTGCAGTAAGGAGCAGCTCCTCGCAGCGGTCGGAACGGGCCCGCAGGTAAGAACAGTAAAGTTGGGATTTCTTAGCGGGCGCTGGGTAGGTCCAGCAGTATAGGAAATATATTAAATCAGGTCAGAGTCATATTAGTGCTGGATAAGCACAGATGATGAAGTAAACTTATATTCACGGGTTAAATGCTTCCTGGGGTGAAAAATAAATATACGGGAAAGCTAGTGCGGAGCCGGTTCCGATACCGGTGGCCGCAGATATACCCGTTAGCGAATTAGTTTACAAAATGATAACCACGGAGAGAAATGCTCCCGAATATGAAAAATGGAAAATAAAATAAAATAAAAAATCTGAGAGGCCCGTGGTTCTGATGACTCTGACATTGAAAAGTCCTCCAGATAAGTAAACTATGTGGAACTGATTATGGAGCATATGGAGAAAGTTCTCCAAATAATTATGAGACTAGGGTCAAAGTACCCTGAAGGTTCCTAAGATTAGCCCTGAGGGGTTTAATTATTCTGAATATGGCCATGGGCCTAATTGGAAGTTGGAACTCCGGACCCAGGATTTGGGCCGGAAGAAGTCTCATGGGATGAAATCCCAATTGATTTAGGGCTGCAGAAGGCAGACCCTGTTGATGGTGATTTGCATTTTGAAAGCACACCACAAAATAAAAATAAAAATAAAATGAAAAAATATGAAAAGAGGCCAAAGATGCCTGGAATAGCAAAAGGTTTTGCTATATATGAAGGAAGTGGTGAGGCTATGCCAACATATATATATGGTATCTCACCAACTTCATGATTCTGTGATGATTGAAATATTAAAATTGCACAGCACAGGAAATTGTGCCTCATTGGAAGAGCCTACGGTTTATCCGTTAATATGGGCATCCATGACTCCAAATATGAGAGCGTCAAATAGTGAGGTTTAAAAAATCCTCACAAATTATTCTGCTGCTATTATGGCTTTTGGGCAGATGAAAGGAAAACATAAAATAAAGACGCTATTGTGCAATTCTTTCTATGAAATTTTATATAATATAAATGGCTATTTGGCCCATTTTTCACCCAAGGTTGCATACCTGTGTCGAGCAAGTGGTGTTTAAGCTCTTGGTTATCTGTTTGGAGTAATCTGCCTAACTTATTGAAATTGGATGAAAAGCTAAATATTTTTAGCTGCATAAAACCTTCGTCTTTGGACGAAAAGGTATTTTCGCCCAGAAGGGGATTTGATATTGGAAATAGAGGCAGAAATATGTCAAGGAAGTTTTATTGTATTGCACAACCAAATACTTACCCGAATTCAGGGGATAAGGAGACCACCACGCTCATATGCAGAGGAATTAAAGACTTGTTCTCTGCTTAAAGAAACTGCGGATTAATCTCCAGTTAGAGGGAGATTACAAAAAGTTTATTAAGACTGGCTTACTATTATTTTTGATCAGTATATTACGAGCAGTTTCATTAACTACTATTACTTTTAAAAAAAGAGGTTAATCCTCCTGTACAGAATAAACCTGCTTATGTTTTCGTGTTTTCTGCAATTGAAAAAGCAGAGATTTATGTTCACATTACCTAATTATCTGGAAAAGAGGTAATGGAAAAGATTTTGAACACGAGCATAAATTTGTCTTTAATGTTAGAAGGCATTACAGATGATGGTTGCAGAAGTATTCTGGACCTTACAGGTCTAAATAAGTTTGTAGAATACAAACATGTTCAAATGGAGTCATTGAATACTGCAAAATATTTAATTCAGCAGGTTGTTATATGGCTAAGATTGATGAAAAGACGCCTATTATTCTGTACCTATGCATCAGGTTTCGGTGGTACTTAAATTTTAATTGGTTGTGACAATTATGGCAGTTAAGCTTTGCCAAATGGACTGAGTTCAGCTTTTTACTCTTTACGAAACTGTTGAAACCAGTTTAGCCCAATTAGAGCACAAAATGCACATCATTATGGCTTATCTCAATGACATTCTGGTCATTAGTGATTATCAGGAGTCAGCTGAGGACTCAGTTTCAGTTACTAAAGCTTTGTGGTAAGCTAAGGTTCTTAATTCATCTAATTAAGCCCCAGCTGCAGCCAGCACAAACAAATTTACTTTTGGGGTTTGTAATTAACTCAGTGACTATGTTAATACCTTTACCAACAGATAAAGTCGATGATATTTTGGTAACTTGTCATTATCTCATTCAAAACCTTATCCTTCCATCTGAGAAATGGTGACAACCATTGGTGAACTGCTAGCAGCATTTCCTGCAGTAGAATTTGGTTCATTACATTTATTGATATCTTCGAAGGTACAAGATACAAGCTCTCAAAGAGAAGGCAGGCCATTTGACAGGCCTATGTAATTAACAAAAGAAGCTGTATTGGAATTTACAATGGTGGGTTAAAAAAGGAAAATGTCCCACAAGCTGCTAATAAATATTATGATTAAACAGCCTGAAATGGTTTTACATACAGATGCTAGTGCTCTCGGATGGGGGGCCACAGATTTATCCTCCAGTTGTGGAGGTAGATGGAAAACTGAAGAACAAGTGTTTCTCCAAGAGTATGGTATTAACTATTTGGAGTTATTGGGGGCCTTTTATGGGCTTAAAGCATATTGTTGTGCTAAACAAGGTCTGCATGTGTTAATACAATTACACAATAAAACAGCTGTGGTTTACATTAATCACATGGGGAGAGTTGGATCAGTATCATGTGATTGTCTGGTCAATGAGATATGGCAATGGTGTATTGGTCGGCAGATATGGATTGCAGTAAGCTATACTCCAGGTAAAGACAATGTGGTAGCAGATGAAAGGTCCAGGATTTTTAAAGATAATACGGAATGGATGTTTAAGCCAGCAATATTTAAGAATATTGTTCGACGATTTGGGTTGCCAGAAATTGATTTGTTTGCATCCAGGCTTAATCATCACTTGCCTCATTATGTGTCTTGGGAACACGATCCGGACGCAGTTGCAGTAGATGCATTTTTATTACACTGGGGAAAAATGTTCTTTTATGCTTTTCCACCATTTGCTCTGATCCAGAGATGCTTGAAGAAAATAGAGCAAGATTCAGCTTCCGGATTGTTGGTAGTGCCAAATTGGCCAACTCAACCTTGGTTCCCAGTTATGCTGAATATGATTAAAGAACCGTATATGCAGATTCTTAACTGTAGTGATATCTTGACTAATCCAGTAACAAATGAAGATTACCCATTATATGCATATATGAATTTGTTAATCTGCAGGTTTTTGACCAGACCACTACAGGAACTGGGATTGTCGGACCAAACTTGACAGTTATTGGCGCATCATGGCGAGATAGCACACAGAAACAATATATGACACATATTAAGAAATGGGAAGAATTTTGCACACAGTCAAAATATTTCTGATGATTATGTGAATGTTACTCATGTTTTGGAATTCCTTGCCAATTTGCGCTTTGGCCAACATTTAAGTTACAGTGCCATTAACACTGCACGCAGTGCCTTGTCGTCCTATTTAGGACTTATGACTGGTGAGAAATCAATTGGGTCGCATCCATTAATATCACGATTCATGAAAGGAATTTTTTCACATGAATCCGCCAAAACCTAGATATACAGAGATTTGGGATGTGAGCATAGTACTTGCTCTACTTAGAGAATGGACGCCAATTGAAGGGTTGTCATTGGATAGGTTAACATTGAAATTGGTCATGTTAATGTCACTGGTCTCAGCCCAAAGAGTGCAAACTTTACAAATGTTGCGTTTAGACTGTATGCATGTGACTACAGATAACGTTGTATTCTATGTTTACGATCTGATCAAACAAAGTAGACCAGGGAGATCTGGAACAAAGGTAACCTTTCAAGCTTTTCATATTGAGCTTGCTTTGTGTGTGGTTAGACATTTGAACCAATGTATTAAAGTGACGGACACTTTTCGAGGAAACGAAAAGACATTGCTGCTTACGCACAAAAAGCCACACACAAAAGCTTCAGTTCAAACTATCTCAAAATGGTTGAAACAGGTGTTGGTTTTAGCGGGAGTAGACACTGATGTCTTCAAATCTCACTCCACCAGGGCGGCAGCTACGTCCGCGGCGAAGGGGCGGGACGTACCTCTCGAGCATATTTTTAAAAATCGCAGGGTGGAGTAAAGAAGAAACTTTTTCAAAGTTCTACAACAAACCTGTTCACACTATGACAAGCTTTGGACACGCGGTGTTAGGAGCACTATAATCACCTGCTTTGTTTGCTATTAATTGCTATAATTTGTTGTGTAGTCACTGATATCTTTTGTCACTTGTAATCATTTTTCCCTCAAATATAAGGAGGGTATTATATGGTTTTTCAGCCATTAAAAAACTTAATTGTGAAAAGATCTAACATTTGTGTGCTTTCTCATGTATGTGTTTACTTAGCCGGACTGTCGTACGGATTAATTCTACGACATAAAAAAACACAGAAAGCTTTAAAACTCTTCACGTAGTCACTCACGTGACTCCGAAGTAAAATAGTAAGATTAAACGAGAACTCACCTGTTCGAAGTTTGATCGTTATTTTACGAGGAGTTACGATGAGGGATTACGTGCCCTCCACTCCCACCCTCGTAAAATAAATGATCAAATGGTGGTTCTAAGTCTTTTTATGAGCCTTACTATGTTACTCCGGCTTTGGTGTTCTGTGTTTTTCATGCCGTTGCTTTGAAGTATGCCGTTACCAGCGTGAGGCGGGCTCTTCTTCACGTAATCCCTCATCGTAACTCCTCGTAAAATAACGATCAAACTTCGAACAGGTGAGTTCTCGTTTAATCTTACTATTATTCATAATTGGCAAACAAAGTGACAAATTATCCATATGTAGGGTCTTAACTATTTGTTTCCAAATACGTCTATTGCTATGAATTATATGGTTGTTACCGAAATACCATATTTTCCCCATTGCTAGAATTTTGAGTTTAGTCAATCAGCCTCTGAATTTTGAAGTCCATATCTTTGCAAATTGGAATATTCAGCTTCCAGTTTTGGGTGGTTTACTTTTGCACATGCCAAAGAGCAGGGCGCAGAGTTGTCTGTCCAGATCAGCTTAGTTTATTGCCATACACATCAGAGTTCAGGTTTATGTTTAAGTTCATTATTGCCTCAAGTACCGAGGTACAGTGAAAAGCTTTGTTTTGCATGCTATTCAAACAGACCAGGTATACAATTCATGGATACAATCAGTTCAAACTCGTACAATGGATAGAGCAAAGAGGAAAATACAGAGTGCCAGTTGCATATGTGGTCCTCAAACCAAGGTCCAGACAGTAGGCTTGAGCCAATTTGGGGTTTTTCTGTCGCTACGTGACAAAGAAGGTGCTTTGATTGATCAGGGTCCGGAACCCACACACGAGTCCTCAAATAGCCATCATAGGTTGCCAACCACTGCCCTGTTTGAAGATGCAGGAGACAAATTAGTGCTTATCAATCCAACATTTGCTCTCAACTACATTTGTGTTTTTCCCTCATATTGGAATCATCTCTAAACACACTCAATAGCTTTGGATGACAAGATTTTTCTTCCAAGCATTGAAAATCTCAGAACATTACTCCATTGACTACTCTCAGAATAATGATGGTTTGTATAATGATGCAAAATCCTGCTCTGTACGTTTCTGTACTTCCGTAAATGAACCAGAAGATCTCCTTCTCTTAATATAGGGGTTCGTATTCAACCTGTTTGTTTTCTCAAAGTAGGGATGAGAAGTTTTATAAGGCAAATATCCTTAATTGTTTGGGCAGTTTTTCATCAATCATAAATCTGGTTAAAGCTTGCCCACATAATCCTGCATTTTCTGGGTATAATGTTAGCCAAATGGCAATTTTCATCATACAATTGGGTTTGAATATGCATTGCAGAGTAACGCAAGCATGTCTTAAAAGTATTGGACATCATCAAGCCATGTATGTCTTCCCCAAATGCAGTGATGCCAACTGAATATCAGCTAGAGGACATGCTGGAACACATTTCCTGTCCTCGCATCGTTACACTCATGGGTGCCCAATTACTGAGTTACTGTTGGCACCCTGAGCGAGGCACAATAGACGGGTGTTTTATATATTTTTTACTGTTTCAGTCATAACAGTTTCTTGGAGTAGGTGAGAAACCAAATAATGTTGGCCGCCAGGTTCATCCATAGCCTCACCAGTCCATACCGATATAGCAAAACTTGGTGCTACATCGGGAACACCTATTGTGCTCTGGTGTATACACATAAGTAGGGACACCAGCTTCAGGGTCAGTTTCATCCTGCCCTGGTACTCCCGAGTCGTTGCTCTAGGAGACTTCATCCAGACCTATGTAAGGCACTGGTGAATGAGATTCTCATTCTTTATAGGCTCCATACTCAGTGTATGGAAATTCCTTCGGAGCCTGCTTTAGAATCTCATGGGTCTTTAGAACACTTGACTGATTAGAATTTGGAGCATTTTATCTTGCTCTAGGGATCTCATCCTGACCTAACCAAGGTACTGGAGAATCAGAATCCAATTTTCATAGGCACTATACTCAGCGTATGGAAACTCCTTTGGAGCCTGCCTTACAGGAAGACATACCTGGGTCAAGAACAGGAGAGAGAGGGCAACCCTGCCTAACTCCAGACCTTACAGGGAAACTGTCTGATTCCCACCCATTGATTTGGACGGATGTTGGTGTAGAGCAGTTTGATCCAATTCCTGATTCCCTCCCCAAAACCCATTTTGGAGAGCACGTCCCTCATGTACGTGTGCGAAATCCTGTCGAAGGCCTTCTCCTGGTCCAAGCTGACTAGGCAGGCATCCACCCGTCTGTCCTGCACGTAGGCGATGGTATCTCTCAGCAGCGCTAGGCTGTCTGAGATTTTCCTGCCAGGTACAGCACAGGTTTGGTCCGGGTGGATCACCTGTCCCAGAGCAGACTTGACCCGGTTGGCGATGGCCTTAGACAGGATCTTGTAGTCTACATTCAAGAGTGTTATGGGTCTCCAATTCTTTATGTCCTTCATCTCCCCCTTGTAGATTAGGGTGATGTTGCCCTTCCTCATGGAGTCTGACATGCTACCAGCCAGAAGCATGTCGTTGTACACTTCTAGCAGGTCCGGGCCCATCCAGTCCCACAGAGCCAAATACAACTCGGCCGGTAAGCCATCGCTTCCGGGAGTTTTATTCGAGTCAAAGGAACGGATGGAGCCAGTCAGCTCCTCTAGGGTCAGTGGTTGGTCCAGACTCTCCCGCTTGCTGTCCTCCAAGACCTCCGTGATTGAGGACAGGAAGTTCTGGGAGGAGGTACTGTCTGTGGTCTTTTCGTCATACAAATCTCTCCTGTCTTGTTTGTCTGCTGTATTGAACCTTTTGCTGAATCCATCAGGAAGGATGCGAGCATAAGAGGAGTGACATTGCCAGGCAGTGGGGGCATTCAAGTAAAGACCTCCCTGTACATGGACGATGTCGCTGTCTTCTGCTCGGATCCAGGGTCGGTCCGAAGACTGATTAGTATCTGCGACCAGTTTGAGTCGGCCACGGGAGCCAGGGTGAACCGCAGGAAGAGCGAGGCCATGCTCTTTGGCAACTGGCCCGACAGATCTTCCGTCCCCTTCACCATCAAGCCTGACTTCTTGAAGGTGCTGGGGATCTGGTTCGGGGGGGCTGAGGCATGTAACAAAAATTGGCTGGATCGGATAGCCAGGGTGGGGAGGAAGCTGGAGCTGTGGAGGCAACGCTCCCTCTCCATAACAGGAAAGAATTTGGTCATCAGGTGTGAGGTGCTCTCGGGGCTGCTGTACTTGGCACAAGTGTGGCCTGTCCCTCCCTCATACGCCACAGGGATCACCCGGGCCATCTTCCAGTTCATCTGGGGGTCGAGGATGGATCGGGTGCGACGGGCCACAATGTACAAGTCGGCAGACAACGGGGGTAAAAGCGTGCCCAACGTCGCCCTCATTCTGATGGCCACCTTCGTGTGTGGCTGCATCAGGCGGAGTGTAGAGCCAAGGCATGTGGGCACCAAGTGTCACTACCTGCTGAGGTTCTACCTGTCCCCGGTGTTGAGAAGGATGGGCCTGGCGCAGGTGCCACGCAATGTGCCAGTCAGCTGGACATTGCCGCCCCATCTGTCGTCGGTGGAAGGGTTCTTCCGGACCAACACCTTTGACCACATGTCCATCGGGCAGTGATCAGCACAGAATGTCCTGCAGGCACTGCAGGGAAAGGACTCTATGGACCCGGTGGCGTGGTTCCCTGAACAGACTGCCCAGCTTGTTTGGCAAAATGCTTCATCGCCAGAACTCACCAACAAGCACCAAGACCTGGCTTGGCTGGCGGTGAGGGGAGCCCTCCCAGTCAGATCCTTCCTGCACCGTCGGAACCTCACTGCCAGCGCACGCTGCCCTCGGGACGGCTGCTATGGCGAGGAGACGGTTGCCCACCTCTTTACAGAGTGTGGGTTTGCTAAAAGAGTCTGGAGAAAAATGCAAGGGTCCCTGGTACGCTTTATCCCGAACAGCTCCGTCACAGAGGACTCGGTGATTTACGGACTGTTCCCAGGGACACATTCAGAGACTGACATCGAGTGCTGCTGGAGGGTCATCAACTCGGTAAAAGGCGCCCTTTGGTCTGCCCGAGCATTGTTCACCACCCAGCAGAGCGAGATGTCCATCAGGGAATGTTGCCGACTGGCCCGCTGCAGACTGCAGGAGGACGTGCTGAGGGACGCACTGAAGCTCGGTGCAGCCAACGCCAAGGCTCGGTGGGGGAGGGCCACAGTCTAACGCCCTTCCGCTGCTGGACATGGGGGGTACGGTATGGTGGAGACGCCCCTCAATATAAGGGAAGGTATCCCACGCCACTGTGGCACGAGTGGGGGACTGATTTGTGGAAATTTGGGGGAAAGAAATGTCTAAACTGTATTGATCTATTGTACAGCCTCCGAAAATGTCGGATGGATTTTCCGCAAGGTTAATGTATTGTATATATTTATAATTCGAATAAAGTATATTTTGAAATTAAAAAAAAAAAAACCTGGGTCAAGAACCCTTGACTAAGTCAAGTGTGGAGAATTTTCTCCATTTCCAGCCTCCCCCACATTCTTGTCCTCCCTTGGAGGAGAGTTACTTCTTTACTGTTTTGTATTTGTGCATAAACCATATATGTTTAAAATTATAATTCTGACAGGCACATTCTGCTTGCAGAATATTTGTATTAACCTCAGTATCACACAGGGTTATATACATTTCCATAAAGAAAACTGCATCTGGTAACATACACTCAGAGCAGACTTTATTTTACAATTACTGGGTATTTGGAGCCGGCATTTAGCGCAGCCGTTATCTCCAAACCCAATCTAAATAGCGATAAATAGTGGGAGCCGGCTTTTAGAGCAGCCCTTATCTCTCGATCCGATCTAAATCGGAAACTGTGGTTCCAGCGCGTTCAATTCAATTACCGCAGTTTAAAAATACATTCACTCTTGCTGGCTCCGTATTTCGAGCCAGAATTACAGAGTTTTTAAAAAAAATTCAAAATACATCAGCACTCTAGCTGGCTCTACAGACTTACAGAGTTTAAACCCACTAGCAAGAAAGTTCAACAGCGACTTACCTGCGGGTTAAAGTTCAGCTGGTGGGAGCTGCGCTCTCCACCCTGTCGGAGCTTCACATGCGTCGACGTAATGCCGAGCATGCACCAGGCGGGGTCTTCTTCACGTAGTCACTCACATGACTCCAAAGTAAAATAGTGGCATTTAAGGGGCTTTTAGAGTAGGACATGAGTATGCAGGAATTGGAGGCTATGCATCATATGTAGGCAAACAGAGATTAGCTTAATTTAGCTTCATGCTCGGCACAGACCTAGTGGGCCTAAGTGCTGTTCTATGTTCTATCCTTACCTTATTCTCTGACTGTTTCCTTCATAATAAATCTTAATTGTTATTTAAGAACACTGAGCAGTTCAAGTTATTGATTTCCTTAAGCTGTCTTTATTCAGCAAAGATCCATCTATACAAACAGAGATGTTTTAATTTGAGTGAATAAAGCACGTTGATGAAAGCTGAATGAATAATTTTTTTCATTTTAATGTAGAGATACAGCGCAGAATCAGGCGATTCGGCCAACTGAGTCTGCACCGACCAGCGATCCCCGCACACTAACACAATCCTACACACGAGGGACAATTTACAATTTTACCAAAGCCAATTAACCTACAAACCTGTACATCTTTCTATTGTGGGAGGAAACCGGAGCACCCGGAGAAAACCCTCGCAGGTCCTGGGGAGAACGTACAAACCCCACACAGACAGCACCCATTGTCAGGATCGAACCCAGGTCTCTGGCGCTGTGAAGCTGCAACTCTACTGCTGCGCCACCATGCCACTCTAAATATCCCGACTTGCAAGAAACATCTGCCTTATTTAGAACATGGATTGCAGGGATATCAGTTACTGAACAAAAAAAATCACTAGCAGATATTTATGTCAGTATTGCATTTCCAGCTTTGAAAATGATGCTTTATGAAAAATGTTAAATTTACCTTGTTGAGCAAATTAATTGTTTCAATATTCAATTCAAAAGGTTTGGGGTTTAAATCTTTAAACTTAAAAACAAAATATCATAAATAGAATGTGTGTCCGTGCAGATTCCCTTTTCGGAAACACAATGCTTAACATTTCCATCCAGCATAACCTTCTGCGCAATATTAATTAAAGAAAACATTAAATGAACAATGCATGGAAAAGCACAATTATAGATGATTTGACATAATATAATGACTGGCCCCATCATCAGACACTTGCCTCTGTTTAAACATTCTCACATTACAATTACGCAAGAGGACTGTACCCCTTTTGTCAGAAGTTAAGTCAGAGATAATTTCCAGGAATCACATTGAATGACATCAGAGCGAGGAAACATTTCACTATTTCTTGTCTAGAGTAACATTGATAATTTTATTGGTGGGAAGCTTTTATTCAATTATCGTATTAAAAAAACATGATTATTTTTTCATTTTCAGAGTCATGTAGTAATTGGCCTAAGGCAATCATCAGCATGTGGAGCAAATCTGAGTGTTACGGTGCAGACAGAACTTACTCTCTTGCCTCTCACATAAGAATAGTGAGGTTCAACAAGTTAATAGACACTTGTGGAGCGACAGAACTACAAGATTTTACTTCAGAGTCACGTGAGTGACTACGTGAATAGAAGCCCGTACAGCCGTTGGTCCATGACGTCAGACGCTGGTGCAGTCGGGAACGGTTGGAGCAGCAGCGCTCCTCCGAGCGGTAAGTTTAAACAGGTTACACGAAAAGCTGGAGAATTCAGCGGGTGCAGCAGCATCTAAGGAGCGAAGGAGATGGGCGACGTTTCGGGTCGAGACCCTTCTTCAGACTTCACCCTCCATTCTCCAGCATCTGCAGTTTCGTTAACAAGTTTAAACGGAGGTAAGGTTTGTTGAAATACTTTACCACAGGTCATTTTCTGCGACGGTTGGGAGTAGATATGTTGCAGAAAGGGAAGAAGGTGTCGGCGAGGCGCTCCGGGGGTAGAAAGAAGAGTGACCAGGAGAGTGTTGAGGATGGAGGCCCGTCTGGTACACCTGGTCCGGTGCTGGCTACACAGCCAGTGGTTGCGGACCCACTGCCGGGGGGCAGTGGAGGCTTGCACAGTAGGGCGGAAGGCCACTGGCAAGTCTCTGTGGCCCGTAGATGAGTCGGGCCTGGAGGTTATACCCTCCATAGGAGAGTCCGTTTGCTCACGGCTCTCCCACGTCGAGATTCTATTACAAAAGAATGCTCGACAGGGACCAGCTCCGTGAGGAGGAGTGGTGCCCAAGCCAGGCTGATGGAGAGCTTGTGCTAGCAGCACCTGTTTCAGGGCTGCAGAACTATCCTGCCTGTGAGGAGGATGTTCCAGCTCCTTGAGGAGGAGTGGTGCCCAAGCCAGGCTGATGGAGAGCTTGTGCTAGCAGCACCTGTTTCAGGGCTGCAGAACTATCCTGCCTGTGAGGAGGATGTTCTATCAGGGCCGTTTGCTGCTGACACTGTTTCTATGCTGGGGGAGAGCAAGGTGTTTCGGTTGGAGGTAATTCCGAACATTGCTGGGAAGTTTGCTGAGTGTAGAGAGGCAGGAAAGGCGATTGATGTAGAATTGGCCGAAGCCATTCAGTATATGCTCTCCCACCAGTTACAGGAGCTAGCTATGGATGAAGTAGCAAAAAACTATAAAGCTCCTGTTAATTGTGATCTCCTGAAGGTACCGGTGGTTAATCACCAAATTTGCATAGATGGGTTTGCCTGCTAGGGCCCAGGAGATGAAGTTTTTAAAAAGTGCTTAAACTGTTGTAAGCAGGTATTACAGCTGTGGTGAAAGTTATTGATACAAATGATATGGTTGAAGCACACCAGGATGAACTAGGACTCCTTTGTAATGCATTTTGAAATTAATAATGGCGGGAGGGCCGCTATTAGGCCAGTGCTAACCTGAATTTGGCGAGTTGTGCAAACCGACCAGTGTACCACCACGAAATCTGTTGTTTGGTGGTAACCTTGCAAAAAGGGTCAAAGACTGTTATGAGGTTGTTAACCATGGCCCTCATTAAGCCAGCTGGAAGCAAGGCAAAAAAGGTTCTCTACAAGACGTCGAGGACAACAAGGCCGCAAGGAAAGATGCTGGTAAGGAATATATCATTTGACAGACGATGAATTAACTGATGTTCCTGTTCAAATTGGGGAAGGTTAAAATTGTTCTCAAACAATGGCAGCAGTTGACATCAGATTTGTTCATACTTAGTGTATTGAAGGGGTGAAAAATTGGATTTTACTATGACAGTCTACCTAATCAACATTTTCCTAGTCGTAAACATATTTTTCAGATGAGGAAAATGTGCTTATTCAAGCAGAGATTCAGTCGTTACATAAAAGGGGTAATTGAGCCTTCTGTCTATCAAAGTCGACAATTTCTGTCAAGTATATTTCCCAGATCTATAAAGACTGGGGGATGTAGAATTATTCTGGATTTATCGAATTTGAACAAATTTGTTTGTTATAGGCATTTCAAAATGGAGAACTTTACCACGGGCAAACATCTAGTGTCCAAAGGGTATTATATGGCAACCATTGATTTAAAGAATGCGTATTACGCAGTGTCTATTCATGGTGATGATAGAAGATATTTGAAATTTATTTGGATGACTGAGCTGTGGCAATTCAGGACATTGCCGAATGGATTAACTTCAGCTCCTAGATTATTTACTAATTGGTAAAACCTGTGTTAGCATTGCTTAGAGCTCAGGGGCATGTGTTAATGGCCTATTTAGATGATATTCTGATTGTTGGAAAGACTCATGCTGAAACTCAATCATCAGTTCAGTTGTTAAAATCACTTTTGAACAAATGGGATTTGTTATTCACCCAGATAAATCTAAATTATCACCAGTCCAAATTATTGATTATCTGGGATTTACCATTAATTCCAATCACATGTTGGTAACTTTGCCCAGGGATAAATTGAATCAGTTAATTGAGGACTGTGTTAATCTCGTTGGAGAACAACGGCCTTTGATTAGACAAGTAGCCAGTTTTATTGGGAAGTTGTTGCAGCCTTTCAAGCTGTGCAGTATTGTCCTCTGCATTATCAACAATTACAACCATCAAAGGAACAGGCACTGAGAATACAAAGGGGCTATTTTTGATAGGCCTATGCAGTTGTCAGCTGGGGCGATTGCTGACATACAATGGTGGATAGTACATGTTTCAAAAAATTTAAGGAAGGTTTCGTGGAATCACCGTCACTGATATTACAGACTGATGTGAGTGCACTGGGTTGGGGTGCAACAGATATGTTTTCTAGTTGTGGAGGCAGATGGAATGTGGATGAGACATCGCTTCCTCAATTAAGAGGGATTGATTATTTAGAGTTGTTGGGCACCTGGTATGGGCTCAAAGCTTATTGTTCTACAAGGAGGGATCTGCATGTGCAGCTCAGATTCACAACACCACAGCAGTGGCATATGTAAACCACATGGGTGGAGTTAAGTCACAGTCTTGTGATAGACTGGCTAACCAGATTTGAAGCTGGTGTATTGACCAAAATATCTGGCTTTCAGCACTTTATTTGCCAGGAAAAGGTCACGTCAGTTTAATGACAACATTGAATGGATGTTAAATCAGGATGTGTTTAACCAAATGATTGATCAGTATGCATTGCCAGATATTGACTTGTTTGCATCTCGATTAAATCATCAGTTACCTAGATATGTTTCATGGTAACCAGATACTGGGGCAGTAGCAGTGGATGCATTTTCGCTGCATTGGGGGAGGAATGTTTGTGTATGTATTTCCTTCATTCTGTCTCATCAGCAGATGTTTGCAAAAGATCAAGGAGGACTCTGCTTCAGGGGTATTGGTAGTGCCAGATTGGCCTACACGAGCATGGTTTCCCGTTGTATTACAAATGGCTAGGGAGCCTTATATGCTTATGCCCAAGAATAAAAATCTACTGGTAAATCCAGTCACTGGGGATCAACATCCTTTATAGGATCGTATTGATCTGTTAATTTGCAGATTTTAAGGAGGCCATACCTGGGGAGAGGACTGTCTCATCGGACGGTGGATGTTCTCACGTCGGCCTGCAGGGATAGTACACAGCAGCAATATATCACCTATATAAGGAAGTGGGAGCAATTCTGCCTACAGCAGGATATTGTATATCACACGGCAGGGATCACGGATGTATTGGAGTTTGTCAACTCTTTTATTTTGACCAAAAAATTAAGTTACAGTGCAATTAATTCAGCCAGAAGTGCTCTGTCTTCTTATTTACCTATGAATGCAGAATTGCATACAGTAGGGACACATCCGTTAGTTCACGATTCATGAAGGGAGTTTTCAATTCTAAATCCTCCTAAACTCAGGTATGCCAGTATTTGGAATGTGAGTGAGGTTTTTATGCTTCTTCGCCAGTGGGCTCCGGTTACAAGCCTATCTATAGCCAAATTAACTATGAAGGTGGTCATGCTTCTGGTGTTGGTTTCAGCCCAACGTGTACAAACATTGCAAAAGCTACGGCTAGATAGAATGCATGTGTCGGCTGATGCCATTATATTTTATGTCTATGATTTGCTTAAACATAATAAAAGAGGCATGACAGGATGTAAGATTGTGTTTTCAGCATACCCCGCAGATGATCGCTTCTGTATACTCACATTTATCTCGTTACATTGAGATTACTAAACCTCTGAGAGGAACCTCTGAGTTGGCTTTGTTTATTAGTCACAAAAAACCACACAGTAAGGTGTCGGTGCAAACGATTTCAAGGTCCTCGCGGCTGCAGGATGGTCCAGTGAGCTAACTTTTCAGAGGTTTTGTCACAAGCCGATTTCAAGGCTCGGGGTGTTTGCTGATTCTGGTGTCAGTACTGTTACATTTTTCCCCTGAGTTAGAGGGGTTTGTTATGATTTGTTTGTAAATAAACTGTTATTTCATTTAACAAATGTATTACTGATGCATGATTGATTGTTAACTACTTTTGAGTCAATCCAGGCAGTGTGAACGTCGGATTTGAGTCTGCGGCGTGAATTCACAGTGCTTTGAAGTCTTCACGTAGTCACTCACGTGACTCCGAACTAAAATAGTAAGATTAAACGAGAACTCACCAGTTTGAAGTTTGATCTTTATTTTATGAGGAGTCGAGTTGAGGGACTACGTGCCCTCCGCTCCCACCCTCATAGATCTCATCTGGTAGTTCTAGTTTTATCATCTTACCGTTATACTTCGGTCATTGTTAGCTGTGAATTCATTCCGCTGCTTTGAAGATTGACGCACCAACGGCTGTACGGGCTTCTATTCACGTAATCCCTCAACTCGACTCCTCATAAAATAAAGATCAAACTTCAAACTGGTAAGTTCTCGTTTAATCTTACTATTTAGCTGACTTCAAGAAGAGGGAACATGAGAAAGAACTCAATATGATTATATTCCTTTTCAAGGAATAATTAATTTGGGCATATATAATTTTTTGTTTAGTTCAGTTTAGAGATACAGCGCGGAAACAGCCCCTTCAGCCCACCGAGTCCGCACCGACCAACGATCCTCGGACACTAACACAATGCACGCACATTAGAGACGATTTACATTTATACCAAGCCAATTGACCTACAAACCTGTACGTCTTTGGAGTGTGGAAGGAAACTGAAGATCTTGGAGAAAATCCACACAGGTCATGGGGAGAACGTACAAACTCCGTACAGATAAGCACTCCTAGTCAGGATCGAACCTGGGTCTCTGGCGCAGTAAGGCAGTAACTCTGCCACTACGCCAGCGTGCCACCATGCTGCCCACATTTGTGTTCTTTCTTTCCATTTATATAAAACTAGTAAACCACAAAGTGCTAGAATAACTCAACGGGTCTGACAACTGTAGGGGGAATGATCCACTGAGTTACTCCAGAACTTTGTATTTTGCTCAAATTTCCAGCATGTGCAGTTTCTTTAAATAATCTGCTTTAAGACCTCATGTAATTACTGATTGTGTTTGACAAAAATATCCAGCTATCTTTAATATAACATTTCCCATTAATTTATTATTGTTGAAGATCTTGCAATATTCAATCCAATGCTTCAATAACTGATTTATGAAACATTGCACATTCATTGCTGACAATAAGTTTACATCCTTTTAAAATAATTTAATTTGCATTTCCCCATCCAATGTTAAACATTGGGGTCTCCACATATGTCAAATTTAAAGGCTATTTAAATGTTAAGTCGAATGTCTTCTAGCAATGCTTGATGATAGCATAGCCAGAACTTTAGCTAAAAATAGATTAATAATGAAATAAAAGATGTGCCTTTTTGCAACTGGACACTAAGCAACAATGCGTAAGCCAACAACATCTAAAACACATACTATTTTGTAATAGTACTTCGATTTACAAATATTACAAATTTTATTTGGGATTATAAGTCCCACAGAATACAGACCACACCTGAATAAACCCGAAGTAGTAGGGGGATTAGCACTCCCTAATTTTATGTATTATTATTGGTCGGTAAATATTAGAAATATGATTCAATTGTTGGATAAATCTCTTCATCAACCGGAATGGATCATTATGGAGAAAGAGGACTGCTCCCCTTTTAATATTGGTGCGATCCTTCTTTCACCAATGACGGTGAATAATACAAACTACAACAAAAACCCAATTATACATAGTACAATCAGAATTTGGAAACAAATAAAATACAATTTAAAATTAAGAAACTTATCTCTCCTGACTCCTATTGCTAAAAACCCTCTGGTTAAACCCTCAATTATAGACAAAACATTTATACAATGGGAAAGAGCAGGAATTGAAACTTTGGGAGATTTGTATGATACGGGAAAACTATTATCATTTAAACAATTACAACTAAAACATAATCTGGGTAACAATCAGTATTTTAAATATTTCCAAATATGTGATTATCTGAAAAAACATGCACAAGAATTTCACAAAATGCCATTAGACTTACTAGATTAAGTAATGAATACAAAGGCGGAATCAGCAAATTTAATTTCATATATATATATATGTATATATATATAAAATATTATACTAAATGCAGTAATACCAACAACGGAAGGTATCAGAGGTGAGTGGGAAAACGAACTAAGCTTAAAAATTTCCAATGAAAGGTGGAAAGAGTACTTATTAAATGTGCACAAATGCTGAATTAACATGAGACACACTTTAATACAATTTAAAATTTTACACAGATTATACTACTCAAAAACGAAATAAAATAAATTTTTCCCTAACGTTTCACCAATTTGCGATAACTGCCAGTGTCAAGAAGCTACTATTGCGCACTCATTCATCTTCTGTACAAAAATTCAAAGGTTTTGGATTGAAATCTTTGAAATTTTCACAAAACTGTTTAAAATAAAAATGACACCAAAGCCAGAATGGATTATTTTCGGAATGACATAAGGTAGTTCAGAATTAAATGTGTATCAAAAGAATCTATTTGATTACGGCTTAATAATAGGAAAAAAGCTCATCTTAAAATTCTGGAAAAATGCTCCTATTCCAACATTAAATATGTGGATTTCAACTATGTTTGAAGCATTACATCTGGAAGATATGAGACTCCGCCTGGCACGAAAATCAGATAGTTTCTATCAGACGTGGTCTGCATTTATAGAATTGTTACAAAGATAGGGTGCAGGAGTACCTCGGGCCTTGGTAGGGGGGGGATGAAAAACTATCGAGTTGGTTGATTCCTTTTGCGTGATATATATAATTTAGTAACCATACAACCATATAGAAATTACAGCACGGAAACAGGCCCTCTCGGCCCTTCCAGTCCGTGCCGACCATTTGTTTTCCCCTAGTCCCATCTACCTGCACTCAGACCATACTACTCCATTCCCTTCACGTCCATATACCTATCCACTTTACTCTTAAATGTTAAAATCGATCCAGCCTCCACCACCTCTGCTGGAAGCTCATTCCACACAGCCACCACCCTCTGAGTAAAGAAGTTCCCCCTCACGTTACCCCTAAACCTTTGTCCCTTAATTCTCATATCATGCCCTCTTGTTTGAATTTTCCCTACCCTCAATGGGAAAAGCTTATCCACATCAACTCTGTCTATCCCTTAAAGACCTCAATCAAGTCCCCCCTTAACCTTCTGCGCTCCAAAGAATAAAGACCTAACTTGTTCAACCTTTCTCTGTAACATAGTTGCTGGAACCCTGGCAACATTCTAGTAAATCTCCTCTGTACTCTCTCTATTTTGTTGACATCCTTCCTATAATTAGGCGACCAAAATTGTACACCATACTCCAGAATTGGTCTTACCAATGCCTTGTACAATTTTAACATTACTCCCTACTCCTATATTCAATGCTCTGATTTATAAAGGCCAGCACACCAAAGGCTTTCTTTGCCACCCTATCTACATGCGATTCCACCTTCAGGGAACTATGCACAGTTATTCCTAGATCCCTCTGTTCCACAGCATTCCTCAATTCCCTACCATTTACCATGTACGTCCTATTTCGATTAGTCCTGCCAAAATGTAGCACTTCACACTTAACAACATTAAACTCCATCTGCCATCTTTCAGCCCACTTTTCCAAATGGCCCAAATCTCTCTGTAGACTTTGAAACTCTACTTCATTATCCACAACACCACCTATCCTAGTATCATCTGCATACTTACTTATCCAATTTTCCACCCCATCATCCAGATCATTGATGTACATGACAAACAACAGTGGACCCAACACAGATCCCTGAGGCACCCCACTGGTCACCGGCTTCCAACCTGACCAACAGCCATCCACCATTACTCTCTGACATCTCCCATTCAGCCACTGTTGAATCCATCTTGCTACTCCGCCATTAACACCCAAAGATTGAACCTTCTTAACCAACCTTCCATGGGGAACCTTGTCAAAGGCCTTACTGAAATCCATATAGACAACATCCACTGCTTTACCCTCATCAATTTCCCTAGTTACCGCTTCAAAAAATTCAAGATGGTTTGTCAAACATGACCTTCCAGGCATAAATCCATGTTGACTGTTCCTAATCAGACCCTGTTTATCCAGATGCTTATATATATTATCTCTAAGTATCCTTTCCATTAATTTGCCCACCACTGACGTCAAACTAATAGGTCTATAATTGCTAGGTTTTTTCTTTGAACCCTTTTTAAACAATGGAACAACATGCGCAGTACGCCAATCCTCCGGCACTATTCCCGTTTCTAATGACATTTGAAATATTTCTGTCATAGCTCCTGCTATTTCTACACTAACTTCCCTCAATGTCCTAGGGAATATCCTGTCAGGACCTGGAGACTTATCCACTTTTATATTTTTAAAAAGTGTCAGTACTTCCTCCTCTTTGAATCTCATAGTTTCCATAGCTACTCTACTTTTTTCCCTTACCTCACAGAGTTCAATATCCTTCTCCTTGATGAATACCGAAGAAAATAAATTGTTCAATATCTACCCCATCTCTTTTGGCTCTGCAGATAGCTGTCCATTCTGGTTCTCTAATGGTCCAATTTTATCCCTCGTTATCCTTTTGCTATTAATATAGCTCTAGAAACCCTTTAGATTTACTTTCACCTTTCTTGCCAAAGCAACCTCATATCTTCTTTTAGCCTTCCTAATTTCTTTCTTAAGATTCTTTTTACATTCTTTATACTCCTCTAGCACCTCATTTACTCCATGCCTCCTATAATTATTGCAGATATCTCTCTTTTTTCGAAACAAGTGTCCAATTTCCCTTGAAAACCATGGCTCTTTCCAATTTTTACTATTTCCTTTCAACCTAACAGGGACATAAAGATTCTGTACTCTTACAATTTCCCCTTTAAATGTCCTCCATTTCTCTTCTACATCCTTCCCATGAAACAAATTGTCCCAATTCACTCCTTTAAAATCCTTACGCATTCCCTCAAAGTTAGCCTTTCTCCAATCAAAAATCTCCACCCTAGGTCCAGTTCTGACTCTCTCCATAATTATATTGAAACTAATGGTATTGTGATCACTGGTCCCGAAGTGCTCACCAAAACATACCTCCGTCACCTGACCTGCCTCATTTCCTAACAGGAGGTCCAGCACTGCCCCTTCTCTGGTCGATACCTCTATGTACTGCTGCAAAAAAACTATCCTGCACACATTTTACAAACTCCAAACCATCCAGCCCATTTACAGAATGTGTTTCCCAGTCTATTTTTGGAAAATTGAAATCTCCCACAATCACTACCTTGTGCTTACTACTAGTATCTGCTATCTCCTTACATATTTGCTCTTCCAATTCTCGCTCCCCATTTGGCGGTCTATAGTACACCCCTAAAAGTGTTGCTACATCGTTCCCACTTCTCAGTTCCACCCAAATAGCCTCCCTAGACGTGCCCTCTAATCTATCCTGCCAAAACACTGCTGTAATATCTTCTCTGACAAGCAATGCAACACCTCCCCCTCTGGTCCCTCCAATTCTATCACACCTGAAGCAACGAAATCCTGGAATATTTAGTTTCCAATCACAACCCTCCTGCAACCATGTTTCACTGATTGCCACAACATCATATGTCCAGGTGTCAATCCAGGCTATAAGTTCATCCACCTTTCTTACAATGCTCCTAGCATTAAAATATACACATTTTAGAAACCCACCATCCCTTATTCTCTGGCTATTATCTTTTTCATCTTTCTCGGCTACATTTTGGGTCCGAGTGCTTCCCTTCTCTGCCTCTTGCCCCACACCCTGACCCCTAACCCCCTCTACCCGAGTCCCTCCCCCCAGCCTTTCTAGTTTAAAGTCTCCCCAGTAGCCTTTGCAAATCTCCCTGCCAGGATATTGGTCCTCCTCGGGCTCAAGTGCAACCCGTCCTTTGTGTACAGATCATGCCTTCCCCAAAAGAGGTCCCAGTGATCAAGAAACTTGAATCCCTGCCCACTGCACCAGTCCCCTCAGCCACGCATTTATCCTCCACCTCATTTCATTCCTACTCTCACTGTCACGCGGCACAGGCAGTAATCCTGAAATCGTTATCCTTTTGGTCCTTCTCCTTAACTTTCCCCCCAACTCCCTAAATTCTCCCTTCAGGACCTCGTCACTTTTTCTGCCTATGTCATTGGTACCTATGTGTACCACAACATCAGGCTCCTCTCCCTCCCTTATCAGAATCCTTTGGACACGTTCTGACACATGCGAGACCCTGGCACCAGGGAGGCAAACTACCATCCGGGTCTCCCGACTGCGTCCACAGAATCGCCTATCCGACCCCCTAACTATAGAGTCCCCTATTACAATTGCCCTCCTCTTTTTGCTACCCTTCTGAGCATCAGGGCCGGTCTCTGTGCCGGAGGCCCGGCCGCTGTTGCTGTCCCCAGCTAGGCTGTCCCCTCCAATCATACTCAAACCCGAGTACCTATTTTCCAGGGGTACGGTCACAGGGGTACTCTCCAGCCCCTGCTTCTGCCCCTTGCCCTTCCTAACTGTGACCCACTTGTCTGCCTTCTGTGGTCTGGGAGTGACTACCTCCCTGTAGCTCCTCTCTATGACCTCCTCTCTATGACCTCCTCACTCTCCCTGACCAGACGGAGGTCATCGAGCTGCTGCTCCAGGTTCCTAACACAGTCCTTTAGGAGCCCCATCTCGACACACCTGGCACAGATGTGGACGTCTGGAGGGCTATCAGATTCCCTGACCTCCCACATCTGACATCCAGAACAGTACACTGCCCCGGCCTTCATACTCCCCCCTTACACAGGATACAATATCAACACAACATAAAATCACTACAAACTGCTGAAATCTGACTGTAAATCAGCTGTTTACCCTGGTCCACTTCCCAGCAATCAGCTGCTTACCCTAGTCCACTTCCCACCAATTAGCGGCTTCCTCAAAAAAACCCACTTCTCCAAATGGAACGTTATGGATTTAGGTAAGCCCCGCGCTTGATTTTAAAGCTTACCGGCCGGGTGTCGCTCCTCCCCCTCCTTCTCTTCCAATGGCTCCTGTGGGCCTCTGAAAAAACAAGCTCCGCACTTGATTTTAAAGCTTACCGGTCGGGTGTCGCTCCTCCCCCTCCTTCTCTTCCAACGGCTCCTGTGGGCCTCTCTTTTAGTAACTGGCTTTTTTTTTTTTTCTTTTCTCTTTGTTTGTCAATCTTTCTTTTGTCCTTTTCTTTTCTAGGGTCTATCTCTTAACCCCCTTTCTCTAATTCTTTGACCAAGGGTTTCTTCTCCCCTTTGGCACGCTCTTTCACTTTCACAACTCTTTTCACCTTCTTCACTCTTTCCTTCTATTCTTTTTCTATAAAAGCCATAAAATTATGGGGTACAATGAATGTAACAATATATATGTGATGCACATTGATGTATTTGCCTCTAATAAAAAAATAAATAAATAAATAAATAAAAGTAATACTTTTATTTTACCACATAGGTAAATTGAATTTTGAAGAAATTCAATTTTGAATTGTGAAGAAGCCCCACCAGGTGCATGCGCGTCATTACTTCCGACGCATGGCGCACCGACGGGCTGGAGAGCGCAGCTCCACCAGCGGTAAGTAGTAAATCGGCAGGTAAGTGTTTTAAAACTTTTCTACGGGTACTTAAACTCCATGAGACTGGCTCAGGAGCCAGCGGGAGTTGTTAGACAATGGAGCTAGTTGTAAAAAGGTCTGTCCGTAGTAGGAGCTTAACTCGCGGGCCCGCGGTTAGTGCTTGCAGATCGGGTAGGGAGATACCGGCTGCAGTAACGCCGGCTCTGACACCGACTGCTGATCTACCGGCAGCTCAACTGCCTCCATTAACTCCAGTGTTTCAGGGTGCTGAGGCCACTCCGGCAGGGAGGAAGGCCAAAAATAAATCTCTCAGGCCCGTTTTATCTGACGAGTCTGATGAGAAAAACTCCTCTCCTTCCAACAAGAAGGTCTGGGGATGGCTTAATCAAATGGAGAAAATGCTGCAAACAATGATGAGCCACAAAATATTCCAATTGGGGTCGAATGCCCCTAGGATTCCCCAAACAGCCACACGCAGAGGCCCATATGGCGAGGAGGACTTTACCACCTAAGAATATCAGTGGGAATCACCCTCGCCAGCACCTTGTTTAGGGCTGGTAGAGACCTCCCTGGAGCAAGACTCGGAGAGCCAGGGCACGAGGAGTCTGACCCTGAAGTTGGTGTCACTGCTTTTGGGCACACACCAAGGCACATGACCCATGCTCCAGGTGTCCCGGATGTGGCAAGAAATTTTGCCATTCCTGAGGGTACTGGTGAGTCCATGGAGGAAAATCTGGAACATCAACTACATGGCCTCTCACCAGCTACAGGATTCCATTATGGAACAAACGACCACGCGTTACCTGTTAACTGTGTGTCGCTCGAGGTGCCCACTGTGAACTCTGCTATCTGGGCACAAATGAGTACAACGATGCATGGACAATAGATTCGGTTCCAGCGAGTCCTCAAATTGGTGGGGGCAGGGATCACGGCTTTTGCAAAATGGTCCAATGGGCACCAATGTCCAGGACACAGTAGGATATGTTGGGCCTGCTGTGCAATGCATACTTTGAAATCAACTGCATCTGGAAAATTGCTATTAAGCCGACACTGAACCCATGATTTGCAGCTCTGTGCAGGTCATCGAACTTTCAAGCGCCAAATTTTTTATTTGGTGAGGACCTGCTCAAACAGGTCAAAGACCTGGAAGAAGAGGCCAAAACAATTGGCCTCATGAAAACTTACGTCCCTTCGGCCAGGATGCCACCTCGCAGGTCTTTTTCGACACGACGGGGGTCAGATCCTGGGGCAGGCCCAAGCAGAGTGGTTCCAGTGGGACGGTGTTATTACCCACCTGTATACGCCAACTACAACCCCAGCATGGCTAGGAGAACAAGAACTTCAGGGTCGACTATGGAGGTACGGGTGATTCATTGTCCAGGATAAATCCTCTGGGGAACAACCTCTGGTTGGGGGTAGGTTACAGTTATTTTATGATGAATGGTGCTGCATAACATCTGATCTGTTTATACTGGACACTGTCTCAGGGTCTCGAATAGAGTTTATATCAGGAATTCATCCACCTGCACAAAATATGCCTGGTCGGGTATTGTTTTTTTCTGGACCAGAAACTCTGCAGCTAAATAAAGAAATTGGGGTTTTGTTCCAAAAAGGGGTAATTGAGAGGACGACTTACGATCCTCAACAATTTGTGTCCAATATATTCCCCAGACAGAAAAAATAAGATGGTGGGTGTCGAGTCATTCTGGATCTAACCCGGTTAAATTCCTATGTCCAGTATAGGCATTTTAAAATGGACACCTTCAATACTGCTAAACAGCTGTTATCAGAAGGTTGTTATATGGCAACCGTAGATCTGAAAGATGCATATTATTCAGTACCAATTCATCATCAGTACCGGAGATACTTGAAATTTAGTTGGATGAGACAGCTGTGGCAATGTAAGGTGTTGTCCAATGGGTTAACCTCAGCTCCTCGGTTGTTCGCAAAATTGTTAAAACCAGTACTTCGTGCCCAGAATGACATTGTGATGGCTTATCGAGATGGTATTTTAATTATAAGCAACACTCAGGAAACAGCTGAGGAGTCGGTTTCAGCAACCAAACACCTGTTTGAGAGGTTAGGTTTTCTCGTCCATCCAACAAAATTCAAGCTAGAGCCATCCCAAAAAATGGACTATTTGGGGTTTGTCATTGATTCAGTTGATATGTCAGTGATTTTGCCTACGGCCAAGGCTGTTGAAATCACGGAGGTCTGTACCAATCTCGCAGAAAAGCAACAACCCTCCATCTGGCAAGTAGCCAGTGTTATTGGTAAATTGGTGGCGGTTTTCCCTGCAGTGGAGTTTGGACCCCTGCACTATCAAAGTTTGCAACGAGCTAGAGAACAAGCACTTAAAGAACATGCAGGTTATTTTGATAGACCTATGCAGTTGCCAGCCAAAGCCATCGCTGAATTACAATGGTGGATAATCAATATTGCACAAAGTACGAAAAATATTTTGATTCAACAACCTTCAGTAGTTTTACAAACAGATGTGAGTGCTTTGGGATGGGGAGCCACGGACAGCGAGTCTAGCTGTGGTGGTAGATGGAGTGTGCAAGAGGAGTTAATCCTGCAAAGGCATGGTATAAATAACTTAGAATTGTTGGGTGCATTCTATGGATTAAAAGCTTATTATTCATCAATGAATAATTTACATGTTCAGCTCCAGATTGACAATACCACTGCTGTTGCTTATATCAATCGCATGGGAGGAATAAGGTCAATATCATGTGATAATCTGGCTAACTTAATTTGGGACTGGTGTATTTCCAGAAATATCTGGGTCTCAGCTATCTACCTACCAGGTAGAGATAATGTGGTGGCAGACAACAGGTCACGGAAATTTAATGACAACATAGAATGGATGCTAAATCCTGATGTTTTTTAAATTATTATCAGCCATTATGGTTTGCCAGATATACAGTGGCTTGCAAAAGTATTCATACCCCTTGAACTTTTCCACATTTTGTCACGTTACAAATACAAACGTAAATGTATTTTATTGGGATTTTATATGATAGACCAACACAAAGTGGTGCATAATTGTGAAGTGGAAGGAAAATGATACATGGTTTCCAAATCTTATTACAAATAAATAACTGAAAAGTGTGGCGTGCAAAAGTATTCAGCCCCCCCCCCCCCTCCTGAGTCAATACTTTGTAGAACCACCTTTCGCTGCAATTACAGCTGCAAGTCTTTTGGGGTATCTCTACCAGCTTTGCACATCTGGAGACTGAAAATTTTGCCCAGTCTTCTTTGCAAAATAGCTCAAGCTCAGTCAGATTGGATGGAGGGCGTCTGTGAACAGCAATTTTCAAGTCTTGCCAGAGATTCTCAATTGGATTTAGGTCTGGACTTTGACTGGGCCATTCTAAGACATAAATATGCTTTGATCTAAACCATTCCATTGTAGCTCTGGCTGTATGTTTACGGTCGTTGTCCTGCTGGAAGGTGAACCTCTGCCCCAGTCTCAAGTCTTTTGCAGACTCTAACAGGTTTTCTTCCAAGATTGCCCTGTATTTGGCTCCATCCATCTTCCCATCAACTCTGACCAGCTTCCCTGTCCCTGCTGAAGAAAAGCATCCCCACAGCATGATGCTGCCACCACCATGTTTCACAGTGGAGATGGTGTATTCAGGATGATGTGCAGTGTTAGTTTACCGCCACACATAGCATTTTGCATTGAGGTCAAAAACTTCAATTTTGGTCTCATCAGACCAGAGCACCTTCCTCCACATATTTGCTGTGTCTCCCACATGGCTTGTGGCAAACTGCAAACGGGACTTCTTATGGCTTTGTTTCAACAATGGCTTTCCTCTTGTCACTCTTCCATAAAGTCCCGATTTGTGGAGTGCACAACTAATAGTTGTCCTGTGGACAGATTCTCCCACCTGAGCTGTGGATCTCTGCAGCTCCTCCAGAGTTACCATGGGCCTCTTGGCTGCTTCTCTGATCAATGCTCTCCTTGCCTGGCCTGTCAGTTTAGGTGGACGGCCATGTCTTGGTAGGTTTGCAGTTGTGCCATACTCTTTCCATTTTCGGATGATGGATTGAACAGTGCTCCGTGAGATGTTCAAAGCTTGGGTTATTTTTTTATAACCTAACCCTGCTTTAAACTTCTCCACAACTTTATCCCTGACCTGTCTGGTGCGTTCCTTGGGCTTCATGATGCTGTTTAGAAACATAGAAACATAGAAATTAGGTGCAGGAGTAGGCCATTCAGCCCTTCGAGCCTGCACCGCCATTCAATATGATCATGGCTGATCATCCAACTCAGTATCCCGTACCTGCCTTCTCTCCATACCCTCTGATCCCCTTAGCCACAAGGGCCACATCCAACTCACTCTTAAATATAGCCAATGAACTGGCCTTAACTACCCTCTGTGGCAGAGAGTTCCAGAGACTCACCACTCTCTGTGTGAAAAAGTCTTTCTCATCTCGGTCTTAAAGGATTTCCCCCTTATCCTTAAGCTGTGACCCCTTGTCCTGGACTTCCCCAACATCGGGAACAATCTTCCTGCATCTAGCCTGTCCAACCCGTTAAGAATTTTGTAAGTTTCTATAAGATCCCCTCTCAATCTCCTAAATTCCAGAGAGTATAAACCGAGTCTATCCAGTCTTTCTTCATAAGACAGTCCTGACATCCCAGGAATCAGTCTGGTGAACCTTCTCTGCACTCCCTCTATGGCAATAATGTCCTTCCTCAGATTTGGAGACCAAAACTGTACGCAATACTCCAGGTGTGGTCTCACCAAGACCCTGTACAACTGAAGTAGAACCTCCCTGCTCCTGTACTCAAATCCTTTTGCTATGAAAGCTAACATACCATTCGCTTTTTTCACTGCCTGCTGCACCTGCATGCCTACTTTCAATGACTGGTGTACCATGACACCCAGGTCTCGCTGCATCTCCCCTTTTCCTAATCGGCCACCATTTAAATAAATTAGTTTGTTCACTAATGTTCTCTAACAAACCTCTGAGGCCTTCACAGAACAGCTGTATTTATACTGAGATTAGATTACACACAAGTGGACTCTATTTACTAATTAGGTGACTTCTGAAGGCAATTGGTTGCACTGGATTTTATTTAGGGGTATCAGAGTAAAGGGGGCTGAATACTTTTGCACGCCACACTTTTCAGTTTTTTAGTTGTAAAAAAAAATTGAAAACCATGTATCATTTTCCTTCCACTTCACAATTATGCCCCACTTTATGTTGGTCTATCACATAAAATCCCAATAAAATACATTTACGTCTGTGGTTGTAACGTGACACAATGTGGAAAAGTTCAAGGGGTATGAATAATTTTGCAAGCCACTCTAGATCTGTTTGCATCCAGGCTAAATCACCGGTTGCCTAAATACGTTTTGTAGGAACCGGATCCAGGAGCAGTAGCGGTGGATGCATTCTCGCTATATTGGGGACTACGTTCTTTTACGCTTTTCCCCCATTCTGCCTCATTAGGCAATGCCTCACCAAAATAGAGCAGGACTCCGCCTCAGGTGTTTTGGTGGTTCTGGACTGGCCTACACAGCCATAGTTCCCATTGGTGCTGAGAATGATGACTCAGCCATTCATGGCTGTCCCCAACTGCAGTCATTTGTTGGTGCATTCAGTAACAGGAGAAAGTCATCCGTTACATGATCGTATTAATCTGTTAATCTGCAGGTTCTGACCAGACCGTTCCAAGGGCTTGGACTGTCGAGTAGGGCCATGGATGTGATAACTGCAGCTTGGAGCAATAGCACTAAAAAACAATATGTGTCTCCTATTAAGAAATGGGAGATGTTTTGCTTGCAGTTAGATATTTCTTATCATACTGCAAGCATACCGGATGTATTGGAGTTCCTTGCTACATTGCATTTTGATGAACACTTGAGCTATAGTACCATTAATAGTGCTCGGAGTGCTTTGTCCTCCTATTTAGGGCAGTTTTCAGAACAACAATCTATCGGGTCTCATACGTTAGTGCCCCGATTCATGAGAGGAATCTTTAACAAGAACCCTCCTAAGCCTAGATATACAGAAATCTGGGATGTCAGTATAGTGCTCACACTGCTTCGGCAATGGGCTCCAATTACGTCACTGCCTTTCAGAAGTTAACACTTAAAGCGGTTATGCTCATGGCGCTAGTATCAGCGCAATGAGTGCAAACATTGCAAAAGCTACGGCTAGATAGCATGTACTCTTCTGTAGATAACATTACGTTTTATGTGTATGATTTAATCAAACAAAACAGGCCAGGAATGTTTTAATGTTTTAAGTTTTAAAGCATACCCCGTTGACCAAACGCTATGTGTAGTCAAGCACCTGAGTCAATATATCGAGGTAACTAAGAGTCTCAGAGGCTCTGAGACAGCAATGCTCATCAGCCACAAAAAAACTCATAAAAAGGTGTCAGTACAAACTATTCCTACATGGTTAAAACAGGTTTTGGATTGTGCTGGAGTAGACACTCATGTGTTTAAATCTCACTCCACCAAGGCGGCATCAACATCCGCAGCGAAAGCACAGGACATGCCTCTAGACTAAATCCTCGGGGCCGCAGGATGGTCTAGGGAGGCGACCTTCTCAAAATTCTATGATAAACCCATCCTGACAGTGCAAGGTTTTGAGCATGCTGTTTTGGGTTTGGTTTGATTTATTTTATTTCTAAATTTCATTTGTAATTTCCCCCTGGGACAGAGGGGTTAATACTGTTTTGTTTATTATTATTAAAAAATGTTTATTGGATAATTCGAAGCAATGTTCAATACATTATTTATTCACTACTGCGTCAACTGAAGCAGTGTATCGTATGGAATGGATCTACGGCATGAAATCACAGAGCTTTGAAATCTTCACGCAGTCACTCACGTGACTCCGAAGTAAAATAGTAAGATTAAACAAGAACTTACCAGTTTGAAGTTTGATCTTTATTTTATGAAGAGTTACGATGAGGGATTACATGCCCTCCGCTCCCGGCCCTCATAATTGCAAAGATCATCTGGTAGTTCCAGTCTTCTGAGTCTTACTCTATCACTTCGACTATAGTTTCTGTGTTTTCACGCCACTGCTTTAAAGTATGACGCGCATGCGCCTGGCGGGGCTTCTTCACACAATCCCTCATCGTAACGCCTCATAAAATAAAGATCAAACTTCAAACTGGTAAGTTCTCGTTTAATCTTACTATTTTAACTCATTGATCCAAAATAATGTCTTTGTGACCAGGTTATGATATAATTAATCATGCTTTAAATAAAGAAGTCTCTGAATGAGAAAATAAACTCTGAAACTACAGGTTTTACTGAGCAGGGTACACAAAAGGCTGGAGAAACTCAGCGGGTGCAGCAGCATCTAAGGAGCGAAGGAGATAGGCGACGTTTCGGGTCGAGACCCTTCTTCAGACTGGTTTTACTGAGCACTTTGGCTGTTGATCAATGGATTCCTCTCATCTTTTCTCGCTTTCTGTGCTCTTAAATCTATGGCTGTGAATTTTGCAGAGGGAAAGAGCAAACTACTTGATCTGTTTAGCAAATATTAATGGGAAGAACAGTGGCATGGCATGGGGTCAAGTCATTAGCTAATCCATTCATCATTTGAAGAATGTCAACAAGGATTGAGAGTAGATTAGGCAAATATTGTTCTGTTTAATGTCAAGGCCTCTCCAGCTGGTGCCCATTCCTCTCATCCAGAGATGAACATTTGCTCATTACTTTGTCACTCCCCTTGCAGCTAATACTCCTCACCATTTCTGGATCTGAAGAGAACTACTTCCACTGGACAAATCACAGCATTGAGACCAAAAGTTTGACCAGCTGTTCTGAACAAAGGATTCTTCAATTAGGAGCTGAGCCAGCATCCTCTTTTAACTCAGAATCACCAAAGTGATCTCTGAACACTGTGCAGGGAACTGCAATAGGATAGAGGATTGAGATTGTACTGGTCAGAAATTTGAAGCTTCCAACATTGACATTTACTAAGACGTTTTAACTTTGCTAATGCTCCTTCAAAAAATACAGAGGGGAATGCCTTCCGTGTTTCCATGGCGATCGTAGATTAAAACAAAATGTCACCAGTCCTTTGGACTGCCAGGCATTGGAATATTGGCTTTCATACAGGATAGTTCACTTCTTGTTCAACAGATTTATAATTTGTACTCTAATTAGAAAGAAATTTGACTTCAGAAAAGGTCAGCCAACGCTGAGGATACATTTCATATCAATCACCACCTTTGTGCGGTTTAGTTCAAAAATAATCTACATGCAATTCACATACTGGAAACTACTTGGAAAATAAAATCTCCGACAGTATTCTTGAGATTTGCTTGTAAGTACAGTTGGCCTTTAACAATGCTCTACATTAGCAGGAATTAATACAACCAATACTCACAACTTGGTACACTTTTTAGAGCAACATGTACCAGTCCCTTGAAGTGTACTGGGCAAAACAGCCTAAGTCTGCTACAACTGAACATTTCACTCATTGATACCTGATAACTGAGCACACATTTGCAGAGCACTTGCGGTAGCCACCAATTGAAATATTTAACATATTATAACACCAATTTGCATTTACAGGTATAAATTCTCTAAAGCAGAAGAGAAAGAAAGCACTTCACAACACAAAATCAACAATGTACTGAAAATGAGTGGGAATAACTTTCCTGTGTTTCAGGCGCAGGTTTTGCATAGCTATATTATTGGTGGCCTCAAGTGGTCACTGGTGGTCTTTGTTTGCCTGCCTTTCATCCCATTTTAAGGTAAATTAAAATGATCTATACATTTCCCCAACCTACCCCATTTTCAAAGGACCTAAATTTTGATATTGTCCAGATTTAATAATTTTAAACGTTTTGATTTTATCGCTTGGTGTTGCTCAAAGCCGTTTATCTGAATGTTGTTCATTGCTGCCTTGTACGCATTGCCGGCACATCAATGTACTGTCCATTGAAATAGGGGACGGGCCTTTCCTTTGATATAGTTAAGTCACTACTTCAGTGGACAGTTAAAAATGAACCACTTAGTGGAACTGGAGCCACTTAGAAATGGTTAAATGGATAATAATGGCACATTATACTCCCTGAAGAATATTGACAATTTAGTTACACTGCTTGGTGTTCTATCTGTCGTACTTATGATGTCTGTAAGAAAGACCAATTAAACTACCCAACATTATTAATGTTGCACTTCCAATGTAATCTATTTGGTCATGATTTCAATTTTTGGTAATTTGTGCATGATGCTGGCACTGAATCCAGCTATTTGTACAACTCCTAGGCGCTGTAATTAGTTAGGAGCAACAGCAAAGAATAGAAGTATTTGTCAAGTGCATAGAAACTTCATGGTTACTTATTTTGATCACTGCTACAAAGCAATTAGGTACCCAGGCTTCATCATAAAACGTGTGGAAAATTTGATTTTTTTTCAGTAAATATAAATCATGTTAGTTAGTGTCTTCACACAATCATTGGGACATGTACAGCAAATGAAATGACAGGATAATCTATCTTCACAATAACCTCAGCCGCAAAGTAATATTAAAAAAATCTGAAGAACAATATCTTGCTGTCTCTTTCAATCTAAATTATTTTTTATTTGTCAGTCAAATTTAATTAAAATTTCTCCTGAAACATTAAGGAAAGAAAAAAAAGATCAAGATACCGTGTTTAACTTCAGAATTTATTTTTGCCCTGAAAGAAAATGATTTGATCTAATTAACACTGAGATGATGAGGTGCTATGCAATAATTATACCTCTCTGGAGCAGCTGGCTTTATGAGTGGTGAAGTTATGGAACAGGGTATTTGCAATGTCCCCATTCTTAGCAGATAATGGTCACCACAAATGTATAAGAATGGATTTAGGAAGTAGAAAAGCATCAATATAAAAGTAAGATGTCATCATATTTATAATCTGGTTTATTCAATTGTACATGCTTAATTACAGAAACAACATAGCCAAAACGTTGGACCTGGTGAGAGTTTTAACATGCAATTCACACATAAGATATGCCTTTGTACACTTAAGATCACATTGGTCATTCCTGGATTGATTAACAACTAACGAGAAATAACCATGAGCACTTCTAGACTCCATTCGCCCTGACATTTGCTCATTATCAGGTGTGCATCAAATGACATTATTCAGTGACAGAGATCGGTTGTAAAAAAGTGCAAGCTATAAACTCCATTTGTAACTCTCAGTAAAAGAAGCAGCAAACCCCATCGCAAAGTGAACCACATTAAAGAGTTCCTGCAGAGGAATATTTATTTTTTTGCCACAGACCTTCTCTATATTCCAATATTGTCCGCAAGCATCAGTGATCGAGTTGTGAATATTGAATTCAATACATATAGTTGGAAGAATTGCAAGTTAATTACTGGCTCGCCTGGAAGGGCAGTTTGTATACCCAGATGGTGGGTAAATTAGAAGCAAAAGGACAGGGCTTGCCTCTCCTACAGTCACCATTGGAAAGTATTGTAAGACGAAGAATGTTTGATGGAGATACTGCATACACAGTATGGTCTCCTCTGCACTGAGGAAACCAAACACACATCGGCTGCGACGCGTCTATGTTCTGTGCATGCAGCGATCCTAAGCTTCTGGTGCATGATACTTTAATTATCTGATACATTTTCATTCCGACACATCAGTCTATGGGCTTCTGTACTGTTCTGACAAGGCTCAAAGTCAGCAAGGAACAGTATCTCATCTTCTGTAATGGTGGCCGTTTAGGAAAAGGGGAGATGCAACAAGACATTCAGATATTATCTGAATGGTGGCTGATTAGGAAAAGGGGAGATGCAACGAGACCTGGGTGTCATGGTACACCAGTCATTGAAAGTAAGCATGCAGGTGCAGCAGGCAGTGAGAAAGCGAATGGTATGTTAGCATTCATAGCAAAAGGATTTGAGTATAGGAGCAGGGAGGTTCTACTGCAGTTGTACAGGGCCTTGGTGAGACCACACCTGGAGTATTGTGTACAGTTTTGGTCTCCTAATCTGAGGAAAGACATTCTTGCCATAGAGGGAGTATAGAGAAGGTTCACCAGACTGATTCCTGGAATGGCAGGACTTTCATATGAAGACTGGATAGACTTGGCTTGTACTCGCTAGAATTTAGAAGATTGAGGGGGGATCTTATAGAAACTTACAAAATTCTTGACTTCCGGTAGGTGGCAGAGTATGGTGGCTGATTAGACAGAGAGCTCCGTACAGTCGGATAATTAAACCCCCCCTAAATTCAAAGTAAGCAAATATTAAAGTTTTAATGAGTACAGTATGAGTGGGGAGTCAAAACAAAGAGCAGAAAGTTGCAAGAAAAGATGCTGGAAAAGCAAGAAACAGAAGGTCAGGCCCGAAGCGACACAGACAAGCCAAAAACAAATAGGCTGGTGGAGACGATGCAACAGAGGCCCTTCATGAGGGATTAAAAGCATAAGTGCACAACTCAGCAACTTGAGAAGTGAATTAAAAGTGGACTTCACATCATTCAAAGACGATTTCAAGCGGGATATGAGAGAAGAGCTGGGAGAGGGCCCTTTCTGAGTGTTAGGCTTCCCCCCTCAATTTACAAAGGGATTTGGGTTCTATGGAGGAGAGAGAATACGCTTTTTTGGGTGTCCATATATGTTTTGATGTTTTGTTTGCTTTGCCAGGTAAAACACCTTTGTTTGTTCATATGTTTTAGTTTGTTGTTCAGAATGGTTCTGGTGTTGAGTTGAGGGGATACAGTGAAATCAATCACACTAAGTGTAATGATGCAATGTCAAAGACTTAAGCTGATGTCTCTAAATGTTAATGGTTTGGGTAATCCAATTAAGAGGGCTGAAGTCATGAATAAATTGAAAAAAGTGAAGATGCATATTATTTTCTTACAAGAAATCCATTTATCACAACAAGAGCATGAGAAGCTGAAAAGATTTGGATATAAAAACACATATTATAGCTCACATACTTGTAGTCATAAAAGAGGATTGGCAATGTTGATATCAAACTCAGTTAAATTCGAAATGTTTAAAGAAATAAAAAACAAGGAAGGGAGGTATATCATAGTAAAGGGCAAAGTTGATAATATACTGTCACTGGTGAATATCTATGCTTCCCCCAGATAGTGATAAACATTTTTTCAAATCCGTATTTGATATTATTGCAATGGAAGCAGAAGGAATATGTATATGTGGGGGGGATCTGAATGTTGTACTGAATCATAGGCTTGATACGACAAGTAAAAGAAGAATAAGAACCAGTTAACAAAACTACTAAACACTACCTGTGAAGAATTTGGTTTTCTTGAAGTCTGGAGGAATCTTCACCCTCTAGAAAGAGACTATACACATTACTCAATACCGCACTCGGTATACTCCAGAATAGACTATTTCTTAATGCAGAAAGAAGACTGTTATATCTTCCAGGAATATTATAAAGAATTATATACACAAACCTCTACAGTAGATGGGGAATCAATGAGGACTTTTTTAAGTACAAAAGATCTGCCCTGTATTGGAGAGACACAAAATAAAATAATCACAGCAGAAATATCACTGGAGGCGATAGAGAAGACGATTGGTAGGATGAAATCAAACAAGGCCCCAGGCAGCAACGGTTTCCCTATAGAATGGTATAAAATAGTAAGATTAAACGAGAACTTACCAAGTTCGAAGGTTGATCTTTATTTTATGAGGAGTTGCGGTGAGGGATTTCGTGAAGACCCCGCCAGCACGCATGCGCGACATCCTTCAAAGCAGCGGTGTGGAATCACAGAACGCACCATGACTGAAAATAGTAAGATGAAGAATGTAGAACTTCCCAGTTGACCTTATGATAGAGGGTGGGAGCGGTGGGCATGAAATCCCTCACCGCAACTCCTCATAAATTAAAGATCAACCTTCGAACTTGGTAAGTTCTCATTTAATCTTACTATTTTACTTCGGAGTCACGTGACTGACTTCGTGAAGATTTCAAAGCTCTGTGATTTCACGCCCTGGACAACGTCCATGCTATCACACTGCCGCAATCCTGATGGAGGAAGGCTGTTAATGCAGTTCAGTCGAAACAGGCTGAAAAATAATGCATATTTATTAACCAAATAATAATAAACAAATAACCCCTAATTCAGGGACAAACATTCACTGAGTGGCTCCCAGCACAGCTTCTGCGAATGTCGCAGGGGCGACCAGTGGTTTATTGTAGAACCTTTGGAAGGTTGCTTCACTGGCCCAGCCCGCGGTGGCGAGGATGTGGTCCATGGGCACCTCCATGGCCCTTGCCGCTGATGTGGATGCAGCCCTAGTGGAATGAGATTTAAAAATGTTAGTAGCGACTCCTGCTGCACCCAACACCGCCCTGAGCCACCTGGCGATAGTCTGTACAGTCACCCGATGATGCGGAGGTTTGTGGCTGATGAGGAGCCCCTGCTCCTTCTTCCTGATGGTTCTGGTAATTCGGATGTAGTGGTGGAGATGGGTGACTATGCAGAGGGTGGCATCAGTAGGGTATGCCCGAAACTCCAACTGCAGCCCATGAGCCCCAGGCCTGTGCTGCTTCAGTAAGTCCTGGACAAAGAAATTCACCTGTGTAGGGGTGGAGACCATGCTCTCCAGCCGGAGCATTTGTAATGCCTGGACTCGTTGAGCTATAGTCAGTGCCGTAAGCATCACCACTTTGAGGGTTTCCCAATCGGAAGCCATGGTCGTTTCAAAATTTTAAGGACCATCGGGTACCATGGCTGAGTAGGACAGTTGATAATGATCAATATGCCAGTTGCAGAGTCCAGTTTAATTTTCTGCAATACCCAACTGATGAGGCAAAATGGGGGAAATGCGTAGCAAAACCATTTCCCCCAATGGATAGAAAATGCATCCATTGCTATTGCCCCAGGGTCTGGTTCCCAAGGCACATACGTTGGTATCTGATGGTTCAACCTGGACACAAAGAGGTCAATATCTGGTGTCCCATAGTGAGCTATAATGTCTCCAAAAAGTTGGGGGTTCAACATCCACTCGATGTTGTCATTGAATACTCGTGACCTGGTGTCCGCCACTGTATTAAGCTTCCCTGGCAAATAGGTCGCTGTAACCCAAATATTTATCTCGATGCACCAGTAACAAATTGTGTTTGCCAATGCATCACAAGATAGCAACCTGATACCACTCATATGATTGATATAAGCCATCACCGTTGTGTTATCTATTTGGAGGCGGACATGTAAGTCCCGTGAGTTAGTACAGTAAGCCCGCAGTCCATGAAAAGCCCATAACATCTCAATATAATTTATCCCATGTGACTGAAGGAGGGTAGACTCTTGAGAGACCCATCTGCCACCACAACTGGACATGGTGTCAGTTGCACCCCAGCCTTGTGCACTTGCGTCAGTCTGTAGCACGACGGATGGGTTGCTTACTATGATGGATCTGTGACACTCGCTAATATTGTCAATGCACCATTGTAGCTCGGCTCTAGCCTTTGGTGGTAATCGGATTGGTCGATCAAAGTGCCCAGCATTTGCTTTTAATGCTGCGATCTTTGTTCTTTGTAAATTTTGGTAATGTAATGGGCCGAATTGTGCAGCTGAGAATGTAGCTACCAGTTGCCCTATTACTTTTGCCATTTGCTGGATGGTCGGTACCCTGGCGCAAGCAAGGCTATGGCACGCTTCTTTTATAGCCATAGCTTTGTTGGTTGGGATGGTGATCATCATTAAGGTTGTGTCTATGGTGAACCCCAAATATTCCATAACTGGAGAGGGGTGCAGTTTAGACTTGTCTGGATGGATTACAAGTCCTAGTTTCTCGAATAAAGATTTAGTCGCTGTAACTGCCCGTATAGCCAATTGGAGGGTCTGACCCACGATAAGGATATCATCTAAATATGCCATGACAATGTAATTTTGTTGTCGGAAGGGGGCCAATATAGGTTTCACTAATTTAGTAAATAGTCTGGGGGCTGTGGTGAGACCATTAGGCAATGCTTTGTATTCCCACAACTGTTCCTTCCAGACAAATTTCAGAAACTTTCTGTGAGATTCAGTGATGGGCACTGTATAGTATGCATCTTTTAAATCGATGCAGGCCATAAAGTATCCCGGGTAAAGCATCTGCTTGGCTGTTTCAAAGGTATCCATTTTAAATTGGGTATATTGTACAAAAGTGTTCAGCTCAGTTAGGTCTATAATAATTCGACACCCCCCATTTTTTTTGGTTTTGGTGAAGATGTTGGACACAAACTCAAGGGGTTTGTGCGTTGTTTTCCCAATCACCCCTTTTGCGGCAAGCCGTAAAATTTCGGCATGTCCTGCTTCAACCTCTTTTTGAGAGAGTGTAAATTTTCGATGAGGCGAATGCTGGGTAGGGGGATTTTGACCATCAATGAATTCTATGACATAACCTTGAACACTTTGTAAAATAAACTCGTCAGTGGTGATAGTGTCCCAAATTCCCCAAAAGGCCCGCAATCGTCCACCAATTTGTGCAGGAAGGGATGCTACTGTCTGAGAGGAACCAGGCCCCCTTACCTCCATGGTTAACGGCGGGTCCTGGCGTATGGCGTTTTGGGAGGACGTTGTGGAGGTTGTCGGGATGGCGGCCGCATCTTCCATGCGGGCCGTTGCAGGCCTTGCCCTAAAAAAGGCCGCTGTGGTTGGGGAATTGAAGGGGGATAGGTCCTTGGCGTCCTATCCGTCTGACGTGGTTTCCAGTTGGTGTATGGTTATTGCCGGTGGTATGGATGGGGTCTAGTTGGAGGAGGTTTCATAAGGCCCGCTGTTTTGGACTCCTCGTCTAGTTCCTTCACTTGTTTGCATAGATCTGTTCCACACAGTTGATGAGGCGGTGGAGCGGTAGATGGACGGCACAACCCTGCAAATTTGGGGTAGAGAGTGGGCTTTATGGAGCTCTTGGTCAGGCAGTTGATTTCGTACTGGGCGTTGCATAAGAGTGCCAGAGCATCCTGCTCGCTGGACACATTGTCCCCATCAAGGGTCCTAGCATACGCCGTTATGCCCATGGAAAGGAGCTTCAGGATACGCTGGAGACGGACATCCTGCATCTTGTTGGCCGTGCTGAAATGTCCCCAGATCTGAGCATTGACCAGGGGAACACTGAGGTTGATGCAGTTCTCAGGTGGTTTTATTTTCTCTATTGTCTCATTGAGTACCTGACCCTGAAGTTGGTGAGTGGTCAGGTAATCAATGGAGCCCGCCAGTTTGTGGTGCAGGGGTTCCCCTGTTTGTGTGGTCATGGCAAACTTGCTCACCACATCCAGCATATCCACCTCGTGCTCTGGTTCTGCGGTCTCTGGCAATCCCGGGTGGTCTTCGAAAACAGCGGCCGGGCAACTGCCGGCACTTCTGGCTGGTGAAGACGAGAGGCTGAGTGGACTCCTGGCGTGGCTTGAAGAGGACCGCGAGTCCCGTTCATCCCGGTCCCTGTCCCGCTGGAGGAGTTGTTCCACTAAGAGCTCCAACCGCTCAATGCGACCGTCCCTGGTACTTGCAGCAGACAAGCCGACTTCCCCAGGCCCTGCGATTTCACTGGGGCTTCCACCATCGGACCACACCTCCGTAAGGTGCTGACTAGGGTTCGATGGCAGGTCGTTGTGGACTATCACCCAAGTAGGCTCATATGACTCCCGCACGGACTCTCCGCTAGTCTGTCTTCTCGCAGACTGTGGCGGCCCACCTGGCTGGTACGAAGGCAGGTGAGTTGGATCGGCGCCGGCCCCCGGAACCTGGCTCCCCGGAGTCCGTGCAGGCTTACCTCCACTGTCGCCCAATAATCAGCGTGGAGGCGCATGGTCGGCCGCTCCCAGTGCTAAGCGGACCGACCGTCTACTGCTTCCACCAACGCCCTTGACCGCAGCCTGACGAGGTGTGTTGCCGGCAGCACCTGCTCCTGCAGGCCTGCTCGACGCAGCAGTAGTTCTGCCAGACTGCCCTACGACAGATTTCCCAGGAAGTTGTACGTGGCGGCGTGCAGCTGCAGGGCTCCCCATTCAGGTGTTGAGTCGGGCGCTGGTGTAACGGGAGCGCCCGTGTAACGGGAGCGCCCGACTTCCACATTCTTGCCCCCCCCATTCCTGCCGGTGGTGCTTGCAGCTCCGGTGACAAAGGCCGCTGGCTGGTCAATGCCCCGCGGCTCCTGGAGAGCGTTGCCTTCCGTTTCCCTTACTCCATCCTGTAGGAGTAAGGTTCTACTTACCTGACGGTCCTTATGAAGGAGCTGGTGGAGTGAGCGCACTCCCCCCCCAAGCTTGTCGAGGCAAATGCGCACGACGATATGTCGTGCATGCGTGCTGGCGGGGTCTTCACGTGACTCCAAAGTAAAATATTTCGGAATGAGCTGAACCCACAGCTTCCCAGAACCTTTAACTGGATTATCAAAGAAGGCAAGACACCCCCGTCATGGAAAGAGACAATTATAACATTAATCCGCAAAGAGAACAAAGACAAGGAAAATTGTACCAACTACAGACCGATATCAATTCTAAATGTGGACTATAAATTATATTTCTCAATTATCTCCAAACGATTTGAAAAGTTCATGCCAGATTTAATTGATGAAGACCAGACTTGTTTTATAATAGGCAGACAAACACAGGACAGCATTAGAAAAACCCGACATATAATACACAAGATTCAAATGGAAAGTACGCGTGCTGTCCTGGTAAGTCTAGACGCGGAAAAGGCTTTTGATAGGGTTAATTGGGAATTCTTATATCAAACACTAGAAAGATTTGGTTTTACCAAAGATTCAATTCAAGTTATTAAAGCAATTTACCAGCAACCTACTGCAAGAGTAAAGGTGAATGGGTCCTTAACTGAGAGATTTGTGTTAGGAAGAGGAACGAGACAGGGATGTTGTCTTGGCCCTACCCTGTTTGCGATATATATTGAACTGTTGGCTCAAGCGATTCGTCAAGATAGGGAACTGAGGGGAGTAACTATAAGAGACAGAAAACATAAAATTGGCCTTTTTTTGCAGATGATGTAATGATGTATCTCATGGAAGTAAACACCTCATTTCCAAGGATGATGGGGTTCATAGATAAATTTAATTTTTAAGCTGGAGTAACAACGTGGGCCAGGTAACATCTCTGGAGAATGTGGATAGGTGACGTTTCGGATAAGAGCACGTCTTCTGAAGAAGAATCTCGACCCGAAAAGTCACCTATTCCTTCTCTCCAGAGTTGCTGCCTGACCCTCTGAGTTACTCCAGCTTTTTTGTGTCTATCGTTGAATGGGTGACTTTTTGGTTCGAGACCCTTCTTCGGACTGAAAATAAAACTGGCCTCACGTGAAGCGGCTTGCAAATTAAAACATAAAATCAAGAAATGTTAAAGGTTGACTCATTTATGTGCTGCTATTCATTCACCTGGCCTATTGCTGTCCTCCCTCGTCTACCGTGAGCACTGGACAACTCACCGGGTGCAAACCTCCGCTGCATCCCGGGCAGAGGGCGGAGGGCGACGATCACTGGACTGACCGGCAAGTAGAGGCGGCGGGTCGGCCAAGCCCGGCTCCCCGCCACCAGGATAGACACCAACTACTGGAGTAAACTCAGCGGGAACTCTGGAGAAGTCTGAAGTAGGGTCTCAACCCGAAATCTCACCCATCCCATCTCTCCAGAGATGCTGCCTGTCCCTTGGAGTTACTCCAGCATTGTGTGTGTCTATCTTTGGTGTAAACCAGCATCTGCAGTTCCTTCCCAATCCCACACTCTCGGCCCCGGGGAGTGGATGGAGCATCACAAGTGGACACATCCCACCCACCGCCCCAGACTTGCCCCTCCGGCAGGTCTTTAACGGCGTCCTAAAGCCGTTCATTGAGACAGAGTGACGAATACGAAGCCACAGGGCAGGCACCTCAGTAATAAAGGACAAGTGGCAGATCATCGCAGAAAGGACGAAGATAGACACAAAATGCTGGATTAACTCGGCGGGACAAGCTGCATCTCTGGAGAGAAGGAATGGGTGGCGTTTCGGGTAAGTCTGAAGAAGGGTCTCGACTCCATTTATTCTCTCCAGAGATGCTGCCTGGTCCGCTGAGTTACTCCAGCATTTTGTGTCTATCTTTGGTTCAGTCTTTACTCGAGCGAACAAACAGATTATAAGAAAGTTCCCACGGTAGACTCACGAGTCACTAAGGTAAACGCACGGGGCCATTACGTTATTACTACGAGTTTAAATGTTTCCATTTTTAACTTGAACAGTTAATTTGACTCGTGGAAAAAATCAAACATGTTTGATTTTTTTCGCGAGTTAACAAGTTTCCCCGAGTACCTGCCGTTAGCGCCACGAGTCGATAAGTTGCTCGTGTGAGTTCCGACGTTCCCGCTACGTGATCACCACGAGTGAAAACTTGGGGTCACTCGTGGGCAAACTCGCACTGTGAGACATGGGTTTAAAGGGATCAGGGGGTATGGAGAGAAGGCAGGTACAGGATACTGAGTTGGATGATCAGCCATGATCATATTGAATGGCGGTGCAGGCTCGAAGGGCCGAATAGCCTACACCTGCACCTATCTTCTATGTTTCTATGTAAGAGGCACATTGCATCAGAGCAAGGGACTCTTGAAGGGAATGGTCCCTCTGAAATGTTAGAACGGTGGGGAGGGGAGTGGAAGGCATAACAGTGTTCAACATTTTCTGTTTGTATTTGATTAGAGAATCGATTTTATTGATTGTGATTGAGGGAGAAATATTTGTTTGGACACTTTTCTTCATGTTTGGAATCTGCGTCTGAGAGACATGGAACCTTGATATATTCTCCCATTCAAACGATTCCCCATTTGAAAGCCCGGTGCTGCTTTCTTATTTCATTATGACACAAAAGGAGGTCATACAGCTCATTTGGTCCATGCTGTCTCCCAGTAAGCAATCCCAAAACACCTATGCCTCCTCTCTTTGTTTCCCCTAAGGCCTACAAGTTATTCCTTCCAATAATTACTTTGATTTGTTACCCTAGACTAAGGAGAAATGTACAGAAGGCAATTAATCTACCAATACAGCTTTTAGACATGGGAGGAAGCTGGACATGAAAAATGTAATAGGAACCTGAGGAGCAACTTTTTCACACAGACAGTTGTGGGTATATGGAGCGAGCTGCCAGAGGCCGTAGTTGAGGCAGGTACTATAACAACATTTAAAAGACATTAGGAGAGGTACATGGATAGGAAAGGTATAGACGGATGTGGGTCAAATGCAGCCAGGTGAGACTAGTGTAAATGGGGCATCTCGATCACTGGGTATTTTGGGCCGAAGGCGCTGTTTTCTACTCCTCCATGACCTGTGGTGTCCTCCTCAGACACCACATGGATTGCACCTGTTCTGAATCAAACCTGATCGTTGGAGTGTGGGCACTACGAAATGTTGCTTCCGTTTGGCACTGCAGTTTAAATGTAGATTTTTGTGTTGAATAAGACTAAACTACCAACTGCCTCAACAGGTGACAATACTATCGACAGACACAAAGGAATAGTTTCTGTTTAACAGGATATTGCAAGTAACATTTCCCAAGTATTTGTAGCATGGTGTCAACTTTGTACAGCATATATAAATGACTTGGATGAAGATTTAGGGAGCAATGTAACCACGTTTTCATCTGAGATTCTAGTGTAGATCATGACATGGGTGAGTGGGCAAAGCAGTATTAGGTGGAATTTGCAGAATTTTAGGGTTAAGGAATCATTAGAGCTTTTTAATTCACTCCACATATGCAGGTCTTTCATAATGCAATCTTTCCAGTAGCTGACCCTTTTCTTGTGGTCCTTCAGTTCTTTTGTTCAAGAAATTAGCTAATTCCGTTTTGCAGACTGAATCCATGAATCCCGCCATGAAACCAAGCATAGAGTCAGCAGCCGTTGGGCCGAACACTTATGCTCCCTCCCATAGGCTTGTGGGATCTCCCAGATGCTAACCATTTTAACTCCCCTTCCCATTCCCAAACTGGCCTTTCTGCCCTGAGCCTCCTCCATTGCCACAGTGAGGCCACACACAAACTGGAGGAACAGCATCGCATATTCCGCTTGAGTAGCTTACAACCCAGCTTTTTGAACATTGAATTCTCCAATTCTAGGTAATTTCTACAAATGCCTCCCTTTTCCCCCTCCCCATTTTCTTTACCTCTTTCTCCCCCCCCTCCCCCCACCCTCCCGACCAAGCATCACCTTACTAACCCCCCCTTACTTTTTCCTCCAACTCCCTTCCCCTGAACATTGGCTGTGAACTTGCACTGGTTTCTGACACCCCCCTCCCCTCCCCTCCTTCATCCCTTCCACCAAAAATCCTTCAACATGCTTTACAGTTCACAACTATGCATCCCTTTTGGGATTGCACCTGTTTCTATCTCTGTTATTGTGCTCCTATAGCTTACCCCCTTAGTCTAGTTCAGTAAAACACTGAGTCAAGCACTGGATCAACTATTCTTTATTCTTTCCAAACACAAACAAACTTCTCATACGATAACTAACCAACTGCGTGTCCAATCCTTGACTCTACTCGTCCAAGCCCTTCAGCCTCGTATGAGCAGACACCTCCGGACAGTCACACAGTCCCAAGTGCACCTCCAGAAGATCAACTCTGATTCATGTGGGTTCACTCTTTTATAGGGTATCGGACCTGTGGCGCGAAACTATATGGGGGTGGGGGGGCAGCCCCTACAAGCCAATCACAATATCGATCATATTATACAGTTATTGACAGTTCCCTAAACCAATCACAAAGTACCCCATTACATTGTTTCCACAGAAGCTTCTAGATGGAAGACAGTTAACCAAAGTAAAGAAACATTTCCCTCAGGTTGTATAAACAATTTGAACAAGGCTTCACACTTTAACCAATCATCAGATAACAGCACAAACACTCTGTAACATAATTAACATTACCTTTATACACCCCCCTCAAAACGCAATCCTACTCATGCATTTGCAGACATGCTCAGCTCTTCTGCAAAACCCCGATACAAAGGAAGGACATCTGGACCTCACCTTATCCTCAACTTCCATCTAGGGTCCAGACTCCTTGGAGCCGTGACTCCCAGCTTGCAACTTTCACAGAAAAAGGTCAAACAGGCCCTGCAAATACAGAGATCCTCCATTTGTGACATCTTTTATTTGGCCAATATTAACACGTCTGGCCATTGCCCAACAATCTACCTTTCAGGAAACCCCCTTGCCTGAGACAATGCATTGCCAGTCATGATTTGTCCAGTCCCTTCTCTCTCCCGTTCCCTCCCCCCCCCTTCATACTATCTTAATTTATGTTATCTGTTCCTAACAGCAGAGATGTGGCCCGTGCCAGCAGGATTGGCTCATCAACAGAGAGAACAAAAGGAGCCAATATCACAGATGGACGATCTGCAGCAGAAGTGACCAATTTTGACACAGACAGAAAAAGTGAGTTACCATAAGATGTGGAATTCAATTCCCAAAGGCTGCAGTATGCCTGGATGGACAGGAAATCAAATTGCAGGAGAAAGCCTGTATAGAAAGGAACTGCAGATGCTGGTTTATACCAAAGTTAGACACAAAATACTGGAGTAACTCAACAGGTCACGCACCATCTCTAGAGAAAAGGGTTAGGTGGTGTTTTGGCTCAGACTCAAAGATAGAGAAGGCCAGAACCAAACAATGACAAACACTGCTCCACCAACCTCACAGAAAGACAGGCATAACTTAAGCCGTTTCATGTTACAGTAGTGGTCTAGAAAAAATGAGTGGGATTAAAGGAGGAGTTGGCCAATGTGGGAACAAGATCAAACAGAATTAGCCAGAGCAGAAGGGCATATCGGTGGTGGGGGACCGGTTATATTTATGTTCAATGAAGAAGTAATGAGCCCTCAGAATGTGGGATGGAGGTGAAATTTGCTTGATGGTGGAGTAATGGTCTGGAGAGGGGTAAAGAGAAGTGTCTGAGTGCTCATATTTTGGCCCCTGGCAGACCCATAACAGCACCGCCCTTGCCAACAGGTTTGAATTAGTGAGGGAAGTAGAAAAATCAGGTCCACCAATGCCTTGTTGGCAGTTAGCATTTAGATTTTACAGAGGGTGAGGGTGCATAGTATCCTGGTGGGTTAGGAATTCTGTGGGCGAAAGGTTTTACATTCTGGGGTGAAAAAAATACTCCTGGTCAAAGAAGTGGGTATGGAGCCAGTGACAGGAGAAAAAGAAATGTTCAATATCATATTGGGCTTTGAATTCATCAAGATGAAGACATAGGGAGACATATTGAAATATGACACAAACCAACCTTCCTTCTATTGATTCCATGTATACCTCACGCTGCCTCGACAAGGCCAGCAACATAATCAAGGACGTCACACCTTGGCCACTCTCTCTTCTCCCCTCTCCAATCAGGCAAAAGTTATAGAAGTGTGAAAACGCACACCTCCAGATTCAGGGACAGGTTGTTCCCAGCAGGTATAGGCCACTGAATCATCCAGAAACAGTGCTGATCTACAATCTACCTCTTTGATGACTTTCAGACTATCCTTGATCAGATTTTGCTGGCTTTACCTTGCACTTAACATTATTCCCTTACCATGTATCTATACACTGTAAATGCATTGATTGCAATCATGTATTGTCTTTCTGCTGACAGGCCACATGCAACAAGAGCTTTTCACTGTACCTCGGCACGCGTGACAATAAACTAAATTGAACTGATGGCATTTGAATATGGTGCATAAGAAGGCAATTTTGAAATTCAAAAGTAAAAACAAAAGAGTTGTCAGAGAATTTATGGCCTTGCTCCTTAGTACATTACATAGCAGGGCAACTAATACCTGGCAAAATGCTGCCAAATTAGATAGGATTTATAAGATTGTAAATCACAAACGATGAAAGAGAAACACAGAGAACTGCTGTACTGCATGCTTGTTGTATCTGTGATTCCCTGACCAAGACCAAATTAAATGATATTTGTGTTGCCCCCATTTCAAGCTCCATCTACCCTTTAAACCCGTAACTATAAGACACTTAATTTCCACTGGTTTTCACCATGAAGAATTATTATATTAAGTCAGGATAGAACACCCGCTGTTCTGTTCCACAGTACTGCCTTAATCTCAGTCTCAGAAGAGCAGACCACTTCACCAATGTGACATTTCCATTTCCCACTTTAGATATGCTTGTGGCCTTTGTAAATAATGTTGACATCTTAGGTTATCAGGAAGTTGTGTGACAGTGCATTTAGAAAAACAAAACTAATACAGTTAGAGTCAATTGAATTTTGTTGTAACATGTCTGATATGGCCCATGTATGCCCTATCACTGCAATCTTTAATAGTCTTTTGTATGTTCTGTATTTATTACTTGATATTTATGGTTGTCCAAAATCTTTCCAGAGCAGAATAAAATTCTGTGTTGATTTGAATATTATTTTTTTAATTCTTGCACGATAGAAATACAAATGGTTGATGGAGTATTTATTTGACAGTCAGGTAAACTGAGAAATTAAGCATGATGAACAAATTTGGTCATATTATTCTGTTAATTGGCCAGTCTTGAATTTCAGCATAAATTGACTCAGTGGTAATTGATAAAACACAAGACTTATTAGCTGACACAGTCCATAAAGCCCATCTAGTGTGCCTAACAACACATAATCCTGTGAAATATCTGACACAACACATAATAGACAATAGACAATAGACAGTTACAGGAGTAGGCCATTCGGCCCTTCGAGCCAGCACCGCCATTCATCCACAAACAGAACCCCGTTCCTGCCTTCTCCCGATATCCCCTGACTCAGCTATCTTTAAGACTCCTATCTAGCTCTCTCTTGAAAGTATCCAGAGAACCGACCTCCACCGCCCTCTGAGGCAGAGAATTCCACAGACTCACAACTCTCTGTGTGAAAAAGTGTTTCCTCATCTCTGTTCTAAATGGCTTAGCCCTTATTCATAAACTGTGGCCCCTGGTTCTGGACTCCCCCAACATTGGGAACATGTTTCCTGCCTCAAGTGTGTCCAACCCCCTAATAATCTTATATGTTTCAATAAGATACCCTCTCATCCTTCTAAATTCCAGAGTATGCAAGCCCAGCCGCTCCATTATCTCAGCATATGACAGTCCCGCCATCCTGGGAATTAACCTTGTGAACCTACGCTGCACTCAAGAGACAATAGACAATAGACAATAGATGCAGGCATAGGCCATTCGGCCCTTCATGCTAGCACTACCATTCAATTGGAGGAAGAGCATTTCATATTTTTTAGGGCAGCTTACAGCCCAGTAGTATGAATATTGATTTTTCTAGCTTCATGTTGTCCTGGCATTCCCTCTCTTTCTATCCCTCCCTCACCCATGTCACTCTAGCTTCATGTTTTCAACCCACAAAGAGCTTACAATGGCCTGTTTCCTTTATCATTGTTACTTTTTTGCATATCTGTCATTCATTGTTCTTTATCTCTCCACACTACCGTCCATATCTCTCGTTTCCCTTATCCCTAACCAGTCTGAAGAATGGTCTCGAGCCGAAACGTCATCCATTCCTTCTGTCCAGAGATGCTGCCTGTCCCACAGATGCACTACAGCTTTTTATGTCTCTCTTCTGTTTAAACCAGTATCAGCAGTTCCTTCCTACCCATCCAGTGTTGTCCTCTATTCAGATACGTTAATTTGTTAAAGAAGGAACCGCAGATGTTGGAGAATCGAGGGTACACAAAAAGCTGGAGAAACTCAGCAGGTGCAGCAGCATCTAAGGAGTGAAGGAGATAGGCAACGTTTCGGGTCGAGACCCTTCTTCTCGACCCGAAACGTCGCCTATCTCCTTTGCTCCTTCGATGCTGCTGCACCCGCTGAGTTTCTCCAGCTTTCTGTGTACCCACAAGTTAATTTGTATTGTGATAATGCAGTTCCATTGCAGAAGCTGAAGGAATTACAAAAGCTGAGGGGAGAGTGCCAGAAACAATTATTGCTGCCAACTTATCATTTGATTATTAAATAACAATGAGAAATGGTCTTAAAATACTCCCATGGCTTTCTCAATGGCATTAAATAATACACCAGGCAACAAAAGTTTTACATGAAATTTGAAAGACAGCAGGAGATAAGGGAAAATAAAAGTATGGCCACCTGTCAGAGAAGACAGTGTGGATGTAATTTGTATTGGCTAAAGAGGTAAAGCACATTAAAATCAATTTACAAGCAATAGATTACACTACCCTCATTTAAATTATATTGTACTGAAATGTTGAGAACTTAATGGCCACAAGTCCAGTCTGCAAGCAGAAAACTCTGCTCGAGGACTTCATATCTGTAATAGAATATAATCCTTCATAAAGTGCATAGAACAAAGCCACGCAGTAAAAAAGATACATTTGTAAAGATATTGCGGGTCATTGTATTTTTTCTTCAGACCTAACACAGCTACTTTCGTTCACTTTCAGTGTTGGAATCCATATTTTTCTTGATCCATGCATCATTAAGTTTACAACAGCCTGGGGAAATCATGCTCAGTTTTTAAAATGTTTTGTATTCTCAGTTGCATAATCACCCAATGTTTAATGGAGAACCATAAAAATCAAAGATAATATTCAAAGATATATGCAATGAGGATTATGGAAGAGTAGTTTAGATTTCATTGGTGCTTAATTCAATACATAACATTCATCTTCACACAGTTCAGTAAACAAATAAAGCAACATGGTGAATGCTAGCAATAGAAGAAAAATAAGTTGTGTGGTGGAATATCAGAGACTGGAAGTAGCTGTAATGAAATTCATATTTCAAATGCTGTAGTAATAAGTATTATAATTTAACAAACAATTTGTCACCAGATCTGTAACTTATTACACAGGTCTCCATGCAGCAGGTTCCAGTCAGCCACTGATTGTGAAGTTATGTTTTTTAATGCATAGGTTTTGAATTGAAACAACCGAGTATATTGAGCTTGTACTGACAATAAGAAAGAAGGGTTTCTGCTTTGTACGGATCATTTTTGAGTCATATAGATGCAATTAATTAAAAGCTTTTAATTAAGATAGACACAAAAATCTGGAGTAACTCAGCAGGACAGGCAGCATTTCTGGAGAGAAGGAATGGGTGACGTTTCGGGACGAAACAATTCTTCAAATTGGTTAGGGATAAGGGAAACAAAAGATAGAGATGATGATGTAGAGAGATAAAGAACATTGAATAAAAGATATGCAAAAAAGTAATGATGATAAAAGAATCAGGCCATTGTTAGCTGTCTGCAGGGTGAAAACGAGAAGCTTGTGCGACTTGGGTGGGGGAGGGATAGAGATGGAGGGAATGCTGGGGCTATGTGAAGTGAGAGAAATCAATATTCATACTACTGGGCTGTAAGCTGCCCAAGCGAAATATGCTGTTGCATCTGCATCTGCATCTACAGTTCTTTCCCAAGCATTTAAATTTAATACTAGACCAAGTGCAGACCCGTTGGGTCTGTTCCCCCATGTCCCTGAGGGTGGGAGGGGGTGGGGAAGGGGGGTGGGGGGAGAGGAGAGGGGAAGGTGAGAGGAGAGAGGTTAGGAAGAAGGGGAGAGGAGAGGGGGAGGGGGAGAGGTGGTGAGAGAGTGGGGGAGAGTGAGGAGGTGAGAGGGAGAGAGGTGGGGAGGTGGGGAGAGAGAGGGGGCAAGAGAGGAGGGGGAGAGAGAGAGATAAAGGGGAGGGCGAGGGGAGGGAGAGGGGTAGCAGGGAGTGGTGCAAGAGCGAGGGGAAGGGAGGAGTGAGGAGAGAGGGAGATGGAGGAGGAGAGGGGGGTGGGAGGGTGTGAGAGGGTTCAGGGAGGGGGTGAGAGGGGTGGGGGAGTGGAGGAGGAGAGGGAGGAGGGGAATGGAGAGAGGGGGAAGAATGTGGAGGGAGGGGAGAGGGGTAGGGGAGAGAGAGGGAAGAGTGTGGAGGGAGGAGGAGATTGGTAGCGGAGGGGGAAGAGTGGGGGGGAGAGCGGAGAGAGGGGAAGAGTGGGGAGGGAGAGGGGAAGGAAGGGGGGAAAGAGGGGTGGGGGAGGGAGATGGGGAGGTGAGGGGGTGGGGGAGAGAGAAGTGGAAGTGGGGAGGGAGGGGAGGGTGAGAAGTGTAGGGAGAGAGTGGTGGAAGTGGGAGAGCAGAGAGGGGAGTGGTGGAAGAGGGAGAGAGGGGTAGGGAAAAAGGGGTGCGGAGAAGGGAGGGGCAGGGAAGTGGAAGAGTGGGGGGAGAGAGGGTGGTGGAACCGGAACAGAGGGGTAGGGGGAAGGGGGTGGGAGGGAGTGGTGGAAGAGGGACAGAGGGGTAGGGGGGAAGGGGGTGGGAGGGAGTGGTGGACGGGACAGGGGTAGGGGAAGGGGGCGGGGGGAGCGAAGGAAGGGGATGGGAGGAGGAGGGGTGAGGGGGGTAGAGAGGTGTGGGGGAAGGGAAGGAGCGAGGGGGAGGTGAGAGGAGAGGGGGGTGGTGAAGAAGGAGGAAAGGGAGAGGTGATGGGAGAGGAGAGGGGGAGGAAGAGGGGGAGGGGAGAGGTGGAGAGAGAGTGGAGGGGAGAGGTGGAGAGAGAGTGGAGGGGGAGAGGTGGAGAGAGAGTGGAGGGGGAGAGAGTGGAGGGGGAGAGAGAGGAGAGAGTGGAAGGGGGACAGAGAGGAGGGGGAGAGAGAGAAAAAGGGGAGGGTAGAGAGGTGGGGAGGGGAGGGAGAGGGAAGAGTGGGGGGAGTGAGTGGGAGTGGAGTAGCAGGGTGTGGTGCAAGAGAGGGGAAGGTGTGGGGGGGGAGAGATGGGGGTGAAGAGGGGTGAAGAGGGGTGGGGAGGGGGGAGAGAGGGGGTGGGAGGGGAGGAGAGGGGTGAGGAGAGAGGGAGATGGAGGGGGAGAGAGAGAGGGGAAGGGGAGGAGGGGTGGGGGGAGCGAGAGGGAAGTGGAGGGGGTAAGAGGGAGGAGGGAGGAGAGGGAGGAGGGAAGGGGAAAAAGGGGAGAGAGGGGGAAGAGTGTGGAGAGGGGTAGGGAGAGGGATAGGGGAGAGAGAGGGAAGAGTGTGGAGGGAGGGGGAGAGCGGTAGGTGGAGGGGGAGAGTGTGGAGAGAGGTAGGGAGAGGGATAGGAGAGAGAGAGGGAAGAGTGTGGAGGAGGGAGAGTGGTAGGCAGAGGGGGAGGGGGAAGAGTGGGGAGAGAGAGGGGTGGGGGAGGGGGTGGGGGCTGGGGGAGATAATTGGAAGAGTGGGGAGGGGGAGAGGGGTAGGGGGAGTGGTGAAGTGGGAGAGAGGAGGGTTTGGGGGTTAGGGGGAATGGTAGAAGAGGGAGAGAGGGGTAGGGGAAAAAGGGGTTGGGGGAGGGGAAGGGGGGGGTGGGGGGGAGAGCAATGGGGTGGGAGGAAGGGGGGAGGGTGAGGGGTGAGGAGAGGGAGATGGAGAGGAGGAGGAGAGATGTGTGAGAGAGAGGTGAGGGAGGGGGCGGGAGGGGAGGGTAGGGAGATGGGGTAGGGAGAGAGGGGGGAAGTGTGGAGGAAGGGGAAGAGTGGGTGGGGGGAGAGAGGGAAGGGTGGGGGGGGAGAGGGAAGGGGGTGTGGGAGAAGGGATGGGGGTGGTAGGAGGAGGAGGAGAGGAGAGGGGTGAGAGAGGGAGATGGAGAGGGGGAGGAGAGAGGAGTGGGGAGGAGAGAGGGATGGGGAAAGGGTGAGAGAGTGTGGAGGAGGGGGGTGGGAGGAGAGGAGGGAGATGGGGTAGTGGAGGGGAGGGGCGAGAGAGGGGTGGGGGGAGAGAGGGGGGAAAGAGTGGGGTGGTAGAGAGGGAGGGTAGGGGCAGTCCATATATTCCCCACTCCCTATCACCCCCAATCCTCTTTCTCTATTCCCACACACGTGATCAAGCACTTTGACAGGCTGCGGGGGGGGGGGGGGGGGGGGGGAGGGTGCTGGGGCTGGTGCAAGGGCAGATGTAAATGAGATCCATTCCGATTGGATATCTGTGAGCATTGGGCATTATGACATCACACAATGGAATGTTCACCAATATTCTATGGGTGAGAGCAGTTTGATTTTTTAAAGATTTTAAAATATTGGGGGGGGGGGGGGGGGGGTAGAGGGAAGGATTTTATTAAAAATGTGTACATAACAGTGTCTAAATGTAATGAGGAGTGCATTAGTGAATGTAAAAGTGTAATCTCTAGTCACACACTAAGCGGGGAAGGGGGAAGGGGGAGAGATGTGAAAGCGTAGGGAGGGAGGGGGAGAGGGGTAGGGGGAGTGGTGGAAGAGGGGCAGAGGGGGAGGGAGGGGGAAAGAGGGAAGGGGCGAATATAGTGAAGGATGGATGGGGTGGGAGGAGGAGGGGGGAGGGGTGAGGAGAGGGAGAAGGAGAGGGGAAGGGGAGAGAGAGCGTGGGGAGGGGAGAGAGGTGTGGGGATGGGGAGGGAGGGGAGGAGGGAGATGGGGTAGGGGAGTGCAGGGGGAAGAGTGTGGAGGGAGGGGGAGAGGGATGGGGGGAGAGAGGGGAAAGAGTGAGGGAGGGGGAGGGGTAGGGACAGTCCATCTATTCCCCACTCCCTATCACCCCCAATCCTCTTTCTCTATTCCCACACAAATGATCACGCACTTTGACACAGGCTGCGGTGGTGGGTGGGGGGGGGGGGGGGGCTGGGGCAAACGCAGATGTAAATGAGATCCATTCTAATTGGACATCTGTGAGGGATGGCATTGTGACATCACACAATGGAACGTGCTGGAACATCAGGCGGGGGAGGGGGGGGCGGGGCCTCATGCAAGGGCAGATGTAAATGAGATCCGTTCCGATTGGACATCTGTGAGCATTGGGCATTGTGACATCGCACGATGTTCACCAACATTCAATGCGTGAGAGCAGTTTGATTGTTTTAAGATTTTGAAAAATTGGGGGGGGGGGGGGGGGTAAGGATTTTATTAAAAATTGTGTACGTAAAAACGTCTAAACATAATGAGGAGCACTTTTGTGAATGTACAAGCGTAACGTCTGGCGAAATGGAAAAAACGGCAGTGTCTGAGGGTCCGGTTTCGGCGGAGCAGGGAATCAAAGGGCGAAAATCTTATCTGAAAAAAAAACGGAATGTGACAGCCAGCCGGCAGCTGGACGGCGGTTGGCAGACACACACACAGTTTTAAAAGTATAATAGATAGATATAGATGAATCATGAATATTTCATTAACAATCATGATTATTTCATTCAGTAATTATTTCATTAATTGGTACTTTAGGACTTGTAAAATGTAAACAGTATTTGTTACTTAATTGATTGATTTAAAGGTACAGCATGGAAACAGACCCTTCGACTCAGCAAGTCCACGTTGACCATTAATCATCCATCACAGTTCCATGTTATGTCACTTTCTCATCCACTTCCATCACATTAGGGGCAATTTACAGAGGATAATTCACCTACAAATCCCCATATCTTTGGGATGTGGGAGGAAACCAGAGCACCCAACGTTATAGGGAGAACATGGTCACAGGGAGAACATGCAAACTCCACACAGACAACATCCGAGCTCAGGATCGAAATCAGGTTTGTGGCGCTGTGAGGCTGCAGCTCTACCAGTTACACTGCTGTATTACATGTTAAGTAAGTAATTTTCTGTTGCAAATTCATTTCATAGACTTTTGTTCATTTCTACTAGTATGAAGAGAAAAAGAATTAGTGCCTTGCCGCTCAGCAGACCTTTGGCCTATTTTATGATTTGTCAAAAATAATTAAGCTTTCGTAATATTGGGGAGGTTTTACTTTTTCTACCACTCCATTTCTTTACAGGAACTGTGTGTCAATCTGAAACATTATTATTTATCAGCTTTGCATGCAACTTACAAACTTGACATCAGCAGAGTTTAGTAACTTGCAGGAACTGAATCAGTTTTATCTGTGGTTTCCCTGTATAACTTATCAAGTTTTTTATGTTTATTTCATAGTTCATTGTTAAAGACATAGAAACATAGAAAATAGGTGCAGGAGTAGGTCATTCGGGCCTTCGAGCCAGCCCTGCCATTCAATATGATCATGGCTGATCATCCAAAATCAGTAGCCATTCCTGCTTTCTCCTCATATCCCTTAATTCTGTTAGTCCTAACAGCTATACCTAATTCTCTCTTAAATATATCCAGTGAATTGATCTCCACTGCCTTTTATGGCAGAGAATTCCACAGATTCACAACTTTCAGGGTGAAAAGGTTTTTCCTCCTAAATGGCCAACACTTATCCTTAAAGGGTACCCTGGTTCTGGACTCCCCCAGCATCTGGAATTTTTTTCCTGCATTGTTCTAGTGCTTGTCAGTGATCATGTAACCTCTGACAAAACCTATTGTAAAGTGCATAGACTAGTACATGTGAGAAACCAGAAGCACAAGGAAGTTGTACCTAATTTATTCAAGGCCTCTTCACAGATGCTCTTCAATTCTCTCCAGCAATTGTTGCAGCCCAAATGGTCAAATGATACAATTGTGGTGAAATTTTTAACCCAACAATAAATATTACAAGTGCTACACCATATTCCTTTATTCATAAAACAAGACAAACAGATTGCACCAATTAAGATGGAGTGCTGAAGTACCTCAATGGGTCAGGCAGCATCTGTGAAGAATGTGGATAGGTGACATTTCAGGTAGTGTCCCTTCGTCAGACTGATTGTGGTAGCGGAGAGGAAGCTGGAAGAGAAGTGGGGGCTGGACAAAGCTTGGTAAGTGATATGTGTTTACAGGTGAGTGGTGTTTTGATTGGCAAATGGTTGAACAAAGACCAGAGATGAAAAGACCAAAGGGTAGTCAGAATAGGACATAAAAGGAAAAAGTGGAATAACATGTAAAGTCAGAGGAAGGATGCTGACAGGGCAGAGGGGAAAGGGAGAAATGGGTTAGTATCCAGATGGGGCCCTCACCTGTACCCACTTAACACTTGCCAGTCTTTATCCCACCCCCTCAAATCTTCCAGAGTTCTCCTTCCCATCATAGTAAGTCTGAAGAAGGCTCCTGACTCTATCATCTATCTATCCATCCATCCATCCATCCATCCATCTCTAAAACTCTGATCTTGTGCTCTTCCGGTTTGCTTGTTTTTTCTATTTGTACAAAAACAGTAAGTGATAGCGCTACGATTGTTCGCCAGCTCACTCATCATTCTCCTGTGCTGAGAGTGCAACAAGTTTCGTTCTGATCTGTGGCATATTGTAAAAGTTAGCGATGTTTAAAAATCTTTTAAAAACCACGTGTGCGCAGATCGATCTCCTCTCCTTCCAGTCAGCGCCACGCAGATTGGTCTCTTCTCCTGTAACTCCGCGGGAGTGTCTGCCTCTTCCTGCACCATTGTGTCTTTACTGGAGCTGAGGGACACTGTGGGCAGCCGGCGGAAGTCCCCAATCAGACACAATTTTCGGACGGACCAGAAGCAGCCCGACCCGGCGCGACGCGGCAGTTGTCACCAAACAGAAAGCGGAGATTCATATCCCAGCAGAGGAGAGCGTCCAGTGCCCACTGTGAGTCCCAAATGCACCGCCATCGCAGCACCACGCAGCTCCAACCCCTTCCCCTCTGATCCCCCTCGCTGTCCCCTGCCCCCTACCCATGATACCCCTCTCTCCCCCATGGCACTTGCTTGTCTTTTCTCCGAGGTAGCAAGGTGAAAAGTAAAAGTGGCAGGCAGACAAATCCAGGGCAAAAATCAAAAAGGGTCACTTTTCAACATAATTGTATAAGGAGTAAAAGTGTTGTAAAAACAAGCCTGAAGGCTTTGTGTCTCAATTCGAGGAGCATTCGTAATCAGATGGATAAGTTGAAGGTGCAGATAGCTATTAATGACTATGGTATAGTTGGGATCATGGAGACATGGCTCCAGGGTGACCAAGGCTGGGAGCTGAACATCCAGGGATATTCAATATTCAGGAGGGATAGACAGAAAGGAAAAGGAGGTGGGGTAGCGTTGCTGGTTAGAGAGGAGATTAACGCAATAGAAAGGAAGGACATTAGCTTGGAGGATGTGGAATCGATATGGATAGATCCGCGAAACACTAAGGGGCAGAAAACGCTAGTGGGAGTTGTGTACAGGCCACTTAACAGTAGTAGTGGAGTTGGGGATGGCATCAAACAGGAAATTAGAAATGCATGCAACAAGGGTAAAACAGTTATAATGGGTGGCTTCAATCTACATATATATTGGGAAAATCAAATTGGCAGGGGTGCTGAGGAAGAATGTTTCTTGGAATGTATGCGTGATAGTTTTCTAAACCAACATGTAGAAGAACCAACGAGAGAGCAGGTTATTCTAGACTGGGTATTGAGTAATGAGGAAGGGTTAGTTAGCAGTCTTGTTCTGCGTGGCCCTTGGGCAAGAGTGACCATAATATGGTTGAGTTCTTCATTCGGATGGAGAGTGACATAATTAATTCAGAAACAAGGGTTCTGAACTTAAAGAAAGGTACGTGAAGGTATGTGACGTGAATTGGCCAAGATAGACTGGCAATTAATTCTTAAAGGGTTGACAGTGGATGTGCAATGGAAGGCATTTAAAGTGCATGGATGAACTACAACAATTGTTCATCCCAGTTTGGAAAAATAATAAATCAGGGAAGGTAGTGCATCCGTGGATAACAAGGGAAATCAGGGATAGTATTAAAACAAAAGATGAAGCATACAAATTAGCTAGAAAAAACAACCTACCAGAGGACTGGGAGAAATTCAGAGTCCAGCAGAGGAGGACAAAGGGCTTATTTAGGAAAGGGAAAATAGATTATGAAAGAAAACTGGCAGGGAACATAAAAACTGACTGCAAAAGTTTTTATAGATTTGTGAAGAGAAAAATATTAGTTAAAACAAATGTAGGTCCCTTGCAATCAGAAACAGGTGAATTGATCATGGTGTACAAGGACATAGCAGAACAATTGAATAACTACTTTGATTCTGTCTTCATTAAGGAAGATATAAATAATTTGCTGGAAATAGCAGGGGACTGGGGGTCATATAAGATGGAGGAACTGAGAGAAATCCAGGTTAGCTGGGATGTGGTGTTAGAAACATATAGAAACATAGAAATTAGGTGCAGGAGTAGGCCATTCAGCCCTTCGAGCCTGCACCGCCATTCAATATGATCATGGCTGATCATCCAACTCAGTATCCCGTACCTGCCTTCTCTCCATACCCTCTGATCCCCTTAGCCACAAGGGCCACATCCAACTCACTCTTAAATATAGCCAATGAACTGGCCTCAACTACCCTCTGTGGCAGAGAGTTCCAGAGACCACCACTCTCTGTGTGAAAAAAGTCTTTCTCATCTCGGTCTTAAAGGATTTCCCCCTTATCCTTAAGCTGTGACCCCCTTGTCCTGGACTTCCCCAACATCGGGAACAATCTTCCTGCATCTAGCCTGTCCAACCCCTTAAGAATTTTGTACGTTTCTATAAGATCCCCTCTCAATCTCCTAAATTCCAGAGAGTATAAACCGAGTCTATCCAGTCTTTCTTCATAAGACAGTCCTGACATCCCAGGAATCAGTCTGGTGAACCTTCTCTGCACTCCCTCTATGGCAATAATGTCCTTCCTCAGATTTGGAGACCAAAACTGTACGCAATACTCCAGGTGTGGTCTCACCAAGACCCTGTACAACTGATGTAGAACCTCCCTGCTCTTGTACTCAAATCCTTTTGCTATGAAAGCTAACATACCATTCGCTTTTTTCACTGCCTGCTGCACCTGCATGCCTACTTTCAATGACTGGTGTACCATGACACCCAGGTCTCGCTGCATCTCCCCTTTTCCTAATCGGCCACCATTTAAATAATAGTCAGCTTTCCTGTTTTTGCCACCAAAGTGGATAACCTCACATTTATCCACATTATACTGCATCTGCCAAACATTTGCCCACTCACCCAGCCTATCCAAGTCACCTTGCAGTCTCCTAGCATCCTCCTCACAGCGAACACTGCCCCCCAGCTTAGTGTCATCCGCAAACTTGGAGATATTGCCTTCAATTCCCTCATCCAGATCATTAATATATATTGTAAACAGCTGGGGGGTCCCAGCACTGAGCCCCTGCGGTACCCCACTAGTTACTGCCTGCCATTGTGAAAAGGACCCGTTTACTCCTACTCTTTGCTTCCTGTTTGCCAGCCAGTTCGCTATCCACATCAATACTGAACCCCTAATACCGTTATGCTTTAAGTTTGTATACTAATCTCTTATGTGGGACCTTGTCGAAAGCCTTCTGGAAGTCCAGATATACCACATCCACTGGTTCTCCCTTATCCACGCTACTAGTTTACATCCTCGAAAAAATTCCACAAGATTCGTCAGACATGATTTACCTTTCGTAAATCCATGCTGACTTTGTCCAATGATTTCACCACTTTCCAAATGTGCTGCTATCCCATCTTTAATAACTGACTCTAGCAGTTCCCCACTACCGATGTTAGACTAACTGGTCTGTAATTCCCCGTTTCTCTCTCCCTCCCTTCTTAAAAAGAGGGGTTACATTTGCTACCGCCAATCCTCAGGAACTACTCCAGAATCTAAAGAGTTTTGAAAGATTATCACTAATGCATCCACTATTTCCTGAGCTACTTCCTTAAGTACTCTGGGATGCAGCCTATCTGGCCCTGGGGATTTATCGGCCTTTAATCTATTCAATTTACCCCAACACCACTTCCCGACTGACCTGGATTTCACTCAATTCCTCCTTTGACCCACAGTCCCCTGCTATTTCCGGCAGATTATTTATGTCTTCCTTAGTGAAGACGGAACCAAAGTAGTTATTCAATTGGTCCGCCATATCCTTGTTCCCCATGATCAACTCACCTGTTTCTGACTGCAAGGGACCTACATTTTGTTTTAACTAACCTCTTTCTCTTCACATATCTATAAAAACTTTTGCAGTCAGTTTTTATGTTCCCTGCCAGTTTTCTTTCATAATCTATTTTTCCTTTCCTAATTAAGCCCTTTGTCCTCCTCTGCTGGTCTCTGAATTTCTCCCAGTCCTGTGGTATGCTGCTTTTTCTGGCTACTTTGTACGCATCATCCTTTGCTTTGATACTATCCCTGATTTCCCTTGTTATCCACGGATGCACTACCTTCCCCGATTTATTCTTTTGCCAAACTGGGATGAACAATTTTGTAGTTCATCCATGCAGTCTTTAAATGTCTTCCATTGTATATCCACCGTCAACCCTTTTAGAATTAATTGCCAGTCAATCTTGGCCAATTCTCGTCTCATACCCTCAAAGTTACCTTTCTTTATGTTCAGAACCATTGTTTCTGAATTAACAATGTCACTCTCCATCCTAATGAAGAACTCAACCATATTATGGTCACTCTTGCCCAAGGGGGCACGTACAACAAGACGGCTAATTACCCCTTCCTCATTACTCAAAACCCAGTCTAAAATAGCCTGCTCTCTCGTTGGTTCCTCTACATGTTGATTTAGATAACTATCCCGCATACATTCCAAAAAATCCTCTTCCTCAGCACCCCTGCCAATTTGATTAACCCAATCTATATGTAGATTGAAGTCACCCATTATAACTGTTTTGCCTTTGTCGCACGCATTTCTAATTTCCTGTTTGATACCATCCCCAACTTCTCTGCTACTGTTAGGTGGCCTGTACACAACACCCACCAGCGTTTTCTGCCCTCCCTGGAGCCATGTCTCCGTGATCCCAACTATATCATAATCATTAATATCTATCTGCACGTTCAACTCGTCCACCTTATTACAAATACTCCTTGCATTGAGACACAAAGCCTTCAGGCTTGTCTTTACAACGCATTTACCCCTTATACAATTTTGCTGAAAAGTGGCCCTTTTTGATTTTTGCCCTGGTTTTGTCTGCCTGCCACTTTTACCTTTCACCTTGCTACCTAATGCTTCTACCCTCATTTTACACCCTCTGCCTCTCTGCTCTTGTACCCATCCCCTGCCACATTAGTTTAAATCCTCCCCGACAGCACTAGCAAACACTCCCCCAAGAACATTGGTTCCATTCCATTCCAGGTGCAAACCGTCCTGTTTGTACCGGTCCCACCTCCCCCAGAACTGGTCCCAGTGCCCTAAAAATTTGAATCCCTCCCCTTGCACCACTTTTCAAGCCACGTATTCATTTGCATTATCCTCCTATTTCTACTCTGACTGGCCCGTGGTACTGGTAGTAATCCGGAGATTACTACCTTTGAGGTCCTACTTTTAAGTTTATCTCTAGCTCCCTAAATTCACCTTGTAGGACCTCATCCCTTTTTTTACCTATATCGTTGGTGCCAACATGCAATCCACGACAACTGGCTGTTCACCCTCCCCCTCCAGAATGTTCTGCAGCCGTTTCAGTGACATCCCATGACCTTTGCACCAGGGAGGCAACATACATCCTGGAGTCTCGTTTGCGGCCGCAGAAACGCCTATCTATTCCCCTGGCAATTGAATCCCCTATTACTATTGCCCTTCCCCTCTTTTTTCCCCCCTCATGTGCTGCAGAGCCACCCATGGTGCCATGAACCTGGCTGCTGCTGCATTCCCCTGATGAGCCATCTCCCTCAACAGTATCCAAAATGGTATACCTGTTTAGGAGGGAGATGACCGCAGGGGACTCCTGCACTACCTGCCTACTGCTTTGCTGGCTATTGGCCACCCGTTCCCTTCTTGTCCTCTTACCGTTTTGCCTGTGGTGTGACCAACTCACTGTACGTGCTATCCACGACTTTCTCCGCATCGTGTTAGGTAAATTGAATGGATTAAAGGCCGACAAATCCTCAGGGCCAGATAGGCTGCATCCTAGAGTACTCAAGGAAGTAGCCACAGAAATAGTCGATGCATTAGTGATAATTTTTCAAAACTCTTTAGATTCTGGAGTAGTTCCTGAGGATTGGAGGGTAGATAATGTAACCCCACTTTTTAAAAAAGGACGGAGTGAGAAAATGGGGAATTACAGACCAGTTAGTCAAACATTGGCAGTGGGGAAACTGCTAGAGTAAGTTATTAAAGATGGCATAGCAGCGCATTTGGAAAGTGGCGAAATCATTGGACAAATTCAGCATGGATTTACGAAAGGTAAATCGTGTCTGACGAATCTTATAGAATTTTTCTAGGATGTAACTAGTAGAGTGGATAAGGGAGAACCAGTGGATGTGTTACATCTGGACTTTCAGAAGGCTTTAGACAAGGTCCCACATAAGAGATTAGTATACAAACTTAAAGCACGCGGTATTGGGGGTTCAGTATTGATGTGGATAGAGAACTGGCTGGCAGACAGGAAGCAAAGGGTAGGAGTAAATGGGTCCTTTTCAGAATGGCAGGCAGTGACTAATGGGGTACCGCAAGGCTCAGTGCTGGGACCCCAGCTATTTACAATATATTGATGATTTGGATGTGGGAATTGAATGGAACATCTCCATGTTTGCGGATGACACGAAGTTGGGGGGCAGTGTTAGGTGTGACGAAGATGCTAGGAGGCTGCAAGTTGACTTGGATAGGTTGGGTGAGTGGGCAAATGCATGGCAGATGCAGTATAATGTGGATAAATGTGAGGTTATCCACTTTGGTGGCAAAAACAGGAGGGTAGACTATTATCTGAATGGTGGCCGATTAGGAAAAGGGGAGATGCAACAAGACCTGGGTGTCATGGTACACCAGTCATTGAAAGTAGGCATGCAGGTGCAGCAGGCAGTGAAGAAAGTGAATAGTATGTTAGCATTCATAGCAAAAGGATTTTGGTATAGGAGCAGGGAGTTTCTATTGCAGTTGTACAGGGTTTTGGTGAGACCACACCTGACAAATTTGCATACAATTTTGGTCTCTAAATCTGAGGAAAGACATTCTTGCCATAGAGGGGGTACAGAGAAGGTTCACCAGACTGATTCCTGGGATGTCAGGACTTTCATATGAGGAAAGACTGGATAGACTCGGTTTGTACTCACTAGAATTTAGAAGATTGAGGGGGGATCTTATAGAAACTTACAAAATTCTTAAGGGGTTGGACAGGCTAGATGCAGGAAGATTGTTCCTGATGTTGGGGAGGTCCAGAACAAGGGGTCACAGTTTAAGGATAAGGGGGAATTCCTTTAGGACCGAGATGAGGAAAACATTTTTCACACAGAGAGTGGTGAGTCTCTGGAATTCTCTGCCACAGAAGGTAGTTGAGGCCATTTCATTGGCTATATTTAAGAGGGTGTTAGATGTGGCCCTTGTGGCTAAAGGGATCAGCGGGGTTTGGAGAGAAGGCAGGTACAGGATACTGAGTTGAATGATCAGCCATGATCATATTGAATGGCGGTGCAGGCTCGAAGGGCTGAATGGCCTACTCCTGCACCTATTTTCTATGTTTCCATGTTTCTATGAATGGCGGTGCTGTCTCAAACAGCTGAATGACCTACTCCTGCACCTATTTTCTATGTTTTTCCATGTTCTCTACCACGCTGCATGACCTGCTGAGCTGCTCCAGCATGTTGCAAGAAAACTGAGCTACTCCAGCATTTTGTAAGAATATTTACGGGTACTCTCTCTGGTCGAGTAACTTTCGCACCCCATACTTGATACATTAATTATGAGCTTCACCATCTCACTGTAGAATGCAAACATGCAGTCAATTGATGCCCTTGACAAATTCTCAGTTTTCCTCTTTTTTTGCCATCACTCCTGCGTTGTCAATATTCAGTGAGTTCTTACCTCTTTTGAAATCTATTACAGGGCTAACAGATTCACACACGTGCGACATGAGCTCAAAGTGCATCAAATGTGTTTAAAGGCTTTTCATTGACTGCCTCTGGAACTTCCCATACACACCATTGCAATCCAGAGAGATCATAGTCACAATATGGCATCCATAAATTCTGAATCCACCAATTAGTGTTCACTACCAACATGAACTAATACTACAATTGTTGCAAATCATGCCCTTTGGTGAAAGGATACTTTGCAACTGTGACACAGAATACACTTTAAAGTGTGGATTATGACTTTTTTTTTAAATGAATAACCTTCATACAGTTTACAGTTTGGATTTAAGCCTCCTGTTCTTTTATATCTGTCATTATTTTTCGATGGACCTAAGTACATATCTTGGCTTTACGCTTCAGTGTGGTATTGAAGGAATGTTGCCTGTGCCTGTGTTTCTTTCTAGATGGAATCTTCAAGCAGATTTGTGACACTTTGGTTAGATATAAACTCACATTAGTTGAGAAAATGAAGGGAAGATCGACTGGCACCCTGGGCAACCACCATCACTAAGTCAATAACATGGTAGAGGATTATCTAGTTAGGTATCTCATTGCTATTTGAAGGCCCTCACTGTTTCAAAATTGCCCACTACCATAATGAGCACTGATCTGAATAAATGTCTGCATTGGCTGCAGCACACTTTGTAACATTTTAAACATTTGAAAAGTTCAATATAAATGCAAATTCATTTTTCTTGCTCTGAATGAAGACACGTTGTAGATTATTTTCCCATTTCTGTGTCTATTTTTAGATTTGGGAGCACTGGTAAGAATTTGCAATGTGAATGACTTGACCACATAACACAAAATTAATAGAATTATGATAGTGGTTTTTTCTCCTTGTATCAAGAGAAACATCATAAAGAATGTCTAAAAAGAATATGAGGCATCAAAAATAGCCAGAGCTGGTAATCAGCCCTTGCTTCCGGCGGCGCCAATGGTGGGGTGAGAGACGCTGCTGTTTTGCTCTGCTCCCGAAAGAATGTTTTAATGTGCTAAAATATGAGTTGGAAGACAGGGGAGTTCTAAAATATACTGCTGGAGCTGCTATTTAATTGTGTGTTATCAGAAATTCTGCTGATAACAGAGAATAACAGCAGTTTTAAATGAAAAAAGTGAAACCTCGCCAGAAGCCTGTAAAGCCTGCTTCAAGACCTGCTACAAGAGACCACTTGAAAAAACTTGGAAAGACTCCTCAAGCATCAGCTGGAAGCTCAGAAGAAGAAGCTGACTTTCAAAATCTTTCTACAGAAATGACCTCAATGGAGGAACAAAGAGAGCTTATTGGAACAATTGGAAAAGTCAGTATTAACTTCAATCACAGAAGTTATTTCTTAAGTGATACAAGAGAGGAATGTTGCGCTGGACAAAAGCCTCTTTGAAAAAATTAAACAAGGTAATGATACGCTGATGGGGAAAATTGATGACTTAACCAAACGTGTGGTTGAGGTTGAGGAGGATTTAAACAAAAAAATTAAGCGGGTTGATAAGGATTGTAATAAAAAGCTGGACGCAATGTTAAAGTCTACTGAGGTGGCTATGGAAGGAATGGATAATACGATAACTGAGATGGCTAAGGAGATAAAGAGACTAAAAAAGGAACAAGAAAGCACTGGGAGGGAGCTTGCTAAAATGAAGCATAAATGTACGGACTTGAAGCAAAATCAAGAAGGCAAAACCTGAGGATAGTTGGAGTAACAGAAGGAGAGTGGACAAAACTTTCAGGAGTTTGCGGCCAACTTACTCTAACAAGTACTTAAGCTGCCTGAAGCCCCGATAATATATATGGCTCACCGGGTCTGACGTAAGGTTCAAGCAAGCCCAACTGCCCACCCGAGACAGATTATTCTGAAATTCTATGACATTTCAACCCTGGAAGGAATTATGACATAGATTCCATATGGTGTGAATTTGATGTTTGGAGAAGACAAACTAAGATTCTTCGTAATTTTCCAGCTGAAGTCATGGAAAAGATGGACAAGTTTACAAACACGAGAAGGCTACTGAAATTGGTCTCGGGAGTAAGAAATGGGATAGTATATCCTGCGAAATTGAGAAATACTTATAACCATGTTTGTAAATGAAGACTTTACAAGCTCTTAAGTGTGCAACATCTTTTAATGATAGCACTGGGTATTACATACACCTTCAAGCACAGGCTACATTCTTCTACTGCCGTGCCCAGGAAGGGGAAGGCGTTATGATTGATGTTAACTGGGCGGGGTTAATGGGAGTGAGGTAACTATATTATTGGTTGCATATAAACCATCTACATCCTTCCCCTTAGAAATCAAAAAACAGATTGTTGTCACGACAACAGAATTAAACAGCAGAATTAAACAAAATCGCCGTAGCGAACAAGCGGCTTACTGATCCTGCCCGAGCGCGTACGGATGTCTCCCCCTCCCCCCGAAAGAGCAGAAGAAACAGGAGGACGCGAGGCAGCTGGGTGACCAGGGAAGGGCATTGGGGCGGGAGAAACAGGAGAGGGAGAACCGCGACCAGCAACAGGGGACCCGCGCAGAGGGGAACCAGGCGCCCGCGACGGGGACCGAGGCATGCAGGGAACACCAGCCGGGGCGGCTGCCGGCTGCTGATAGGAGAGTGGAGGGGCATAGGGCCCAGGGGGCTGCGGCTGTGGCTCATTAACCGCAAGCAGGTGTTGTCGGCTTCTTCGGTAGATGGAACCCTCACAGTCGACCAGATACGAACGAGGTGAGTCGGCCACCCCAACCACGGTGGCCAGACGGTAGTGACCACTGGCGGTCTGCAATTGAACAACCTGTCCGAGCAACAGAGGATCGAGTGGTCTGCACGAACGATCGTGGGAACGCCGCTGGCTGTCATGTTTCTCTTGAATTCGCCTCTGCACGGAGGCGGGCTCCAGCACCCGAGGTTTCAGCTGGCAATCGGGACGGTGGATCTGGTAGTTCTGGACATCAGACGCTGAGCAGGTGACCCCATGGCCGGATCCCTGGAAACATTCCTGAGGTTCAGGAGATCCAAATACAAATCCGAATTGGATAGTCGCGCCTGTTTCCATCAGAAGCTTGGCGCTGCGGACGGCCCGTTCTGCAAGGCCGTTGCTCTGTGGGTACTCTGGGCTGCTGGTGAAATGCACGAAGTTCCACTTGTCGGCAAAGCTTTTGAATTCTCGGCTTGTAAACTGCCTGCCGTTGTCAGTCTGCAGCCTGACCGGGGTCCCAAAAGTGGAGAAGTGTTTCCGCAGCTTGCGGATCACCATCTCCGACGTGAGGGATGTCAGCAAATCCACTTCGAACCAGTTGGAGTACGAGTCGACCAGGACAAGGTAGTGGTTACCACGCCACTCGAATATGTCGGCAGCCAGCGAGGACCAGGCCAAGGCAGGGGCGGGCTGTTGCAGCAGGGGCTGTCGCTGCTGGTGTGGCGCAAGACTGTTGCACGTGGAGCAGGCAGAAACTCGGTCTCGGATATATTTGGCCATTGCAGGCCAATAGAATTGGCACTGAGCGTGGGCGAGTGTTGCATCGACCCCAGGGTGTCCGCTGTGGGCTGCGGTGGGTTGCCCAGGAAGGGGAAGGCGTTATGATTGATGTTAACTGGGCGGGGTAATGGGAGTGAGGTAACTATATTATTGGTTGCATATAAACCATCTACAATGTTGAACGTGCATTCACGGATCCAGAAGAGGCATTTAATAGTAAGATTAAATGAGAACTTACCAGTTTGAAGTTTGATCTTTATTTTATGAGAAGTTATGATGAGGGATTACGTGAAGACCCCGCCAGCACGCATGCGCGACATTCTTCAAAGCAGTGGTGTGAAATCACAGATACCAGAGTAGACTAATATAGTAAGATAAGAGAGAACTTCCATACCAGTTGAACTTTATTATAGAGGGTTTTGGGAGCGGAGGGCACGTAATCCCTCATCGTAACTCCTCATAAAATAAAGATCAAACTTCAAACTGGTAAGTTCCCATTTAATTCTTACTATTTTACTTCGGAGTCACGTGAGTGGACTACGTGAAGATTTCAAAGCTCTGTGATTTCATGCCCTGGAACGAGACCATGCTCACACACTGCCATTCTGGGAAGGAGGATGAACTGTATTTCACACACGACACTGTGCTGAAAAACAATAAAGGTATTATTCATACCTAAATAATATGCCCCACATGGGTAATTTATTTTACAGAACTTAATTTTTCCCTGCAAACGTCTCAGGATCGGCCACGGGTTTATTATAAAGCATTGAATGCGTTCATTGCTCCACCCCGCTGTGGGCAGGATGTGGTCCATAGGAACTCCCATCATCCTAGCATCCGATGTAGATGCAGCCCCCTGTTGGAGTGAGATTTGAAACATTAGTATCCACCACTGCATGTAATACCACCCTAACCATCTGGATATGGTTTGCACTGTGACCTTAGGTGAGGGCATTTATGACTAATGAGAAAGCTCTCTCCGTGCCCATATGTGTCTTGGTGACTATATATTGGAAAATATGTGTCACTATGCAGGGCCGACTATCTGCAGGATAGGCCAGAACTCTAATATTGGCCAAAGGAACCGGGTCAGTCTTGTTTAAGTACCCCTGTATGTAGCAGGTTATCTGCCATTTGTGACAGACATGACGTCCTATACTAGCTTGTGTAAGGACTGACCCCGTTGTGCTGATCCAAGTGCCATAATCATTCCCATCTAGGATATTAGTTTGTCCAGAGTGAGCCCCGATATTGATGTCCATCCTCGTAACATGGGTGTACTACCTATGTCCCATATATGGGTGTATCTGGGCCTGGGGGGGGGTATAGAGTACAAATACCCCTCATTCGTTTAGGTACTAGTGGGTGTGATCCTATAGCCAGGTGATCACTCCTCTGCCCAGATATTAGATAGGGCACTCCTTGCACAATAATGGCACTAACTCAATCCTTCATCGAAATGAAGGTGGCCAGAACTCCAGCACTTCAGTGTTGGTGGCCTGAGTCATATGTAATGTGTTCGTCCTGGTGCAGAACACTTCCCATATCCTGACATATGTCAGGTACTGTCTTCTCGTGGACTCCCTGCACGACGCTGAGATGGCATTGATCGTCCTGTCGGAGAGTCCGTATCCCAGAAATGGCCTGTTCAGAAACTGCAAATCAACAAGTTCATACAGTCATGGCACGGATACTTTCCCACACGGGGTGTGCCAACCTCCTTGGCCGTTGTTGATCCAGATGCAGGGTTCTGAGACCATCTTTGTACTGTTGGGAACCATGGTTACCCGTTGCCGCGTCTTGTTTAATTATTGTATGACTCGCCTGATGAGGCAGAAGGGGAAAATGCATAGCAAAACAAATCCCCCCCCCCCCCCAATGCAGCGAGAAATCGTCCATCGCTGCTGCCCCTGGGTCTGGTTCCCAAGCAACATATGTTGGTAGTTGGTGAATTAGTCTGGATGGAAATAAGGTCGATATCTGGTGTCCCATACCGGTCTATAATATCTGTAAACACTTTCCGATCCAACATCCACTTAATGTTGTCGTTGAATTTACGTGACCTGGTGTCTGCCACTGTATTTAGCTTACCTGGAAGGTAAGTGGTTGAGATCCAAATCTCTCTCCCAGACACCAGTGCCGATATTATTAGCCAATTCATCACATGATATCGACTTTATTTCACCCATATGATTATATATAGGCCCCCACTGTGGTATCAATTTGTACCGTACATGCAACTGGTGCTCATCTGAGCAGTAGGCCCTGAGTCCATGAAACGCTCCCAGCATTTCTAGATAATTAATTCCTAGTGCTTTAAACAGAATAATTTTTGTGCACTCATCTGCCACCACAACTTGTGGTGGTATTAGTTGCTCCCCAACCTTTAGCACTGGCATCAGTCTGTAATGTACCCTAGGGATATAGAATGGGTTGATGGGGTTAGGATAATGTTGAACATTTCTATCCACCAGTTTAATTCTGATTTACTTTCCCTGGTAGTTGCATAGGCCTATTGAAATGGCCTGCATGATTTTTGAGAGCTAAAATTTCCCTCTTCCAGGTTTTAATAATGGAGTGGTCCAATTGTGCTGCTGGGAACGCAGCCACCAATTTCCCTGATGCCAGTGAGGCTTTTGCATACTCCCATCAAGTCTGTCACTTTGTTTGGTGGCAAGGTGATAGACATATGAACAGAGTCAATAGTGAACCCCAAATAATCCATGGTAGTGGAGGGTTCCAATTTTGATTTATCTGGATGTACGTTAAATCTCTGTGTTGTGGCTGATACCACCAATGTAGCCAGCTCCAATTTTCACCTACAATGAGAATATCATCAAGGTAAGCCATGACGATATGGTTATGTTTCTTTAAGTATGCTAAAGCTGGTTTTAATAAATTTGTAATAGCCTGGGTGCTGATGACAACCCATTGGATAAGGCACACTGCCATAGCTGTCCCATCCAGATAAATTTCAGGTATTTACGATGATCCTGTGTGTGACAAACGTGTCTATTTTGAAATGGGCATACTGAACGGAAGTATTTAGTTCGGTCAAATCTGTAATGATACGGCAACCCCATCTTTATAGTTTTTTATAAATATATTTGATACGAACTCTTGAAATTCTCTGATTGTTTTCTCAATCCCTTTTGTGTTTAGTCTTAACAGTTCAGCATGGCCTGCTGTTCTCCCTTCTGGCACCCCTCACAGTTGACTGTTCAGCCATTGCCCCTTCTTCAGGGTCAGCCCAGCTCTGACCCCTAATGCTCCCCTGCGAAGAGGGTGAGACATTTGGCAGTCCTTGAAAGGATGCTGCCGTGGGTCTGCGAGGAGACCCACTGTGACTCTGCCCCTGCATAAGCAGGTCACGCTGGAGCATTGCTCCCCATCTGCTCCCGCGGGAAAGCCGCCCACCGTCCCTATCCGTGAACGGGGTGTCTTCAGGTCCGGACCCAGCCGAGTCAACGGACCTGTCCGACTTCCGGGTGGTTTTGCCGCCGACCGCGGCGCACCTGCGGTCTGTAGCGGCGAGAAGCCGGCAGCTGCTGGCAGCACCTGCAGCTCTGGAGAGACGGCACGCTGCTGGCTGCTTCCACAGCAGCGGTATCAGCTGCTGCTCTCCCTTGCGCGACTCCATGGTGCTTCCTCCGTTCTGAAAAAGAAATCACACCGAGTCGCCACGCTCACCAGAAAAGGCAAGACTTACTTTCAGTAATTTTTCAAAACTTGCGCTGGAGGAGCGGCGCTCCTCCCGACTGTCGCTTCCGCAATGCGTTCGACGATATGTCGCGCATGCGTGCTGGCGGGGTCTTCACGTAGTCACTCACGTGACTCCAAAGTAAAATTATGCACAAAGTATCACAAAGGAGGACTGCTGATCATGAGAAACGACGAAGAAAGAACTGTGTTTCTCTTTTTTTTAACATACAAAAAATACTGCTCTGGTTAAGATGGAGAACTTTCCTCGAGGCATTGTCTAGACATGTTATCTTTGGAATGTTAACTCAAGGTCGGAATTTATGTTTCACTTCAACAAAGGATTGACAAAGAAGAAAAACTGTGGCGGGGAAAATAACTTGATAATATGGAAAAATATTATCAGTGAACTTGTATATAGAAATTTATGATTTAAGAAACACACAATTACATACTGACATCAAATATAATTAATAAAATTGTGTAATATTAAGGCATAGCTTAATAATGGCTGAGGTTTATTTCATGATGTTAATTACTTGTTAAATATAAGAATAATGAGTTAAATATGATTGATAAGTACTAATAACATACTAACAAATTTTATGGATATAGTAGATTTAGTCTAAATTGTGCGCAAAGAGGGGGAAGGAGACTCAGATGCTTGGAAGTTATCCAAGGGTCTGAATCTGGTTAACCCCTTGGAACCTGCTGTTGTCTGATACAAAAGTTTGAGACTTAATTGTAATAGATCTAGGCATATTAAAATAGGTCAACAAAATAGAGAGAGTACAGAGGAGATTTACTAGAATGTTGCCAGGGTTCCAGCAACTATGTTACAGAGAAAGGTTGAACAAGTTAGGTCTTTATTCTTTGGAGCGCAGAAGGTTAAGGGGGGACTTGATTGAGGTCTTTAAAATGATGAAAGGGATAGACAGAGTTGACGTGGATAAGCTTTTCCCATTGAGGGTAGGGAAGATTCAAACAAGAGGGCATGACATGAGAATTAAGGGACAGAAGTTTAGGGGTAACATGAGGGGGAACTTCTTTACTCAGAGGGTGGTGGCTGTGTGGAATGAGCTTCCAGCAGAAGTGGTGGAGGCAGGATCGATTTTAACATTTAAAAGTAAAGTGGATAGGTATATGGACGTGAAGGGAATGGAGGGGTATGGTCTGAGTGCAGGTAGATGGGACTAGGGGAAAACAAATGGTCTGCACGGACTGGAAGGGCCGAGAGGGCCTGTTTCCGTGCGGTAATTGTTATATGGTTATATGGTTATATCGATAGATATGGATATATAATTAACATAATTACTGTTATATCTAAATATATACTCGGAAACTCTTTTTTATTTTGTTTTTCCTCTTTGAAGATATATTTCTAATCTATCTATTGGAGTGCGTTTTATTTTATATATATATTTTTGAACTTTGTATCGCTCTCTCTTCCAACTAATAATAACTGGTCAAGGGGGCAGAGCGAAACATAAAAACATCTCTGGAAGTCAACAAGAATTTTTCTACCACCTGTTGGTGGTCTGTTTTTAATTATAATATCTTTATTTTTGGATATTATAATATCACTTTTTGTTTGTTAAGTATCTTTTCACGATTCTACACTTTCTGGTCTTTTTCAAGGTATATTCTAAAGGGGAGAGGCCAACAAAACTAAACAGCTGGGGATGACCATCCTCCACCTAGAGTTATGAGGTTCTTGGTTGCACCATATGAAGTAAAGGTATTAACGTGATCAATAATGCAAGACGATAAACAAAAGAAAACTGGAGGAATCATGTTCTGTAGTTGGAATATAAGGGGCGCAAATGAACCAATTAAAAGGGGTAAGATCTTTGCCCAATTAGAAGCCTTAAACTGTGATATCATTTTCTTACAAGAGACGCATTTGAAATATCAAACACAGATAAGATTGAAGGCAAATTGGATTGGGCAATTATACTACTCTTCATTTACTTCTAAATCTAGAGGTACGGCTATTATCATTCGTAGAGGTATACCATTTAAATTAAAGAATACCATAGCAGATAAAGAGGGGAGGTGTGTCATAGTCACGGGAGAAATTTATTCTACTCCACTTACTTTGATAAATATTTATGCTCCTAATTTTGACAACCCCCAATTCTTTAGTAAAATTTTGGATACAATAACAGAACTTAACTATCAAAATGTGATTTATCTGGATAAATTAGCAAAACAAAAAATGATTAACATAAAACATGAAAAATACCAACATAACAGATGTATGGAGGATTGCTAACCCAGTAGGTAGGGAATATTCATTTTATTCAACGGTACATAAAACACATTCACGTATTGATTACTTCTTAGTGGACACAAAACTAATTCCATATACATATAATTCTAAATATCATAATAGTATTATTTCTGATTAGATGGAATGCCTGATAAAAATTCGTTTTTGGAGGTTTAACCCCAAAATCTTAAACAACTCACAAGGATGTACATATTTAAAAGAGCAGATGGGATTCTTTTTTGAGAAATGATACACCAGATATTTCACCCTCCTTATTATGGGAAACTTTTAAGGCATTTATTAGAGGAACTATAAATCTCATATCAAGCTTTCCAAAATAAAAAGAATAACACTGAACAATTACAGTTAGAACAAGAAATTAGACAATTAGATTTAGAAAATGCCAAAGAACCAACTATAGATAAACATAATAAGATAACAATAATAAAATATAAATTAAATAAAATGTTATCGGCCAGAATAATAAGATTATTTCAAACTACGAAACAAGAACATTTCGAATTTGGTGACTCCTCTTGTCACCATAAAATGCCGACACATTTGCTGAAATTCCCCTTTAGAATTGCAACAGAAAAATTTAAGTATTTGGGCATCCAAATCACTAGGAAATAAAAATCATTACGCAACGCAAACTATATGCCTTTATTAACTAAATTAAATGGGTTGATTAAATTTTGGAAAACACTGCCGATGTCCTTAATAGGCAGAATAAACGCAATAAAAATGATCTTCTTACCACAAATATTGTACCTATTTCAATCAATACCTAAAAAATTATTTAAAAAACTAGACTCTGATATTATAAACTTCATATGGGATTATAAATCACTCAGAATTAAAAAAAAACACTTGTGTAAATCTAAAGAATCAGGGAGACTGACACTTCCAAACTTATTGTATTACTATTGGGCAGTAAATATTAAAAATATAATCTATTGGTTGGACAGTTCTGCCCAACAGGCAGATTGGATACGAATGGAGAAAGAGGATTGTTCCCTTTATAATATAGAAGCGATCCTTCTTTCCCCGATGAAACTGAACAATATATAAGAAGAATCCAATTATTCACAGTATAATACGAATTTGGAAACAAATAAAACTAACTTTAAAATTAAGAAAAATATTGTTTCTTTCTCCAATAGCTAATAACCCCTCATTCAAACCATCCATTATTAGAAACGTAGAAATTAGGTGCAGGAGCAGGCCATTTGGCCCTTCGAGCCTGCACGACCATTCAATATGATCATGGCTGATCATCCAACTCAGTATCCTGTACCTGCCTTCTCTCCATACCCCCTGATCCCTTCAGCCACAAGGGCCACATCCAACTCCCTCTTAAATATGGCCAACGAACTGGCCTCAACTACCTTCTGCGGCAGAGAATTCCACAGATTCACCACTCTCTGTGTGAAAAACGATTTTCTTATTTCGGTCCTAAAAGACTTCCCCCTTATCATTAAACTGTGACCCCTTGTCCTGGAATTCCCCAACATCGAGAACAATTTTCTTGCATCTAGCCTGTCCAACCCCTTAAGAATTTTGTAGTCTCTATGAGATCACCCCTCAATCTTCTAAATTCCAGCGAGTACAAGCCGAGTCTATCCAGTCTTTCTTCACATGGAAGTCGTGCCATCCCAGGAATCAGTTTGGTGAACCTTCTCTGTACTCCCTCTATGGCAAGAATTTCTTTCCTCAGATTAGGAGATCGAAACTGTACGCAATACTCCAGGTGTGGCCTCACCAAGACCCTGTACAACTGCAATAGAACCTCCCTGTTCTTGTACTCAAATCCTTTTGCTATGAATGCCAACATACCATTCACAAAATGTTTATCCATTGGGAAAGAATAGGAATTAAAACAATGGGAGATATGTATGAAATGGGAAAACTTTTATCATTCCAACAATTACAACTAAAATATAATTTGAAAAGTAATCAATATTTCATATATCTTCAAATTCAAGATTATTTGAAAAAATATATACAAGGATATCAAACTTTAACCCCAGATTTATTGGAGGAAGGAATGAATAGAAAGGCAGAATCAAGCAATTTAATATCTTACTTATATAATACAATTCTAAATATAGAAACACCAACGACAGAGGCAATTAGAAGGGACTGGGAACAAGAGTTATTGATAAAAATTCCGAAGGATAGTTGGGAAAATGTTTTATTATATGTAAATAAATGTTCAATTAATGTAAGACATAACCCAATTCAATTTAAAATTTTACATAGACTATATTATTCGAAAACTAGACTGAATAAAATATTTTCAAATGTTTCCCCCATCTGCGACAAATGTTTAACTCAAAATGCCACTATAGCACATTCCTTATAAATTTTGGAATTAAATTTTTGGAATTTTTACAAAACTATTTAACACAAAATTGAACCCCAATACAGAACTGATTATCTTTGGATCAATGGAAGAGGGAAGTAAACTAACTATATTCCAAGAAGCTTTTCTTAATTACGGTCTAATAACAGCAAAAAAACTTATACTCAAATTTTGGAAAAACGCAACCACGCCAACATTCAAAATGTGGATTGCAAACATGTCTGAAATGCTACACCTTGAAGAATTGAGATTCCTCCTACTAGGCAAAGTAGACCTATTCTTAAAGACTTGTTCTCCTTTTATCAACTTTTTACAAGCAGATGGTGCATCATAAGAAATTAAATGGTTTAGATCCGGTTGATGGATGGGCAAAAATATGAAATAGGTAGACCTCTCCTAGTCTCTCTTTTCTTTACTTTCTTCTTTTCTTTCAATCTTTTTAGCTTCTTATCTCTGTCCTGTATTTCTTTGGCTATCTGTTTCTACTCGCTTGTCTATCTATTCCGACACTCTTTATTTCTTTTTGCTCTCACTGTTCTTTTATTATTAAATCAAAAGTACGAAGTTGTACAAGAATGGAAATATGTATGTATGTATTAGGTACTCAAGTACCACACTATTGTACTTACTTCTAACAACAATAAACACATTTTTTTTTTTAATAACCAGAGCTTCAAAAGTACAACTGATTAATTTATGCAAAAGCCATCATTTTCTTTTATTTCCCATCTGTAATCTGTTTATGCTAAAGATGCTGATTTTCTGCCAGGATTCTATCTAATGATACTCTTGAGATGCCAACAAAAAGTTATGCATAAGCAGCTGGAGGGGGCATTTGAATTTAATTTGTCTAACTCAGACAGGGTGTCTAATCTGCACTTACCAATTAGCCCAGCAGGACAACTGATGTTTGAACCTCACGGTGACTTAATTGCATTTTATTCCTGAGAACCAGAACAATCCACAACAGTTCCAAATGATGTTCCACACTGTTATCTGATTCAATGGCTCTAATTAAAAAAAAGGAGATTAATGAATACAAGTACATTGGTCTGTAATAAAGACAAACAAGAGTTCAAGGAGGAAAGGTACCAATGAACGATTTTAATGACGCTGAATGAAGTACATGGAATGACAAGTGAAATGTGGGGAAAGATCTTGTTTGCCACCCACTCACAATCCTTTCACACCAGTGCAACAGGGAACCAGCACCAGGGACCTAGGTTTGATCCTGATCGCCGATTCTATCTGTGGATTTGTTTGTTCTTTCTGTGACTGCGCGGGTTTACCTGGGTGCCTTACTTCCACAGTACATCCCATAGATGTGTTGTTCGGATTATGACACAAGTTGGCTTCTATAAATTAACTTTTAGTGTAGATTAATGACAAAAAGCATCAAAGGGGATTTGATGGCCTTGATTGATAGCTGTAATGGTGTGAAGGAAGACAAGGTGGGAGGGTGACGTTTATGGGATTGTTTCCCTGGGGCTGGCATGGAATTAATGGGCTGAAGAGTCGGCATTTGTGTCGTTATAAGAATGCACACATAAATCTGATCAGATAAGAAGTGTCAATTTGTGCTGCCACTGGCATGACAGTGACATGACAACCAAAGTGGTGACACAAACTGGTGCAGCGATTGGACCCTGCATGTTCATGTTTCTTCTGAATAATTTTGCTCAGCAACAAAGAGCATATCTAGGTTTGTCAACCACTGAAACTTATATTTAAGAAGCAATTAGACAGGCATGTGGATAGGACAGGTTTAGAGGGTTATGGGCCAAACGCAGACAGGTGTGACTAGTGCAGATGGAGAAGGGTCTCAACCTGAAACGTCACCTATTCCTTTTCACCAGAGATGCTGTCATACCCACTGAGTTCGTCGGTGGGGGCGCTGCAAGCCGATAGCCCTGTCAGCAGCGTGTTAGTCATTTCAACATTTTTAATTTTTTTAGTGTGTTTTAAAGTATGTTTTTTAATGTTTTTTTGTGTGTCTTGTGTGGAAACCGTTTTGGTCGCCTCCTCCACGGAGAGGCGACTTTTTCCAGTTCACCTCCCCCGTGGCCTAACAACGAGGATCGGGCGGCCTTTCCCGGAGACGCGCCCTGGGCTTCAGAGGCAGGCGCAGCGCGGACCCTCGGCGTGGAGCGGGCAAGCCCTCGCCCGGCAGCCTGAAGTCGCGGTCTGCAGAGCTCCAGCTGGCGCGGAGTCCGCAGCCTGGGATCCCGCGTGGGGGACCTGGGAGAAGAAGAAGTTTCCACCGCCGGCCCGTGGCCAACTTCTACCGTGGGCCCAGCGTGGACTTACCATCAGGAGAGAGGTCCCTTGCCAGGGACCCCTGGAGGGGAGCTTTGACTGCCGGCCCTGCGGTCTGTGGTGCTTCTGGCTGCGGCACGGCGGGGACTTTAAATCTTCGACCGCCGGCCTGCGGCCTACACCAACGTGAAGCCGTGCTCTCCGGTGGGGAGGAGCCGATTCTGGACTTACCTGGACTTTCACCCGTCTGTACATCTGGACACCCACTGCAGCGGCTGCGGAGGATTGAGGTCCCGACCACGGGGGAAAATGGAGGAGGACTGGCCAATTTTTGTGCCTTCCACCACAGTAATGAATGCTGTGGTGGATGTTTGTATTCAATTTGTATTATGTTTTTGTGTGTCCTTTATCATTGTATCGCTGCTGGCAAATTCATTGTGACAAATAAAACTGATTGTTGATAGTTGTTGAGTTACTCCTGCTTTTTGGTCCTATCTTTAGTGTAGATGGGATATGTTGGTTGGTGTGAGCAAGTTGGGCCGAAATATCTGTTTCCACGCTGTATGACTGACTCCATATTCAACAGTTTTCAAATGTATTAAAAATGAAGTAAATAAGTTATTCTTTTTTTTAATACATAATTGATATTGTTAATGTAATGTGTGTGTGTGTTTTTTTTTATAGTTAAAAAACCTTTCCTTTACTATCTAAACATTTGCCTTCCAGTTCCAATCGAAATTTTCTCACGTGATGTAAGATCTGATCCAATCTCATGTGATGTAAGATCTGGTGCCAGGGATTCACGATAAAACAAAGACCTGATATTGGACTCACTGCGCAGAGTGAATTTACTGATTCACTCTTCCACATGTGGGACACGGATGATGCTGAATGCATCTGACAGCACATGTGCAGAAGCCCAAACCATCAGGAAAACCAGTAATACCTCGCTCATTATTTTAGCTCTGTTTTACACTCCTACATTTTAGGTTTCTGCCTTGGCTGCTCTGGGCAAAGTATAGCAACATGTTTTACAACAAGGATGTGGTTTAAACGCACAAAGATGAATCAACATAATTATTTCTTCCCAAGGAAGCTGTGAATAATGGATCAATTAAACTTTTACAGTTGATATTAGAATTTTCTTCCTGAGATGGAACAACTAGGGTTATAATATAAAGGTATGATCAAGTAGGGTCTAATTGAATGGTAGAAGTTAAAGGAATGAAATAATACTTTCCTTTTATTTTATATTTATTCACAATTTAATCAAAGGCAGATTTATCCAATGTTCCCATTCCTTTGAGGGATATTTTGTACCCTCAACTAATTCATTGCAACAAATCAAGTGCAAACAATCAAAATTGCATTTAGTTCTGTAATGAGCAGACAAATTAGAAGCTGATTCATTGAAGCAAGGAGGAGACCTGGAGGGGAGAGGGGGGGGGATGAAAGCTGAAAGAGGGCTGAGGACGGGACAAAGTCCAGCATGTGATAGGTGGATATGGACAACGGGGGGGGGGGGGGACGGGGACGGGCTGGTTGATTGGCAGATGGTTGGGCAGAGATGAAAAGACAAAAAAGTGTGAGTAAGGATAGAGGAGGCATAAATTGTGAAGCTGGAGGAAGAAATATAGGGGGCTGAGGGAACAAATGAGTGCAAGAAAATAGACACAGAAAACTGGAGTAAAAGCGGGACAGGCAGCATCTTTGGAGATAAGGAATGGGTGACGTTTCGGGTTGAAACCCTGCTTCAGACAAATGAGTCCAAATCCAGTTGGGGTACAAGGAAGGGGAGGGGTGGGGATTGGGGGGGGGGGGGAGTCAGAAGTGGGAGTGGCTATTAACAGAGACACATAGAAACATAGAAAATAGGTGCAGGAGGAGGCCATTCGGCCCTTCGAGCCAGCGCCGCCACTCATTGTGATCATGGCTGATCGTCCCCAATCAATAACCTGTGCCTGCCTTCTCCCCATATCCTTTGACTCCACTAGCCCCAAGAGCTCTATCTAACTCTCTCTTAAATCCATCCAGTGACTTGTCCTCCACTGCCCTCTGAGGCAGAGAATTCCATAAATTTACAACTCACTGGGTGAAAACGTTTTTTCTCAACTCAGTCTTAAATGACCTCCCCTTTATTCTAAGACTGTGGCCCCTGGTTCTGGACTCGCCCAACATTGGGAACATTTTTCCTGCATCTAGCTTTTGTCCAGTCCTTTTATAATTTTATATGTTTCTATAAGATCCCCCCTCATTCTTCTAAACTCCAGTGAATACAACCTAGTCCTTTCAATCTTTCCTCATATGACAGTCCCGCCATTCCAGGGATCAATCTCGTGAACCTACGCTGCACTTCCTCAATCACAAGGATGGCCTTCCTCAAATTAGGAGACAAAAACTGTGCATAATACTCCAGATGTGGTCTCACCAGAGCCCTATACAACTGCAGAAGAACCTCTTTACTCCTATACTGAAATCCTCTTGTTATGAAAGCCAACATTCCATTAGCTTTCTTCACTGCCTGTTATACCTGTAAGCCAACTTTCAGTACGAGGAAGCCCAGCTCTCGCTGCACCTCCCCCTTACCTAACCTAACCCCATTGAGATAATAATCTGCCCCCTTGTTTTTGCCACCAAAGTGGGTAACCTCACATCTATCTATATGATACTGCATCTGCCACGTATCTGCCCACTCACTCAACCTGTCCAGGTCACCCCGCAACCTCCTAACATCCTCTTCACAGTTCACACTGCCACACAGCTTTGTGTCATCCACGAACTTGCTAGTGTTGCTCCTAATTCCCTCTTCCAAATATTTAATACATATGGTAAACAGTTGCGGCCCCAACACCGAGCCTTGCAGCACTCCACTCGCCACTGCCTGCCATTCTGAAAAGGACCTATTCACTCCTACTATTTGCTTCCGGTCTGCCAACCAATTTTCTATCCATGTCAACACCCTACCCCCAATACCATGTGCTCTAATTTTAGTCATCTGTCTCCCGTGCAGAACCTTATCAAAGGCTTTCTGGAAATGTCTAGAGACACTACATCCACTGGCACCCCTTCATCCATTTTACTTGTCACGTCCTCAAAAAATTCCAGAAGATTAGTCAAGCATGATTTTCCTTTCTTAAATCCATGTTGACATGGACTAATCCTTTTACTGCTATCCAAATGCCCCATTATTATCTCTTTAATAATTAACTCCAGCATCTTTCTCACCACTGAAGTCAGGCTAACTGGTCTGTAATTCTCTGTTTTCTTTCTCGCTCCTTTCTTGAAAAGTGGGATAACATTAGCTATCCTCCAATCCACAGGCTCTGATCCTGAATCTATTGAACATTGGAAAATGATCACCAATGTGTTCACTATTTCAAGAACCACTTCCCTGAGGACCCTGGGATGCAGACCATCAGGCCCAGGGGATTTATCATTCTTCAGTCCCATTAGCCTACCCAATACTATTTCTCGCCAAATGAAAATTTCTTTCAGTTCCTCTACCCCCTTAGATCCTCTGTCCTCCAGTACACCTGGGAGCTTGTTTGAGTCTTCCTTAGTGAAGACAGATCTGAAGTACCTATTCAACTCTTCTGCCATTTCCTTGTTGCCCATAATAATTTCACCTGTGTCTGCCTTCAAGGGACCCACATTTGACTTTGCTACTCTTTTTCCCTTAACATATCTAAAGAAGCTTTTACTGCTTTTCTTTATATTCCTGGCCAGCTTCCCTTCATACTTCATCGTTTCAGCCCGTATTGCCCGTTTTGTTTCCTTCTGTTGTCCTCTGGCTTCCGGTTACTCTTTGTTGTGTCATACATCTTTTCTTTTAGTTTTATTCTATCCCTAACTTCTCTTGTCAGCCATGGTTGCCTCCCACTTCCCTTAGAATCTTTCTTCCTTTTTGGAATTAAATGATCCTGCGTCTTCTGGATCATGCCCAGAAATTCCTGCCATTACTGTTCCACTGTCATTCCTGCTAGGATCCCTTTCCAGTCTACCATGGTCATCTCCCCTCTCATGCCTTCATAGTCCCCTTTGTTCAACTGCATCACTGGCACTTCCGATTAAACTTCTCCTTCTCAAATTGCAGATTAAAACAAATCATATTATGATCACTCCCTCCAAGCGGTTCCTTTACCTCGAGTTCTCTTATCATATCTGGTTCATTGGACAACACTAAATCCATAATTGCATTCTACAAACTCTCTTTCTTGGGGTCCTGAAACAACCTGATTTTCCCAGTCCACCTGCATATTGAAATCCCCCATCACCACAGTGGCATTACCTTTGTTACATGCTACATGTTCCAATATTTGGAGCAGCTAAATGTTTTCTAAGTGCTGGCAGATCTTACAATGAGTCTGTGCTTATTGTTGTTTCTGGGTGGATTTGGGAAACAAGGAAGATGCACATATTTCCAGTAAGAGGGAGTGGAGAAATCTTCTTTGCAGAAACACTAATTATTTATTTTCCCGGAACCAGAGTAGATAAAACACTATTTGTTTTCCAGGAACCAGAAAATAAACAATGTTTTATCTACTAGATAAACTAGGTGGCTAATTATAAAAATATATTTTCCTTTCATGTATTGCAGTTATGAAAAAAATACATTTGGGAAAAGAAGACGTGCATGAAAATAAAAGGGTGACTCAATCGCTGAAATGCCATTTCCAGATCAAGAAAGATGAGCCTTGAAATGTTTAATGATAGCAATGTGCTGGAAACACTTAGCAGTTCAGACAGTATCCATATAAAGGGAAATACTGAGTCAATATTATAGATGGATAAGCTTACAGCAGAACTGGCCAGTTCTCACACAAATAGAAAATGTTGAATTCAGTATCTAGTTCCAAAAGCTGAAATGCTCCCAGATAGAAAATGAGATGATTCTCCTCAAGCTTTACGTTGGACATTGCAGAAAGCCACAGATAAATAGGTCACATCAAAAGTTGGTGAATTAAAGTGACAGGTATTTGGAAGCTCAGAGATGCCCCTTAATGATGAGCGACCTTTTCCCTGTTGGGTCTCCATTGTCGTTGGGGCCTAGCATTGCGGAGCGGCCTCCAACCGGAGCGACGTGGAGCCTGCAGATTCACCATCGTGGATCTGGCCTGCTTTAGAGCGTGGAGAGCTATGGTGGCACGTGGCTGTGACCCGACTTCGGCGCTTCGGAGGCTCCAGCCGCAGGCCTGGTGGACGGTGACATCGGGAACTCGCGGGTCCCTGGTGGGAGAACGCTTTTCGGAGCTCCCGCAATGGCAATTTCTCCTGCCCGAATTGCGGGGTTGAAAACGACCCGGAGCGGGGCCTTACATCGCCCGGTGTGGCTTTGACGACCGCAGGACTTGCCATCGCCCGCTGGGGGCTCCAACATCAGGAGCAGGGCTTTCGGAACTGGAAGAACTTAAAAAAAAATTTGTGCAAGAAATGGCAGAATTGAAGAAAGAAATGAAGTCTGAATTAAAGGTGGAATTGGAAAAAATGAACTTTATGGAAGAAATGAAGAAAATAAAGATTGAGATGAAGGAGTTAAAATCTGACATTAATCTCTCGGTCCGAAAGGAAATTACTGAAGTTGTGACTGAAAAATTCGCAAGTATAATGGAAGAGCTGCATGAAAAAATTGAAAAAAAGGTGGAAAAAGAAATGGAACCAGTGCTGGAAGAAATTGTGTTACAATCAACAACCATAAAAGACCTTGAGGAAACAGTCCAAACAAATACTCAGACTATGAAAACTATCGTCAAAGAAAGTCAACGACTATCTGACTTACTGGCCAAAGTTACTGATAAGTGTACTGAGTTGGAAGGACGCCAGAGAAGGCAGAATCTAAGGATCGTGGGTATTCGAGAAGGGAGAGAAAAGAATCAAGATACCCGAGAATTTACTGCAAACTTACTACAAAAGGTTCTATCTCTGGAAGAAAAACCTTTGATAGCCAGAGCACATAGAGTTATGAGACGTTATACAAAGCACGATGCTCCTCCAAGACAAATGATAGTCAAAGTCCAATATGATTATGTTTTGGAAGATATGATGAATAAAGTGGTAAAAAGCAGAAATCTTAAATATGACGAAGACTCAATCAGTATCTACCGAGACTATCCAGCAGAGGTCTCTAAGAAACGGAATGCGTTTAATGAAACCAAAAGAATCCTGAGGCAAGTGAAGAATCTGAAGTATACTTTGAGATACCCAGCAACACTGAGAGTTACTTACAATCAGGAAGAGCATTACTTCAAAAACCCAGAAGACGCATTGAAATTTGCCCAAAGGATTAAGGACAGCAAAGAATATTGAATGAAACCTTCATAGTTGAATTAAAGGAACAATTAAACTGTATTTTCAAGATTGGTTGAAGATTATAATAAACTATGGACTTGTTTCATCTAAAGAAGACGGAGAAGGAGAGGGATGGGAGAATCGAGGAGATTTGGATTGAAGACTGTTCCATGAATACTAATATTTAGAATAGTAATACTACTAACCTAATAATTAACATATATTAACATACATAAACATATATTAAATTTACACACTGGTATCGTTAATAATTAGAGCTAGTAATTGTTGATTATTGATAGTTGATTATTGATTAATAATTAATAATTAATTATAACCGACTAACCTAGAATTAAGTAAATAGTAAATATAAATATATATCTTATTTTAACTTTAGACTTTTTTTTCTTTATTATATGTTTATATTATTATAATTTTCTATTAAGCACTACGTATATATATCATTATACCTGACTATGAACTTTTTATATATCATAGTTTAATATCCCCGGTTTAAATAATAATCTCCTTTTTTTTGTAATATTAATTTTACTGAATCATGGAGATGGATAACATTTAACATTCAATACGGAAGTCCTTAGACTGCTAGCCATGTTAGTATGGCTAACACTAACTACACACACACTAGATGTAGTTTTTTTCTTTCTTTGAGCACTTTACTAATCTCTTAATGATCAATGATCTGGATGATGGGGTGGAAAATTGGATAAGTAAGTATGCAGATGATACTAAGATAGGTGGTATTGTGGATAATGAAGTAGATTCTCAAAGTCTACAGAGAGATTTGGGCCATTTGGAAAAGTGGGCTGAAAGATGGCAGATGGAGTTTAATGCTGATAAGTGTGAAGTGCTACATCTTGGCAGGACAAATCAAAATAGGACGTACATGGTAAATGGTAGGGAATTGAGGAATGCTGTGGAACAGAGGGATCTAAGAATAATGTGCATAGTTCCCTGAAGGTGGAATCGCATGTAGATAGGGTGGTAAAGAAAGCCTTTGGTGTGCTGGCCTTTATAAATCAGAGCATTGAATATAGGAGTAGGGAAAGTAATGTTAAAATTGTACAAGGCATTGGTAAGACCAATTCTGGAGTATGGTGTACAATTTTGGTCGCCTAGTTATAGGAAGGATGTCAACAAAATAGAGAGAGTACAGAGGAGATTTACTAGAATGTTGCCAGGGTTCCAGCAACTATGTTACAGAGAAAGGTTGAACAAGTTAGGTCTTTATTCTTTGGAGCGCAGAAGGTTAAGGGGGGACTTCATTTGAGGTCTTTAAAATGATGAAAGGGATAGATAGAGTTGACGTGGATAAGCTTTTCCCATTGAGGGTAGGGAAGATTCAAACAAGAGGGCATGACATGAGAATTAAGGGACAGAAGTTTAGGGGTAACGTGAGGGGGAACTTCTTTACTCAGAGGGTGGTGGCTGTGTGGAATGAGCTTCCGGCAGAGGTGGTGGAGGCAGGATCGATTTTAACATTTAAAAGTAAAGTGGATAGGTATATGGACGTGAAGGGAATGGAGGGGTATGGTCTGAGTGCAGGTAGATGGGACTAGGGGAAAACAAATGGTCGGCACGGACTGGAAGGGCCGAGAGGGCCTGTCTCCGTGCTGTAATTGTTATATGGTTATATGGTTAATCTATCCCTTTTTTACTACTATTTCTGATTATTACTATTATTACTTTACATCTGAGTGGAATCATCAATTAATACAAAGGAGATATATATATATATATGTATATGAGAGAAAATCAAGAGTCTTGAAATTCGTCTATTCAGGGTTCAGGTGTAAGGTCTGGTATGTTGAACTTTTCCATTTTATACATCCTTTTAGATAAATGATGCAAGACCTACATACAAATATGGGGAATGGAGGAATAACATTTTGTAGCTGGAATGTTAAAGGTATTAACAAACTAATTAAGAGGGGTAAGGTATTAGCACATTTAAAAGCACTTAAAATAGATGTCGCGTTTATCCAAGAGACACACTTGAAAAAAGAGGCAGAACATAGATTAAAAGCCAAATGGATTGATAAAGTATATCACTCTTCTTTTACACACAAGTCTAGAGGTGTAGCAATATTAATTCGTAAAGGTACTGCATTTAAACATACTTCAATAATAACAGATAGTGACGGTAGATATATTATTGTAATAGGAGAATTATATACACAAAAAAGTGATTTTTGTTAATGTATATGACCCAAATTTTGATAGCCCGCGATTTAAAAAAAAAATATTTAATACAATCCCTGAATTATCACAACATAATCTAATAATTCGAGGAGATTTAAATTGCACACCTGACCCTTATTTGGATAGATCATCAAAACAACGAAAACTTAAATCACACTCCAGTGAGTTAATAAATGCATATATAGACACCAGTAATATTAAAGATGTATGGAGATTGCAAAATCCAACAGGACGAGAATACTCATTTTACTCAGCCGTGCATAAAACTTATTCAAGAATAGATTATTTTCTGGTAGATTTAAAACTTATTCCACTTACGTATAAGTCAAAATATCATAATATTATAATTTCAGATCACGTACCCTTAACTTTTAAGATGAAAATAACGGGTAAAATGGAAAAACAAGATCAATGGAGATTTAATCCACAAATTTTAAAGGACAAAAATAACTCAAGAATATATTACAAAACAGATCAAGATCTTCTTTGAAACAAATGATACACCAGAAATATCATCATCCCTCTTATGGGAAACTTTTAAGGCGTATGTTCGGGGAATTATGATATCTTCTCAAGCATTTTATAATAAAGAGAATCGGAAGCTACAACAAGCATTGGAAAGAGAGATTAAACAATTAGATACAGAGAATGCCATTAACCCAACTACGATAAAACATAATAAAATCTTTGCATTGAGATATAAACTAAATAAAATACAGTCAGATCAAGTTGTAAAACTATACCAATATACCAAACAAATACAGTTTGAATTTGGTGACAAACCGCTATTGGCTTGTCAGTTAAGAAAACTGGAAGGAGAAAAATTAATATATAGGATCAAATCAGATAAAGGCGAATTACTAATACAAACTAAAGGTATAAACGAGAGATTTTTGCAATGTTATAAAAATTTATACTCAGCTAAAACAAAAGAAAATCGAATAGGAGTAGAAACATTTTTAAAAAACTGTAATCTAAATGGACTAGATTTAGAAGATAGGGAATTATTAAATGTCGAAATAACTACTAAAGAAATTGAAGAAGCTATTAGATCATTAAAAAATGGTAAAACACCAGGACCAGATGGTATTGGAGCAGAATTTTATAAAATATTTTATGATATGATAGCCCCACGTTTGAAGACACTATATGAACACATTTATACACAACAGAAATTACCAGATACACTAAATGAATCTATTATAACCCTTATAGCTAAATTAGATAAAAAATCTTGATGACCCAGGGTCATATAGAGCTATATCTCTTTTAAATACTGATCAAAAAATATTAACAAAAATATTAGCACAAAGACTAAACAAAGTGATTAATAAACTAATTCATTCAGATCAAACTGGATTTATACCAAAACGATACTCTTCAAATAATCTGAGAAGATTATTTAATATTATGTATTCAAAAAGAAATATTAATAAGGATTTATCAATTATGGATGCAGAGAAAGCTTTTGATCAGATTGAATGGTCTTACTTATTTTCGGTTATGGAATTTTTTCAATTGGGAGAGAAATTTATAACATGGGTTAAATTACTATATACTAGACCAACAGCTAGAATATTAATTAACCAAGTGTTAACAACTAAATTTAACTTGTTCCGAGGTTGTAGACAAGGTTGCCCTTTATCTCCACTACTGATTGCACTTGCAATAGAACCATTAGCAAAATCTGTGAGATCAAACCCTGAAATATATGGGTATGAAACTAAGGAAACTGAAAATAAAATCTCTTTGTACGCAGATGATGTATTACTTTATATCACAAAACCAGAAATTAGTCTTCCTAACTTGTTAGATTTAATAACTCAATTTGGATCGTTTTCAGGATATAGAGTTAATTGGAATAAAAGTGAACATGCCAATAATGGGAAATAATTTACATATATTACAACAATACCCTTCTAAGATTGCAAATGAAAAAATTAAATATCTTGGAATTTATGTTACAAAAATATATGATTCATTATTTAAATCTAATTTTTTACCCTTATTGAATAAACTATTTAAGAATATTCAATATTGGAAAACATTACCTATTTCAATGCTAGGTAAGATTAATGCGATTAAAAATGATTTTTCTTCCACAATTACTATATTTGTTTCAAATGATCCCGATATATCTTCCTAAAAATTTCTTTAAGAAAGTGGACTCCATGGTTACCAAATTTATTTGGGATTATAAGAATCATAGAATAATTAAAAAGCATCTATGTAAATCAAAAATAAACGGTGGCTTTGCACTGCCTAATTTTATGTTTTATTATTGGGCAGTTAATATAAAAAATATGAATTTCTGGTTGGGTGAACTAGATAAACAACCAAATTAGTTAAAAATGGAAAAAGAAGACTGTATCCCTTTTGAAATTAGTTCGATTTTATTTGCTAATACTCCAATACAAAAGAAAACTTATAAAGGAAACCCAATAATAGAAAGTGGAATACGTATTTGGAAACAATTAAAAAAAACATTAAAATTACAGAATGTACCACTAGCTCTTCCAATAGTAAACAATATTTATTTTAAACCTTCACTGATGGACAAAGGTTTCTTAAAATGGAAGAACTATGGAATAAATAAGATTGGTGATCTTTACAGGGAAAACTTATTTCTCTCATTTCAGGAATTACAACAAAATTCTGGATTTTACTTCGGAGTCACGTGAGTGACTACGTGAATAGAAGCCCGTACAGCCGTTGGTGCGTCATGACGTCAGACGCTGGTGCAGTCGGGCGGTTGGAGCAGCAGCGCTCCTCCGAGCGGTAAGTGTAAACCGCGGGTTTTTCGAAGAGCTGGAGATTTAGCGGGTGCAGCGGCATCTAAGGAGCGAGGGAGATGGTCGATGTTGCGGGTCGAGACCCTTCTTCAGACTTCACCCTCGATTCTCCAGCATTTGCAGTTTGTTAACAAAGTTCAAACAGGTAAGGTTTTTTAAAAACTTTTACCGCATGTCCTTTTCCGCGACAGTTTGGGTAGAGAATGTTGCAGAAAGGGGAAGAAGGTGTCGGCGAGGCGCTCCGGGGGTAGAAAGGTAAAGTGGCAGGAGAGTGTTGAGGATGGAGGCCCCGTCTGGTACACCTGGTCCGGTGCTGGCTACACAGCCAGTGGTTGCGGACCCACTGCCGGGGGGCAGTGGAGGCTTGTCAGTAGGGGGAAGGCCGCTGGCAAGTCTCTGTGGCCCGTAAATGAGTCGGGCCTGGAGGTTATACCCTCCATTGGAGAGTCCGTTTGCTCAACGGCTCTCCCACGTCGAGATTCTATTTCAAAAGAATGCTCGACAGGGACGAGCTCCGTGGGGAGGAGTGGTGCCCAAGCCAGGCTGATGGAGAGCTTGTGCTAGCAGCACCTGTTTCAGGGCTGCAGAACTATCCTGCTGTGAGGAGGATGTTCGAGCTCCGTGAGGAGGAGTGATGCCCAAGCCAGGCTGATGGAGAGCTTGTGCTCGCAGCACCTGTTTCAGGGCTGCAGAACTATCCTGCCTGTGAGGAGGATGTTCTATCAGGGCAGTTTGCTGGGGGAGAGCAGTTTGTTTGGAGGTAATTCCGAACATTGCTGGGAAGTTTGCTGAGTGTAGAGAGGCAGGAAAGGCGATTGATGTAGAATTGGCTGAAGCCATTCAGTATATGCTCTCCACCAGTTACAGGAGCTAGCTATGGATGAAGTAGCAAAAAACTATAAAGCTCCTGTTAATTGTGATCTCCTGAAGGTACGGTGGTTAATCACCAAATTTGGTCATAGATGGGTTTGCTGCTAGGGCCCAGGAGATGAAGTTTTAAAAAAGTGCTTAAACTGTTGTCAGCAGGTATTACAGCTGTGGTGAAAGTTATTGATACAAATGATATGGTTGAAGCACAGCAGGATGAACTGGAACTCCTTTGTAATGCATTTTGAAACCAGTGTACCACCACGAAATCTGTTGTTTGGTGGTAACCTTGCAAAAAGGGTCAAAGACTGTTATGAGGTTGTTATAAACCATGGCCCTCATTAAGCCAGCTGGAAGCAAGGCTAAAAAGGTTCTCTACAAGAAGTCGGAGGACAACAAGGCCGCAAGGAAAGATGCTGGTAAGGAATATAACATTGACAGACGATGAATTAACTGATGTTCCTGTTCAAATTGGGGAAGGTTAAAATTGTTTCTCAAACAATGGCAGCAGTTTGAAATCAGATTTGTTCATACTTAGTGTATTGAAGGGGTGAAAAATAGTAAGATTAAACGAGAAACTTACCAGTTTGAAGTTTGATCTTTATTTTATGAGGAGTCGAGTTGAGGGACTACGTGAATAGAAGCCCGTACAGCCGTTGGTGCGTCAATCTTCAAAGCAGCGGAATGAATTCACAGCTAACAATGACCAAAGTATAACGGTTAAGATGATAAACTAGAACTACCAGATGAGATCTATGAGGGTGGGAGCGGAGGGCACGTAGTCCCTCAACTCGACTCCTCATAAAATAAAGATCAAACTTCAAACTGGTAAGTTCTCGTTTAATCTTACTATTTTACTTCGGAGTCACGTGAGTGACTACGTGAAGACTTCAAAGCACTGTGAATTCACGCCGCAGACTCAAATCCGACGTTCACACTGCCTGGATTGACTCAAAAGTCGTTAACAATCAATCATGCATCAGTAATACATTTGTTAAATGGAATAAAGGTTATGTACTAACAAATCATAACAAACCCCTCTAACTCAGGGGAAAAGTGTAACAGTACTGACACCAGAATCAGCAAACACCCGAGCCTTGAAATCGGCTTGTGACAAAACCTCTGAAATTAGCTCACTGAACCATCCTGTGGCCGCGAGGACCTTGAAATAGTTTGCACCGACACCTTACTGTGTGGTTTTTTGTGACTAATAAACAAAGCCAACTCTATTCCTCTCAGAGGTTTAGTAATCTCAATGTAAAGAGATAAATGTGAGACTATACAGAAGCGATCATCTGCGGGGTATGCTGAAAAACACCATCTTACATCCTGTCATGCCTCTTTTATTATGTTTAAGCAAATCATAGACATAAAATATAATGGCATCAGCCGACACATGAATTCTATCTAGCCGTAGCTTTTGCAATGTTTGTACACGTTGGGCTGAAACCAACACCAGAAGCATGACCACCTTCATAGTTAATTTGGCTATAGATAGGCTTGTAACCGGAGCCCACTGGCGAAGAAGCATAAAAAACCTCACTCACATTGCAAATACCGGCATACCTGAGTTTAGGAGGATTAGAATTGAAAACTCCCTTCATGAATCGTGAACTAACGGATGTGTCCCTACTGTATGCAATTCTGCATTCATAGGTAAATAAGAAGACAGAGCACTTCTGGCTGAATTAATTGCACTGTAACTTAATTTTTTGGTCAAAATAAAGAGTTGACAAACTCCAATACATCCGTGATCCCCTGCCGTGTGATATACAATATCCTGCTGTAGGCAGAATTGCTCCCACTTCCTTATATAGGTGATATATTGCTGCTGTGTACTATCCCTGCAGGCCGACGTGAGAACATCCACCGTCCGATGAGACAGTCCTCTCCCCAGGTATGGCCTCCTTAAAATCTGCAAATTAACAAGATCAATACGATCCTATAAAGGATGTTGATCCCCAGTGACTGGATTTACCAGTAGATTTTTATTCTTGGGCATAAGCATGTAAGGCTCCCTAGCCATTTGTAATACAACGGGAAACCATGCTCGTGTAGGCCATTTGGCACTACCAATACCCCTGAAGCGGTGTCCTCCTTGATCTTTTGCAAACATCTGCTGATGAGACAGAATGAAGGAAATACATACACAAACATTCCTCCCCCAATGCAGCGAAAATGCATCCACTGCTACTGCCCCAGAATCTGGTTACCATGAAACATATCTAGGTAACTGATGATTTAATCGAGATGCAAACAAGTCAATATCTGGCAATGCATACTGATCAATCATTTGGTTAAACACATCCTGATTTAACATCCATTCAATGTTGTCATTAACTGATGTGACCTCTTCCTGGCAAATAAAGTGCTGAAAGCCAGATATTTTGGTCAATACACCAGCTCCAAATCTGGTTAGCCAGTCTATCACAAGACTGTGACTTAACTCCACCCATGTGGTTTACATATGCCACTGCTGTGGTGTTGTGAATCTGAGCTGCACATGCAGATCCCTCCTTGTAGAACAATAAGCTTTGAGCCCATACCAGGTGCCCAACAACTCTAAATAATCAATCCCTCTTAATTGAGGAAGCGATGTCTCATCCACATTCCATCTGCCTCCACAACTAGAAGACATATCTGTTGCACCCCAACCCAGTGCACTCACATCAGTCTGTAATATCAGTGATGGTGATTCCACGAAACCTTCCTTAAATTTTTTGAAAACATGTACTATCCACCATTGTATGTCAGCAATCGCCCAGCTGACAACTGCATAGGCCTATCAAAAATAGCCCTTTGTATTCTCAGTGCCTGTTCCTTTGATGGTTGTAATTGTTGATAATGCAGAGGACAATACTGCACAGCTGGAAAAGCTGCAACAACTTCCCAATTAAAACAGGCTACTTGTCTAATCGAAGGCCGTTGTTCTCCAACGAGATTAACACAGTCCTCAATTAACTGATTCAATTTATCCCTGGGTAAAGTTACCAACATGTGATTGGAATTAATGGTAAATCCCAGATAATCAATAATTTGGACTGGTGATAATTTAGATTTACCTGGGTGAATAACAAATCCCATTTGTTCAAAAGTGATTTTAACAACTGAAACTGATGATTGAGTTTCAGCATGAGTCTTTCCAACAACCTGAAATCATCTAAATAGGCCATTACCACATGCCCCTGAGCTCTAAGCAATGCTAACACAGGTTTTACCAATTTAGTAAATAATCTAGGAGCTGAAGTTAATCCATTCGGCAATGTCCTGAATTGCCACAGCTCAGTCATCCAAATAAATTTCAAATATCTTCTATCATCACCATGAATAGACACTGCGTAATACGCATTCTTTAAATCAATGGTTGCCATTTAATACCCTTTGGACACTAGATGTTTGCACGTGGTAAAGTTCTCCATTTTGAAATGCCTATAACAAACAAATTTGTTCAAATTCGATAAATCCAGAATAATTCTACATCCCCCAGTCTTTTTAGATCTGGGAAATTATACTTGACAGAAATTGTTGACTTTGATAGACAGAAGGCTCAATTACCCCTTCTGATGTAACGACTGCCTTCAATACACTAAGTATGAACAAATCTGATGTCAACTGCTGCCATTGTTTGAGAACAATTTTAACCTTCCCCAATTTGAACAGGAACATCAGTTAATTCATCGTCTGTCAAATGTTATATTCCTTACCAGCATCTTTCCTTGCGGCCTTGTTGTCCTCGACTTCTTGTAGAGAACATTTTTTGCCTTGCTTCCAGCTGGCTTAATGAGGGCCATGGTTATAACAACCTCATAACAGTCTTTGACCCTTTTTGCAAGGTTACCACCAAACAACAGATTTCGTGGTGGTACACTGGTCGGTTTGCACAACTCGCCCAAATTCGGGTTAGCACTGGCCTAATAGCGGCCCTCCCGACATTATTAATTTCAAAATGCATTACAAAGGAGTCCCAGTTCATCCTGGTGTGCTTCAACCATATCATTTGTATCAATAACTTTCACCACAGCTGTAATACCTGCTTACAACAGTTTAAGCACTTTTTTAAAAACTTCATCTCCTGGGCCCTAGCAGGCAAACCCATCTATGCAAATTTGGTGATTAACCACCGGTACCTTCAGGAGATCACAATTAACAGGAGCTTTATTAGTTTTTTGCTACTTCATCCATAGCTAGCTCCTGTAACTGGTGGGAGAGGCATATACTGAATGGCTTCGGCCAATTCTACATCAATCGCCTTTCCTGCTCTCTACACTCAGCAAACTTCCAGCAATGTTCGGAATTACCTCCAATCGAACACCTTGCTCTCCCCAGCATAGAAACAGTGTCAGCAAACTGCCCTGATAGAACATCCTCCTCACAGGCAGGATAGTTCTGCAGCCCTGAAACAGGTGCTGCTAGCACAAGCTCTCCATCAGCCTGGCTTGGGCATCACTCCTCCTCACGGAGCTGGAACATCCTCCTCACAGGCAGGATAGTTCTGCAGCCCTGAAACAGGTGCTGCTAGCACAAGCTCTCCATCAGCCTGGCTTGGGCATCACTCCTCCTCACGGAGCTGGAACATCCTCCTCACAGGCAGGATAGTTCTGCAGCCCTGAAACAGGTGCTGCTAGCACAAGCTCTCCATCAGCCTGGCTTGGGCACCACTCCTCCTCACGGAGCTGGTCCCTGTCGAGCATTCTTTTGAAAGAATCTCGACGTGGGGAGAGCCGTGAGCAAAACGGACTCTCCTATGGAGGTATAACCTCCAGGCCCGACTCATTTACGGGCCACAGAGACTTGCCAGTGGCCTTCCACCCTACTGACAAGCCTCCACTGCCCCCGGCAGTGGGTCCGCAACCACTGGCTGTGTAGCCAGCACCGGACCAGGTTGTACCAGACGGGCCTCCATCCTCAACACTCTCCTGCCACTTTACCTTTCTACCCCCGGAGCGCCTCGCCGACACCTTCTTCCCTTTCTGCAACATATCTACAAAAACTCCCAACCGTTTGCAGAAAAAGACCTGTGGTAAAGTATTTCAACAAACCTTACCTCGTTTCAACTTGTTAACGAAAACTGCTGGAGAATGGAGGGTGAAGTCTGAAGAAGGGTCTCGACCCGAAACGTCGCCCATCTCCTTCGCTCCTTAGATGCGCTGCACCCGCTGAATTCTCCAGCTTTCATGTAAACCCGCGGTTTAAACTTACCGCTCGGAGGAGCGCTGCTGCTCCCCCCGCCCGACTGCACCAGCGTCTGACGTCATGACGCACCAACGGCTGTACGGGCTTCTATTCACGTAGTCACTCACGTGACTCCGAAGTAAAATTGGATTTTACTATAAGGACAGTCTACCTAGTCAACATTTTCCTAGTCGTAAAACTTATTTTCAGATGAGGAAAATGTGCTTATTCAAGCAGATTCAGTTGTTACATAAGAAGGGGTAATTGAGCCTTCTGTATATCAAAGTCAACAATTTCTGTCAAGTATATTTCCCAGATCTAAAAAGACTGGGGGATGTAGAATTATTCTGGATTTATCCAATTTGAACAAATTTGTTTGTTATAGGCATTTCAAAATGGAGACCTTTACCACGGGCAAACCATCTAGTGTCCAAAGGGTATTATATGGCAACCATTGATTCAAGAATGCGTATTACGCAGTGTCTATTCATGGTGATGATAGGAAGATATTTGAAATTTATTTGGATGACTGAGCTGTGGCAATTCAGGACATTGCCGAATGGATTAACTTCAGCTCTTAGATTATTTACTAAATTGGTAAAACCTGTGTTAGCTTTTACTTAGAGCTCAGGGGCATGTGGTAATGGCCTATTTAGATGATATTCTGATTGTTGGAAAGACTCATGCTGAAACTCAATCATCAGTTTCAGTTGTTAAAATCACTTTTGAACAAATGGGATTTGTTATTCACCCAGATAAATCTAAATTATCACCAGTCCAAATTATTGATATCTGGGATTTACCATTAATTCCAATCTCATGTTGGTAAACTTTGCCCAGGCTAAATTGAATCAGTTAATTGAGGACTGTGTTAATCTCGTTGGAAGAATAACGGCTTCGATTAGACGAGTAGCCAGCTTTATTGGGAAGTTGTTGCAGCCTTCCCAGCTGTGCCAGTATGGTCCTCTGCATTATCAACAATTACAAACTATCAAAGGAACAGGCATGAGAATACAAAGGGGCCATTTTTTGATAGGCCTATGCCGTTGTCAGCTGGGGTGATTGCTGACATACAATGGTGGATAGTACATGTTTCAAAAATTTAAGGAAGGTTTTGGTGGAATCACCGTCACTGATATTACAGACTGATGTAAGTGCACTGGGTTGGGGTGCAACAGATATGTCTTCTAGTTGTGGAGGCAGATGGAATGTGGATGAGACATCGCTTCCTCAATTAAAAGGGATTAATTATTTAGAGTTGTTGGGCACCTGGTTTGGGCTCAAAGCTTATTGTTCTACAAGGAGGGATATGCATATGCAGGTCAGATTAACAACACCACAGCAGTGGCATATGTTAACCACATGGGTGGAGTTAAGTCACAGTCTTGTGATAGACTGGCTAACCAGATTTGGAGCTGGTGTATTGACCAAAATATCTGGCTTTCAGCACTTTATTTGCCAGGAAGAGGTCACGTCAGTTTAATGACAACATTGAATGGATGGTTAAATCAGGATGTATTTAACCAAAAGATTGATCAGTATGCATTGCCAGTATTGACTTGTTTGCATCTCAATTAAATCATCAGTTACCTAGATATGTTTCATGGTAACCAGATCCTGGGGCAGTAGCAGTGGATGCATTTTCGCTGCATTGGGGAGGAATGTTTGTGTATGTATTTTCTCCATTCTGTCTCATCAGCAGATGTTTGAAAAAGATCAAGGAGGATCCGCTTCAGGGGTATTGATAGTGTCAGGTTGGCCTACACGGGCATAGTTTCCGTTGTATTACAAATGGCTAGGGAGCCTTTACATGCTTATGCCAAGAATAAAAATCTACTGGTAAAATCCAGTCACTGGGGATCAACATCCTTTATAGGATCGTATTGATCTGTTTAATAGCAGATTTTAAGGAGGCCATACTGGGGAGAGGACTGTTTCATCGGACGGTGGATGTTCTCACGTCGACCTGCAGGGATAGTACACAGCAGCAATATATCACCTATATAAGCAAGTGGGAGCAATTCTGCCTACAGCAGGATGTTGTATATCACACTGCAGGGATCACGGATGTATTGGAGTTTGTCAACTCTTTAATTGACCGAAAAAATTAAGTTACAGTGCGATTAATTCAGCCAGAAGTGCTCTGTCTTATTTATCTATGAATGCAGAATTGCATACAGTAGGGACATCCGTTAGTTTCACAATTCATGAAGGGAGTTTTCAATTTAATCCTCCTAAACCCAGGTATGCCGGTATTTGGAATTTGAGTGAAGTTTTTATGGCTCGTCGCAGTGGGCTCCTGTTACAAGCCTATCAGTAGCCAAATTATCTATGAAGGTGGTCATGCTTATGGCGTTGGTTTCAGCTCAACGTGTATTAAATGTTGCAAAAGCTACGGCTAGATAGAATGCATGTGTCAGCTGATGCCATTATATTTTATGTCTATGATTTGCTTACACATAATAAAAGAGGCATGACAGGATGTAAGATTGTGTTTTCAGCATACTCCGCAGATGATCGCTTCTGTATAGTCTCACATTTATCTGTTTCATTGAGATTACTAAATCTCTGAGAGAAACAGAGTTTGGTTTGTTTATTAGTCACAAAAAAACCACACAGTAAGGTGTCGGTGCAAACGATTTCAAGGTCCTCGCGGCCGCAGGATGGTTCAGTGAGCTAATTTCAGAGGTTTTATCACAAGCCGATTTCAAGGTTCGGGGTGTTTGCTGATTCTGGTGTCAGTACTGTTACACTTTTCCCCTGAGTTAGAGGGTTTGTTATGATTTGTTTGTACATAAACTGTTATTCCATTTAACAAATGTATTACTGATGCATGATTGATTGTTAACGACTTTTTGAGTCAATCCAGGCAGTGTGAACGGCGGATTTGAGTCTGCGGCGTGAATTCACAGTGCTTTGAAATCTTCACGCTGTAGTCACTCACGTGACTCCGAAGTAAAATAGTAAGATTAAACGAGAACTTACCAGTTTGAAGTTTGATCTTTATTTTATGAGGAGTCGAGTTGAGGGACTACGTGCCCTCCGCTCCCACCCTCATAGAATCTCATCTGGTAGTTCTAGTTTTATCATCTTACCGTTATACTTCGGTCATTGTTAGCTGTGAATTCATTCCGCTGCTTTGAAGATTGACGCACCAACGGCTGTACGGGCTTCTATTCACGTAGTCCCTCAACTCGACTCCTCATAAAATAAAGATCAAACTTCAAACTGGTAAGTTCTCGTTTAATCTTACTATTACATTTTAAAGAATATTTTCGATATCTACAAATTAGAGATTATGTTAAATCAAATACACTGGATTTTAGGAATAGAAAGACAGAAATTTTAGATGAATTTTTAAATAAACATCCGAATACAGAGAAATTAATATCATATATTTATAATATTTTATTGGAAAATTATTTACCAAATACGGATAAATATAGACAAGCATGGGAAAATGAACTAGGTCAAGTAATGAGTAGAGAAGTATGGAATGAAAGTTTACAACATATACATCATTGTTCATTAAATGCTAGACACTCCTTGATACAATTTAAAGTTATACATAGATTACATCTCTCAAAGTCCAAATTAAATAGAATTTTCTCAAATGTGTCCGCAATATGTGATAAGTGTCAACAATTAGAAGCTAATTTAACGCATTCATTCACAAAATGTATAAAAATTACTAATTTTTGGATAGAAATTTTTAAGATAATCTCAATTGTAGTTAATGCAAAGTTAACTCCAGACTCAAAACTAATTATATTGGGAATATTAGAAACAAATCAGATATTAACAACATAACAAATAATTGTTATCGGTTATAGTTTAATAATTGGTAACAAATTATTAATACGAAGATTTTGGAAGGTCCTACTTCCCCTACAACTAAAATGTGGATTACAGAAAATGTCAGAGACATTGCACTTGGAAACGATTAAGGCTTGCCCTGATGGACAGGCTGGACCAATTCAGAGGAATATGGTCTCCATTTATTGAATATTTAAAGGGTCAAGATGGTCCGGTTCGAAGCCGTGACAGAAGCCTGAATGTATGAATGGGTGAAGAATTATAGACAATAGATCATAAATATGTCTCCAATGAAGAATATCTTGTTTAATATTCCACTCAATTAGTTTATCTCTCTTTTTTTTTCCTCTTTTTCTTTTTTTATTTCCTACTGCTATAAAATAAAAAGAAAATTATAGAAGTACAAATAAGATTGATTGTAAATTTTAAAAATATTAAGAATGTATATAACGATGATATTTAATTGGATTTTATATTTCCTCTTAATATGTAATTACTTCTAATAAAAATATTTTACAAAAAAAAAAAAAACTCCATCAACCATTCCTCAGCCTACCTGCCCAACCGATGTTACAATTTTTGACAACCATCTTCACTATGTACAATACCATCCACTTTGCAAACTTACTAATCATGCCTTGTGCGTTCTCATCCAAATCATTGATATAGATGCCCAGCACTAGACCCTGAGGCACTCCACTCGTCATAGCCCTCCAGTCCAAAAAACAACCTTCCACCATCACCTGTTTCCTTCCATGAAACCAATTTTCTCTCGATTCAGCTGTCATGCCTTGGATCCCACGTTTTTGCTTTGAACTATTCTTTGAACTCGCACTTTAGGAGAGGTCAGGTTTTGGGAATTGAAAGAAGAAACGGTCCTATGTAATCTTACCTTCCTTGAGTCTATGAGAAGAACATACATGTTCGAGAAGCAAAGCATTCAGATTCAGAATATCCAAGATGGTGGTAATTGAGATCATTTATATGCTGCAGGCAGTAAATTATACCACTAAGCCCCTGCTGGACCGTCTGCAGTTTGCATACTGGGCCAATAGGTCTGTGGATGATGCAGTCAACCTGGGCCTGGACTTCATCATCCAGCACCTAGACCGCAAGGGGACCTATGCAAAGATTTTGTTGATTTTAGCTCTGCATTCAATATCGTTGTGCCAGGGCTACTACACTCCAAACTATCCAAGTTGACTGTGCCTGAACCCCTCTATTGGTGGATCACCAGCTTCCTGACAGACAGGAAGCATCATGTGAGGCTGGGAAAGCACATCTCGGACTGGCAGACCCTCAGCATAGGAGCACCACAAGGCTGCGTACTCTCCCCTCTCCTCTACTCTCTCTACATCAATTACTGCACCGCCACAGACTCCACTGTCAAGCTTCTCAAGTTTGCGGATGACACTACCCTGATTGGACTGACCCAGGATGGGGAGGAATCTGTGTACAGACAGGAAGTGACATAGCTGGCATCTTGGTGCCATCACAACAACCTGGAGCTCAATGTTCTTAAGACAGTGGAACTAATTGTGGACTTTAGGAGAGCTCCCCCTCCGCTCACCCCACTCACCATCAACAACACCACAGTCGCATCTGTGGAGTCTTTTAAGTTCCTGGGAACCATCATCTCCAAGGACTTTAAATGGGGGGGGGGGGGGGGGGGGGGTACCATCGACTCCTCAGTCAAAAAGGCACAACAGAGGATGTACTTCCTGCGGCAGCTGAGGAAGCACAATCTGCCACAGGCAATGATGGTCCAATTCTATATGGCCATCGTAGAATCAGTCCTCAGCTTCTCCATCATGGTCTGGTTTGGCTCAGCCACCAAGCACGACATCCAGAGGCTGCAGCGAATCGTCCGATCAGCTGATAGGGTTATTGGCTACAACCTTCCCTCCATTGATGAACTGTACACTGTAAGGGCCAGAAAGCGAGTGGGTAAGATCATCTCTGACCCCTCTCACCCTGGCCAAAAGGTCTTTGAAACACTTCCCTCTGGAAGGCGATTCCGGACTGTCAAAGCTGCCACTACATAAAAACAGCTTTTTTCCATGAGTAGTAGCTCTACTCAATAACCAAAAATCTGCAGCCTCCTTTTGCTCTGGTATTTTATTTAATTCACATGTTTAATCGATAATGTTTTATTATTAATGTTTAATGTTTTATGTCATTCTTAATCGTCACTGTAAGTCATGTTGTCACTTGCGAGTGGAGCACCAAGTCAAATGTTTTGTATGTGAACATACTTGGCCAATAAACTTATTACTTAATTATACATTCATTCATTCAGTAAATTATACTTCATGCTTAAACCATTTATAGCAGTAAAATTCACAGTGTGCCTGAGTATTTTCATTTCAACCTCATTATAGGCTGGAGCTGGAGGCATTGACAATGTCACCCAGTATGATGTCCACCACCGTATTAGACAGGTTCAAAAGCTTTGTGCTCAAGGATAGATTAAATAACTTTCTTTAATTTGACTAGTGAGCAGCAGAAAACATATGCCCTGCTGTTTATAACTGTCTTCCTCTGAAGCATTCATATTATCCCAGGAGTTTCTGCAGACATCAAGATTGTGAGGACTTTCACTTTCTAATTGTGCAATACTTTTGTTGTTAATGTTTTGTTAATCATATTCAGTTACCCGATCAACACCAAGAATACATAACTGTAATTATAAAGAGAAAGAGGGTTACTAAGTTAAACATGGGGCCTAAGCAGAGAACAAGACTGGTGATTTAACGACAAGCAAAGAAATAGCAGATATGTTGAATTATCTTTTGCATCACTGCTTACTGTGGAAGCCATTTCTAATATCCCTAAGGTAGTGATGTCTCTGATGATGGAAATTGTAAATAGAATCATAGTCATGCAGTATGAAAATAAGCCCTTCAGCCCAACTCGTCCAACTAACCAAGATGCCTTGTCCAATTTGGCCGTGTTGGGTCCATCTCCCTCAAAACCTGAATATGGAGGCTGGCAGATTGAACAGTGAGGATCCCTACTGCATTGGTGACTGGTAGCACTTTTCATCCCTAAGGTATGAAACAGATGAATTCCAGATGAGATTAAACAAGTTACAACAATTTTGATTGCAAGGGATCAAGTACCTGAGAAACTAAGGTGGGGGGGGGGGGGGGGGGGGGGGGGAAGGGGAAGGCTAAAGACAAACAAATTACCAACACCCAGTGGATAACATGAAAGTAGCAATGTTACAAAGTTTGAGATTTTTAAAATCAAGTCTGCAATTTATCCCATCAGATAAAGCATAAAAAGTTTAATTTGACACCTAATTCACTTTCATATCTTCAGTATTAAAAAATGTTATGGCCATTTTCATACTCAGAAATTAGCATCTTGTTATATAACCATACCAAAAAAAAGCAACAAGACACACAAATACACAAAGGTTATCATAAATACCCACCACAACGGATTCCCCACATTCCTCACTTTGATGGAAGACAAAAAAGTCCAATCTTCTTCCTCTTTATCAAGTTTGACAAATTTTCTCAAATTCTTTGAGGGTATAACAGGGAGAGTCGATGGAGGGGAACATGTGGATACAGTGTATTTAGATTTCTAAATGACATTTGACAAAGTGTCGCTTAGGAGGCTGGTGCTTCAAGTGAAAAACCCACGGCATTGTAGGAAGTGTGTTAGAATAGATAGCAAATTGGCCATGTCACAGAAAGGAGAGTTGGAATAAACATGTTCCAAATTGGAACTAGATAACTAGGTTATTGTTCATTATCCACACCAACAACGCAGAGGGAACAAATTAATGGCAAATTGAATTTAATTTAGGAAATGAAAGGTCATGCACTTCACATAGAGAAACTAAAATTGGAAATTTAAATTGAGAGAGGCTGCAAGTAAGTGAAGTGCAGAGAGATCTAGGTTTATTATGCATTAATCACAAAAACAGGAAGGTCCAACAAGTATTTAAGAATGCCAAGGACATTTTGATTCTTAATGCAAAGGGTTTGGAGAGTAATAGTAGGAGCTTTTGGTTATGTCATTTGACAATTGTACAGCATATTGGTGAGGCCTGACCTGGAATACTGAATACTGAATGCAGTCCCATTACCAAAAAAAAAAAAAGTTATATTGGAGGATATTCACCAGGCTTATTGATGCAATAAGAAAACAGTCACGCCAAGCGTGACCTAATAATTCAGGCCAGTATTTTTTGAAGTTTGGAAGAATGAGTCATCTTATTTGAACATATAAGACTAAAATGGGACTTTAGATATTAGAATATTTTCATTAGTAGGAGAATCTAAAAATAAAGAGCATAATACTAGATAAAGATACAGCCATTTAAAACTGAGGTATATTAAAAATTCTTCAACCAGGGAATGGTGAATCTCTGGAATTATCTGGTACAGTAGGTAGTGGAAGCTGGATCATCAGAAGTACTTATAGTAGAGATGGACAAATAGTTGATACATTGATGTTTAGGGTAGTGGGGCAATAGCACAGAAGAGGATAACCAGCATAGATCAGATTGTTATGGGGGAGGCTTGTAGGGCCTGATGGCCGACTCATGCTCCTGTTTTGGTGCTGTTGCATTGGTTGGTATCCTGTGGAAGGAGTGAGATATGGAAATAGCCTTCCAGATACAAGATTCAAGAGATTCAAGATTCAAGAGAGTTTATTGTCATGTGTCCCAGATAGGACAATGAATGTCTTGCTTTGCTTCAGGACAACAGAATATAGTAGGCATAAATAAATATAGAACTGATCAGTGTTGGCTTTTAATGATCAGAGTTTTGTTGAGGTTGAGTTTAATAGCCTGATGGCTGCGGGGAAGCAGCTATTCCTGAACCTGGATGTTGCAGAATTCAGGCTCCTGTACCTTCTACCTGAAGGCAGTGGGGAGAAGAGTGAGTGACCAGGATGGTGTGGATCCTTAATGATGCTGGCAGCCTTTTTGAAGCAGCGACTGCGATAGATCCCCTCGATGGTAGCCTTAGAATATTGCTAAGTGCCTGCATGTGTTGGGGTTCAAATGAACATTAGGCAGGAGTCCTAATACATTGGAGGAAGCTGCACATTGGGTATTACATTTGGCAAATGTATTGGTTACCCACTACAATCTTAATCACACAAATTACATTATTAAATATTTTGTAGGACTCCATACATGCTCTTTGTGCTTAATTCTCAGAACTGATCTTGTTTTTGGCCATCTCAAATTACACCAGAAGATTTCTTAGAGCATTGTGCACTGAACACCTCTTTCCTACCAACCACCAAAATAACCATAACAGTTGTGAACAACCAAGGTGTGAGCTTTTGACTATGAAACAGCATAGCCGTCACCTGCCTTTGCAAACCTGTAGAATGATTTCCAGCAGAAGCTGCAGACTCCATTTTAAGAAATGCAAGAATAGTTTTCAGCTGCACTGTTGGCTTCAGCATGAATTAGGAACCCTTGGATACACACTTATGTTATCGTAGCAGAGGCAGTCCTGGCTACGTCCTATCATGATATTGTGGCAAGTGCAAATTAATCATGCGTTATGATCTCAGTGCAGGTTTTTCAGGTTTATCTACTTTAACTTGTCTGAACCAGGACTGCACATTGAAAATTAGAATCAATCCAGAGTGCTATTCTTGTGAGATAGTGAGAAATGTGCTTCATTCATTTTCATGGTTGGATAATCATGGGTTGGAGGTGTAAAATTTCCTGATAGGTGCTCTCAGCGTGCACCTGGAGTACTGATGCAGAAAATCGCAAACCTGTAGTCTCAGAAGGGAATGTGAATAAATTTAACAGTGCAAAATAAAAATAAATGACAGTTAACATGAAGAATAATAACAAAAGCTTTATAAAAGCATATTAAAAGTGGAAGAAATAGAAAAAAGGTTGATGCAACCAAAGGACAAAGATGCTTACTGAACAAAGGTGAATTAAAAATAAAAATACTGCTTAATTAATATTTTATTTCTATGTTTAAAAGGGAGTGAAAAACTGGAGGACAACAAAAGGAAAATGCAGAGGAAAAAAAATAGATTACAAAAGATACAAAGCCTCGGAAAAAAAAAAATTAAACTTGGTATGAAAGGACTGGTGTCTCCATTGTATCTATTCTATGGCACAGTTTCAGAAACAGAGACCTGATACAATAGGGCTTGTCCCCTTTATGTTGTTCAGTGCATTCCTGAGCTACCTGTGGAGTTAGTATTTTCCAAGATGAATGTGTTCAAAACATTTATTCCTACTTTCAAGTATCTGTTTTGAGGGCAAGTAGCAAACTCTTGACACCTATTAATTATGGTGACACAAAAGACTAAAGTTCTGGAATCTTGAGCAAAAAATAAACGGTAGAGGTACTTCAGGTGCCTGTAGAAGATGCTCAACACAAGACTGAATCTGCCCATATCTCCCCATAGAAGCTGCCAGATCCAATGAGATCCTCCAGTAGTTTGTTTTATGCATCTAATAATTATGGTGCCTTTATCAGTCCGAAGGAGTGGGATAGGTTTGGGCATGGAGTGCTGATAGCTGCTGTTAGTGAAATGCCCCCCAAACTAGGGCCACTGCAGCAGGAGGCCTGCATCTGGAATGTAGTGGGTATATGTATATATTTATCTATAATAATATTGTCTTCACTTTATATTGTGCCTTTTACAACATTGGAGTGTCCTGAATCATCTTATAACTCATAAAGTACTTACACGAAGCTCACTCACAGTTGTAACATAAGAGATAGTGTCACAAAAGAACAGCAAGCTCTCATAAGAAGCAAAGTGATGATGACCAGGTTATCTGCTTTTAGTGATGCTGGTTGAAGAATATATATTGTCTTTGATTCCATCAGATAACCTTGTTCTTCATCTTTGAAATAGCTCTGTCTCTGTCTCTCTATCTCTCTCTCTCTGTCTGTCTCTCTCTCTCTGTCTGTCTGTCTGTCTGTCTGTCTCTCTCTCTGTGTGTGTGTGTGTGTGGGCGCACACATTCTCCCTGTGAATGCATAGGTTTTCCTTGGGTCCTCCAGTTTTCTCCCACACTCCAAAGACGTACAGTTTTGTAGATTAACATGCAGATGAAAGGGCTGCCTTGAATGTAATATATCTGGAATTTCAAAAGAACTTTGAGGAAGTAACATATAAAAAGACTAATTAGGTTATAATTAAAGTCTATAATAATGAAGATAAAGTATTGGCACAACACAGGGATGGGTTAAGAATAGAAAACAGTGTTGGAATTAAATTAAAACTTTTCAGGTTGTTAAGGTTTAACTACTGATGTACTCAAGAAAGCTTTGTTTGTTGACTGTGTGATTTGGCCATAATGTATATTGTAGGTGCTAAATGGGAACAATAAAGAAGGCAGAATGACATTAATGGCCAAAATGCTTTCTCTTGTGCTTTACTGTGATATGTTCTAAGAATTTAATCTCGACAAATGGTAGGTGATGCATTTTGGGAAGCATAGGGTCATAAGGTAATAATTGATAGCAGCAGAATTAGGCCATTCGGTCCTTCAAGTCTACTCCAGCATTCAATTAATACTGATCTATCTTGCCCTTCTAAACCCTTTCATGCCTTCTCCCCATAGCCCCTGACACCCATACTAATATTAAGATTAAATGAGAACTTACCAGTTTGAAGTTTGATCTTTATTGTAAGAGGCGTTACGATGAGCGATTACGTGAAGAACCCCGCCAGTCGGCATGCGCGTCAATCTTCAAAGCAGCGGTGTGAAATCACAGAAGAACAATAATTGAAGTATTATAGTGTGAAAGATACATCTTCTAGATGCGCTGGGACGCATCCTCAGTGATGTGACCTGGGGTCATCGGGTGTTTCTGGTCTCACAACATCAGACACCCTCGCCCAGGCGACCCAGCTGGGGTTGATCAAGCCCCGACTTGCGTCCCAGCAGCAACCGCCCGTGGATCAGCCCTCTTAATCCAAAGCCACCTAGTGGCTTTCTCTGCGGCTTCGCTTGCGGATTGAATGGCCCTTTTCTATGCCAGCCCCGTAATGCCCAACTGGTTGAGGACTTTACAGAGTGAACGTCTGGCAAAGCCTCTACAGCCCACCTCTATTGGCTCATAATATGTCTTCCAGCCTCTGTCCTGGCACATCTCCACCGGTTCCTGGTACTTTGTGCGCTTCCTCTCATTAGCATCTTCAATACGCTCTTCCCAGGGCACAGTCAGTTCCAGAATGATCAACTGTTTTGTCACTTCGGAGGGGATGATCATGTCTGGTCGGAGTGATGTTGCCGTGATGTGCTGTGGAAATTTCAGCTGTTTGCCCAGATCGACGTGCAACTGCCAGTCAGTGGCTGTGTAGAGGAGGCCCGTCCTTGTTTTTGGTTGTGGTCGAGGCTTCTCTCCAGCTTTGACAAAAGTGATTGATTTCTTTGGGGCATGGTGGTGTTTGCTGTTACCGATGGCAGTGGCTATGCTCTCAGCAACCACCTTGAGCATCTGGTCATGGCGCCACCGATAGCGACCTTCCTCAAGAGACTTTGGGCAGCTGCTGAGGAGCTGTTCTAATGATCCTCTCCTCAAATAAACCTAGAACTACCAGATGAGCTTTGTGATATGAGGGTTGGGAGCGGTGGGCACGTAATCGCTCATCGTAACTCCTCATAAAATAAAGATCAAACTTCAAACTGGTAAAATCTCATTTAATCTTATTATTTTACTTCGGAGTCAGGTGAGTGATTCCATGAAGATTTCAAAGGTCTGTGATTTCACGCCGATTCAAATCCAGGCGTCACACTGCAATCAGTTGACTCAGGAGGAGTGAATATAGCAAAACATAGAAACATGATACTGATTAACATGTTAAAGCTTTAATTCACAAATAAACAAACATACAATAGCGACTCCTCTCTTCCAGGGAGAAGCTATGAAACAGAACTTAACAGAGAACGGGCGAACACCCCGGCTTCAACAAGCGGCTTATTATTAAACCTTTGAAAAGTCAATTCATTTGACCATCCTGCAGCCGCGAGGATATGGTCTAGAGGGACGTCCATTGCCCTCGCCGATGACGTTGTTGCCGCCCTGGTGGAGTGAGATTTAAAAATTGTCAGTATTAACTCCTGCACACCCCAACACTTGCTTCAACCATCGTGAAATGGTCTGAGCTGACACTTTCATATGTGGCTTTTTGTGGCTAATAAACAATGCTTGCTCAGAGCCTCTAAGGCTTTTTGTGACTTCAATATAACGCAGCAAGTGCGCCACCACACACAGCCGTAGATTCATGGGAGAAGCTGACAGTACACCCCGAGTGAACCCAGACACCCCTAGCCTGCTTCGTTTAGTTAGGTCATAGACGTAAAATTTAACATAATTCTGTGAGGAGACCATCCTGTCCAGGCGCAGTTTATGCAAAGTCTGAACCCTTTGCGCTGATACGAGCACCATGAGCATAACCAACTTAAGGGTAATCTTTGTTAAAGGAAAAGATGTGGCTGTACCCCATTGACGAAGCAGCGTCAGTACCATGCTTACATCCCAGATTTCAGAATACCTTGGCCTGGGAGGATTAGAATTAAAATCACCCTTCATAAATCTGGAAATTAACGGATGAGATCCTATAGACAGAAGGTCTGACCGCCAGCATAGGTACGAGGACAAAGCACTCCTGGCACTGTTGATGGCACTATAGCTCAACCCTTCATCGAAATGTAAGTTGGACAGACATTCGAGCACATCTGGGATGGAGGCTGTGTGGTATGTAATGTTTCCCTGTAAACAAAATTCCTCCCATTTCCTGATGTACTGCCTTTTCGTACTATCCCTCCAGGATGCTGTGATGACATCCACGGTCCGATTGGATAGTCCCAGACCCAGATATGGCCTTCTTAAAATCTGCAAATCAACAAATTTAGATGATCATACAATGGGTATTGACCTTCAGTCACAGGGTGCACTAACAGATTATGACATTTTGGAACCACCATAATAGGCTGTGTACTAATTCCCGAAATCAGAGGGAACCATGCTGTGTAGGCCAGTCGGGTACCACCAAAACCCTGAAGTGGAGTCCTGTTTGATCTTAGTCAAGCACCGACTGATGAGGCAGAAGGGGGGAAATGCATATGAAAAAACATTCCGCCCCAGTGCAGCGAGAATGCATTCACTGCAACTGCCCCTAGGTCTGGTTCCCATGAAATATATTTCGGTACCTGGTAATTAAGCCTGGATGCAAACAAATCGATATCTGGTACCCCATACCAGAGAACAATTTCCTTAAATATATCATGACTCAACATCCACTCAGTGTTGTCATTGAATTTGCGTGACCTGGTGTCTGCCACCATATTGAATCGGCATGGCAAGTAGACAGCTGAAATCCAAATATTCTTTTTAATGCACCAGTACCAAATAAGGTTAGCTAAGCCGTCACAAGATTTTGATTTGATTCCACCCATGTGATTGACATACGCCACTGCTGTGGTGTTGTCAATCTGAAGCTGAACATGTAAATGATGCTTAGTGGTACAGTAAGCTTTGAGCCCATAAAATGCTCCTAAATGCTCTAAATAATTAATTCCATGTGATTGGAGAATCAATGCCTCATGCATATTCCATCTGCCTCCACAGCTAGACCTGGTGTCAGGAGCACCCCAACCTAGGGCACTAACATCAGTCTGCAAAACAACTGAAGGTGTTTTGATCAAAATCTTGCCAGACCAATTTGAAATGTTTCTAATCCACCACTGTACTTCAGTAATGGCTGCAGATGGTAAGTGCATGGGCTGATTGAAATATATTCTCAGTGCCTGTACCTTTGCCCTCTGTAAATGTTGGTAATGCAAAGGTCCATATTGCACAGCTGGAAAGGCAGCTACCAATTTACCAATTAAGCTGGCCACCTGTTTAATTGAAGGTGCTTGCTGCCCCAAGAGCTTGATACAGCCTTCCATTAAATCTAATCTCTTACCCTTGGGCAGAGTCACACACATGTTAATTGAATCTATTGTGAATCCCAAATAGTCAATTGTGTTAACCAGCACCAATTTGGATTTAGCTGGGTGAATAATGAACCCCAAACTCTCAACCATAAGTTTAACAGCTGAAACTGATAATTCGGCTGCCACAAAGGTGTTCCCAATTATTAAGATGTCATCCAAATAGGCCATTACAATATGGCCCTGTGACCGTAATAACCCTAGTACTGGTTTTAGCAATTTGGTAAATAAGCGAGGGGCTGAGGTTAACTCATTAGGCAGTGCTCTAAACTGCCATAATTGCCCCATCCAGCTAAATTTCAAATATCTCCGAAACTCTTTATGAACAGGCACTGAATAATATGCATCTTGAAGATCTATACATGCCAAATAACATTCTCTGGAAAACAATTGCTTGGCAGTAGCGAATGTTTCCATCTTAAAATGATTATACTGCACAAATGGATTACGTCCTGTCAGGTCCAAAATAATCTGACACCCACCATCTTTGTTTGGTCTAGGAAACACATTAGCCATGAATTGATGCGTTTGATAAACTGCTTTCTCAATTACACCTTTAAAACATAATTTTGCTATTTCATCTTGAATCTCCAAATTCTCCCGTTGTGAGAAAATAAGTGCCTACTGGCTTATGCTGGGTGGGTGGACATAGGTTGGGAATAAATTCAATTTCAAACCCTTGTATACTCTGCAGTATAAACACGTTTGATGTTATTTTTGAGAAACCTGTGTAACCTTCCCCCACTGGTGGGTAATTCTCACTCAATATGTTTCGACCAGAATCAGACCCACCTACCTCCATGGTTACCGGTGGAGTTCTGTGTCCCCTGGCTATGGATGGTAAAAGGCATGTTTGCCCGTACTCCTGCTGGAGTGCGGCAGCTGCGCACATTGAATGGCCGGCTTGGTCCTTGTCCGGATCCGGTTTCAGCAAACCTTTTGTAAGGGTACTGTCGCCGAAGGGTTCTGCTGGTCACTGGTGCCTTGATGAGCCCAACGGTTTTTGCCTCTTTGTCTCTAGCTCCTTTAACCCCTTTGTGAGGTCTTCCCCGAACAATACGTTCGGGCCCTGGATGTTGCTAGGCTTGCACAGGCCAGCGAACTTTGGGTTAATGGTAGGGCGGATGACGCTCTTTCTAAGACAGTTAATTTCAAAGCGCACATTGCACATGAGAGCCAGGGCATCCTGCTAAATTTCAGTCAGGAGCCCACCATCCACTGCCCTACCAAAAGCCGTAATGCCGGCTGCGAGCAGTTTCAGCACCCGTTGCAGTTTCAACTCCTGCGCTCGGATGCCTAGTCCCATATAGCCCCAAATGGCATGGTTGACGGCCGGCACTTTGAGCACAATACAATTTTCTGGGGGGTCATATTTTTTGGCCGTTGTGTCCATGGCCACTTCCTGAAGCTGGTGCGAAGCCAAGTAATTTATACTGGCAGCCAGCTCTTTCCCCAGTAGCACTCCAGAGTCTATTGGGATGGCAAACCTGGCCGCCAGGAATAGGACCTCTGGCAGTTGCCCTTCGTCCCGTAGGGCAGCCTCCAACGCTAAGCCCCAGAGTCGGCATCAGAATCATACTGACGCGGTATACTCTCCTCCTCCAAGAAGGAGATACTAGGCAGTCCAGTAGGTGCTGCTGGCTCGAGCTCTTGGAGAGGCCAGCGCTCTTGATGGAGCATCCTCTCCAACAGGAGCTCCATGCTGGATACCTGTTCCATGGTATCCATTCTTGAGGGAGAACCCTCCCGACTGGACTCGTCCGAGTCTATCGGCCGGGCAGACTTTCGAGTGCCCTTATGCCCTTCCGGCGTAGCCACGGTGCTCTCGGACACCAAGTCTGCAGTCGCTGGTCTCACTACCAGCGACTCCGTAGATGAGCTAGGCGGCCACCCGCTACCCGCACTCCCACGGGCATTAGACACTTTTGCTATGGCTCGCCTTGCTGCTAACGACTTCTTCATGCTTGAACTTGACCTCCTGTAACAAGAATTAACAAGCGCAGAAATCGACCTCCAACAAGTTTGTCACTTACCTGAGGCTTTTTAAAACTTACCGCTGGAGGAGCGCTGCTCCTCCCAGCCGGTCGCTGCACCATTCGTCAGACGTAATGACGCGCATGCTGACTGGCGGGGTTCTTCACGGAATCACTCACGTGACTCCGAAGTAAATTCAAGAATCTATCTACAGTATATTTGCCTTAGAAATATGTTTTGCTTTGTTTCTGCTTAGAAAATCTTCACCTTGGACAGCTCATATATCTTCTATGACTGATAGTCTGTGGATCTCCCTTTTCAGGACTTTGTTGAGGTGTCTCGGATATATGCAGAAACTCAACTCTGTGCTGTCCTTTTCCTCCGTAATGACCTGCTACACCACTCAATTGGTTCTTGGACTTTAGTAAAGATGTCCTGCTAGACCAGCTTCATGAGACCATTCTTGACTTCCCTTTCATGGCTACAGATACCGGCTTTGCAGAACACCGTGATGGGGTCACACCCTCCATCTGCATTACCAACTTGACCTTGTCTGGTAATCTTCCCGGTCTTTCATCGTCAAATACATCATTGTAGTTCTTGAGTAATGAGAGCCTAGGTAACAGCATTCAGGCTCTTGAAATTCTAGTAGTGAACCGTGATGAGTTTCATCTGTTGTGCAGCTTTGCCACTCAGGAGCAGTGTGAGCCAGCCTTCCTCTACCACTATGAAGTGAACCCGGTACATGTTGTTGTTCATCTTGTTCCGGAATTTGACTTTCGTCCTACCTTCCGCCAACAGGTTGGATCCATTGTACTTCTTTAAGGTGATTTTCTCTCATCTACTGTCTTCTTTGATAGGTACACAATCATTGGGAATCACATTAACACTGGCACGAGAGTCAATATGAAATTTGAAGCCGACCTGCATCTCAGCCAATAGGCCTGAAGAGGAATTGTTTCCGGCTGCATTGACCTCAATGCAACTCAGGCTCTGCGTCGGAAATGGACGTTGTGTCAGATGTCTCTACGACCTTGTGCAGACTCCGTTTCTGCATGCTCTCCTTCCTCTGCTTGCATTGTCGTCCGCATCTGCTGCAGTCCTTCCCATACGCTGGGCGTTCCTCCTTCCTGTGCTTGTGCGTCCTCGCACTGAACTGGCACTTGCACTTGACTAGACCCCGATTCTTCCTCTGCGAAGGAAAATCAACTGTCTTTTCCCTCGGTTTGTATCGCTTCTCCTTGCTTTTCGCCGATGATCTGCATTCGTGATGCTGTTACCTCTGAGAATCTACATATGTCCACATATGTCCACAGTCTCCAACGGTGTCAGAATGTCTTCCTAGTTCACTGGTCTGCAATACCAATGACGATGCAATCTCGAATGAGGCTTTCTTTCAGGCAATTGCAGAGGTTGCATGTCTTAGCAAGCTCCTTCAGCTCTGCACCATATGATTCAATGCATTGCTGTGGTTTCTGGTCTCGTTTATTGAAAATGAATCATTCATGCATTTCATTCGTCTCTCCTATGATGATGGTAGACAGCTTGTCGATGATGACTTTCACATCGGTCTCATCTGCTGCCGTTTCGAACGTGAGGGTATTGATGATTCGCAGTCCTTCCAGTCCAACTGTATGCAGGAATACTACTTTTTGATATTGTTTCTACTTCTTACCCAGTTCTGTTATCATTGCATAATTTTCATACATTTGTTTAAACATTTTCCACTCTTCCATCCGGTTCCCTTTGAGCTTTAGATTGGGTGGTGAAGCCACGTGGAAAGATCCTTGGAGCTGCCTCAGTGGAGGAGGACTGCGAGTAAGACTGGCCTGCTCTATTGTGAAATATCAGCATATCCCCTCACTCTTAATAGCTTACTAGACTAAATGGGACCCGTTGGGTCCCATGTTCACATGGGAGGGCTGGTCAGTCACTCAGGCTGGGTAGACTGGCAGCTCAGTCACTCAGGGCTGGTGGGTTGGCAGTTCACTCAAGGCTATTCCCAGTAATTCCATTTCAAGCAGAGTGCGGGCCACCAAATTCAAATTGAATTTCATACCATTTCAAGCAGAGTGCTGGCCACCCAATTCAAATTCAATTTCATACAATTTCAAGCAGAGGGCAGGCCACCAAATTCAAATTCATATATATTTTAAACATTTATAACTTTTTTCTTTTTCATCGATCGGAAAAATCCTCGGGGCTACCTCAGCGGAGGAGGACAGTGAGTACGATGGCCAAAATTCATAGCGATATATGGTAGCGTTATTTCTAAAATCAATATACAGCAGAGATTCACCAGGATGTTGGCTGGATTGGAAGACATCCAGTTCTGAGGAGAGATTAACCTTTATTACACTTCAAGTAATTACACTTTAAGTCCCATCCGCTTCCCCCTTCCCTGTTCTGACCACTCTTACTGTCTCCGACTACATTTTGTTGTTACCTTCTCTCAACTAAAAATGACCTATTCCAATGACCTTGATCTCCATTCCCTTTGTCCTGTTTTCACACCTTACACTTCCTTATCTATACACTTCCTTACCTCTATACTGCCATCTCCCCTGACATCAGTCTGAAGAAGGGTCTTGACCTGAAACATCTCCCATTCCTTCTCTCCAGAGATGCTGTCTGTCCCGCTAGGTTACTCCAGCATTTTGTGTCCATGAGGAGAGATTAGATAGACTGGGTCTCATTTCCCTGGATCAGGAAAGCTGAGGAGAGATGTGATAAAGGTACATTAGATTACGAGAGGCACAGGTAGCATAGATAGTTAAAATATCATTTTTCTCCATGGTAGGGATATCAAAAACAAGAGTCAGATCTGAGGGGTATTTTATTTTAAATAGATCATGCTATCTGGATTGCTCAGCCAGAGCAGATGGTGGAAAAGTAGGCAAGACAGAGATGGTCCTAATGTGGGAAAATGGCTCAGTGTATAGTATATGTTGAAAAGGTCAACATGGACGTGGTGGGTCAAAGGTCCCATTTTTGGGCTGTACAGCTCTACGGCTCTACTTTAGGACTGTTCAAGGGATGTATGCAGCCATGTACAAATGTGATTCAGAAAGACTACATTCAAAAATTATTTCTGGAGAAACACAAGTAATGGAAAAATACCTTAAACATTAAACCTCTCAATGAAGTGGAAGAACAAAGTTTTGCAAATGTGCATGCATGCTTTCCAAATTTCATAATATGTAATTTCCGTTATTCACTGATCCAATATTGTTCTGGTTCAATCATTGTACATATTTGTATGCTGTGTGTGCAGTAGTAGGTTTTATATTTTAATGTGTAGCAGAAGAACATTTATATTGATGTTATCTCCTATAATAAAGTCATAATTCATAATATACTAATTCAAATTTATCATATTAATAATTACAGATTGTAAAATTGAGAAGTATTTTAATGGAACGATTCATAATTTCAGTTCAAATGGTTTTGAAACATATGAAGTAGGATATATTCAGCGGTGAATGCTGAGATAGGTTATCATCAATGTAGAGGTTTTGGGAGAAGACTGAAACAAATGCAAATTTGTGAATAAGGGAAGCTAAACTTGGGTTTTTTTTTAATCGGAACATTGCAAGAAGAAAGAAATAATGTGGGAGGACTATCACTGATTTGAGCACCAGCAGAAGAATGGAGGCAGTTTTAGAAATCTTTATGTCAGAACAGTGATGATATAAGGAACAGAAGATCTACAAAAAGATGAAATATTTGCAGCTCAGAAGAATTCTTAAGAAGGTGGGATCAGTGCAGTATTGACAATAGCATCAGTTGAAAAATAAGTTGCACAGAAACATTGTTTGGAGTCAAGAAGTAAGAGAGAGCTTAACCAATACATAATGTATAACGGGGATAAATGCTGCATCTTTTGCTTTGATGAATAAGAAATGGATCGGAAAAATAGAGATTCCTTTTGTTATTCAGAAATGTGAAACTTTGACTGAATATAGATTACCTGATAGTTAAAAAAAAAACTACAAGGATTGTGTCAGTGATGTCAATGTGTCACATGCTTCCAACAAATCGTTATTGATGGGCATTTAAAGATAAAAATTAATTACAGGCTTGAGTTGGTTCAGTATTGTGTGCTGCATGTTTGTCATATCACTCTGTGGATCAGTGATTTCTGTCACTTCCTCAAGACTTATCGGCTCCTAACAATATTAAAAATAAATATTATATGAAAAATTAGAACAGGGAGAGTGAACCGTAACAGTCAAGATCCATTTCTGTTTTGCATCTCTGTGCAGACAAAACCTTGACTTTGGTGTCATCTGATACACAACATCATATCTGCTGATGAGTACATGAAGCTTAGACATGCCAGAAAAAACTGGCAAAATATACATCACATTAACAACTTTACCAAGAAAAGATATATAATATAAACATGCAGCCAATAGAACACCATTGAAACTTTTTAGTTGGTTTTAATTGATGCTTTCCTTTTCCATGCTGTCTGTACAGAGTTTGTATGTTCTTCCCATGACCTCATGGGTTTTCTCCGAGATCTTCAGTTTTCCCCCACACTCCAAAGATATAGAAACATAGAAAATTGGTGCAGGAGGACGCCATTCGGCCCTTCGAGCCAGCATCGCCATTCATTGTGATCATGGCTGATCGTCCGCTATCAATAACCCGTGCCTGCCTTCTCCCCATATCCCTTGACTCCACAAACCCCTAGAGCTCTATCCAACTCTCTCTTTAATCAATCCAGTGAATTGGCCTCCACTGCCCTCTGTGGCAGGGAATGCGATGAATTCACAACTCTCGGTAAAAATGATTCTCACCTGTCTTAAAAGACCTCCCCTTTATTCTAAGACTGTGGCCCCTTGTTCTGGACTCACCCAACATTGGGAACATTTTTCCTGCATCTAGCATGTCCAGCCCTTTTATAATTTTATATGTTTCTATAAGATCCCTCCTCATCCTTCTAAACTCCAGTGAATACAAGCATAGTCTTTTCAATCTTTCCTCATATGACAGTCCTGCCATCCCAGGGATCAATCTTGTGAACCTACGCTGCACTGCCTCAATCACAAGGATGTCCTTCCTCAAATTAGGAGATCAAAACTGTACACAATACTCCACATGTGGTATCTCCAGAGCCCTATACAACTGCAGAAGAACCTCTTTACTCCGATACTGAAATCCTCTTGTTATGAAGGCCAACATTCCATTAGCTTTCTTCACTGCCTGCTGTACTTGTAAGCCAACTTTCAGTGGATAACCTCACATTTATCTATAACTTCACCAAAGTGGATAACCTCACATTTATCTATATTATACTGCATCTGCCACGCATCTGCCCACTCACTCAACCTGTCCAGGTCCCCCTGCAATCTGCTACAATCCTCTTCACAGTTCACACTGCCACCCAGCTTTGTGTCATCCGCAAAACTTGCTAATGTTGCTCCTAGTTCCCTCTTCCAAATCATTAATATATGGTAAACTGTTGCGGCCGCAACACTGAACCTTGCAGCACTCTACTCGTCACTGCCTGCCATTCTGAAAAGGACCCGTTCACTCCTACTCTTTGCTTCCGGTCTGCCAACCAATTTTCTATCCATGTCAACACCCTACACCCGATACCATGTGCTCTAATTTTATTCACCAGTCTCCCGTGCGGGACCTTATCAAAGGCTTCTTGAAAGTCTAGATACACTACATCCACTGGCACCCCTTCATCCTCAAAAAATTCCAGAAGATTAGTCAAGCATGATTTCCCTTTCATAAATCCATGTTGACTTGGACTAATCCTTCTACTGCTATCCAAATGCCCCATTATTACCACTTTAATAATTGACTCCAGCATCTTTCTCACCACCGAAGTCAGGCTAACTGGTCTGTAATTCCCCGTTTTCTCTCTCGCTCCTTTCTTGAAAAGTGGGATAACATTAGCTATACTCCAATCCACAGGAATTATCCTGAATCTATTGAACATTGGAAAATGATCACCAGTGCGTCCACTATTTCTAGAACCACCTCCCTGAGGACCCTGGGATGCAGACCATCAGGCCCAGGGGATTTATCATCCTTCTGTCCAATTAGCCTACACAATATTATTTCTCTCCTAATGAAAAATTATTTCAGTTCCTCTACCCCCTTAGATCCTCTGTCCTCCAGTACATCTGGGAGATTGTTTGTGTCATCCTTAGTGAAGACAGATCCAAAGTACCTATTCAACTCTTCTGCCATTTCCTTGTTGCCCATAATAATTTCACCCGTGTCTGCCTTCAAGGGACCCACATTTGACTTTGCTACTCTTTTTTCCTTAACATATCTAAAGAAGCTTAGAAACATAGAAATTAGGTGCAGGAGCAGGCCATTCGGCCCTTCGAGCCTGCAGCGCCATTCAATATGATCATGGCTGATCATCCAACTCAATATCCTGCACCTGCCTTCTCTCCATACCCTCTGATCCTTTCAGCCACAAGGGCCACATCCAACTCCCTCTTAAATATGGCCAACGAACTGGCCTCAACTACCTTCTGTGGCAGAGAATTCCACAGATTCACCACTCTCTGTGTGAAAAACGATTTTCTCATCTCGGTCCTAAAAGACTTCCCCCTTAGTCTTAAACTGTGACCCCTTGTCCTGGACTTCACCAACATCGGTCACAATCTTCCTGCATCTAGCCTGTCCAACCCCTTAAGAATTTTGTAAGTCTCTATGAGATCACGCCTCAATCTTCTAAATTCCAGGGAGTGCAAGCCGAGTCAATCCAGTCTTTCTTCATATGGAAGTCGTGCCATCCCAGGAATCAGTCTGGTGAACCTTCTCTGTACTCCCTCTATGGCAAGAATGTCTTTCCTCAGATTAGGAGACCAAAACTGTACGCAATACTCCAGGTGTGGCCTCACCAAGACCCTATACAACTGCAGTAGAACCTCCCTGCTCTTGTACTCAAATTCTTTTGCTATGAATGCCAACATACCATTCGCTTTCTTCACAACCTGCTGCACCTGCATGCCTACTTTCAATGACTGGTGTACCATGACACCCAGGTCTCGCTGCATCTCCCCTTTTCCTAATCGGTCACCATTCAAATAATAGTCTATCTTCCTGTTTTTGCCACCAAAGTGGATAACCTCACATTTATCCACATTATACTGCATCTGCCATGCATTTGCCCACTCACCCAGTCTATCCAAGTCATCTTGCAGCCTCCTAGCATCCTCCTCACAGCTAACACTGCCCCCCAGCTTCGTGTCATCTGCAAGCTTCGAGATGTTGCATTTAATTCCCTCGTCCAAATCATTAATGTATATTGTAAATAGCTGGGGTCCCAGCACTGAGCCTTGCGGCACCCCACTAGTCACTGTCTGCCATCCAGAAAAGGACCCGTTCACTCCTATTCTTTGCTTCCTGTCTGCCAGCCAGTTCTCTATCCACATCAATACTGAACTACCAATTACATTGGTAGTTCTTTATGTTTGTATACCAATCTCGTGTGGGACCTTGTCGAAAGCCTTCTGAAAGTCCAGATATAACACATCCACTGCTTCTCCCTTATCCACTCTACTAGTTACATCCTCAAAAAATTCAATAAGATTTGTCAGACATGATTTACCCTTCGTAAATCCATGCTGACTTTGTCCAATGATTTCACCACTTTCCAAATGCGCTGCTATCCCATCTTTAATAATTGACTCTAGCAGTTTACCCACTACCGATGTTAGACTAACTGGTCTGTAATTCCCCGTTTTCTCTCTCCCTCCCTTTTTAAAAAGTGGGGTTACATTAGTTACCCTCCAATCCTCAGGAACTACTCCAGAATCAAAAGAGTTTTGAAAAATTATCACTAAGGCATACTATTTCTGGGGCTACTTCCTTAAGTACTCTGGGATGCAGCCTATCTGGCCCTGGGGATTTATCGGCCTTTATCCATTCAATTTACCTAACGCCACTTTCCGGCTAACCTGGATTTCACTCATTTCCTCCATCTCATTTGACCCGCGATCCCCTGCTACTTCCGGCAAATTATTTATGTCTTCCTTAGTGAAGACTGAACCAAAGTAGTTATTCAATTGGTCTGCCATTTCCTTGTTCCCCATGATCAATTCACCCGTTTCTGACTGCAAGGGACCTACATTTGTTTTAACTAATCTTTTGCGCTTCACATATCGATAAAAACTTTTGCAGTCAGTTTTTATGTTTCCTGCCAATTTTCTTTCATACTCCATTTTCCCTTTCCTAATTAAGCCCTTTGTCCTCCTCTGTTGGTCTCTGAATTTCTCCCAGTCCTCTGGTAGGCTGCTTTTTCTGGCTAATTTGTATGCTTCATCTTTTTCTTTGATACTATCCCTGATTTCCTTCGTTATCCACGGATGCGCCACCTTCCCTGATTTATTCTTTTGCCATACTGGGATGAACAATTGTTGTAGTTCATCCATGCAGTCTTTAAATGCCTTCCATTGCATATCCACCATCAACCCTTCAAGAATCAATTGCCAGTCGATCTTGGCCAATTCACGTCTCATACCCTCAAAGTTACCTTTCTTTAAGTTCGGGACCCGTGTTTCTGAATTAATTATGTCACTCTCCATCCTAATGAAGTACTCAACCATATTATGGTCACTCTTGCCCAAGGGGCCACGTACAACAAGGCTGCTAACTAACCCTTCCTCATTACTCAATATCCAGTCTAGAATAGCCTGCTCTCTCGTTGGTTCCTCCACATGTTGGTTTAGAAAACTATCCCGCATACATTCCAAGAAATCCTCTTCCTCAGCACCCCTGCCAATTTGATTCACCCAATCTATATGTAGATTGAAGTCACCCATTATGAAAGTTTCCCAATCCTCTGGCTTCCGGCTACTCTTTGCTGTGTTATACATCTTTTCTTTTAGTTTTATTCTATCCCTAACTTCTCTTGTCAGCCACGGTTGCCTCCTACTTTCCTTAGAATCTTTCTTCCTTTTTGGAATGAAATGATCCTGCGTCTTCCAAATTATGCCCAGAAATTCCTGCCATTGCTGTTCCACCATCATTCCTGCTAGGATCTCTTTCCAGTCTACTTTGGCCAGCTCCCCTCTCATGCCTTCATAGTCCCTTTATTCAACTGCATCACTGCCACTTCTGATTTAACCTTCTCAAATTGCAGATTAAAACTAATCCTATTATGATCACTACCTCCAAGCGGTTCCTTTACCTCAAGTTATCTTATCATATCTGGTTCATTGGACAACAATAAATCCAGAATTGCCTTTTCTCTGGTCGCCTCCATTACAAGCTGCTCTAAGAATCCATCTTGGAGGCATTCTACAAACTCTCTTTCTTGGGGTCCTGGACCAACCTGATTTTCCCAGTCTACCTGCATATTGAAATCCCCCATCACCACAGTGGCATTACCTTTGTTACATGCCAGTTTTAACTCCTGCTGCAACTTACACCCTACATCCGGGCTACTATATGGGGGTCTGTAAATAACACCAATTAGTGTCTTCTTGCCTTTACAATTCCTCAACTCATCCACAGTGACTCTACATCATCAGTCCCTATGTCTTTCCTTGCAAGGGACTGAATTCCATCCCTCACCAGCAGAGCCACCCCCCCTCCTCTGTCCTGCCTGTCCTTTCTATAGGATGTATAACCCTGAATATTAAGTTCCCAGACGTACAGCTTTGTATGTTAATTGGATTGGTGTATGTGTAAATTGTCTCTAGTGTGTGCAGGATAGTGTTAATGTGCAGGGATCACTGGTCGATGGGCCAAAGGACCTGTTTCCACTCTGTATATCTAAACTAAACTAAATTAATTGACTGACTCCATCTTTGCAGTTACTAGTGTAGGTATCTGCAAAATGGGACCTATATCATTTTATTTGTTGCTCACATGCCACAGATGTTAAATTAGTTTGAATATGAAAACTAGTGCAGCTACATTTACCTGTAACACCAAGCAAGCTGGCAATGTATAGCCGGTAGGATCATCGGCATATATGCTAAATTTAGGAAATCAATCACAATGCAATGCTGGTTTCACACCAGCCCTGCCAAATCAAACCTCACAGGTTAGCTAGCTGCAACTTTTAATCTTGCATTGCTGAGTAGATGTTCAGCAGCAGGAAGGACAACACTAGCAGTTTTAGCTGCAGGTCAGTTATTGATTATATTGCTTTTGGTTATGACAGAATCAAACCCTTGTACTTTCTGGAATCCTTTGAAGTAGTTGAAGTCTCTGGAGAGTGGTGCGTGAGGCTTTGACTTCAAGTTTGACTTCAATTGATGCTCGATATAAGGGCATGACCAAGCATTCCTCTTGAGTGCTGCATAACCAGGAGAATGAGCAGGGTGCATGCACCTGGATGAAGGCGCATGCACGCAGACACATGCACGCAGACACACGCACAGACCAGCAGCCATAATGGGGAGAAGAAGAGTAATGGGGCTGTCAGCTGAAGGTCACATTTACTTGGCTTTCAGGAAACATTTCTATCTGAATTTCACTGAGTAATAGTTAATGAGGTATTTTAGATTTACCACCGAAATCTTCATGGCAATACCCATCTGCCTCAGCGACAATTATATGCTTAGAGCACTGTGAAGACAACTTTGCCTATTGTTATCAAGGTCACTATTGCCAGGTCTCTTCCAGGCTGGAGCTGAAAATCTTTATAGCATCTTGGAATTATCAATCCATTCATCAACTACCTGACACTATACTTAATGGTGTTTACATTATCGTAAAAATTACCACTTTTCAAGCAACATATCACGCTGTTCAAGGATCAAGAGTATTTAATCGTCATATGTATTGAAATGGAACAATGGAATTCTTACTTGCAGCAGCACAACACGTCTGTAAACACAGTACTCAATAGATAACATGATAAAACAAACAAAAAATGTGCAATTAATTTAAGAAAAAGCCCAGTCCCTAGTGCAACCGTTTGTCGGTTCGTAGTTTAGCTGGTGTTTGCAGTGTTTAATGACTAGAGTCAGGATGTTTAGGCACTAAAAATCTCTGAAATAAGCAGGCAAAAAGGCAAAATAAAATTACAAAAAAGGCATGAAAAGGGCATTTATTGGCTAAAAAGGCATGCATTTCCACCAACAAAATATGGTTGAAAATGATAATTATAAAAGGTATACTACATTATTGCCAGGTTGGACATAATTACTAGCATTTTTTTTCAAATTATCTGGTGTTAAACTATGCCGCCACTCAGACAGAATATGCTTCAGTTGTGAAAAAATTATTTCTACCCCAGCTGAGGACACTGGTGCATTCCTGAAACAAGCTACAAACTCTACTTTCATGTTGATATCTTGTGCATTACAACTACCTTTGAGAAATTTAGCTATGTTTTGTACTTCAAGATTTTTTTTAACTAAAATCTCTCACATTTTCCTCGTATATCTTTACCTACATCGTCAGGAACTTTAAATACAAAGTACAGCAAGTGAAGATGTAAACAACTGAGCAATAGTTGTGCTTTTTGACTTCTCCAATACTTCCAATGTCAAGAAATACTTCTTCTACGGTTGACCTGCCTCCAGTTTACCAATGACCACATTGGCAACATATCTCCCCACGGCATTGGTTGTCTCGTCTATGAGATCCATATTTTGTGCATGCAACTTCATCTCTAATTTTCGGCACAACAATGTTGAAGTGATGTCAACATATTTTTTCTGTAATGACTCGCTCGGTATAGGTTCCTTTGTGTATTTCCCTCAAAAACCTCTGAGAGATTTGTTTTTCAATTTCCACAGTGGAATTCCAGCATCAATGAATGCTTTGCACAGATCACTTGAAAACTCAGATTTGCGATTGGAGCCAGCAGTAAATGTTGTGAGGAGACAAGCTTGCATATTTCCAACCTTCAGTATCTCTGCCATCGACTTGTGTTTAGCTGTCTGTACATGCTGAGAGACAAAATATTTCTTCTCATGATTCACTGCTTTCTCACATGCATTGCAAAACTGCACACAGTTGTCTGTAGAGAATATATCACTCGCGTACATTCTCACCAAATTGTTCAGTTTTTTACAAGGCGTTGACTTGACTTTAGGCATTTTGACGCTTGCAGGGGTAGATCCTACAGGGGTGGGGATGCAGACCTCTACAGGCAGGCCAAGTCCAAGCTGAGAAGAGGAATCAGAGCTGCCATGGAAAGGTACTCTGAGAAGTTGAGGAGCAAGTTCTCAGAAAGTGACTCTTCTTCAGTGTGGAAGGGCTTGCAAGAAATCACAAGCTACAAGATGAAAAAAAACCCGCTCCTTGGGCAATCATCAGCTGACCAATGACCTAAAGGAGTTCTACTGCAGGGTAGATAAACAGAAACTTAACCCTGGTACCGCACACCCCATCCCCATCCAACACTTCACACCTACTCACAGCTTGACTCCAGTTTGAAAAGACTAGATCCTTCCCCACCTACTCCTCCCCAATCACCACCACACCTACTTAAAGCATGAGTCTGCAAAGACTGGACCCTTCCCTGCACCCCTCACCAATCACCACTTAACACCCACTTACAGCCGGGGTTCGTCCTGGTGCTGTAAATGTTCTTGTAAGTTACGTTAAAATGGCAAAAAAAAGGCTGATTTAGGCACTCAATCGTGAAAAAGGCATTATCTTCCTGAAATCATCAAAAAAGCATGAAATGGCACGGCATTTATGGCAAAATCCTGGCTCTATTAATAAAATAATATAACCATATATCATCTAAGAATCTGACTACACATATCTAGATTTCCACGTTCACACTACAGATCTTTCATTCTCAAGAATTGTCTCAGCAGATTGGTATTACTGATCTTGCTGGCATCCATCTTCGATTTTGAATGACCACCTACTTCAAGATTCATAATCATCTAGTTTGGACTCTTGTCATTGTTTCCTTTTTTGACATTTTTTCATAGCCTATCTTGTTATTCATAATGTTGGCAACAGTTCTTGCATCTCAAGTGCAGTGATCTGCGTGAACCTTCCTGTGACCATATAACCATATAACATATAACAATTACAGCATGGAAACAGGCCCTCTCGACCCTTCCAGTCCGTGCCGACATTCTAAAAGTTGTGAGTGACCTTCACAAACAACTTTTAGCACTTTACACTTATGACTTCTTGCAAGTCTCACTCCATGGGTGGCCTGTAGGTCTAAGAACCGTGTCACCCACTTGAAACTGAGCTTGACTTCTTCTCCCCTCTCCCGTCTAAGCTAGGCTCTGCCAGCCATCATCTTTTTCTAAACCAACAAATAATTAGCAGCTTTTAATCAAAGGAATCTGGTGATAGATATTATAACCCATTCCCCTGGGTTCCTCTTGCATGCCTCACCTTCTCCCCCAAATTTCATTTCCAATCCCTGATCCCTTCTAACATCCCTCACACCCTTGTAGGCCCTTTCCCTTCCATTACATTCTGATTCTCCAGTCTCTGGCTCCTCAGTTCCTTCTCTGCCTCTCCCCTTGCCTCAGAATAATTAGATAATATTGACTGGCCTTGAGGGATACACCAGGAAATATTGCCCAAACTGAAATCATATTGCCCGAGTCGAAGACAAGGGCAATATGATTTCAGTGCGGGCAATATTTCCTGGTGTCTCCCGAAAGAAGCCAGTCAATATTATAATTATTACCTATCCCCACGTAAATTAAAATAATTCCTAAGATTCACACTTGGAGCATTACTATGAAGAGATAAGCAGATAAGTCCATTTTTTATGACACTTGCTCAAGATTATTGCAAGCGACGGTTTATCCAGTTTTTCAAACTCACCAGGCAGGCATTTTTCCTTTAGGTATTCGCGAAATATTGACACTGCAAGTTTGGTAGCTTTTTTGGTGTTATCTGCATCTTTATTCACCAAAATACGATCAAATTCGTCGTCGTCAAGAGACGCGAATCTCGCACTGCTGGAGGCTGCCATGTTTGTTTAGATGCCCAGGTCAGCGCTATACGGTACATGCACACAGAACACATCACACGGCACGATCGTCTGCATTTTCTCGTGCACGTATTGCATACAGTGCACTACACTGCGCCGTGACATGATTCTTCGCGGTGAACTTTGGCCGGGTTCGTGTCCCGGATGTACGCCCAGGGTTCGTAATATTTCATCTTTGTGATTGACCGCAGTTTTTCTACGTAAAGTCAATGGCAAAACCCGGAAGAAGAAAAATACCAAGTAATATTGCCCGCTGGAAACTGCGCGTTTTTTGACCAATCAAAATACGAACTAAAATTGCCCAGTAAAACTACCTTATATAGGTAATAATTGATGTTATTGATTGAAACTTTATGCTTGAAGCTGACTGAGTGACTTATCCCTCAGCTCACTGTCCAGCAGGTACCTATCCCACATCTCCCCCAGAGAACAGCAGGTGTCTGATGCTGACAGTGTGTGATCTCCCTTTGTCCTGCATGTAGGTCCTGGTGAATCATGTGCCAGTTGATGAGAATGCATTTGTTCACATTCTAAGGTATGGAGATGGTGGGGGGGTTGAAGAGGTGATATACCTCTGCCATGACAGGAAAGCATAAAGTCTTGGAAACTGCTTATACCTGATCGTAAACCAAGCCAGTCTGCAGTTCATTCTCTTTCACCTTTCGGACCAGATATCCAACCTCTTGCTCCATTTTGATTAGACACTGCACAATTCGGCACCTCCAGAAAATCTGTTCAAGCATACTCAAATGTGTGACTATGATTGTCGTTCTTCCCTCTCTGCTCATACTTTATGCATCTCATGGTTCAGTTTTCATGGATATCTGGAAATAGGATAACACAAGGGCTAGGTTCAAGGCAAGCCCCAGTTTGCTGCAGTCGTCCAACTTCCTCGGAGGTTTGGATCAACAAGCGAACTGTCGTCCCTCTCCTTGCCCTTCCACCGTTGTACCCCGGGGGAGCTTCCGACAGCCAACCAAGAGGGCGCTGTTGGCCTCTCCTCTGTTCCTTCACCTCTCCTCTTGACCTTGCTACCTTACTGACACTTCCTTACCACACTAACATATACTCTCATTTTGCATAGAAGTGTGAGTGCCACATTCTCATCCCCCTTTGCATAAGGAAATACCTGTTTATTAAATTGTCAGTGTCTATGTAACAATTTTTGCTCATTTTTCATTCAGGACTCACATGCAAGTAGAAATAGTTTATTTGTACCAGGTCTGTCAAACCACTTCATTATTGTCAAGACTTCTGGTTAGACCCCTTGAGCTACCTCTTTCAGAGAAAGGAGCCCAATGATGTCTAAATCATCTCAGTTCAGGCTTTGTAAATTGTCTGCACTTCTCAAAGAAAATAGTTCCGAAAAGTTACGTTGTAATGTGGAGACCTAAGCGTTCCATATAAAATTAACAATACTGAAGTGCTTTTTAAAAATGTTCATATATTTGCTTCCATGTACAATCCCTATCAATTGGTGTTGCTATTTCCAATAATGTTTCCTCATAATTTTTATTTTCCATTCAGTTTCTAAGCTTTCAAGGGATAAATGCCATCCTCCTTCTTCCTCCCAAAATGTATCGCTGGGTCTCAATTGCTTAATCTGGAAATTTGTTTACTTCCTCCAGAATCTTGGTCCATTACCTTCCTAATCTCCACTGCTGCCCACATGTCATGGTGAGTTATTAAAGCATAATCGAATTTATAATTTATACATGCAGTATATATATTTTTTTAAGAATCAGTTTTAACTTCAGTTTTTCCATTTGTTCATGGGCTTTCCTCTTGGCTAGTTCTTGCGACTTATTCTCCCCACTTCATTGCAAGACAATTGTCACGTCAAGCCCCGACCTTCGTTTCCATTTTTCTAAAAAATGATAAAGTTTGCAAGTATTTCAAAGTATACAGGAGGGGGGAGGGGAGGGGAGAGACGGGGAGAAACTTTTAAGAAGCCAGACAACTTTTAATAAAGTGCAGCGGGCATTTAACATTACCGCTCGGTTTTCCTTGGTTCTGAAAACTCCAATGAACCAATTAAAATGCCCGGTCAGCAAAGGAGATTGCCTGTGGCCTTCTCGACTGCCTATAACTACATGGCGACTCCACTACCACTGCACCACAAGTTCAAAAGAACTATGCTGACCAATTTTTACTCGCTGAAAAATGTTCCTCGACCAAACTGAAGTGGAGAGTATGCAGGAACTTCTCTCGAGCATGAAGGAGAATTACAGTGACCTCCTAGGACCACGTGTCGACCATGCTGTGAGTTTGTTGGGAGCTCAAACTCTTCTAAACTGGAAAATTAGGTCGACATAGTGGGACAGGCCCTTTACAAACGCACTGACTCCCACAACTATCTCGACTACACCTTCCCACCCTGCTCCCTGCAAAGTCTCTATCCCCTACATCAAATTCCTCCATCTACGCCGCATCTGCACCCAAGATGAGGTGTTTCATGCCAGAACATCCGAGATGTCCTCATTCTTTAGGGAACGGGGGTTCCCCTCTCCCATCATAGATGAGGCCCTCACTCGTGTCTTCTCTGTACTCAACAGCTCTGCCATTGCTCCCCATCCTCCAAGGTGCAACAGCGACAGAGTAGTCCTTACCTTCCACCCCATCAGCCATCTCATAGAACACATAAACCTCCGAAATCTCCGCCACATCCAACGAGATCCCAACATTAGCCACACTTTCCCATCTCCACCCCTTTCCGCCTTCCACAGAGCGTTCCCTTCGCAACTCCCTGGTTAACTCATCCCTTCCCACTCAAACCACCGCCTCCCCTGGTATCTTCCCCTGCAACCGCAGAAGATGCAACACCTTTCGCTATACCTCCTCATTCAACTCTGACTTGGGACCCAGACAGTCCTTTCAGGTTAGGCAGAGGTTAACTTGCACCTCCTCCAAACTCCTCTAATGTATCCGCTGTTCAAGCTGTGGACTCTCATACATCAGTGAGACCAAATGCAGACTGGGCGATCATTTCGCGGAACACCTTCGCTCAGCCCACGTGAACCAACCTGATCTTCCAGTTGTTGGACACTTCAATTCTTCTTCCCATTCCTACACAGACATTTCTGTCCTTGGTCTCCTCCATTGACAGAGTGAGGTTAATCGCAAATTTGAGGAATCGTATCTCATATTTTGCTTGGGCAGCTTACACTTCAGTGGTTTGAATATTGATTTCTCTAACTTCTGGTAGCCCCGGAATTCCCTCTTTCTATATCCCTCCCTCATCCAAGTCGCTCTAGCTTCTTGTTTTCACCTAGCAAACAGCTTACAATGGCCTGTTTCCTTTATCATCATTACATTTTTGCATACCTTTAATTCATTGTTCTTTATCTCTCCACATCACCGTCTATGGGGTCAAGGAAAGAGCGTTCACATCGCGGCCTTGTTTTCACCAATCTTTCTACCACCACGCAGAAGAAGCGCAAGACTGGCACCATTGTACGCAGATGTCGAGAAGTGTGTTCAGGTCTGGCTGAACAACTTCTAATCTTGTGTGTGGACACGATAAGAAGATCACCATCTACATCTCTCGTTTGCCTTATCCCTAACCAGTCTGAAGAAGGGTCTCGACCTGAAACGTCACCCATTCCTTCTGTCAAGAGATGCTGCCTGGAGATGATATGTATGTACACCTTTAATAGTAGTGACGAAGCCCTTGCTAATCACTCCCCCACCAGCCAATATAATTGTGACCTTCCCACCCTTAGCTCGCTCTCTAGTGTCCGTGACAAACCATGTACAGCTAGGGGAGTGATATGTGTGTACGTTTAATAAAGTAGCAGTAAAGATTCATCTGTGTATGCCTGTGCTCTTTATATGGCGTCAGAAGTTTGTTCTCCTGCGTCTCCTGTATTTCGGGTTTTATTTCTTTAGTCCCAGTACCCCCTCCCTGCGTCGTGATGGCTTCTGCTTGTCGTAAACCTGACATCCTGATCTTTGATACCGACATAACTCACCGCAGGAACGTTTTTCGAAGCAACTTTGAACACTACGTGACCATCGCCCATCCTGCCGTTGCCCCTGCGGTCAAAGCCTCTCTCTTGCTCAACTTGGCCGGTCCCGAAGCTCTGGAACGATCGGAGTCGTTCATCTATGGGCTCAACGAGAACGCTCAGGACCCGGTATGTCTACTTGCAAAGTTTACACAGTTTGTGTGACATTCCTACTAACTGTATCCTGGAGTGTTTCAAACATTTCGGCCGCCGCCAAAACACGGGGGAAATCGGTTGACAATTTTGTTGCCGCACTGCAGCAACTGGCTCGCCGCTGCGACCTGCATGTTTTAACCCCTGAGACTTTAATCCGGGGCATTTTAATCTATGGACTCCAAGATGAAAAGCAGCGGTCTCAGCTCCTTCGGAAGCCTGATCTGACTTTTAACGAGGCGTTGCATGCCTCTCGTCTGGCAGAGGCTGTCCCCTTCGCTGTGTTGCTGCCTGATCATGAGGTCCACGTGGCCAGTTTCGCCGGACGCCAAAACTTTGCTCCTCAGCGACAGAGGGTCCAGACCGCGTCAACAATGCCCGAATTGCAACTTTGCTTCGCACCGCTCTAATGTTTGCCCAGCGCTGGGAAGAACCTGTAATTTCTGCCACAAGCTTAACCACTTCTCGGCGGCATGCCGTTCCCATGGGAAACCTGCACAGCCACAGCAGAAGCCCTCTCACTACCTGCCACGTGATGATACGACATCTGGTTCCCATCACCAGCATGAAGTACTCCCTCTGTCTGATCTGGGCTCTTCCCAGAGCGAGCTGAGTGTGTTTTCGCTGAAAAATGCACCTGCACTGATAACGGACCCGACCGTGCGAGTCACTGTGAATGGCATCGCCTTCTCTGCTAAAGTCGACATGGGGGCAGCTGCCAACGTTATGTCAACGAGCCTTTTTAAGAAGATATAACCATATAAACCATATAACAATTACAGCACGGAAACAGGCCCTCTCGGCCCTTCCAGTCCATGCCGACCATTTGTTTTCCCCTAGTCCCATCTACCTGCACTCAGACCATACCCCTCCATTCCCTTCCCGTCCATATACCTATCCACTTTACTTTTAAATGTTAAAATCAATCCTGCCTCCACCACTTCTGCTGGAAGCTCATTCCACACAGCCACCACCTTCTGAGTAAAGAAGTTCCCCCTCACGTTACCCCTAAACTTCTGTCCCTTAATTCTCATGTCATGCCCTCATGTTTGAATCTTCCCTACCCTCAATGGGAAAAGCTTATCCCAGTCAACTCTGTCTATCCCTTTCATCATTTTAAAGACCTCAATGAAGTCCCCCCTTAACCTTCTGTGCTCCAAAGAATAAAGACCTAACTTGTTCAACCTTTCTCTGTAACATAGTTGCTGGAACCCAGGCAACATTCTAGTAAATCTCCTCTGTACTCTTTCTATTTTGTTGACATCCTTCCTATAATTAGGCGACCAAAATTGTTGGTCCAGAATTGGTCTTACCAATGCCTTGTACAATTTTAACCTTACTTCCCTACTCCTTTATTCAATGCTCTGATTTATAAAGGCCAGCACACCAAAGGCTTTCTTTACCACCCTATCTACATGCGATTCCACCTTCAGGGAACTATGCACAGTTATTCCTAGATCTCTCTGTTCCACAGCATTCGTCAATTCCCTACCATTTACCATGTATGTCCTATTTTGATTTGTCCTGCCAAGATGTAGCACTTCACACTTATCAGCATTAAACTCCATCTGCCATCTTTCAGCCCACTTTTCCAAATGGCCCAAATCTCTCTCTGGACTTTGAAAATCTACTTCACTATCCACAACACCACCTATCTTAGTATCATCTGCATACTTACTTATCCAATTTTCCACCCCATCATCCAGGTCATTGATGTACATGACAAACAACAGTGGACCCAACACAGATCCCTAAGGCACCCCACTGGTCACCGGCTTCCAACCTGACAAACAGCCATTCACCATTACTCTCTGACATCTCCCATTCAGCCACTGTTGAATCCATCTTGCTTCTCTGCCATTAACACCCAAAGATTGAACCTTCTTAACGAACCTTCCATGGGGAACCTTGTCAAAGGCCTTACTGAAATCCATATAGACAACATCCACTGCTTTACCCTCAATTTCCCTAGTAACCGCTTCAAAAAATTCAATGTTTGTCAAACATGACCTTCCAGGCACGAATCCATGTTGACTGTTCCTGATCAGACCCTGTTATCCAGATGCTTATATATATTATCTCCAAGTATCCTTTCCATTAATTTGCCCACCACTGACGTCAAACTAACAGGCCTATAATTGCTAGGTTTATTCTTTGAACCCTTTTTAAACAATGGGACAACATGCGCAGTACGCCAATCCTCCGGCACTATTCCCGTTTCTAATGACATTTGAAATATTTCTGTCATAGCTCCTGCTATTTCTACACTAACTTCCCTCAACGTCCTAGGGAATATCCTGTCAGGACCTGGAGACTTACCCACTTTTATATTTTTCAAAAGTGTCAGTACTTCCTCCTCTTTGAATCCCATAGTTTCCATAGCTACTCTACTTTTTTCCCTTACCTCACAGAGTTCAATATCCTTCTCCTTGGTGAATACCGAAGAAAATAAATTGTGCCATATCTCCCCCATCTCTTTTGGCTCTGCAGATAGCTGTCCATTCTGGTTCTCTAATTGTCCAATTTTCGCCTTTCTTGCCAAAGCAATCTCATATCTTCTTTTAGCCTTCCTAATTTCTTTCTTAAGATTCTTTTTACATTCTTTATACTCCTCTAGCACCTCATTTACTCCATGCCTCCCATAATTATTGTAGATATGTCTCTTTTTTCGAAACAAGTGTCCAATTTCCCTTGAAAACCATGGCTCTTTCCAATTTTTACTATTTCCTTTCAACCTAACAGGGACATAAAGATTCTGTACTCTTACAATTTCCCCTTTAAATGTCCTCCATTTCTCTTCTACATCCTTCCCATAAAACAGTGTCCCATTTCACTCCTTTTAAATCCTGACGCATTCCCTCAAAGTTAGCCTTTCTCCAATCAAAAGTCTCCACCCTAGGTCCAGTTCTGACTCTCTCCATAATTATATTGAAACTAATGGTATTGTAAAGATAAGAAATAATGAGCTCGTTACCACTGACCGCTCTGTTTTGCGTGCCTATGGGGGAGGCGTGCTCGTTCCTGTGGGGAAGGCCACTCTCTACTGCAAGGTACTGAAGGCCTCTCGGCCCCTCTTTCTTTTTGCTAGACGGTAAATGTGACCCCCTGTTGGGCATTTGGGCCTGCCAAGACCTCGGATTGGTGAGCTTCCACCGTGACATTCGCCTGGTGCAGTCGCCCCTAGACCCGCTGGCCGAATACCCGGACCGTTTCGACACCAAGCTGGGAAAGCTTCCCTGCAGCTACAAAATCGCTCTCAATCCGGACATCGAACCAGTTATCCTTCCTCCGCGATGAAAGAGAAAGTCGAGTCTACACTTCGTGATATGGTGACCATGGGCATCCTAAAGGAGGCGAATGACCCCACCCAGTGAGTCTCTACCATGGTCGTCGCGGCGAAGAAGGATAAGAGTGAATTACGAATCTGCATCAACCCAAAGGATCTGAACCTGGCCATCAAGCGCCCGCACTACCCCATGCGAACCGTTGAAGACGTTGCTGCACAAGTCGGTCCTGCCACTGTGTTTTCGGTTCTCGATGCCAAGAGCTCGTTCTGGCAGATACCACTTGATGAACGGTCTTCATACCTGACAACATTCAGTACACCCTTCGGCAGGTTTCGTTTTCTCCGCATGCCGTTCGGGATCAACTCTGCCAGTGAGGTGTTCCAAAGGACAATGGAACAACTCTTTGCCGGGCTCCCGTGTGCCATCATTGTCGATGACATCCTAGTCTACGGGAAGGACGTTGCTGAGCACGACCATAACTTCCGCCAGGTGCTGGAGCGAGCTCGGGAAGTCAACCTGAAACTCAACCAAAAAAAGAAATGCCGGTTTCGTGTCCCTGAGGTTACCTATGTGGGACACGTCTTCACAGCATCGGGGCTGAAGCCCGACCCGCAGAAGACGGCCGCTATATCCGAGATGCCTGCACCTGCTGACGTGTCAGGCCTCCAGTGCTTCCTGGGCATGGTCAACTACCTGGTAAAGTTCATCCCCGACTTAAGCGAACTGAGCGCACCTCTGAGAGACCTGATAAAAAAGGACACTGCCTGGGCCTGTTTCCCGCAACACCAGAAAGCTTTTGACATTCTCAAATCTAAGTTGATCAGCACGCCAACGTTGAAGTATTTTGACCTCCAGCACCCCAACGTTCTCACATGCGATGCGTCTAAGTTTGGCCTCGGGGCCGCCTGCTTGCAGCTCCATGATGGAGTACAACTGCCCGTATCTTACACATCCCGTACGATGACTCGCTGAACAGCGATATGCCCAAATAGAAAAAGAATTGCTGGCTGTTGTCTTTGCCTGCTCAAAGTTCAAGGACTATATTCTGGGCACCTGCTTCACTATTGAGATGGACCATTAGTCTCTGGTTACTATCCTCAACAATCCGATACATGTGGCCTCCTCTCAGCTTCAGCGCATGATGCTCCAGCTACAATGGTTCACTTTTACCATGGTTTATCGAAAAGGCAAGGACATGTTTGTTGTCGACACGCTATCAACACGAGGTGTCCGATTTGATAGTCCTCAATGTTAATTTCGTGCCCTCCAGTCTCTGGCCCAGCACATGGCGGCTGACGCTTCGCTACAACAGCTAGCCGCGATTATCAAGCAGGGCTGGCCAGACCGCTGTTCTTCCCTGCCGGCCACAGCGGTGCCCTATTTTCTGGTTTGTGACGAGCTGGTGCTGTGTGATGGTGTGATTATGGGGCACAATGTGGTGGTGCCCGCAGCACTTCGAGAACAATACTTTGACACTGCCCATCGTAGCCATCCCGGAGCCGAAGCCACTCTTTTCATCGCACAGAGACAGTTCTATAGGCCTGATATGGCTCGTTATTTCTGGGACAGGGTTTCCTCGTGAAAACATTTGCAACAGCCTCGCCCCGCAACAGCAGCAGCCGCCCCTCTTGCAGCAGCCTGCTCCCGACCTCCCCTGGTCTGTGCTGGCAACTGACATTTTCGAGTGGCATGGAAAGCACTTTCTCGTGCTTGTCGACTCTTACTCCAGCTGGTTCGAGGTTGACCAGCTTAACTCTTTGTCTTCATCTGTTGTCATCGAAAAGCTGCGCCGCCACTTCGCTACTTTTGGGTCCCCGGCCAGCCTGCAGTCGGACAACGGCAGTCAATTCACCAGTACCGAATTCCGTGCTTTTGCTGATCGCTGGAATTTCCGTCATTACACCAGCAGCCCGGAGTACCCGCAGAGCAATGGCCTGGCTGAGCGCGTGTTCCGCAGTGCCAAAGGACTTCTGGAACGCTGTCGCTTGTCCTGCTCCGACATCTACCTGGCCCTCCTGAACCTCCGCAACATCTCTCGTGACCATACCCTGGGATCCCCTGCTCAGTGCCTCATGTCCCGTGTTACGCGGCCTCCGATCCCGGTGTCACAGCAGTCGCTTGCTCCCTCCTTTTTTAAACCTGCCATGGTCCGGAAATGAATCGACCACAAACACCGTATACAGAAGTGTTCCCATGACAAGTTCTGCCATGTCCTCCGTCCTCTCTTTCCTGGCCAGGTCGTCCGTATGGGGTCCACCTCTGGCCACTCCAGGCTTGCCATCGTCAGTTCTGCTGGCTCCCCTCGTTCATACCTTGTCAACCACGATGGCACGATCTACCGTAGATCTCGTCAACATCTCCGGCTCGTGAACGAGCCTCGTCCCCCTCCAGCTGCTCCTTATGCCCCCCCCTGTGCCTCCTGCTACGCTGCCTCGCGCCATGCCCACCCTGCTTAGTCCTCCCTCTCGGCCTCTCCGGTGCATCCTCCTGCTACGCTCCCTGGTTCTCCGGCCTTCTCGCCTCCCCCCTCTCCGTCTTCTCCACTGCCTCCGTCGCCCAGGGGTTCTCCTGTCCGTGGCTCCCCTCCTGCCCCGGCGCCAGTCCCTCTCGTTCCCGTCGGGGGGGGGGGGGGGGGGATGTGATGGCGAAGTCCGGACCCGGTCTGGTCGCCTGGTCAGGCCGCCAGATCGTTATGGTGATTACGTGTGATTTTGAGTTCCTGTAGTACTGTTGTTTACTTTCCATTAGCGCATGAGACGTGGTCGCCCTGTCACTACTTGCTGTTTTGTTTTTATAGAGGAAGGATGTAGATGATAAGTATGTACACCTTTAATAGTAGTGACAAAGCCCTTGCTAACCATTCCCCCACCAGCCAGTATAATTGTGACCTTCCCACCCTTAGCTCTCTCTCTCTCTCTCTAGTGTCCGTGACAGACCACGTACAGCTAGGGCAGTGATGTGTGTGTACGTTTAATAAAGTAGTAGTAAAGATTCATCTGTGTATGCCTGTACTCTTTACACTGCCTGTCCCGCTGAGTCACTCCAGCTTTTTGTGACTATCTTCTGCTTAAACCAGTATCTGCAGTTCCTTCTTACCCATCTAGTGTGGTCCTCCATTCAGATATGTTAATTTATATTGTGATAATGCTGTTCCATTGCAGAAGCTGAAGGAATTACAAAAGCTGAGGGGAGAGTGCCAGGAACAATTATTGCTGCCAACTTATCATTTTATTATTAAATAACATTGATAAATAGTCGTAAAATACTCCCATGGCTTTCTCAATGGCATTAAATAATACATCAGGCAACACAACATTTATATGAAATCAGAAAGGCAGCAGGAGATAAGGAAAAATAAAACTATGGCCACCTGTCAGAGGAGACAGTGTGGATGCTGTCTGTTCCGCTGAGTTACTCCAGCTTTTCGTGTCTATCTCCAGCCTTAGAATGTTGAGAACTCAATTTTCAACCATGTATGCATTTTGTTCTTAGACACTTTTACGAATCCCTCCATACTTGCTTGATCTGTAAATACAGATTATAGTTCAGAAAAAAACGCATTTTTGTTTTTAATTCTTGATGTCTATCCACAACATGAATTATTCAAGGCATTTCTAAGGCTTTTACAGATCAACATTTACAAATCCTCGTTTGGGTATTTCTGTCAGCTCAGCAATGATCATCATCTTGGAACATTATAAAATAAAGATCCTTCCCTTAGGTTTTTGCAAATAAATCACCCTCCCTTGTCTCCCTTCCCAGGAAGGGAGATCAAAAGTTGCAGTTGCTATGTTCTCTGTTAACCTCCTCTATTGTTATTGGGTCCTGGACACCCTTGTGAAGTTGCTAATACTTTGAAACATGCCTGTAATATCTACATATGTGTTCAGGCACAATTTCCAACTTTGCAGGTGACGCAAAACTTGGAAATGTAGTGAACAGTGAGAAAGTTTGTAATAAACTCCAAGGAGATATGCACAGATAGATGCAATGGGCAGATAAAAAGGATAAAATGAATTACAAAATAAAAACTGGAAAGAGGCAATGTGAAGTAGCGAGTGTATTTCTAAAAGGGATACAAGAGCATAAGGATAGCTGTGTCCACAGATTGCTGAAAAGTGGTTAAGAAAGTATACATGATCCTGATCTCTGAAAAGTAAAGCATAGCGAATGCAAGCAAGGAAGTTCTGAGGAACCTTAATAAAAAATTGGTTTGCTCATCGATAGAAAATAGACAATACGTGCAGGAGTAGGCCATTCGGCCCTTTCGAGCCATCACTGCCATCCACATTCAGTACCCTGTTCCTGCCTTCTCACCATATCCCCATGTCTCCGCTATCTTTAAAGGCTCTATATAACTCTCTCTTGAAAGCATCCAGAGAATTGGCCTCCACTGCCTTCTGCGGCAGAGAATTCCACAGATTCACAACTCTCTGGGTGAAAAAGTTTTTCCTCATCTCCGTTCAAAATGATCTACCCCTTATTCCTTAAACTATGGCCCCTGGTTCTGGACTCCCCCAACATCGGGAACATGTTTCCTGCCTCTAGCGTGTCCAATCCCTTAATAATATGTTTCAATAAGATCCCCTATCATCCGTTTAAATTCCAGAGTACACAAGCCCAGCCGCCCCATTCCATGGGCCGTGGAACCAGGGGGCTGCAGCCCCTACACTTTTTTGGTGAGACATGCTTCATAACCCAAAATTATCCAGCCCACAGGTGTATTTTTCTCTTCTTCTGAGGACCTCCGACATCCAGAATCTCAGAACAAGTACACAGTGAGCGCAGCAAAACCAAAGATCATAGAGCGGAGCTCCGCTCTACGACCTATGGGCAAAACTCCCATTAGGATATTTTTACCCTTACAATTCGTCAGCTCTATCAATACTGACTCTACATCTCCTGATTTTATGTCACCCCTCGCAAGGGACTGAATTTCATTCCTCACCAACAGAGCTACTCCATCCCCTCTGCCCACTTGTCTGTCTTTTTGATAGGACGTATACCTTTGAATATTCAGTTCCCAGCCCTGGTCCTCTTGCAGCCAGGTCTCTGTAATTCCCACAACATCATACTTGCCAATTCCTAACCGAGCCTCAAGCTCATCCACTCTATTTCTTATACTTTGTGCATTCATATATAATACTAGGTTGAGTGGGACCCAGTGGGTACCATGTTCACATGGGAGGGATGGTCCAATATTGGTGGCCAGTGGGAGGGGGGATGGGGGGTGCGCTTTCTGGAGCGCTAGTATGGATGTTATGGGCTGAATGCAGTGGTTTCCAGAGGGCTAGCATGGTCATTGTTGGCCAAATTGAATCTTGAGGTGGCAACTCAGTCACTCAAGCCTGTTGTGCTGGCAGCTCACTCATGGCTATTCCTTGAAATTCCATTTCAAGCAGGGTGCAAGGCCATCAAATTCAAATGCAGTTTCCTACCACTTCAACATTTCCAGGTTTTATCGTCCCTCCAGAAGGGGCGTGGCTTTCAGGAGAGAGAATCTCAACATTTTTTAAACACTAATAACTCATTTTCATCGGTGGGAAAATCCTCTTGTCCTGCACAGCGTAGGGGGACTCCGAGTAAGATGGCCAAAAATCACAGCCGTAAGTGGCAGCATTTATACTAAAATCAATAAACAGAAGAACAGGAAGTGGTCAAGATCAGTCTCTTAGTAATATAGACTTTTAATCCATTACTCCCCTCATCCTTCACATCGATTCCTATTTCACTTTGCCATACTCTCAATTGATGCAATACAATCAATGATGTATTGCATCCATTTTTGTGCTCCATGCTTCTGGAAAGACGTAAAGGCCTTGCGTTAAAGAAAGGATTTATTAGAATCATTCCAGGTATGAGGAATTTTAATGGAAGACAGAACAGCAAAAAGGTGTACAGATTAATCTCCCTACATGAATGATGAGTAAATATTCAGTTGAATATGACAACTTGTTATGATTTAGAAGATTGTATCTCAACCACTCCAAGTCTAGTGGGGAAAAGAGATGGCAATAATTGTCAAATTATGGTTTTTAATGGTACAATTTGTTTATTAATGTTCCATATATTTAATCACATGTTTTTATAAACCACAATTAATGGCAGAAGATTATTACTTGATATGTCCTTTAGTAACTAATTTAATGCCAATCACACATCACAAATCCCATTATAAAAACAAATTAGTGTAAACTTGTTTTGAACATATCTTTAGTTCAGATTTTTTGCTTGCATAGTTTTTCTACCTGTAACATGAATAATACCGCACACTTCATGCAGCTAGTAGATTAGTTCACAGTAGATAGTTAATCAAATTTAAGCAATAGGATTGACTAGCTGAGAAGAATGAATCCCAAAAGAGGTTTGTGTTCTTAAGCACTCATTTACCTATCATGTTGTGCATCTCCTTAAAGGAAATGTTATCCATTAAAGATTATGAGAAACAAGCAAATTGTGTGATAGATTAAAGGGAAGCAAATCATTTCCTTTATCAATAGTGTAATGTATTCATACATATTCATGTATATTTTAATGAGTTGGTGTTCAATATAAGCAGGGAATGTTGGGTAATAAAACTGTTTTGCCGACCGTTACACGGGAATAACAGGGTACTCCACACACATTCGACTTAAGCAAGATGTGAAACCTGTGTATTGTCGACCAAGACCTGTACCATATGCACTAAAGCAATAAGTGGAGGAAGAACTCGACAGGTTAGAGCGGAATGGAGTACTTGTGAAGGTAGACCAGAATAACTGGGCAATGCCAATTGTGGCCATTCCCAAGGATTACAAAACTGTTCGACTATGTAGTGACTACAAAGTCACAATCAACCAAGCTGTTGATGACGAACAATATCCGTTAACAACCTCGCAAGATCTATACGCAGAACTTAGCGGAGCAAGAGTCTTCACTGAACCAGATTTGTCTCACGCCTACACCAATTCAATGTCAACAAGGAAAGTCAGCAGTACTTGACTATCAACACACATAAGGGCTTGTATTCATAAACAAAGCTGCCCTACGGTGCGAAATCCTCCCCGAAAAATTTTCAGTCTGTCATGGACAAATTGTTACAAGGCATTCCGCACTATGTGTGCAAACAGGATGACCTACTGATATTCACAGAGGGCATGGCAGAACATCTGGAAATCCTTGAGCACGTTCTCACACGATGAACTGCCACAATGTCAAACTGCGACAAAGTAAATGTACATTTGCGCAGTCAGAGGTGGTTTACCTTGGACTGAAATTAAACGCCAATGGACTTCGCCCTGTGAAGGCGAAAGTTGAAGCAATAGTGAATGCTCCAAAACCTAACAATGTGCTAAAGCCAGTACATCATATGCTACAAAAAGATGTGAAATGGACGTGGGGAAAGGAACAGTAACGTGCATATGACATTTGCAAGGAAAACTTGACGTGACAAACTCCATGTTCACTATGATACGATATGCGAGATGAAGCGTGCTTGTGATGCTTCAAGTTATGGTGTAGTTGCAGTGTTCTCCCACATAATGAATGACGGACGGGAAAAGCCTATTGCTTTTGCATCCCACACCCTATCACCAAGTGAACACAATTATGCACAGATAGAAAAGGAAGCACTCAGCATCGTGTTCGGAATCAAGAAATTCCATCAGTTTCTTCTCTGTAGACCATTCACCCTAGTGATTGATCACAAGCAACTACTAGTGATACTTGGTCCTAAATCAGCTAAACCTTCCATGGCGGCATCTAGGCTGCAGCGCTGGGCAATTTTGCGGAACCAGTATGAATACAAGGTTGAGTACAGAAGCTCCAAGTGCAACGCATTTGCAGATGCGTTGTCCCGGTTGCTCCATGAGCACTCTGATGTGGGAAGTGAGAACTCAATCAACACACTGCAAGATGTAGATGAAGTGACTGCAACAGAAATTGCAGCAGAAACAGAGAAAGACACTGTGCTGAAGTGGGTCTATGAACAGACATTGAACGGTTGGACTGAAATCAATAGTGGATTGAACTCAGTTCTGAACTCAGAGCTGAAGCCGTTGCATGATCGACACCATGAATTATCATGTGAGCAGGGATGCATTAAGTGGGGTTACAGAGTGGTTGTACCAGAGTCTTTGAGAAACAAAATTATGAATGAACTTCATGCCAAACATCCTGGCATTGTAAGCATGTAGTCCATTGCTAGAGGTTTTGTGTTTTGACCTGGTATTGACAGTGACATCAAGTCACTGGTGAGCAAATGTGGTGTCTGCCAAAATTGTAAACCTGCAACCCGGGTCATGGCCAAGTAGACCTTTTCAGAGAGTTCATGTAGATTTTTGTGAAAAGGGTAATCACTTTCTGGTACTAGTAGATAGTCGTTCCAAATGGATTGAGATTAAGCATATGGGGTCAAGCACTACAATTGAGTGTACCATAGATGAGTTGAGATCAATTTTTGCATGCCATGGTTAACCGGAAGAGCTTGTTTCTGATAACAGGCCTCAGTTTCGTTCAGAACAGTTCAAAGAGTTCATGCAGCGGAATGGTGTAGCACACACACACACACACACACACACACACTTGTTCCCTCATACCATCCAGCCTCCAATGGGGCGGTGGAAAGGTCTGTTAGAGTTATCAAAGATGCTCTCAAGAAACAGGTTTTGGTGGGTAGTTCGAAGCTCAGCATGAAACTTTTGGTTAGTTTCGTGCTGAAGTACAGAACCACACAACACACAACAATGGGTTACTTACCTGCTGAACTGTTGATGAAGAGAAGGTTAAGAATACGCCTAAGTCTAGTTCAACCCAATTTGGCCTTGAGAGTTGAGCAAAGCAGTTAAGTCAAAAACGCCATTTTGACTCGCACAAAAAGCAGAGGTACTTCAAGCCAAATGAGCAGGTTCGCGTTCTCAGTCCTCCCAACAAGTCCAGTCGAGACAAATGAGATGTTGGGAAAAGAGTGGAAGTGAATGCAACAAAAAGATACTTAGTTGAAGTTGGAGATAGGATCAAAAGTGTTCGTTGATCAAATGATTCCAGCCAAAGGTGAACCAAAAATTGAGTAGGAAGTCCTAATCCCTGAGTTTATCCGAAAATGAGTTGGAAGAGACCACTGTGAGTGAAACACAAAGTTCCGTTAGTACAGACAAATAAACAGATTCCTCTGGTCAAAGTCAGGGTACTAAAACAGAGCCAAGCAAGCCTACAGTTGAGTCAACACCTAAACCTGTTACTGTTAGATGATCGGGCAGAATCCGTAAACCAGTAGTCAGGTTAGGTTTGTAAGTTAAATAAATCACTGCACAAGTAAAACAAAAATGTGTAGATGTAAAATAAATATTATGTTTCTCATTTAAGATTCCATAAATACTGGTTTAAATCAAATATCACAACAACAAAATTGTAACTGAGTACTTAGATTTAATACTTTAAAAAAGTATTGTGTAATGTATTTATACATATTCATGCATATGTTAATGAGTTGGTGTTCAATATAAGCAGGGAATGTTGGGTAATAAAACTCTCTCTCGTGATCCAGGCAACCTGCATGTATGATGTTATTCATTCTGCCATCCGGAATATAACAGATACCTCTGGGAATTTCAACTAGCATATACGGCAGCAAACTACTGACAAGTGTAAACATGGAAGAATTGTGATTTATCTAAACTGGCAAAACAGCACGGATAAAGTGTGATCTATATCTTTACAGAATAAATTGATAGATCTCAGAGCATTCAGTTATCACCTGCTTAATGGATCTTCCACCCCTTCTTCATATATAAATAGAGCCTGTTTTATACCAAAGATACTAGTGGAAATGTAGACATTTTCTCCAAGGCATCTTTGTGGAATAGAATTAATTAATTTGTAAACCACTGAACATTTGAGAAAGGAGGAACAGAAATTCCAACATGGAATTGACTTCAATGAAAATATTGACAGTGAACAATGATTTTGAAATCCCGCTTTGTGAAAATAAGCCATAACTTGCCAGCAGAAAATCAGTATTAGATCAAACAGTAAACTCAGCATTGGATTAAAAATGTAGGGATAGGAGTATCCTCTGCATCTTCAAGCCTCTTCTTCCATTCATTGTGTTCATGGCTGATTTTGTGTCATGTCAATTTCCTAGTCAACTAGGTTCTATGCAACTCAACTTTCCTATCAATCCTCACTTTCTCAAATTTCTTCAATGCTCAAAAATCTCAAGATCACATGATTACACTGTCAGACCAACATTGATCACATCCTGAGAGTATGTTATCTAGTTCTAGAATTTTCAGACAGCAGAAGCCTCTCCATTGTCTCTGTCAATTCCACTCAATCTTGCAAGTCTTAATGAAATTGCAACATTGATCTATACCCATTGAGGAAGATTGTTATAAACTTCAATCACTCTTCACAGGACAACCAGGTATTGATCAAGAGAATCTATTCTGCAGTAACCCCCAAGGAGACCAAAACTGCACATGTAAAGGGGCCTGTCCCACTGTACAAGGGCCTGTCCCACTGTACAAGGTAATTCAAAATATCAAACTCGTGGTAAGTACGTAGAATGTACGTAGCGGCTACGTCGGAGCTCGTGGATGTCTTGTAACGGCTCGTAATGCTAAAGGCAGGTACTCGGAAAACGTGGTAACTCGTGAAGCTTTTTCAGCACTGAAAAATGTCCACGAGAGTCCGAGTACCTACGAACGGCTATTACTGTAATTCTCCGTGTTCGAATCAGGGAAAACTCTTGAACTACCTTGTACAGTGGGACAGGCCCTTAAGTCTATGTATGATTTAGCTCCATTTAGTCTCAAGAAGATGTCTTCATTCTTCTAGTTTAGTTTAGTTTAATATAGTGAAAAGCTTTTGTTGCGTGCTATCCAGTCAGCTGAAAGACAATACATGATTACAATCAAGCCATTTACAGTGTATAGATACATGATGATGCAATAACGTTTCTCCAAACCCCTTGCAATAAAGTGTGGAAAGAACTGTTCAGTCTACCCCACAGCCAACAATGGACCATTGTGGGCTCCACCTTTCCTTGATCATCATTCCTTTTTGCATATATATCATTCATTTTGTTCTATATATCTATGTCTCTCAATTTGCTTTCCCCTGATTCTTAGTCTGAAGAAGGGTCTTAGTCCAAAACATCACCTATCCCTTCTCTGCAGAGATGTTGCCCGACCAGCTGAGTTACTCCAGCTTTTTGTGTCTATCCCCTTGTAATAATGGTCAACATACAATTTGCTTTCTGAATGTTTTGCTGTACTTGCATGTTTACTTTCAATTTAAATAATGTATAATGGAATAATGTAGGTAAATTAAAGAACAATTGGTATACTGCAATAATCTTTAAAAGACACAAGTGGATGTGGCTGCAGGGTAATTTTATTAAATTTGTAATTGTCATTCATTATAAAGGTGATATAATAGCATAAATAAATATCCATTAATCTTGGAGGTAACCCGTGCAATATTTCCCTAGGTTGGTTGTGCCATGCTAGGATCTTGCTATTAAACACACATATATCTGGAATTCAGTCAACATGTAAAGCATTTATTAATCAAATACATTTTTTTTAAAACTGCACATTTTGAAAATCTCAAACAAGATCAGAAAATGCTAGAAATAGTGAGCCTGTCAAGGTCTCTGGTTAGCAACCCTGATAAAGGGTCTCTGACCTAAAATGTTTCTCTTCCCACAAATGCCCTAGCCTTGCTGAGCATTTCCACAGTACTTTCTTTTTGTGTCTTTCATTTTCTTTTTTTTTTTTTTATCATGCACTCATGAACCATTTCTGTAAACTATACTCAGCGAAAGCATTAGATTCTGAAAAAAAACAATGCTCCTTTGCTTGCTAATCTACACAGACACTCTGCCAAGTAACAAATCAATTTTAAAATACTCACACCCATTTTCTATTTTTTTTGGATCATTCATTTTCAAGATCTGGAAGTTGTTGATAAGGCGAGTATTTATTGCAAATCCCTAACTCCCCTTGAGAAGGTAAAGGTGATCTACCATTTTGAACCATTGAAACATTACTTTCCACTTATTAGGCCATGGTTGAACCTTGTCTTGGTCTTGCTGTTTGCAACCCTGTGCTGCTTTATTTACTGAGGAAATCAATCCTTCAGAGCGTTCTCTTCCCTTTCACAGTTATTTCCTCCAGCTCTACACCTTCAGGGGTATGACTCTCTATCTTTGGCCATTTCATCCACCTTCACATTACTAACTCCACCATTGGCAGCTAGCTTTGCTTAAGTGATGAGTCTGTCATGGAGTCTGCTCAACTTTGCACAAACAAAATCAACATTGCAACATCATGGTAGCTCTGAGCTAATTTATGATGTTGACAATGGACAATGGCTATATGTGCAGCAGCATTCAATACGCCAGGAGAGTCAAGTTCAATTTATAACCAACAAAGTATTATTTTTTCATACCAGTACAGTTGAAAATAATATTGCATGCTTCACTAGTTGTGGGAACTTTATGAATTAAGGAGAACAAAAATCCTACCTAAAAATGAAAGAAATACAGTCTGGAATCCTGCATCAAATAGGTCACTTTAAAGTATATACTTGTTTTAGCTCTCCAATGCACGAACACACATCCTGCACTCTATCTTTGCCCACAGTATTTACCCCAATCCCAAGCTGGTAAATATTTCTGAATTTTCTAAACCAATGTTCAACCACACATCATGCTATGAGAATATTAGTCATTGGCAGCTGATCCTAGCCATGACCCTCCCCGCCTTCTCAGATTCACAACGTTGTTCTTGCCCATCCTTTTGCATGTCCACCCATAACTTGCTCCACAGCTCTCCTTCTTATGCTCTGTACTGTTGCAGAATGTGATGGTAGCAACTTCACTTGGGCAAGGCTTGGTCATTACCACATTTTCCTTTTTCACACCCACACCATGTTGGCCCATCACACAGTAGTTGATTACCATGGTTGTGTCCAATAATTTCTTGACATCAATTGAGTCATTTGTATATTGCTGGTAATGGTAGCTTACTATAAACAAATGGGCCACCGCATTTCAGGCATAATAAGGGGCAAACTTCAAAAATACTTCTGAGAAAGTCATGTTTCATTACAGCCAGATGTCCTGAAAGGCTTTATGTGAATGTAAGCCTTTATTTCACATGCTAGAATTACTTTGATAGATTTTGTTTTTTATTGCTTTTTCACTGGAGGATTAAGTGCAGAGGTTAGGAAAGCTGTTTACCAGTTCAGATTTTCCAGTGATGAATTTAGTCTTCGGGAAATTGGGAGCATTGACCTCGGCAGCCAAATGCTTTATCCAAACATCTATTGGAGAAGTCATCGTGCCTCAGAACAAATTTTACAATTTTAAGCAACTTGTCATCCAAAAGATTAATAAACCCAAATTTGAAAGGGTAAACACCTAACAAGAAGCAGTCGTTGCCTCCACCTCTGTGCCTTTTTCCCTGGGAATAAGTCCTCACCACCCAGTTACGACCCCCTTTCCTGTCTCCACTGGTCCCCCTCCTCTTGGACTCCCCTGGACAGGCTTCTCTGTACCTTCACATACCTCTAGTTTCCCCCTCCTTGACTCTCAGTCTGATGAAGTGTCTCAACCCGAAACGTCACCTATTCCTTCTCTCCAGAGATGCTGCCTGACATGCTCAGTTTCTCCAGCATTTTGTGACTGTCTTTGGTGTAAACTGACATTTGCAGTTCCTTTTCACACAAGCAGATAGTGTTTGGTACCCTGCCGCAGCCAAATCTGGAACATTGCAATTGTTTTGAGTCAGCCTGATGATGACATCTGAATGCTCAGCCTGTTAACTTGCTCCCGCAATGTACTTACTGATACACTAACCCTTTCTATGCAAAATGCACCCTTGCCATCTAAAGTATTGCTTTCCATTTGGCTGTAATTAGGAGCTAAAATGACTGGCAATGCAAACACAGAGCTCCTTATGCTGAAGTAATTACACCACAGATCCTTAAGCCAATGTCTTCCACCATTCCTATAACACATCTGCTGATGGTGCATGTTAACAAGAACAAGATATCTTGAAATAATCTTGCACTATCAGCAAGGAACATGATATTTTATATGAATGCAGTAGGTTATCTAGATCATACACAGTTTGGAAAATCAAGAAACTAATCCCCCTCAGTCTATTTATAAACTATTTTGAATTTTGGTTTTTCTGGTATTCTCATTTGTTTCCTGAATCGGTTTTAAATTAATCAAGTACATGGAAATGACAGCTGTGTGATTCACTGGTACTGATTAAGTAGACAATCCCAGATTGGTGAATTTGATGCCATGAATTTAATTGTTGTCTGTAGCTTGTATTTAATTTAATATGCATATCAGATATTAGGGATGAAATGGACCAATTTTTACAGTAAATAAGTAGTTACAGAAATGGTATAATCATTATTTCCAATTTTATTTTGTAACTAACCAAAATATATATATTCGGCTTTGCTAAGCCAGGAGTATATTCAAAATAAACCATGAAACCAAGGCTTCTGTTCTATGCTCCAAGGTTATGAGAAAGCTGGCAATGTATAGGCATGCAACGTCTCGTTGCTTCATTTACTTCTGGCTGAAATGTAGTGTCTCAATTGGAAATATGGAGCTTATTAACATATATGAAAAATGTGCTCTCAATTGTAAATAAGTTAATCTTAATGTTGTATTGTTACTCAGACAAACTTGATGCAGGTAGTGAATAACTGACAATGAATACAACCAATGAGAGGTTACAATGAGAACAGCCAATGAGAGGTGCTGTTATTGTCGTGTCAAGCACATGTGTGTTAATAAAGTTTTTTATTCCAGTTTGAGCAAGACTGATGCCTCGGTGTGTTTTTACTCCTCCGGAATTGTCCTCGGTCTAGCACTGTTAGGCTGCAAGAATCGCTGCACAATTCACCTCTGCCAACAGGTTATGGGTCCAGAGTTACCTAGAGTTACCCAGAGGTACCCAGAGACAGTTATCCAGGGATTTACCACCGAGAGAAACGTCGCGACGTACCACGTGTCCGGTGAGAGTTAACATGCTATGCTAGCACCATGAGTAGACGGAGCGTCGGGTCGAGTAGCTGCTGGTCTCGGCTAGTTTTTGACGGAGATTAAAAGAACTATGAGCTGTGGGAGACAAAGTTTTTGGGCCATCTTCGGTTGCAAGGGCTAAAGGATACCATCTTGGAAGAGCCTACCAACAATGAAGAAGGAGACGAAGCCAAAAATGCAGAGGCATATGCTGAGCTAATCCAGTTTCTGGATGACAAAAGTTTGTCGCTGGTAATGCGAGAAGCAGCGGACGATGGGCGGAAAGCGCTAACTATTTTAAGAGATTATTATGCGGGTAAGGGAAAGCCATGTATAATAAGCCTGTATACAGAACTGACTTCACTTCAAAAGTTGAGCAGCGAGAGTATAACTGAATATGTTATGTGGGCAGAGACAGCCATCACAGCATTGAGAAACGCTGGTGAGGTGTTGAGTGACGGACTGTTAGTTGCAATGATTCTGAAGGGACTGCCTGAATCTTTTAAACCATTTGCTATCCATGTCACGCAAAGTGAGCAGGCAATGCCTTTTGCCAAATTTAAAACTAAACTACTGAGCTACGAAGACACGGACAAGATGCGTGCAGCAGCATCCGACGACAATGTCATGAAGGCGTGTGTGCAACCGAGTGTGAGACTCGCTACGACAAGTGCAAGTGACCGGGGTGCGGAGTGCGCGGACATTGTGTGCTTCAGGTGTGGCCTAAAGGGACATATAGCCAGAGCATGTCGACGCAAGCAGTGGTGTAGTCACTGTAAAAGCACCACACATCGGGACACACCCTGCAGACAGAAGCAGCGGCGGGACAACGCACAACAAGTTTCCAAGGTGACTAACAACAAGGAACATGCATTCCTGGTGAGTGAAGGGGACGCGGAGATCCAGTCAGAGCGTGGTGTCGAGTTGAAAGGGCTGATGGTTGATACGGAGCAACTTCGCATATCATCACTGATATAGCAAGGTTCAAGAAGTTCGATGATATATTCCAGTCCGAGACACACTGCGTGGAGTCGGCTGATGGCACAAAGTGCGATGGAGTCATGGAGCGCAGAGGAGACGCGGAGGTTTGCTTGGTTGACAGCCAAGGGCGCCGTCACAACACTGAGGCAGGTGTTGTACATCCCCTCATACCCGCAGGACATCTTCTTTGTAAAAGCAGCTACTTCTAGCGGAGCAAACGTAATCTTCAGGGACGGGGAAGACGTCCTACAACACAAGGACGGTACCAAATTCCACATTCATGAGTACAACAGACTGTACAACTTGCACACGGTAAACGTTGAATGTGATGACCAATGTAATAGCAGTTATGATATGCAGACATGGCATGAGATTCTAGGGCACTGTAATTATGAAGATATTCAAAAATTATAGAGTGTTGTTGAAGGTATGGCAATTAAGGGCAAAACAGACAAACTTGCTCTACACTGTGAAGTGTGTGCTCAGGGAAAGTTTATCCAAACTAGGAACAGGGTCCCTGATGTAAGAGCCAAAGCAGCTTTGGAGTTGGTACACACAGATTTAGCAGGACCGATAGACCCAGAGTCCAGAGAGGGGTACAGGTTTGCGCTATCATTCACTGATGATTATTCCAGTACAGCGTTTGCATACTTTCTAAAGAATAAGAGTGACACAGTGCAAGCCACCGAGAAGTTTCTTGCTGACACAGCCCCTTACGGGAAGATTAAATGTATGAGGTCTGACAATAGTACTGAATTCATGGGAAAGAATTACCAGGCACTACTCAGCAGAAATGGCATTAGACATGAGACCTCCGCACCATACTCACCACACCAGAATGGTACTGCTGAGCGAAATTGGCGCACCCTGTTTGACATGGCCAGGTGTATGCTAATAGAGAGTGAGTTACCTAAACAGTTTTGGACCTATGCAGTGCAGACAGCAGCTGTAGTGAGGAACAGATGCTTTAACAAGCGCACAAAGCGGACGCCTTACTTGATGCTGACAAGAAAACGCCCAACCCGTCTAGGATGCAAAAGTTTGGGTCAGAGTTATGCCTATAAACAGGACAAGAGAAAACTGGACTCAAAGTGTGAGAAGGGAATCTTTGTCGGGTACGACAAGAATAGCCCAGTTTACACGGTTTACTATCCTGACAATGGGAAAGTAAAGAAGCACAGATTGTGACCAAAACAATTGTAGAGCGGCAGACACAGACTGACATGACCCCCGGTGACGATGACTTTGAGGTGCAGAATAGGGCCAGTAGGATGAGAAAAAATACTGATGAAAGTCCAGGACATACTCAGGGCCAAGAACCAGTAACTAAGCCTGAGGAGAATAGCCAAGCACAGACAGGTGAAACCAAGCATAAGCCTGCACGTTACCCTTCTAGAGTGATGAAGAAACCAGGTTACTTAAGTGAATATGCAACTGGCAAGGTGAGTGATGATTAACATAGATTATTGCTACAGATTGATGTGTAACATCCCCCTAACATTCAGGGAAGCTGTAACCTCAACTCAAAGGAATGGGTTAACACAATTGATGAGGAAATGCAGTCGCTGAGAGAAAATGACACATTTACCCTAAACAACTTGCCTGAGGGTAAGAAAGCAGTGGGGGTTGATGGGTATATGCAATCAAGAACAATGAGGATGGATCTGATAAATACAAGGCACGGTATGTAGCCAAAGGATATAGTCAAAAATTGGGTGTAGACTATGAGGAGACATTTTCTCCTACTGCTAACCTGACCAGTAGTAGGAGAAAATGGTAGTAGGAGTGATGATGCAAAAAGCAGCACAGGAAAACCTGATTTTACATCAGATGGACGTCAAAACTGCCTACCTTCATGTACCAATAGATTGCGAGATTTACATGGAACAGCCAGAAGGTTATGATGTAAAATCCAGCGCAAGTGAAAAGTTGGTGTATAGGCTAGAAAAGTCACTTCATGGGTTAAAGCAGTCGGGTAGAAATTGGAACAAAATGCTACACGAGTATCTGACTGAAAACTACTTTGTGCAAAACCCAGCTGATCATTGTGTTTACTCAAGGGAAACAGAAAATGAGAAAGTGATCCTGATAATATGGGTCGATGACTTAATTATTGCTGCCAGTGATGAAAAAGCACTGAAAGCTGTGAAGGAGATGCTCACAGCCCAATTCAAGGTGAAAGACATGGGCAAACTGAAACATTTTCTTGGCATTGATTTTGACCAGTGATAACTGTGAGAATGTCACAGAAGAAATGTGGAGAAAATACTTGAAAGGTTTGATATGCAAGATTGTAAACCGAGGACGACAACTTGTGAACAAAAATAGTAAGATTAAATGAGAACTTACCAGTTTGAAGTTTGATCTTTATTTTATGAGGAGTCGAGTTGAGGGACTACGTGAAGAATCCTGTACAGCCGTTCGTGCGTCAATCTTCAAAGCAATGGTGTGAAATCACAGATAATAATGACTGAAGTATAATGGTAAGATAACAAAGACTAGAACTACCAGATGAGATCTTTGAGGGCTGGGAGCGGAGGGCACGTAGTCCCTCAACTCCTCATAAAATAAAGATCAAACTTCAAATTGGTAAGTTCTCATTTAATCTTACTATTTTACTTTGGAGTCACGTGAGTGACTACGTGAAGACTTCAAAGCTCTGTGATATCATGCCGTGTGAAACAGGTGTACACAACCACACCTGCTTCATTGACAAATGAAGGGAAAACATTCATAATGCATACAGTCATAACATAGATGTAAAACATGCTGATGCTGTTTAAATGAAACAATAAAATTTCGATTTCTCACCAAGATGGAAAATATAACCAGAACATAGAGTTAACAAATAACCCTGGTTCAGCAATGTGTCATTACAGATGTTTGGAGATTCGTTCGTTGGACCATGCTGCAGCCATAACAATGTGACCCAGCGGAACATAAATACCCTTGCTGCTGATGTTGTAGCAGCCCTGGTGTAATGAGATCTGGAATCAGAATCCATCAGTACATAACACAACTCTGTTTTTCTCATCTGGAATGGCCTGAACAATAAGTTCTCCCAAATTATTTATTTATGTATCTATTTATTTATTTATTTTTTGTGACTAACAACATTGCTAGTCCAGAACTCCAAGGCTCTTGATGACCTTGACATATTGTTGTATATATGTGTGCTTACCTTATCAAAGGTCCCCTGGTATGCCTGTGACTATTTTGAGACCTGACCCCCTTCTGGTCTGCTCAAGTATTTATAACATAATATTATATATTATAATTTACAGACGTTATCATCCTGTACCATCACAATTATGTAGCGACTGAACCTGCTGCACTAAGCCATAACTACCTAATAAACTCCAGCCATTATATTGGTCCTGGGACCCATGTTGAAGATAGCCTACCCCTTGATAACCCAATTAATGGCCGTATAACTCCATAATTAACAAACGATAATTTAGCATGAACTCGAAACATTAGCAATCAATAAAATTTTCCATGGAACATAAGCATAACAAACACTTTCATCTCCTGGAAAAGAAAATTCTGCGGTTTGGTACTATGCAAACACTTTGAACACATAGAAGGATAGATGTAACAACCCAAACCTTTGGGCAGTTTATTAAACCTGCAGAACATAATTTGAGTTTATCATGCAACAACTGATTTCCCAAGCCTCAGGCTGAACCAGCAAATTACTTTTAAAATAACCAAATAAGGTTATATTATTCGCGACAAATCAGGAATCAATTTGCATAATCACTCAATAGGAACCTTAACCAGCCTCTTAATGACTTTATTTGAAACCTCAATCGATAAACAAAATGGAGGGAGCCATAAAAGTCCTTCCTACTCCTTTTAGCGAAAATGTATGTTTCGCCACTGTAATGCCACATATTTTGCAACCAGTGAAATAAACATGAACCATGTTAGGTGTTCCATTAACCGGAATTTCATAATATAGTGTAATTCAACACCAATTCTGTGTTGCCATTAACCTATACTTGATGATTCTCCTGTGACAAGATATGTAACCATTCCATGGGTCTTTAACTGATTGCACCCTCATGACTAACATATGCCATTATCATAATGTATCAACCTGAGCATCACAATATGCACATTTGTCCAATCACTCTTTAACCCATACAATGCCCATAGGGTCTATATATAGTTGATACCCACAACAGACCTTTTTTGCAAATCTGCTCCACCTCCAAACTCGAGATGATATTTGCAACTTGGTATCTGCCGTAAACAGCAACTGTGGCCCGATTTCCGAACCGGTCTTGTAAGACAATCTTGGTCCTTCTACTGAACTTGCGCAATTCTAACCTGCTTGAAAAGCTAGAACAGACCATTTTACATGATTAGACCCCTCAAATAGCTGATAATGTCTCAATCATTTGTAATGTTTAACTAAGTGTACATCTTACCAAGCTGTAAGTGGTCCCTTAATTGTAGAGTAGCACAGGTACAGTGTGTGGAACGTCTGGCCAGCCTTCATGCTGCTACCAACTTTAGTGAACCGCTTACTGCCATTAAAGACGTGGGGTGCATTATCACCAAAACTATGAAACCTTGCTCGTTCCAATAGCTTGTGCTTTGTCCTCCAGGTTTCGCCTATGGAAAGGTCTTACCTGAATAGAAGATTCGATGGCCAACTGTAATGTCCCCCTTAGAGCAGTATTCACTGCATATGTGTTTGGGATGGTAACTTTCTGGCCAGGCATAGACCTCTGGGCATATGCCCCAAATCCTTTGGGCAAGCTCTATGGCTATACCCTCGGACTCGGCATTAGACTATACCGATCCCACATGCTCTCCTCTTACATGAGGGAGCCATTAAGCAGCCCTGATACAAGGTGCTGCTGGCGCAGCTTCAGCAATACGCTGACTTTGCCATGGCCCCAGCGTCAGAATAATACTGACGCAGCATGCGCTCCTCCTACATGAGGGAGACCTTAAGCAGGCCTGCTAAAAAGCACTGCTGGCACAATTTCCTATTTAGGGCCATTAGCATCATTTTGTAATATAATTAAAGATTTACTTAACAACAACTGGAGCAGTAATGAATACTGTTTGTCCATCCTTGTGACTTTATTAATTTCACCTGGAGAAACAAGGTGTGTTAACAATAACCTATAAGGCACTTAATAGTTAACCATTTAACAAGATAAGTTGTCTTACTTGCACAGCTGAATCACATCTATACTATTAACAATTAATCTAACGACTAGTAAACCTGTTACCAGAGTTTATTGACTGCCACCTGTTGCCCAGGCCGGCATCAGAGCCAATTGAATACCTAAAAGTGAATCCCAACATCCTACAAGTCTATTTGATAGACTTAATCTAGCTGGATGGAGGAGCCCAATTTCTCAAATATAGTTTAATACTTAACAGATTTTGTTATATTGCCTTATCCTAACAATGACCCCTCATCCCCCATGATCACTGTAAATGGGAATACCCTACTAAACAGCTATTCCCATGAAGCAGCCCTGAAGAAGGTACCGCTGGCGCCCATAAAGCAGCCCTGAAGAAAGGTGCTGCTGGCGCGGCCTTTCCCATAGACCAGTATTTGCCATAGATTTGGCGTTCTCATGAAGCAGTCCTGAGCAACGGTGCTGCTGGCATAACCTCTCCAATAGGCTAGCCTGCCATAACTTGGCATTCCCCTGGAGCAGTCCTGAGCAAAGGTACTGCTGGCACAGCCTCTCCAATAGGCTAGCCTGCTATAGCTTGGCATCCCCATGAGCAGTCCTGAGCAAAGGTACTGCTGGCACAGCCTCTCCAATAGGCTAGCCTGCCATAGCTTGACATCCCCATGAGCAGCCCTGAGCAAAGGTGCTGCTGGCACAGCCTCTCCAATAGGCTAGCCTGCCATAGCTTGGCATCCCCATGAGCAGTCCTGAGCAAAGGTGCTGCTGGCACAGCCTCTCCCATAGGCTAGCCTGCCATAGCTTGGCATCCCCATGAGCAGTCCTTGAACAAAGGTACTGCTGGCACAACCTCTCCCATAGGCCGGCACTGCCATAACTTTGCATCCCCATGATGCAGCCCTTCCCAAAGGTGCTGCTGGCTCAGCCTCTGCCATAGGCTGCCATTGTCATAAACTTTACTACTGATCCACCTCCTGCCTAAAGGAGTTTCTCTAAATTCATTCCCAGAGGTGAACCTAACAAATCTTTCTTAATTACTCTGACTATTTTGTCAGCTGTCCCCATATCCTGGGGATTATTGTGGTTAGGGAACCCCATAAGTGAATTTCCCCTCCCGGGGAATCAATCCCTGAGCACCCAGGCTACTCATTTAAGCGAATTAAACCCCATTTCTTGGGGACTACTGCGGTCTGGGAACCGCAACCATTTGAGTTTCCCCACCACCGGGACCCCAGGCTGACCGTTCAGGTCTGTTATGCCCCATCCTCTAGGGACTACTGCGGTCTGGAACTGCACTATTCTCGGGTATCCCCTCCCGGGAACCCGACATGTGGAATCACTGACCGCGTTATCAGTGACTCCGATCGCAAACCCGACATTCGCCAGCTCCCCGCTCCCGCGGTCGGACCAGGGTTTCCCCCCCAAAGCCCTAGGCTGGTTCACTCATCGGCCTCGCGACCATCCCGCAAGAACCCCGGAGGTTTCTGAAGGAAACCAAGAACAGGTAAGAAATAGCACTTACCTGAAACTTTTTTAGACTTACCGTAGGAGGAGCTGCGCTGCTCCACAGTCGTCTTCACAAAAGCGTCTGACGTAATGACGCACGAATGGCTGTACGGGGTTCTTCACATAGTCACTCACGTGACTCCGAAGTAAAATTGAACTACACTGATGATGCAGAAATGATGACTGATGTCAGAAAATACAGAGAGGTAGTAGGTAGCCTAATCTATCTGACTACATGCACAAGACCCAATCTCAGTTTTGTAGTAAGTAAACTGTCACAGTACTTTACTGAGCCAACGGAAGTGCGATGGGCTACTGTAAAACATGTACTGAGATATCTGAGAGGCACAATTGAGAAAGATTTGTGTTACAGGAAATGTGACGACGAGAAACTGGCGTTACAAGCGTACTGTGATGCAGATTGGGCGGTTGATGTAACCGACAGACGTAGTACAACCGGTTATTGTGTAAGCCTAAACAAAAATGGTCCTTTGATTTCATGGAAAACCAAAAAGCAGCCACCGTTGCACTGTCAACTTGTAAGGCTGAGTATATGGCATTATCCACAGCACTCCAAGCGTGTATGTACCTAGTACAACTACTAGAAGGTATTGATGGACATCAGTACCCAACACCCAAGGTTTATGAGGGTAACCAGGGTACAATTGCGTTAGCAAAGAATCCTGTGAGTAGACAGAGGTGTAAGCATGTGGACATAAAATATCACTTTGTGAGGTCCACTGTGAATCATGGCAAAATAAATTTGGAGTATTGCCCAACAGACCAGATGGTAGCAGATGTGATGACAAAACCTGCAACAAAATTTAAGTTGATGGAGTTTGCAAAGTTTATGTTTGGAGAGTAACCATTTATGTAAAATTCTACATGATGTAAGGTAGAAAACCTTAGGATGGTTTATTTTGAGTTAAGATAACAATGTGAGCAAGTGGGGGTGTTAACATATATGAAAAATGTGCTCTCAATTGTAAATAAGTTAATCTTAATGTTGCATTGTTACTCAGACAAACTTGATGCAGGTAGTGAATAACTGACAATGATAACAGCCAATGAGAGGTTACAATGAGAACAGCCAATGAGAGGTGCTGTTATTGTCGTGTCAAGCACATGTGTGTTAATAAAGTTTTTTATTCCAGTTTGAGCAAGACTGATACCGCAATGTGTTTTTACTCCTCCGGAATTGTCTTCAGTCTAGCACTGTTAGGCTGCAAGAATTGCTGCACAATTCACCTCTGCCAACATAGCTATATCTGCAATCTGCAACAGATGTGAAGCTGATTATCGTTGCAAATGTAATGGGAAGGGTAATTTTGGCCCAACACCCTTTCTTACCTGGAGCTCCAGCCAAAGATACCCACACAATCATATAACAGTTATCCATAAAGTTGGGATCAATATCATATACAAATCTTCAAATTACATTTGGCCAGAGCCAAAAGGGGACTCCATAACAATATCTCCAGTTTTCAGGCCCTCATGGTCATCTGAAAAGAAGCTCTCCATTTGGTTTTCAGGTTTAAAAGGCCTGTAAATATGATCAAACTCATTAGGCCCAGTGGAATTACCACCGGGTGGCGCCCATAAAGGCCGCCTCGCCAGCAGCGTCTGTTTTTATTGTCTTATCTGTTTTTATTATTTTCAGGATCATCAATCAGCCATTTACACGAACCCCACAATAACTCAAAATGTTAATTATTATCTCAGCTCCCCTTAGATTCGAATACTATTCTACACACCAAGGGCAAGTTATAGTGAGCAATAAATAACTTCCATATATGTGTAAAAAACCTGAGTATTGAGGTGAGAGCCATGCAGTCACAGGGAGAATGTGTAAACTCCACTAAGAATGCACCTAAGGTCAGGAATGAACCCAATTCTCAGTCTGAAGATAGGTCTCGACCCAAAATGTCACCTATTCTGTTTCTCCAAAGATGCTGCTTGACCTGCTGAGTTACTCCAGCATTTTATGTCTATCTCTGGAGGTAGTAGCTCTACCAGCTGCACCAAGGTGTCATCCGCTGAGGGTAGCTGAAGATCATCTGAACCTCCAAGTCCTCAGACCGATTGGGCCTCATGTAAACCATGCCCATTCTGCCTTGTTGGTTTCAGACTAAAATATAGATTAATGCAAGCTGTTTGGATTGTAAGTAGATGGCTAAATTACAAAAAATACTGTAACAAATTAGACTGCAGGAAATTTTAGAGAAAATAAAAGTAAACATCTGATTAAAGTAGCTGATTGGATAAATATGGACATTGATGATGAGGAAAATATTTTGAACATAATGGTTCTATTGGCAAATAAATATAATGGAAAATATTTGTTGCTAGACTGCTAAAAGTCTTTCAGGAGATTGAAAATAAGGTAGCAAGGGTATAAATTAAAAGGTAATATTAGCTAGAATGCGAAACAGCAAATTAGAGCTAAATCTAAGGGGAATAAGGGATAGGTGAAAAAGGAACAATAAACCAATAACACTTTTGTTCAAGTAAATGAATAATTGGAGGAGAATCGATGAAATGATGGATTGCATCTACTTTGTCAGAGGGATGGGATCAATTGTCTGAATGACCTGTTTATGATTAACTATTTCCTGAAAATTATCTTTGCAGAATACTAGGTGGAAAATCAAATCTTCTCTTACACTTATTTGAACAAATTGCTTTTTCCAAATTCAAATCTATAAACGCAGATATCAATTTAAATTGAAAATTAGATTTTATTACCAGACAACGTGGACATATGGAGGAGAATTTAATTCTGTTTGCTTGGCATTAGTGTGGTGATAGCTACTTCAAGATAGGATTGGCAGCCTTAACACTGTTAAATTTGTTAATCACTATCCTTTGAATGTTGGAAAAATAATTTGCACCAACTGTGCTTCCAGGAATGCCCAATAGATGCACCTAACTAGCAGTAATTTAACAATGTTTCTTAGTCTAGTGTAGAATGTGGCTATAACCCAAGGCTTGTTAGTTGTCATTAGCAACAGATCTTCCAAATAAATGCCTATTTTTGCTCGAAGACTAACAAGTTGACCAAATGGTGAGCCGGTGGAATAAGTAGTAGTTCATACTGACCACGGGAATCCACATATTCTTCCTGTAGGATTTATCCTGCGAACACTGATTTTCAACCACATCTGAATGATGTCCTGTTTGGTAAGTTATTTGGCCCCTATAAGTCGCCCTAGTTATGTCGGCCAATATTAGAATTGAGGAGAGTTGATGGAATTGTGAGGGTGAGTAGAGGAAATGAATGAGAGAATGGGATTATTGAGACTTGTCGGACAAACTCCTAATGCACTCTATTAGTACTTAATACACTCCTAAGAAATATAAGATGATGGATTTAAAAAACAATGGAATAAGTTTTACTTTTTGAGAAAAATAAGTCTGCAAGATGCATTGTATCATTCAACGTCATGGCACAAACCTTTCGCTAGCCAGCGTTGCACTGGGGGAAATAAAATGCCGTTGGTGTCATGCTTTTAGACTAATCTAGATCATCTACACCTTTGGTTGGACCCGAAAGTAATTATATGACTCTGGAAGTCCTGAGAAAGGTCTTGCCTGTTCTCTCCTGCATAAGGCACCTATTCATTTGGTGAAATTGTGGTTGGAAGGGAAGATTAGGGGCAATTGACATTGGAATTGTGCATCTGAGTTGGGCGTGAGATAAACAACAAGCTCGGCATGTTTCATGCTGCTATACTATGCCAGGGATCAGTAAGTTCATGATCACAACCTGAAATGTCACCTGTCCTTTCCCTTCACAGATGCTGTGTGAGTTCCTTCAGAACTGTGTCTAGGATCTTGAGGGAACTCAATACGGTAGATGTGAAGAAATTGCTTCCTCTTATGGGATAATCTACTACTAGGAATCAATGTTAAATGTAATGTTGCTCATTTAATTCAGAGATGAGGTCTTTTTTTTTCTCTCAAATAGTCATAAGGTTTTGGAAGACACATTTTCAAATGGCGCTGGACACAGTGTCATTGAATATTTGTGGGTAAAAGTTAATAGTTTCCAGATAAACAACAGGATGAAAGGATACTGGGAGTTATCAGGAATGCGAAGAGGACAATCAGATCAGTGTAGGTACAAGGGGCAGAATTCAAGATCAAGATTCAATTTAATTGTCACGTGTACCAATTAAGGTACAGTGATATTTGAGTTACCATACAGCCGTACTAAGTTAAAAAAACAATACACAATTCAGCCACATAAAATAAAATTTAACATAAACATCCACCACAGTGGAATCAACATTCCTCACTGTGATGGAAGGCAATAAAGTTCAATCATCTTCCTCCTTTGTTCACTCATGGTCGGAGCTGTACCCTCTGCAGTCGCCAGCTGCCACTGATCCAATGTCCAAGCCCTCTCGTCGGGATGATTGAAACTCCGGCATCTGGATGGATCGGAACACTCCGCGGCATGGAGCTCCTGTCAGCCTCTTCTTAGTGGAGACCGCTGCTTCACAGTGTTAAAGTCCACAGGCGCCGCGGCGGAGCTACTTCACTGGCGTTCCTCAGCAAAAGATCCCAGGCTCCGCAATTGTAAGTCCGCACTGCACCTGCAGCTTGAAGCACCGGGCTGGTCTCCAGGAAAGGTCGCACCACTCACATTGTTAGGCCGCAGGGTGGGATGGAGATGCGACACGGAGAAAAATCGTATCTCCGTCAAGGAAAGTGACTGCAAAAAGTTTCCACCGATCCCCCTCGACCCACCCCCCACATAAAACATACCACGAGACATTAATACAAACATTCAAGACATACTTAAATGAGAAGGGACGAGACAGACTGGGCGAGGCAACACTCTTCCCACTGAATTGCCCACTCCTCCCAATTCTTCTAATAGGTTCTAATTAGGGTTTCCCCAGGAGGGAATGTTTCCTCCATTTCCAACCCTAAAAACCTCTCCGTCAGGTACAGGAAGTTAAAATTCAACTGAATCATTCTAAAATGATTCAACAGACTGCATCAAAATCATTAGTTTAGTTTAGTTTAGTTTAGTTTGGTTTAGAGATGCAGCGAGGAAACAGGCCCTTCGGCGCACCGAGACCGCACCGAACAGTGATCCCCACATATTAACACTATCCAACACACACTAGGGTCAATTTACATTTACATAAAGCTAATTAACTTACAATCCCGCACGTCTTTGGAGTGTGAGAGGAAACCGATCATCTCAGAGAAAACCCACGCTGTCACCGGGAGAACGCACAAACTCCGTCCAGAAGCACCCGTAGTCTGGATCGAACCCGGGTCTCTGGCGCTGTAAGGCAGTAACTCTACCGCTGCACCACCGTGGCAAATAACTCTAGGTAATAACTTTACCCCATCCACAAATGCACAAACATTTTGAGTCCAAAGATAAGTTTTTCTGTCCCAAAACAAAAGGAATGGTTCAGGAAAATTGATTCAGGAATGGACTTAATTGAAGTTAATTAGCCATTAATAAGGCTAAACATAAAAATTATGTTGAATGTATGACTAATTCCATTATTATGAACATCTATTAAGTTATCAGGAATATTTCGGGTAAATAAATGCAGGATCGTGCCATGTGGCATTCCGAATCACATTTACTGCCCCTACTTCTTTTATTGTCAAAGATAAGTGTCAGATACCTGGAAATATCGTGTAAAATCTGTACTTCTGCATAATTTAAGGACAAAGGACAATGGACATTCTACTTCGGAGTCACGTGAGTGACTACGTGAATAGAAGCCCGTACAGCTGTTGGTGCGTCATGACGTCAGACGCTGGTGCAGTCGGCCGGTTGGAGCAGCAGCGCTCCTCCGAGCGGTAAGTGTAAACCGCGGGTTATTCGAAGAGCTGGAGAATTTAGCGGGTGCAGCAGCATCTAAGGAGCGAAGGAGATGGGCGACGTTGCGGGTCGAGACCCTTCTTCATACATCACCCTCGATTCTCCAGCATTTGCAGTTCTTCGTTAAGTTTAAGAGGTAAGGTTTTTTAAAAATTTTACCGCATGTTCAATTTCTGCGACGGTTTGGGTAGAGAATGTTGCAGAAAGGGAAGAAGGTGTCGGCGAGGCGCTCCGGGGGTAGAAAGGAAAAGTGGCAGGAGAGTGTTGAGAATGGAGGCCCGTCTGGTACACCTGGTCCGGTGCTGGCTACACAGCCAGTGGTTGCGGACCCACTGCCGGGGGGCAGTGGAGGCTTGTCAGTAGGGTGGAAGGCCACTGGCAAGTCTCTGTGGCCCGTAAATGAGTCGGGCCTGGAGGTTATACCCTCCATAGGAGAGTCCGTTTGCTCACGGCTCTCCCACGTCGAGATTCTATTTCAAAAGAATGCTCGACAGGGACCAGCTCCGTGGGGAGGAGTGGTGCCCAAGCCAGGCTGATGGAGAGCTTGTGCTAGCAGCACCTGTTTCAGGGCTGCAGAACTATCCTGCCTGTGAGGAGGATGTTCCAGCTCCGTGAGGAGGAGTGGTGCCCAAGCCAGGCTGATGGAGAGCTTGTGCTAGCAGCACCTGTTTCAGGGCTGCAGAACTATCCTGCCTGTGAGAAGGATGTTCTATCAGGGCAGTTTGCTGACACTGTTTCTATGCTGGGGGAGAGCAGTAAAGGTGTTCGGTTGGAGGTAATTCCGAACATTGCTGGGAAGTTTGCTGAGTGTAGAGGCAGGAAAGGCGATTGATGTAGAATTGGCCGAAGCCATTCAGTATATGCTCTCCCATCAGTTACAGGAGCTAGCTATGGATGAAGTAGCAAAGAACTATAAAGCTGCTGTTAATTGTGATCTCCTGAAGGTACCGGTGGTTAATCACCAAATTTGCATAGATGGGTTTGCCTGCTAGGGCCCAGGAGATGAAGTTTTAAAAAAGTGCTTAAACTGTTGTCAGCAGGTATTACAGCTGTGGTGAAAGTTATTGATACAAATGATATGGTTGAAGCACACCAGGATGAACTGGGACTCCTTTGTAATGCATTTTGAAATTAATAATATCGGGAGGGCTGCTATTAGGCCAGTGCTAACCCGAATTTGGCAAGTTGTGCAAACCGACCAGTGTACCACCACGAAATCTGTTGTTTGGTGGTAACCTTGCAAAAAGGGTCAAAGATTATTATGAGGTTGTTATAACCATGGCCCTCATTAAGCCAGCTGGAAGCAAGGCAAAAAAGGTTCTCTACAAGAAGTCGAGGACAACAAGGCCGCAAGGAAAGATGCTGGTAAGGAATATAACATTGACAGACGATGAATTAACTGATGTTCCTGTTCAAATTGGGGAAGGTTAAAATTGTTCTCAAACAATGGCAGCAGTTGACATCAGATTTGTTCATACTTAGTGTATTGAAGGGGTGAAAAATTGGATTTTACTATAAGGACAGTCTATCTAATCAACATTTTCCTAGTCATAAACTTATTTTTCAGATGAGGAAAATGTGCTTATTCAAGCAGAGATTCAGTCGTTACATAAGAAGGGGTAATTGAGCCTTCTGTCTATCAAAGTCAACAATTTCTGTCAAGTATATTTCCCAGATCTAAAAAGACTGGGGGATGTAGAATTATTCTGGATTTATCGAACAAATTTGTTTGTTATAGGCATTTCAAAATGGAGACCTTTACCACGGGGAACCATTGATTTAAAGAATGCGTATTACGCAGTGTCTATTCATGGTGATGATAGAAGATATTTGAAATTTATTTGGATGACTGAGCTGTGGCAATTCAGGACATTAACTTCAGCTCCTAGGTTATTTACTAAATTGGTAAAACCTGTGTTAGCATTACTTAGAGCTCAGGGGCATGTGGTAATGGCCTATTTAGATGATATTCTGATTGTTGGAAAGACTCATGCTGAAACTCAATCATCAGTTTCAGTTGTTAAAATCACTTTTGAACAAATGGGATTTGTTATTCGCCCAGATAAATCTAAATTATCACCAGTCCAAATTATTGATTATCTGGGATTTACCATTAATTCCAATCACATGTTGGTAACTTTGCCCAGGGATAAATTGAATCAGTTAATTGAGGACTGTGTTAATCTCGTTGGAGAACAACGGCCTTCGATTAGACAAGTAGCCAGTTTTATTGGGAAGTTGTTGCAGCCTTTCCAGCTGTGCAGTATGGTCCTCTGCATTATCAACAATTACAACCATCAAAGGAACAGGCACTGAGAATACAAAGGGGCCATTTTTGATAGGCTATGCAGTTGTCAGCTGGGGCGATTGCTGACATACAATGGTGGATAGTACATGTTTCAAAAAATTTAAGGAAGGTTTCGTGGAATCACCGTCACTGATATTACAGACTGATGTAAGTGCACTGGGTTGGGGTGCAACAGATATGTCTTCTAGTTGTGGAGGCAGATGGAATGTGGATGAGACATCGCTTCCTCAATTAAGAGGGATTAATTATTTAGAGTTGTTGGGCACCTGGTATGGGCTCAAAGCTTATTGTTCTACATGGAGGGATCTGCATGTGCAGGTCAGATTGACAACACCACAGCAGTGGCATATGTAAACCACATGGGTGGAGTTAAGTCACAGTCTTGTGATAGACTGGCTAACCAGATTTGGAGCTGGTGTATTGACCAAAATATCTGGCTTTCAGCACTTTATTTGCCAGGAAGAGGTCACGTCAGTTTAATGACAACATTGAATGGATGTAAATCAGGATGTATTTAACCAAATGATTGATCAGTATGCATTGCCAGATATTGACTTGTTTGCATCTCGATTAAATCATCAGTTACCTAGATATGTTTCATGGTAACCAGATCCTGGGGCAGTAGCAGTGGATGCATTTTCGCTGCATTGGGGGAGGAATGTTTGTGTATGTATTTCCTTCATTCTGTCTCATCAGCAGATGTTTGCAAAAGATCAAGGAGGACTCCGCTTCAGGGGTATTGGTAGTGCCAGATTGGCCTACACGAGCATGGTTTCCCGTTGTATTACAAATGGCTAGGGAGCCTTACATGCTTATGCCCAAGAATAAAAATCTACTGGTAAATCCAGTCACTGGGGATCAACATCCTTTATAGGATCGTATTGATCTGTTAATTTGCAGATTTTAAGGAGGCCATACCTGGGGAGAGGACTGTCTCATCGGACGGTGGATGTTCTCACGTCGGCCTGCAGGGATAGTACACAGCAGCAATATATCACCTATATAAGGAAGTGGGAGCAATTCTGCCTACAGCAGGATATTGTATATCACACTGCAGGGATCACGGATGTATTGGAGATTGTCAACTCTTTATTTTGACCAAAAAATTGAGTTACAGTGCGATTAATTCAGCCAGAAGTGCTCTGTCGTCGTATTTACCTATGAATGCAGAATTGCATACAGTAGGGACACATCCGTTAGTTCACGATTCATGAAGGGAGTTTTCAATTCTAATCCTCCTAAACCCAGGTATGCCGGTATTTGGAATGTGAGTGAGGTTCTTATGCTTCTTCGCCAGTGGGCTCCGGTTACAAGCCTATCTGTAGCCAAATTAACTATGAAGGTGGTCATGCTTATGGTGTTGGTTTCAGCCCAACGTGTACAAACATTGCAAAAGCTACGGCTAGATAGAATGCATGTGTCGGCTGATGCCATTATATTTTATGTCTATGATTTGCTTAAACATAATAAAAGAGGCATGACAGGATGTAAGATTGTGTTTTCAGCATACCCCGCAGATGATCGCTTCTGTATAGTCTCACATTTATCTCGTTACATTGAGATTACTAAACCTCTGAGAGGAACAGAGTTGGCTTTGTTTATTAGTCACAAAAAACCACACAGTAAGGTGTCGGTGCAAACGATTTCAAGGTCCTCGCGGCCGCAGGATGGTCCAGTGAGCTAACTTTTCAGAGGTTTTATCACAAGCCGATTTCAAGGCTCGGGGTGTTTGCTGATTCTGGTGTCAGTACTGTTACATTTTTCCCCTGAGTTAGAGGGGTTTGTTATGATTTGTTTGTAAATAAACTGTTATTTCATTTAACAAATGTATTACTGATGCATGATTGATTGTTAACGACTTTTGAGTCAATCCAGGCAGTGTGAACGTCGGATTTGAGTCTGCGGCGTGAATTCACAGTGCTTTGAAGTCTTCACGTAGTCACTCACGTGACTCCGAAGTAAAATAGTAAGATTAAACGAGAACTTACCAGTTTGAAGTTTGATCTTTATTTTATGAGGAGTCGAGTTGAGGGACTACGTGCCCTCCGCTCCCACCCTCATAGATCTCATCTGGTGGTTCTAGTTTTTTCATCTTACCATTATACTTCGGTCATTGTTAACTGTGAATTCATTCCGCTGCTTTGAAGATTGACGCACCAACGGCTGTACGGGCTTCTATTCACGTAGTCCCTCAACTCGACTCCTCATAAAATAAAGATCAAACTTCAAACTGGTAAGTTCTCGTTTAATCTTACTATTTATTGTCACATACACCAATTGGTGCAGTGAAATTTGAGTTGCCATTGCAACACACAATAAAGTAAACATAACACTATGGAAATTAACATTAAACATGAAAAACATCCCCCCACAGCGGGATCAACATTGTGAGGAAAGGCAGCAAAATTCACCCATGGTCGGGACCTATTGAGGTCTCTGCAGTCGCCGCTATGGCAGCCCGATGTTTCAGGCCCTCTCGCCGGGATGATGGAAATCCGGCGTCGGAAGAACGCTCTCAGCGGCTGCAGTTCCAAAACGGCCGCTTCCACCTGGAGACCACAACTCCCGAAGTCCACAGGCCGCACTGGGCGGAGCTCCAACACTGGCGACCTCGGCGAAAGCGCCCAGGCTCCATGATGATAAAGTCAGCACCGCCGTGGCTGCAAGCTCCGCAGACCACAGCTCCATGATGTTGAAGTCGGCAGTCTCAGCACTCCGGAGCTCCACACAGCGACCCGGGTAAGGCATCGCCCGCTTCGCGATGGTACCTCAATGCTGCGCCGCCGTTGAAGCTCTCCTGTCTCCGACAGGATAGGCCATGCCAATCCAGGTAGTAGGCTGCAAGGATGGGGCAAAGGTGCTGCTTGGAGGAAAGACGCGTCCTTGCCCCAAGTAGGGACTGGGAAAAATGGTTTCTCCTTCCCCCCTGCCCCCCAATCCCCACAAAAAAAGACTAATAGTAGGTCTGTTACAAAACTTCCCTTTAGCGGTGCTGCAATTCTGCCGCTGGCCGTGTGCGCGACTTTGGCGCCTTTAAGGGGGGGGGGGGGAAGCAGGGTTAAAATGCGGTTTTCCCTTTGCCATCCGGAATAATATTTTGTCGGAGTGCGATCTATTTCTGGAGATTCGTTCCGACTGCCGGTAAGTTAATTTTTTTTAAAACATTGCCCGACTATTTCTGCGCTGCAGTAAAATAAAAATTAGCTCTTAATGCCGTGAACGCCGACAACGGGGACCGATTTTAAGTAGGGGACAGGTAAGCGAAAACTGTTTATTTTTACATATACACTTGGTTGTTTAGGTGACTATAATCAATATTTCATGTTGCGAAACGGTGATTTAGTCCCCATACGAACCTACAGAATTTTCCCTGCCAATATTGGGTTTAAATTCACCGCAACCGCAACGTTCCAATCCATCACGTTCCAGAAAATTCCAGTAAGATTGTTTCATATTAGTTTCAGAATCCTTCAATCTATAATAACTGAACATTTCTTTCAGTTCTGTTAATTTTTAAGAAAGTTATGCGTTTTTGACTGTCCTCGATCACAACTTTTGTGTTAAGTCAATGGAAAGGCAATGGGGAACAAGATGTTAATTTCCGAGTACGAAAATGGCCATAACATTTTTAATACTGAAGAAATGAAAGTGAATAGTAAGATTAAACAAGAACTTACCAAGTTCGAAGGTTGATCTTTATTTTATGAGGAGTTGCGGTGAGGGATTTCGTGAAGACCCCGCCAGCACGCATGCGCGACATTCTTCAAAGCAGCGGTGTGGAATCACAGAACGCACCATGACTGGAAATAGTAAGATTAAGAACGTAGAACATACCAGTTGACCTTATGATAGAGGGTGGGAGCAGAGGGCACAAAATCCTTCACCGCAACTCCTCATAAAATAAAGATCAACCTTCGAACTTGATAAGTTCTCGTTTAATCTTACTATTTTATTTCGGAGTCACGTGAGTGACTTCGTGAAGATTTCAAAGCTCTGTGATTTCACGCCCTGGACATCACAATGCTGATGGAGGAAGGCTGTTAATGCATTCCAGACTGAACAGGCTGAAAAATAATGCATATTTATTACACAAATAATAACAAAACAAAACCCCTAACTCAGGGACAAACATTCACGGAGCGGCTCCCAGCACAGCTTCTGCGGGGGCGACCAGCGGTTTGTTGTAGAACCGCTGGAAGGTTGCTTCACTAGCCCAGCCCGCGGTGGCGAGGATGTGGTCCATAGGCACCTCCATGGCCCTTGCCGCTGATGTGGATGCAGCCCTGGTAGAGTGAGATTTAAAAATGTTAGTATCTACTCCTGCTGCACCCAACACTGCCCTGAGCCACCTTGCAAAAGTCTGCACAGTCACCCGGTGATGTGGCGGTTCGTGGCTGATGAGGAGCCCCTGCTCCATCTTCCGGATGGTTCGTGTAGTGCGGATGTAGAGGCGGAGATGGGTGACTATGCAGAGAGTGGCATCAGTGGGGTACGCCCGAAATTCCAACTGCAGCCCATAAGCCCCAGGTCTGTGCTGCTTCAATAGGTCCTGGACAAAGAAAGTCACCTTTGCAGGGGTGGAGACCATGCTATCCAGCTGCAGCTTCTGTAAGGCCTGGACCCGTTGAGCTGTAGTCGGTGCCATCAGCATCACCACTTTGAGGGTGAGCTTTTTGAGTGGTAACTTTGTCATAGGAGACCAGCTCCTCAGTAGGGTCAGAATGATCCCTATGTCCCAGGTGATGTGGTATCTGGGCCGTGGAGGGTTGGTGTTAAACACTCCCCTCATGAATTTAGACACCAGGTGGTTGGAGTCTATACCTATGTCTAGGTATGAGGACAGTGCACTCCTGGTGCTGTTAATGGCACTGTAGCTAAGGCCCGCATCGTAATGAAGGCCCGCTAGGAATTCCAGGACATCAGGGATCGTAGCCGAGTTGGAAGTCATGTTGGTATGGGAACAGAATGCCTCCCACTTCCTGACCTGGGTGAGGTACTGCCTCCTGGTTGATGCTTGGCATGACGCTGAGATGAGGTCCATGGCTCTTGGTGATATGCCGGCCTTAACGAGCGGCCTCTTTAGAACCTGCAGGCCAACATGCTTAGATGACCATGGCACGGGTGACTGTCCCCCGTAATGGGGCTAGTAATCAATTTGGGGTTTTTACCAAACTGAATCCACGGACGTTTCAAGATTTGGAGGACCATTGGGTACCATGGCTGTGTAGGCCAGTCGGGTATGATCAAAATGCCTGTTGCAGACTCCAGTTGAATTTTCTGCAATACCCGACTGATGAGGCAAAATGGGGGAAATGTGTAGCAAAATCATTTCCCCCAATGGAGAGATAAAGCATCCATAGCTACTACCCCAGGGTCTGGTTCCCAAGACACATACATTGGTATCTGATGGTTCAACCTGGACGCAAAGAGGTCAATATCTGGTGTGCCAAAGTGAGCTATAATTTCAGAAAAAATTTGGGGATGCATGTGAGGTTATCCACTTTGGTGGCAAAAACAGGAAAGCAGACTATTATTTAAATGGTGGCCGATTAGGAAAAGGGGAGATGCAGCGAGACCTGGGTGTCATGGTACACCAGTCATTGAAAGTAGGCATGCAGGTGCAGCAGGCAGTGAAAAAAGCAAATGGTATGTTAGCTTTCATAGCAAAAGGATTTGAGTACAGGAGCAGGGAGGTTCTACTTCAGTTGTACAGGGTCTTGGTGAGACCACACCTGGAGTATTGCGTACAGTTTTGGTCTCCAAATCTGAGGAAGGACATTATTGCCATAGAGGGAGTGCAGAGAAGGTTCACCAGACTGATTCCTGGGATGTCAGGACTGTCTTATGAAGAAAGACTGGATAGACTCGGTTTATACTCTCTGGAATTTAGGAGATTGAGAGGGGATCTTATAGAAACTTACAAAATTCTTAAGGGGTTGGACAGGCTAGATGCAGGAAGATTGTTCCCGATGTTGGGGAAGTCCAGGACAAGGGGTCACAGCTTAAGGATAAGGGGGAAATCCTTTAAGACCGAGATGAGAAAGACTTTTTTCACACAGAGAGTGGTGAGTCTCTGGAACTCTCTGCCACAGAGGGTAGTTGAGGCCAGTTCATTGGCTATATTTAAGAGTGAGTTGGATGTGGCCCTTGTGGCTAAGGGGATCAGAGGGTATGGAGAGGAGGCAGGTACGGGATACTGAGTGGGATGATCAGCCATGATCATATTGAATGGCGGTGCAGGCTCGAAGGGCTGAATGGCCTACTCCTGCACCTAATTTCTATGTTTCTATGTTTCTATCCACTTGATGTTATCATTGAACACTCGTGACCTGGTGTCCGCCACTGTATTGAGCTTCGCTGGGAAATAGGTTGCTGTGATCCAAATATTTCTCTCAATGCACCAGTGCCAGATTGTGTTTGCCAATTCATCACAAGATAATGACCTGATACCACCCATATGATTGATATAAGCCACCACCGTTGTGTTATCTATTTGGAGGCAGACATGTATGTGCCGTGGGTTAGTGCAGTAAGCCTGCAGTCCATGGAAAGCCCCTAACATCTCCAGATAATTTATCCCTTGTGTCTGGAGGAGGGTAACCCCGTGAGGGTCGCAACTGCCACCACAACTGGACATGGTGTCAGTTGCACCCCAGCGCTTCTTTTATGTTTAAAGCTTTGTTGGTCGGGATGGTGTTCATCATTAAGTTTGTATCAATGGTGAAACCCAGGTAATCCATAACTTGAGAGGGGTTCAGTGTGGATTTGTCTGGATGGGTTACAAACCTGAGACTCCCGTTCTTCCCGGTCCATGTCCCGCTGGAGTAGTTGCTCCACCAAGAGCTCCAACCGAGCAACTTGATTTTTAAAATCTCAAAATTTTGTAACATTGCTACTAATAGGCCTCCAAAACAAAACTTTTTGACTCTTTAAATGCTCTCATATACAAATATCACAGCTCAGACAGGCAAATAAGTAAAACTAAGTATCACTGTCTCAGATACTTTTCATGGAGACTTCTTTCAAAGGCTCTTTGTGGTGATGGGTTCTGTCATTTGCCTTCCTTCCCTTAATGTTTTACCTTATTCTGAAATACATGATGGAAAATGTTATTTGTTTACTGTACTACACTTATTATTTAGGACTGCTTCATGAATGTAATAAAGAACTTAAACAGCTTTATCAAATTATACAAGATAATGTATTTTTTACTCCTCTCATGAAGAAAGACGCGATGAATGACTAATATTTGGTGTCAGCGGTGGCTCAGTTGGACACTCTCCCCTCCTGTGTTAGGAGGTTTTAAATTCAGGTCCTACTCCAAGGATTCAAGCATAAAATCCAGGATGACTCCCCAGTGCAGTAGGACATCCTCCCACTCTTCAAATCTCGTGGTAAGACGAGATCCAATGTGCTGCCAAACGCATTGACAGCACTGGGCTTCTACTCGCTGAAGTTTAGAAGGCTGAGGGGAGACCTTATTGAAACTTACTGAATAGTGAAAGGCCTGGATAGAGTGGATGTGGAGAGGATTTGTAATTAGTATGGGTGTCTGGGGTTAAGGGAAGAAGGCAGGTGAATAGTGCTAAGAGGGAGAGATTGATCAGCCATCATTGAATGGCAGAATAAAAATGATGAGCCGAATAGCCTAAAAAGCCTGTCCCACTCGCCTGAAAAACCCACGAGCTGGATCGACCGTCAGCGATGAAACCGCGAGCTAGATCGACCGACTACACACACAAACACATCGCAAAGGCGGAGGTCAGGTGTGGAGACACTTTTAAGAAGCCAGACAACGTTTAATAAAGTTTAGCGGGTATTTTACATTACCGGTCGGTTTTTCTTGGTCCTGAAAACTCCAACGAGTTAATTAAAATGCCTGGTTAGCTAAGGAGATTGCCTACGGCTGCCCTCAACTGCCTGTAACTACATTGTGACCCCACTCCACTACGAGTTCAAAAGAACCATGCTGACCAATTTTTACACACGGAAAATTTGTCAACATGCTGAATTTTTTTTCCGCGACCTAGCTGAGGCCGTAAGTAAGCGGGAACTTCCCTCGAGCATGAAGGAGAGTTCCAGTGACCTCATAGGACCTCCTAGGACCACGTGTCAACCATGCTGCGAGTTTGAGTCAAGGGCAAATTCTTCTAAACTCGCAGATTAAGTCGCCGCAGTGGGACAGCCCCTTAATTCTGCTCCTATCGCTTATGAATTTATATCTTGCACTATTTCATAATAGAGCAGTGATTTTCTGGCCACTATTGATCCCTCTTTGACACTTATAACAGATCACTTGGTCGTTGTCGTATTGCTCAAAGAGCTTGTTCTATATAAACTGTTTTCAGTAGTTCCTATGCCATGATAATGACTGCAATTTACCGTTCTGAAAAGATCAAAATAATATTTACAATGCAAGTCATTTTTTTCCCATAACCTTCAACATGTGTTTCGTTCATGTTGGTGGTTTTGTAATGAAATAATTTCTTATAGCGAGAAGTGAGTGATGTGTTAGTAACGTCATCTGTGGCTTAATATCTTCCTAAAATCCTGCATATTTGATTTCATACTTGGGTTAGTCATTAGCAAGCCTAATGATATGTCATTCATTTATTTAACAGTTAATGTGAACACAATTTCACAAAAATTGTGACAGTTACATTATGATTATAAACTTATATAGCATTTTTTTTTCCTTCAGCTTACAAATGAATGTGTTGTTGGATTTAATTTGAAAACTGGTAATGATTTCTATCAAAGGAACATGCATTTAATAACACTACAATTAAACTGCAGTAAACCACTTGTTAATATCTTAAAAAAAACAACCTTCAAGCAATACTGACATTTTCCAGGGAGCAGGGGGAGTGGGAGGGGGGTGGAATCTCCAGAAGAGTTGAACAGTCTCTGGCAGATCAATTTATTTAACTCTAATTTACACATAATTAACTGTAGTAACTTCATGATTGTAAAGTATCTAATATTGCCTTAAAATAGGGGGTCATATATCCATAATTGGGGATCCAATAAGCTTTTATTTTTCTCCTATCCTTGCTTGACCAACTAACGGATGAAATGTACTAAATCTGTACTGCAACTTCAGTTCCCTAAATTGGAATGTATTGGTGAGTCTAGGTCACTTACTTAGGTGTCAGATGTCAAGCAGTGCAACCTTTTGCTCTGCAGCTTATTATGTCTAGAAACCAGGAGGAAGGTTGATCATTCCTCCAGGCTTACAAGGCTTTGCGCAAAAGGAATGGCAAGCAGCACCTAAGCCTACCGGCTTTGTTTTCTAGCTACACAACACATTGGGCAACATTCCCATATTGCTTGCGTGATTTTTTTCATTTCAGGTTTTCAGTACAGATATTATACCAAAATATTTTTTTAACGCCGTTATCAAAGACATCTTATCTGATTGATATATAGGTAGCCTACCCCTTACATCTTCAACAATCTGCCAGTAGTTTTTGTTGTGATCGAACATACCATACTTCTTCAATGCCTCCCTATTAGCATAAAGCCACAGCGACCATATTTGTCTGGCTCCGTGCAACTACAGAATTGCCTACAATGGACATGGTCCCCTTCTTTATTGGTGGAATATCTATTCTCTGAGTTGTGTTGAAGGGAACAATAATTATTTTTTTAAATGATGAACACAACCTTTGACTAGTCATTAGCTGCCTTTTATTGATGACACTGGTTCACATCAGAAGCATCCAAGTTGCAGCTCCTACAGTTTTTCTGGCTACTAGATAATTTACTAGATAACCTAGTGTCATTGTACCTATCAATGGAAATATCTATTCATTTAGAAGGAAGTGAAAAAAGTGGTGACATTCTATCATATCCTACAAACACTTATCACATTTAATTTTCACCAGAGAGGGCAATGAGATATGGATGGATCTTCAAATCAGGGCAGATGATTTTCTTGGCTTAGGCAGCATAGTAGCACAGTGATAGAGATGCTGTCTTACAGCGCCAGAGACCCGGGTTTGATCCTGACTATGGGTGCTGTCTGGAGCTTGTACATTCTCCCAGTGGCCTGTGTGGGTTTTCCCATGGAGGTCCGGTTTCCTCCCACACTCCAAAGACATTTGTAGGTTAATTGGCTTGGTAAAATTGTCCATAGTGTGTGTAGAATAGTAATAACGTGCAGGAATATCTGGTCGGCTCGAGTTCGGTGGGTCGAAGGGCCTGTTTCCACGCTGTATCTCTAAACTACACTAAACTAAACTAAGAAATGGGGATTCACAATCGTTTGGCCTGATCATGATATGGTTGCTTCATTCATCTCTGAAAGCAATTTTCAGTAGCATGATTAGTTGCCAGCAGCTCCCCAATAAGGAATGAGATGGAAAGGCCATGTGTAGTGATTGGGTGCACTGTAGAGACAGGACAACTATTTCTACTCCTCCTGGCTCCACAATCAGAGAATTGTTGCAATGCACATGGATGCCATTCATCACAATAAGCCCTTCCCAGCTATTTGTAAAACATTCTAATCAATCACATTCCTGTTTTCTTTCCCCATTGTGGCAACATATTCATTTTCATTGTTATGCTGATGACGCACAGCTTTGTGTCCACCAAGCCCACTTCTACTGTTCCCTCCAGTACTCTCGCTGGCTGTCTCCATGATATAAAGATATGGATGACAAACAACTACCTAAAGCTCAACAGTAGTAAAACTGAGCTACTCCTCATTTGCTCTAAATCTCACTCTCAAAAACCAAAATCAGTTCACTCCCCATCGCTGAAGCCTTCATACCACCCTCCACACAGGTTAACAGCCTTGGTATTATCTTGGACAGTATCCTTTCTGTCTCCAGTGATATAAACAATGTCTCCCAGATTGCCTTTGTCCACCTACGAAACATCTCCAGACTACGCCCTGCTTTAACACAACACTCCACGGAAGTTGTAGTAAATTCTTCAGTCACATCACGCATTGACTACTGCAATGCGATCCTGGCAGGCATCCCCAACAAACTTATTCATCAACTTCAACTCATCCAGACCTCTGCAGCACGGATTATCACACGCTCAAAGTCAGGATTAACTTTAAAATTGTATTATTAACATTTAAAGCGCTTCATGACCTTTCCCCAGTTTATCTCACAGACCTCCTTCATACTTACACCCTCTTCCGCTCCCTGTGGTCCTCATCTACTGGTACTACCACCCATCAAACTTAGCACAATGGGTGCCAAGGGCCTTCTCCCATGCTGCACCTAAACTTTGGAATTCACTACCCCCTCACATCCGCATACTGGACTCCATGACAGAATTCAAAACCGCTCTTAAAACCTATCTTTTTAAACTAGCTTACTCATTTTAACTGCAACAACTGTATCTTATTTTATATCAATCTTAACTCATTGTGCTATGCTTTGTTCCTTATTGTATGTTTTATTGTTGATTTTTTAATTACTGGTGTTTTGTTACTTATTGTATGTTTATTACTGATATTATGTGATATTATGTGATGTGACCTTGAGTATTTTGAAAGACGCCATTAAATAAAATGTATTATTATTATTATTGTTGTCCTACCAATAATTGCTTACCTAATTCTATTTTGAAAGCCCTAATTGACTATTTCCACCAACCATAGCAAAATCATTATTATTTAATTATTAATCATTAACATCTAAAATAGCAGTAGTCTTACTACTAACCTCGGAGTACATCACTGTCCAACTTCTTATAGACTGAAAGCCAACCACTTAGGGTGACTCTCTGATTCCTGTCAAGCCATTTTTTCTACTCAATGCTGTCACTATCCTTTTACACCATGAGCTTCATTTTTTTAACTGTGATTTTCTGTTGAATTTGGCAATGCCTTCTGAAAATCCATGTAGAAGACTTGATAAGGAAACTGGATTCAATACTTGAACCTACATTTTTAGTAGTGTCTTTTGAAGGAGCCCAGTAGAACATGCATCCAATCCATTTAAGATTGTCAAATCATGAATCCTATATGCCTGTAAATTCATATATGTTTGGTAGCCCTAAATGGCCTTGATATTGGTGATGATTTTGTGCCCTTCCTCCAAAAGAAACTCAGTCAACAATTTAGCACTCCCAACCAACGATAATGTAAACAGTAAGGAACTAATCATTTTGTTAGAGGACTTGCCCAGATGTCTGAGAAATGAACTGATCTTGGATTTGCTTTAAACATTCTTGGGCAAGTTTGGGTGTAGCCACCGACTTCTAATTTTGGTCATTGTTGTCCTAGACTTCCTCCAATTTAGTCAATTTATTTCCTCTTTCATCCTCCCAATCCCTACCACTCATACATGCCAAAACGAACAGTAGCTCTTTATGTTATTTCAAAACATAACATTGGCAATTTTTCTGTAAAAAGAATGTAAAAACATTTAAGGTTCCGTATGTAAGGATTCATTTTATAGAATAATGTTTAGTCGATAGTCGCCAATACACTTCCCTCTTTGCAAATAGCATTTATGATGAATGGTACTAAAGAAACATGAATGATTATTTTTCAATTTCCCTTTTTCTCAATTTTTAAAAATGGTGATTATATTACAAAATAACAGTATACAAACTCACTTCAGCAATAAATAAATTAACATAACAGCTGCACTATAATATACATCTTAATAAACACTATTTGTCTCATAGTGAATTAATAATTAAAATACATAATAAATATATTTAAAAACAAAATGCACTGAATTATTCTCTATTTTTCACTGAATAATGAATTTCCAAATTAAATCAATATCATTGAAGCTTTTAGGCAATTACAATTGTTGTTTCTAAAGGGCAGAAACTAATGTTTAATGCAATATTAAAGGAAAATATCTCAACTCATTTTTTGACTGAATATTTCTAGAGACCAATGGAGTCAATAAATTTTACTTCGGAGTCACGTGAGTGACTACGTGAAGAAGACCCCGCCTGGCGCATGCTCGGAATTACGTCGACGCATGTGAAGCTCCGACAGGGTGGAGAGCGCAGCTCCCACCAGCGTAAGTTTAACCCGCAGGTAAATCGCTGTTGAACTTTCTTGCTTGTAGGTTTAAACTCTGTAAGTCTGCAGAGCCAGCTAGAGTGCTGATGTATTTTGAAATTATTTTAAAAAACTCTGGCTCGAAATACAGAGCCAGCTAGAGTGAATGTATTTTTAAACTGCGGTAATTGAATAGAACGTGCTGGAACCGCAGTTTCCGATTTAGATCGGATCGGGAGATAAGGGCTGCTATATACCGCTATTTAGATCGGGTTTAGAGATAACGGCTGCGCTAAATGCCGGCTCCAAATACCCAGTAATTGTAAAATAAAGTCCGCTCAGAGTATATGTTACCAGATGCAGTTTTCTTTATGGAAATGTATATAACCCTGTGTGATACTGAGGTTAATACAAATGTTCTGCAAGCAGACTGTGCCTGTCAGAATTACAATTTTAAACATATATGGTTTATGCAAATACAAAACAGTAAAGAAATAACTTTCCTCCAAGGGAGGACAAGAATGTGGGGGAGGCTGGAAATGGAGAAAATGCTCCTCACTTGACTTAGTCAAGAGTTCTTGACCCAGGTATGTCTTCCTGTAAGGCAGGCTCCAAAGGAGTTTCTGTACGCTGAGTATGGTGCCTATGAAAATGGGATACTGATTCTCCAGTACCTTGGTTAGGTCTGGATGAGATCCTTAGAGCAAGATCAAATGCTCCAAATTCTAATCAGTCAAGGGTTCTAAAGACCCATGAGATTCTAAGGCAGGCTCCAAAGGAGTTTCCATATACTGAGTATGGTGCCTATAAAAAATGAGAATCTCATTCACCAGTGCCTTACATATGTCTGAATGAAGTATTTAGAGCAATATAAAATGCTCAAAATTCTAAACAATTAAGGGTTTTAAGGCTCATGAGATTCTAAGGCAGGCTCCGAAAGGAGTTTCCATACACTGAGTATGGTGCCTATGAAAAATGAGAATCTCATTCTCCAGTGCCTTGTTTAGGTCTGGATGAAGTTTCCTAGACCAAAGACTCGGTAGTACCAGGGCAGGATGAAACTGACCATGAAGCTGGTGTCCCTACTTATGGGTATACACCAGAACACAAAAGAAACGCTCCGGGTGTTCCCGATGTAGCACCAAGTTTTGCTATATCGGTATGGACTGGTGAGGCTTTGGATGAACCTGGCGGCCAACATTATTTGGTTTCTCACCTACTCCAAGAAACTGTTATGACTGAAACAGTAAAAAATATATAAAACACCCGTTTATTGTGCCTCGCTCAGGGTGCCAACAGTAACTCAGTAATTGGGCACCCATGAGTGTAAAGATGCGAGGACAGGAAATGTGTTCCAGCATGTCCTCTAGCTGATATTCAGTTGGCATCACTGCATTTGGGGAAGACATACATGGGTCGATAATGTCCAATACTTTTAAGACATGCTTGCGTAACTCTGCAATGCATATTCGAACCCAATTGTATGAGGAAAATGGACATTTGGCTAACATTATACCCAAAAAATGTAGGATATGTGGGCAATCTATAACCAGATTTATGATTGATGAATAACTGCCCAAACAATTAAGGATATTTGCCTTATAAAACTTCTCAACCCTGCTTTGAGAAAACAAACAGGTTGAATACAAGCCCCTATATTAAGAGAAGGAGATCTTCTGGTTCATTTACGGAAGTACAGAAACGTCATTCCATCACACATGGAATTTCTGGGAAACAACCTCTGGTTGGTTGTAAGATTACAATTGTTTTGTAATTCTGCATTAAATATGATCGGCTTGGTGTTTGAATGTACCAGGAACTCGTCAGGTAGAGATAATATATCCCAGACACAAGTATGGGGACTGCAGAGTCATTCTGGGACTCACAAACTTAAATTTATAGTTCAGTATAGGCATTAAAAAAAAAAAAATACACTTCAACACTGTAACTAAGTTGTTATCACAAGGCTGCTATATCACTATTATTAGACCTAAAAAAAGGTGCCTTATTATTTAGGTACTTAAATTAATTGGATGGGTCAGCTGAAGGAATTACCTAATGGGTTAAATTCAGCCCTCAATTTAAATGTGGAATACAGAAATGTCGGAGACACTCCATCTGGAAAGATTGAGGCTCGTCCTAATGAACTGGTTGGATCATATCCTGGAGGGATATGGTCTCCATATATTGAATATCTAAAGGGTCAAAATGGCTCGGTGCGAGAGCCTGACTGAAGCCTGAATAATAGAATAGATGAAGAATTACGTATAACAAATCATGGATATATCTCCAACGATGAGTAACCTTTTAATACTCCATTCACTTCCTTATTTTCGATTTTTTACCTCTATATTATTTTTCTCTATCTTTTCTTACTTATTAAAAAAAGTAAAAAATGTATAGAAATATAAAGTCTTAAATGTTAATATTAATAATATTACGAATGTATGTAAGAAGTATTTTCTATTAATATGCATTTACAACTAAAAAAAATATTCATCAGATCCTTAAAAAATAAATAAATAAATAAATTGCTTTTACGAAAGCTCCATCCGCCCAACTCACAACCCAAAATTTGCGGGTTTGTGTAAAGCCTCTGCTACGCAGCCACCGAGACAGCTGTTCGGTGAAGACCTGCCTAATCAGGTAAAAGACCTGGACGAGGAGGCAAAAGCGGTCAGGTTGAGAAACCACTATCCTCAGGCCACCGGCGTATCGCAGACAGCATCCTTACGCTACATCTAATAGGCTTCGGGTTCAACCCGACAGGGCAATCAGAACCTATCCACCAGTCGCACCCTATCAACAAAAGCCTTTTTTAGGACAGGGCCCACAGCATCCAGCATGGAAGATGCGCCAACCCCACATCCCAGCAACACAACATTCACAAAAGCCCAGAGCATCAAGCCCGCCGGCAACCATGGAGGTAAGGGGGTCTGGTTGGCTTGGGAGTGTTGCATGTATAACCTCACAAGTAAGAGGGAGGTTGCGTACATTATAACCATATAACCATATAACAATTACAGCATGGAAACAGGCCCTCTCGGCCCTTCCAGTCCGTGCCGACCATTTGTTTTCCTCTAGTCCCATCTACCTGCACTCAGACCATACCCCTCCATTCCCTTCACGTCCATATACCTATCCACTTTACTCTTAAATGTTAAAATCGATCCTGCCTCCACCACTTCTGCTGGAAGCTGCTTCCACACAGCCACCACCCTCTGAGTAAAGAAGTTCCCCATCACGTTACCCCGAAACCTCTTTACCCTTAATTCTCATGTCATGCCCTCTTGTTTGAAACTTCCCTACCCTCAATGGGAAAAACGTATCCACGTCAACTCTGTCTATCCCTTTCATCATTTTAAAGACCTCAATCAAGTCCCCCCTTAACCTTCTGCGCTCCAAAGAATAAAGACCTAACTTGTTCAACCTTTCTCTGTAACATAGTTGCTGGAATCCTGGCAACATTCTAGTAAATCTCCTCTGTACTCTCTCTATTTTGTTGACATCCTTCCTATAACTAGGCGACCAAAATTGTACACATTTAAAAACAACCATACTCCAGAATTGGTCTTACCAATGCCTTGTACAATTTTAACATTACTTCCCTACTCCTATATTCAATGCTCTGATTTATAAAGGCCAGCACACCAAAGGCTTTCTTTACCATCCTATCTACATGCGATTCCACCTTCAGGGAACTATGCACAGTTATTCCTAGATCTTTCTGTTCCACAGCATTCCTCAATTCCCTACCATTTACCATGTACGTCCTATTTTGATTTGTCCTGCCAAGATGTAGCAGTTCACACTTATCAGCATTAAACTCCATCTGCCATCTTTCAGCCCACTTTTCCAAATGGCCCAAATCTCTCTGTAGACTTTGAAAATCTACTTCATTATCCACAACACCACCTATCTTAGTATCATCTGCATACTTACTTATCCAATTTTCCACCCCATCATCCAGATCATTGATGTACATGACAAACAACAGTGGACCCAACACAGATCCCTGAGGCACCCCACTGGTCACCGGCTTCCAACCTGACAAACAGCCATCCACCATTACTCTCTGACATCTCCCATTCAGCCACTGTTGAATCCATCTTGCTACTCCGCCATTAACACCCAAAGATTGAACCTTCTTAAACAACCTTCCATGGGGAACCTTGTCAAAGGCCTTACTGAAATCCATATAGACAACATCCACTGCTTTACCCTCATCAATTTCCCTAGTTACCGCTTCAAAAAATTCAAGATGTTTTGTCAAACATGACCTTCCAGGCACAAATCCATGTTGACTGTTCCTGATCAGACCCTGTTTATCCAGATGCTTATATATATTATCTCTAAGTATCCTTTCCATTAATTTGCCCACCACTGACGTCAAACTAATAGGTCTATAATTGCTAGGTTTATTCTTTGAACCCTTTTTAAACAATGGAACAACATGCGCAGTACGCCAATCCTCCGGCACTATTCCCGTTTCTAATGACATTTGAAATATTTCTGTCATAGCTCCTGCTATTTCTACACTAACTTCCCTCAATGTCCTAGGGAATATCCTGTCAGGACCTGGAGACTTATCCACTTTTATATTTTTCAAAAGTGTCAGTACTTCCTCCTCTTTGAATTCTGGAATGCATGGAGTTTTTGATTGTCACTATCCCAGGGAACAAGTAACAGACATAATAGAGGCATGTAACAGCCTTGCTTGCACCAGGAAACCGACTATTAGACATGCTGCTAAGCTGATTGGGAAGCTTAAAGCTATATTCCAGCTGCACAATTTGGGCTGTTACACTATCAAAACCTGCAAAGAGCAAAATCTCAGCACTAAAAGCCAATGCTGGACATTTTTGACAGACCTATGCAGCTGCCAAACAAGGCAAAAATTGAGCTACAATGGTGGATTAGCAATGTTTGTGATTGTTTTAATCCCATCATTATATCAAACCCATCAGTCGTGTTACAAACAGACGCAAGCACCCAGGGCTGGGAAGCTACTGACACCACTTTCAGCGGTGGAGGCAGATGGGATTTGCACGAGTCTACTCTTTTTCAATCACAAGGTATAAACTATTTGGAAATGCTGGGAGCATGTCACGGGCTGCAGGCTTACTGCACTAATCTGTATCATGCGCATGTCCGTGTTCAAATAAATAATACCACTGAGGTGGCGTATTTAAACCATATGGGTTTAATAAGTCAATATCTTGTGATGAATTGGCAAATTTAATTTGGCTCTGGTGTATTGAAAGAAATATTTGGATCTCAGCAACGTACCTTCCAGGTAAGCTCAATACAGTGGCGGACACCAGGTCACGAGTATTTAATAACGACATCGAGTCGATGTTGAACCCCCAAATATTGCTAAAATTATAGCCAAATATGGAACACCAGATATCGACCTTTTTGCGTCCAGGTTGAACCATCAGATACCAACATATGTCTCTTGGGAACCAGGTCATGGGGCAGTGGCGATGGACGCGTTCTCGCTACGTTGGGGGAAATGGGTTTTCTATGCTTTTCCCCCATTCTGCCTCATTAGTCGGATATTGCAGAAAAATCAACTAGATTCTACAACAGGTATGCTGATAATACTCGACTGGCCCACACAACCATGGTGCCCGGTGGTCCTCAATATAGAGGCCACTCTTGGAATTCGGGCTGTCATCAAAAACCATGGACATCATAACAGCATAGTGCAGAGAGTCCACAAGTAAACACAACCCCCTGACATAAGGAAATGAGAGGCCTTCTGTAGTTGGCCCAAGACCACCTACAACTGTGCTACGATCTCCAATGTGCTGGAATTCCTCACGGGCCTTCATTATGATGAGGCTCTCAGTTACAGTGCCATAAACAGTGCCAGGAGTGCACTGTCATCCCATCTCAACATTGGAGTGGGATCTCACCAGCTGGTATCCAGACTATGAGGGGTATATTCAATTCCAACCCTCCCCGACCATGATATAATATTACCTGGGATATAGGGGCGGTGTTGACCCTACTCGGGAGCTGGTCGCCTATGACGGATTTACCACTGGACTAACTCGCCTTCAAAGTGGTGATGTTAATGGCACTGACCACAGCACAACGGGTCCAGACTCTACGGAAACTAAAACTGGATAGAATGGTCTCGACCCCCAATAAAGTGACCTTCTTTATAGATGAGTTGCTTAAACAACACAGACCTGGGACTACAGGACTGAAAATGGAATTCCTAGCATATCTCGTTGATGTAAGACTCTGTATAGCCACCTATATCCGGCATTATATTAATGTCACACACACCGTCAGGAATATGGAGACGGGTCTGTTTATCAGCCATGAAAACTCACATCACAGGGTGACGGTGCAGACTATCTACAGGTGGCTCAGGGTGGCATTCGGTGCAGCAAGTAAGACACTAACATTTTAAATCTCATTCTACCAGGGCTGTATCCACATAAGCGCCGATGACCATGGAGGTACCCATGGATCATGTCCTCGCAATAGTGGGCTGGGCCAGTGAAACTACATTTCAGCATTTTCATAACAAACCTGTGGCCACTCCCGCAACGTTTGCGGAGTCAGTTTAAGTGCTGTTCCCTAAACGTTTGTCCCCAAGTTCAGGGGTTTATTTTTTGTATTAACAAATATGTTATTATTTTTCAGCTTGTTCAAGTCTGAAATACATTAACATATTTCCTCCATCAGTAATTATGGCAGTGTGTGAGCATGGACGTGGTCCAGGGCATGGAATCACAGAGCTTTGAAATCTTCATGAAGTCACTCACGTAAGATTAAATGAGCTTACCAGTTTGACGTTTGATCTTTATTTTATGAGGAGTTGCGATAAGGGATTTCGTGCCCTCCACTCCCAACCCACTATCATAAGGTCAACTGGTATATTAGTCTCTTAAATCTTACTATCTTCAGTCATTGTTGTTATCTGTGATTCCACACCGCTGCTTTGAAGAATGTCGCGTATGCGTGCTGGCGGAGTCTTCACGAAATCCCTCATCGCGACTCCTCATAAAATAAAGATCAAACTTCAAACTGGTAAGTTCTCATTTAAACTTACTATTAATCCCTACCACATGTCCAGACCATAGTTGAATATTTCTTTCACAACCAAACCATTTGTGGAAAGGCTACTTGATTCCATTTGGGTGAAACCAATCTTGCGTTCACTAATATTCAGAAATATATATTAGAGCTAGGATTTATGTTACAGAGGACTTAAATTATGTTTTACGTGGACATTATGTGATGTTTTTGACTGTAGAAATGTGTATTCCTGAATCACGGAATACAGAAGCAATTAAATCTTCAAAAGAAACAGCTGGAGATGAAATCTTGACTATTAGTGTATGAGATCTTTACTGGAAGCATTCTAGTAATAAGTCTTTGCCATAAACAATTGTCATAAATATCTGGTCTCAATTGAGTAGTGAACAAAACCTTGCCCGACATGAAGCAATATTGCAATCAATTTCCCAATTCTATATTTTTCCTCCAAAATGAAGGAAAATTAACATTATGTAAATATATACACAAACAACTACTGATGCTGGAATCCTGCAGAGAATGCAAACTGCTGGAGTAACTCGGCAGTTCATGCAACATCTCTGGGAGGACATGGATAGGCGACATTTTGTGTTGGGCCACTTGGTCAGACTCACAAAGGTGGAACAATGAGAGAGGATCACACAGAACTCCCATTCCAAAAGTAGGGTCCCAACCCACAAAATCACTTATCCACGTCCTCCAGAGATGCTGCCTGGCCGATTGTGTTCATTCAGCACTTTGTGCTCTGCATATATAAGTAAGTAATTCTGTAAAAGTCTCAGAATTCATCTGGCAGTTTCTGTACAATCAGAAGATAAAAGACTGAAAATTAATGCTCCAAACTAAATTGGTTTCAAAACATTGACACTCTTTAATACAACACAACCTACTTCCAACCCCTTCCACTTTCAAATTTAAATAAGGTGTGAAAAGGAATATGTGGCCACAGGGGTGATCTTATAGAGGTATATAAAATCATGAGAGGAATAGAACTGGTAGATGCACAGAGTCTCCTGCCCAGAATAGGTGAATCAAGGACCAGAAGACATAGGTTTAGGGTGAAGGGGAAAAGATTGAATAGGAATCTGAGGGGTCACTTTTTCACACAAAGGGTGGTCAGTGTATGGAAGTAGCTGCCAGAGGAGGAGGTTGAGACTGGGACTATCCCAACTTTTAAGAAACAGTTAGAATGGTACATGGATAGGACAGGTTAGGAGGGATATGGACCAAAAGCGGGCAGGTGGGACTACTGTAGCAGCGACTATTGGCCGATGTGGGCAAGTTGGGCAAAAGGACCTGTTTCCACACAGTATCACTCTATCATTCTATGACTATGAATGAGGCTGGCAGCCAGCACTTTAAATTTCTTTGCAAGTTTAATTTTGGCTGATTGAATTTCCAGGACAAGAAAACTGATAGCTGAAGGAATGGAAAGGGGTCTTTGAAGAATGAAATAACTTTACTGTGGTGTTTATTTGCAGCCAGATGAATGAGTTACTTCTTTACTTGACTTCCAGGGCTTTTAAGAAGCAACAATAAGAGCTAGTGGCATTCTGATAATGCATTTGCGCAAGGAATAGGAATTTAGCCAATGCTGAGGAATGGCAATGAATTATTTAACTTTTTTTTTAATGGATTTCAGTAAGTGCACCACTTACAGTGCACTCTGCAAGCATTATAGTTGCAAATTAACCAAATACCAAGGTTTCGGACAACTACTCAATTTATAGTCGCCAGGACTCACTAGGTCTGTCTGCTAAGATAATATGACTTGTTGTCTGGGACAATTAACAATGTTTTACTCCTAATATGTTTCTCTGTAGAACATATTGCCAAATATTTTCTCAGCACCTTTAACAAACAATCTGAAACTCTTAATATTTTATTTTAAATGTTTACAATTCCTAATTAATTGTCCTCCACCCCAATTCTAATCTAACTTTTTGAAACTTGCTCAAAGTATGTGGTCTCACTCAACAGGTATGAAGATCAATGAATTTGCAGGCAACATGAAAAAGGAACAATGCTTTAATTTAATTTTATCAATTCTGTACCATTATTGTAAACTGTGAAATCCATCCTTAAATGAGAAAGGTATCCAGGGAGGACTTTGGTTTCATCTCTAACCAAGAGAAGGAAATAAAGTTATAACAAAAAAAATCCATATGTATAATGTTTTGCTGCCAGGGAGATCCTTGCAGAGGCTGTGCCAATGTTAGGTTCAGTTCAAAACAGCATTGAAAGAGAGGTGCCTGATTGTAGCTGATGCTTTTGGGCATGGTTAGCACCCTATACTCTGCAATCCTGCTCTAACAACCAATAAAATAGTAAGATTAAATGAGAACTTACCAGTTTGAAGTTTGATCGTTATTTTATGAGGAGTTACGATGAGGGATTACGTGAAGACCCCGCTTGGCGCATGCTCGGCATAATTCAAAGCAGCGGCATGAAAAACACAGAACCAATTAATCTTACTATTTTACTTCGGAGTCACTTCATGGTAGTTCTCGACTACTATTTTACTTCGGAGTCACATTGAAGATTTTGAAGCTCTGTGATTTTCATGCCGTAGACCATTCCATACGACACACTGCTTGAGTTTACACCGTAGTGAGTAAATTATATATATTGCTTGAAATTATGCAATAAATATTTTAATATTATAATAATAATAAAAAGAAAAGTAATAACCGCTCTATCCCAGGGGAAATTACAACAAATAATATGCAACAAAGCAAACAATTTGAACAGAACCCAACACAGCATGTGCAACCCTGGCACTGTGAGAACAGGTTTATCATAAAATCTAGAAAAGTTCCTCTTTAGACCATCCTGCGGTCTCCAGAATTTGGTCGAGCGGCATGTCCTGCACCTTTGCCGCGGACATTGACACCGCCCTTGTGGAGTGAGATTTAAACACATCAGTGTCTACTACAGTTAATCCAGAACCTGTTTATCCATCCAGAAATAGTTTGTACTGTCACTTTTTTATATGTTTCTTGTTGATAATGAACATTGGTGTCCCACAATCTCGGAGACTCTTAATTCAATATATATTAAATCAGATGCTTAACCACACACAATATTTAGTTGACAGAGTATGTCTTAAAGATTACATTGGTTCCAGCCTTTCTTGGCTTGCTTTGCTTGCTTACATCATTGACATAAAACGTCATTTTATCTACAGACAAACTATCTACATACAATGTAACCGCAACATTTGTAATGTTTGTAATTGTGCTGATATTAATGTAATCAGCATAACCACTTTAAATATTAACTTCTGAAAAGACAGTGACGTAATTAGAGTCCATTGCCGAAGCAATGTGAGAACTATACTGACATCCCAGATTTCTGTATATCTGGGTTTGGTAGGATTTTATTAATATTCCTCTCATAAATAGGGATATTAACGGATGAGACCCGATAAATTGTCGTTCTGAAAATTGTCCTAAATAAGAGGACAAAGCACTCCGAGCTCCATTAATGGTACTATAACTCAGGTGCAACATAGCAAGGAACTCCAATACATCGGATATGTTTGCAGTATGATAAAATATATCTGACTGTATACAAAAGATTTCCCATTCTTTATATGAAACATATATTGTTTCTTAGTGCTATATCTCCAAGCTGCAGTTATGCCATCCATGGTCCTATCCGACATTCCATCAGAACCTGCAGATTAACAATTAATACGGTCATGTAATGGATGACTTCTGCTGTTACTGGATGTACCAACAATTACTTAATCAATGTCTGAATCATCATTCTGAGCACCAATGGGAACAATGGCTGTGTAGTAATGGTCCCTAGATAAGGGACGTATCAGATATTAAACTGATAAGAACAGATACTACACTTGATCTTAGCCAAAAGGCCGAGAAGCAATACCAGTTTGGAACCACCAAACGCCTGCGGCGGAGACTTGCTCTATTTTGATGACACATTGCCTAATCAGGCAAAAATGGCGAAAACATAAAAGACTAGACTTCCCCAATGTAGCGAGAATGCATCCACTGCTAATGCTCCTGGGTCTGGCTCCCATGAGACACATTTAGACCACTGGAGATTTAATCCAGACACAACAGATCAACATTTGGTACTCATACTGTCTGACAATCTTTTTTAAACTTTTTGAGTTTTAACATTTGTTCTGTATTGTCATTGAACTTTCGTGATCTCTTGTCTTACCACAACATTGTCTTCTCCCACAGCTGTGGTGTTGTCTACTCGTAATTGAACATGTATTTGGAGAATTAAATCATCTTGGACAGTCCATCGACCACCACAACTTGTGCGCTGTCCTTGGCTCCCCATCCGAGAGCACTCCCATCAGTCTGTAATACCACTGAAGACTACTGAACAAGCACATTTTTACTTCTAGTACCTTGTGCAACATTGAGAATCCATCATTGCAATTCAGCTCAACCTTTTTAGTTGGTAACTGCATGGACCTAATCAATGACCTGCACGCGTTTTACGCTTATTCTCTGGTCTTTGCAGACTTTGATCACTTTACTTTACCACTATGACTTTACCAGTAACCATAGCTACCTCTTGGATGGTGGGATAATGTTTTTTACCAAGACAAGTACAGGCATTTGTAACATCCGCAACCTTAATTGTTAATAAAGTTACTGACATATCAACTGTATTAATGGCAAATCCCAAATAATCAATTGTTTGGGATGCCTGTAACTTACATGTTATTTGGATGTACAGAACCTTAGCGTTTCAATAGGCTTATGGTTGCTGAACCCAGTTCTTCAGCTGTCTCCCATTTACAATTAACATATCCTCTATATAAGTCATTACAATGTGATTCCGAGCCCTCATTAACACCAGTGCTGGTTTCAATAATTGTGTGAGCAATCTGAGGGCTGAATTTAACCCGTTAGGTAATTCCTTCAGCTGACCCATCCAATTAATTTAAGTACCTAAATAATAAGGCTTTTTTTTTTAGGTCTAATAATAGCCATATAGCAGCCTTGTGATAACAACTTCGTTACAGTGTTGAAGTGTACTTTTTTTTTTTTTTTTTTAAATGCCTAAACTGAACTATAAATTTAAGTTTGTGAGTCCCAGAATGACTCTGCAACCCCCATACTTGTGTCTGGGATATATTATCTCTACCTGATGAGTTCCTGGTACATTCAAACACCAAGCCGATCATATTTAATGCAGAATTACAAAACAATTGTAATCTTACAACCAACCAGATGTTGTTTCCCAGAAATTCCATGTGTGAAGGAATGACCTTCTGTTCTTCCGTAAATGAACCAGAAGATCTCCTTCTCTTAATATAGGGGTTCGTATTCAACCTGTTTGTTTTATCAAATTAGGGATGAGAAGTTTTATAAGGCAAATATCCTTAATTGTTTGGGCAGTTTTTCATCAATCATAAATCTGGTTATAGCTTGCCCACATAATTCTGCATCTTTTGGGTATAATGTTAGCCAAATGGCAATTTTCATCATACAATTGGGTTCGAATATGCATTGCAGAATAACGCAAGCACGTCTTAAAAGTATTGGACATTATCGACCCATGTATGTCTTCCCCAAATGCAGTGATGGCAACTGAATATCAGCTAGAGGACATGCTGGAACACATTTCCTGTCCTTGCATCATTACGCTCATGGGTGCCCAATTACTGAGTTACTGTTGGCACCCTAAGCGAGGCACAATAAACGGGTGTTTTATATATTTTTTACTGTTTCAGTCATAACAGTTTCTTGCAGTAGGTGAGAAACCAAATAATGTAGGCCACCAGGTTCATCCATACCCTCACCAGTCCATAACGACATAGCAAAACTTGGTGCTACATCGGGAACACCCGGAGGGTTTCTATTGTGCTCTGGTGTATACACATAATTAGGGACACCTGCTTCATGGTCAGTTTCATCCTGCCCTGATACTCCCGAGTCTTTGCTCTAGGAGACTTCATCCAGACCTAAACAAGGCACTGGTGAATGAGATTCTCATTTTTCATAGGCACCATACTCATTGTATGGAAACTCCTTTCGGAGCCTGCCTTAGAATCTCATGGGACTTAAAACCCTTAAGTGTTTAGAATTTTGAGCATTTTATCTTGCTCTAAATACTTAATCCTGACCTATGTAAGGCACTGGTGAATGAGATTCTCATTTTTTATAGGCACCTAACTCAGTGTATGGAAACTCCTTCGGAGCCTGCCTTAGAATCTCATGGGTCTTTAGAACCCTTGACTGATTAGAATTTGGAGCATTTTATCTTGCTCTAGGGATCTCATCCAGACCTAACCAAGGTACTGGAGAATCAGAATCCCATTTTCACAGGCACCATGCTCAGCATATGGAAACTCCTTTGGAGCCTGCCTTACAGGAAGACATACTTGGGTCAAGAACCCTTGACTAAGTCAAGTGTGGGGCATTTCAAGCCTCCCCCACATTCTTGTCCTCCCTTGGAGGAGAGTTAATTCTTTACTGTTTTATATTTGCATAAACCATATATGTTTAAAATTGTAATTCTGACAGGCACATTCTGCTTGCAGATTATTTGTATTAACCTCAGTATCACACAGGGTTATTTACATTTCCATAAAGAAAACTGCATCTGGTAACATATTCTCAGAGCAGACTTTATTTTACAATTACTGGGTATTTGGAGCCGGCATTTAGTGCAACCGTTATCTCCAAACCCGATCTAAATAGCGGTCAATAGCGGGAGCCCTTATCTCCTGATCCGATCTAAATTGGAAACTGCAGTTCCAGCGCTTTCTATTCATTTACCACAGTTTAAAAATGCATTCACTCTAGCTGGCTCCGTATTTCGAGCCAGAGTTACAGAGTTTTTAAAAAAAAATTCAAAACGCATCAGCACTCTAACTGGCTCTGCAGACTTATAGAGTTTAAACCCACTAGCAAGAAAGTTCAACAGCGATTTACCTGCGGGTTAAACTTACGCTGGTGGGAGCTGCGCTCTCCACCCTGTCGGAGCTTCACATGCGTCGACGTAATGCCGAGCATGTGCGAGGCGGGGTCTTCACGTAGTCACTCACATGACTCCGAAGTAAAATACTCAAGAAGCCAATCATCTACACAGTTGCTTCACAATCTCCTTATCCATATCAGAATATCTGCTGACTACTCTCTGAAACAAGAAGTGGTTGCAGAGAAAATGCTTTTGTGTCCTAATGGATTTTCCTTGTCTTTGGACAGCAACATGCCACTTTGTGTGACTGTTGCTACCTGGATGTGGTAAGGACAAAGGGGACCCAGCATGGGGGAACTGCCATGGGGGGGGCCATTGGGAGAACAAAAGAAGGAGCCGGCTTACTTTGTAACTTTGTCAGTGCCGTAGGTAGCTGTTATTTGTATATGCAGCAAAGAATTTCACTGTGCCTAGTCACATGTGACAATAAAGTATTCCATGATATCAGAGGATCTAAGCATAGGAAATGGCTTTATGCAATTAAGATAGACACAAAATGCTGAAGTAACTCAGTGGGACAGGATATCTTTGGATAGGTGATGTTTCAGATTGAGACCCTTCTTCGGATGTAATTACTGTCTTTTTGATCAGAGAATGGAAGTAGAAGCTCTTGTATTGACTTTCTCATCCTCCCTGGTGAAAGCCTTGGCCAAGCCTAATATCAGCGATAATTTTGCTGATAAGGTATTTGCTTATTCATGTACCATCACCATATTGCTTTATTCTCCCTTCACACTGATTTCTCCTTTGTTTATTGGAACTTCCAGTGAATAATCTCCTGTTGACATTTAAAAGGGAGAGACAGCTGAGCCAAAGCCAAAGGGAGAGACAGCTGAGCTGACTCAAATTCCAAAATGCACATCTTGAGGCCTGCCAATCAAAGTATTCCATTGTGAATCTGGCCTCCAGCCAAAGAAGATTAATTCTGGAAAATGGAAAGGTGAATTGCTCATCTCTGATTTCATATTTTAAATAATATCTCATCTTTGCCAAGTGCACCACAGATAAAGGTAAAAAAAAGCTACACTTTCCCATGGTGATTTCCATTTTCATCATTTATTTGAGGGAAGAGGGTAACTGTATGTAACCCAGGAGTATCCTCTTTTGATATCCAACTACAGGCTCAGAAGCCTGCAGATCATTCAGCAAGAAATGTGGGCAGGTGCTGAGAAGGGAGGATACAGGAGATTTGTGTGCAATAGGATCAATGAAGAAAATGAGATCATCTGACCTACAGATGGGGCAGTCCATTTTAGCTGATTTTACTTTTCTTCACCCAGAAAAAACACACACCCATTGTTTCCATCAGATGATTCTTTAAATGCCTTGAAGAGTTTGACTCTACCACAGCCTCGAAACTCATGCCAGTTTTTGATTATTTTGAATGTAAATGATCATTCAGAAATCGGCCCTAGAGTTAACTAATATTAGTGCCATTTTCTCCAATTGGATTTTAATTCGCATTTTTGACGGGCTATTTTATAATCCTTTATATTTGCCCTGATAGCTCATATCAAAACTGAAATTGGAAATCTTCCCAGAATTTCTTTATAATTCCCTAAAGACTCATCTTTCACTCTGATGCTTAAGGTTTCCTTTGATTCTTGGAAAATTAGAATTGTTCATTGTAACTGATTAGCGCATAATTTGATCAGGATTTTAACTTATTCAATGATTTGTTCAACATGTCGTTGGCTTTATCTATGGACTCATTTTAACATCTGGGTGTGTTGTTCCTACTACAGTCTATAGCAGACCCTAATCTAGTTCAACTTATCCATGAACTATTTGAACACTATTAATGAAGTACATATTTTTCAACTCCATTACATCTTCCATTCTTTGACTCCCTTCTATAGAATAGTTATGCCACAAATAATTACTGGGATGTTCCATTTATTCCACTCTCCATTGAGGGAATAGCTTTAAGTCGAAAGGGGATAAGTGCAAGAGGAGAAGTGCAGAGCAAGTTTTTAAGCAGAGGGTGGTTCTTGGAATGTACTGCCATGAAAGTGGTGGAGGCAGATACAATTGTGGTGTTTAAGAGGTTTTTAGAGAGGCACGGATATACAGGGAATGGAAGGAAATGGATCATGTGCAGGCATTTGAGATTAGCTTGGCATCGTGACGGCATAATCATTGTGGGCTGAATAGTCTGCTCCTGTACTGTAATTATTTACGTTCTATATGTCCTAGTCTGATATTATTTGTAAATCTAATCAATCATACTTCATTTCTGAATCCAAGCACCCCAAGTTGTCACTCATTCGGGAATGCACAATGTATTGCAGAAATCATTTTGGATTTTTCAATACCTCTGTATGGTCCTGATAATTTATTATGGTCCTGATAGTTTATCTTTTCACTGCAGGGGAATTGAAATGTATTATATTAACAACTGGAGTCTAATATCTACTAAGCCTACACTTGGATTCAACACACTTTATTTCCCAAACACATACTTGCTTCCTTGTGAATTTAATTTAGAGATACAGCATGGAAACAGGACCTTCAACCCCCTCCCCCAACACCAACATCCACAACGACCAACAATCATCTGTAAACTAGTTCTATCCTACACAATTTATTGTGAAACAATCTGTGTCAATTTCCCCATCTAGATTATTAGTATCACCATTATTTATGCTATTTTGCATGGTGAGTGGATTTTATAGAGCTTATGATAGAATGGTTCAATTTCCGCTTATGGTATCAGATACTGAAGATTTCTGCTTCAGCAGAGATAAGCAGAATGAAAAATATATGAGTTTTTTGCCCCCTACTTATTTTCTTTTCTGTAGATTCATACCAGAAACTGAGCTTCAAGCAAAAAAAAAAACTACATATGTTCTCCAAAAATGGGTAGAAAACCTTTCCTGGTCGACAAGATAAAGCTTGTCACAAACTGCTAAACTAATCTCATTTGCCTGTTCATGAATTTCACAACTATTTAAGTTTCTGTCACTTCTCCAATCCAATTCAGTAGCATTTCAAGGATGACAGTGGATAACAGGATGCAGTATCGATTTAGCACAACTATAATAAGTACAACTCCAAGTACAACCTAATTTGCCATTAATAAAACATTCAAAGAATTGGCACAGAAATATTAGGAGACAAAAAGTGCCAATAAACCATACAAGAATACGTGAGTTTAAAGAAGGTATGGGAGGGAATTCTATGAATTTGCTCCACTGTGGGCAGAGAGGCAGAGCAATTAAATTCTGGGATGAACAAATTACTAGAATTAAGGAACTTGAGAGACCTCTAATATTTATAAGGCTGGAGAAGGTTAGAGAACAGAGAGAGGCATAATGCAGGACCTTGTAAACAATCATGTTTAAACAAACATGTTTAAAATCCCAAGGGTTGTTTCACAAAGCGGGGTAGCAAATAGAAGGATGTACAGTAAAGAGTGGGAATTGGTGTAAGTTAGAACAGTAAGCGAAGCAGTACTTTGAAGTAAAAACGAAAAATTCTTAAACACTAAACAGGTCAGGCAACATTTGTGGAAAGACTAATAGTTAATGCTTCAGATTAGAGACCCTTCATTAGAATTGTAAATTTAAAAAGCATATAATTTTAAGTTGCAAAGAACATGGCGGGATGGCTAGTTTGGGCAAATGGAATAACTGAGGCAAGGTTAAATGCCATAAAGGTCAAATGGTGCAATGAGGCATTATTAACATGGCCGTGGGACACACCAAGCAGGGCAGATTGGATTACTAGAGAGATTAAATGAGAACTTACCAGTTTGAAGATTGATCTTTATTTTATGAGAAGTTGCGATGAGGGATTACGTGAAGAAGCCTGCCAGACCGCATGCGCGTCAATCTTCAAAGTAGCTGTATGAACCCACAGAATAGTTGATGACCTAAGCTATAGAGAGATTGAAGGCTAGAACTACCGAATGATCTTTATGAGAATAGGGTTGGGAGTGGAGGGCATGTAATCCCTCATCGCAACTTGTCATAATATAAAGATCAAACTTCAAACTGGTAAGTTCTCATTTAATCTCTCTATTTTATTTCAAAGTGACGTGAATGACTATGTGAAGATTTCAAAGCTCTGTGGTTTCATACTGTGACATAATCTGTGTGTGAAAACATTAAAAACAGATAAACCATTAATGGCAGGAAAAACATGAGGTATTAACATCACGATGCTAACTTGCTACATGGCCATTGCTCTAAACTAGCCTGTAGTCCCAATAGACTGTTGAGTTAGACAATAACATATGCAAGAAAGTGCATCACTCTATCTGCAAAAATCCAGACATATTCCACCACATTTATAATTTGTTAAGCAGCATTATGGAAACCTCATGCTGCATGATGAAAGTGAAACACATTGTATTGGCTGCCAGTGAGCCATCAGCAATATTTTGAGAGTATTGAAAGAAAATAATTATGTGAAAATAAGTATGAGATTATTTCTATAACAAGCTACCCTAATGTCAGTATGACATAGACATTAGGCCAGAGATTGAGCAAGGATGTGTTCTTAATGCTGAGATCAGCTGCTGAAAGCATAATCATTTTAAGATACTGGTCCCATTAGCAAAATGTTGATGAATATTTGCACAACAAATACTGATATACATCGCACACTACAATGAGTGTTGGCTATTAGGGTGGTGAAATGAAGGACACCCTGCATAACGTTAGAGAATAGTGGGTGAAGAACTCATCATTTATGTCCCACTTATGGTATAGCAGACATGATAAATCAGCACAGGAAACTGTCAATTGAGCTGTCCCGTAACGTTTCTCTCGGCTCAAACTGGAAGCCACACAACCTTGGTACTTCTGTATAGAATTGACTCACACATGTTGTTATCAAGCTTCTCATACAATCGTGCAGAGCTAGCTGCTCGAGATGACAGGCTGTCCCAGCAGTCACACGTGAAGGAGTAAATAAGAGTAGCTTCAGCCGTCTACCATGGCGTGACTGAATAGGCAACTGGCACTGTTAAATTCCATGTTGCCTAAATGTAACATTTCTAAAATATCTACCGGCAATGCATAAGATTTATAATTTGCAATTTTGCATAATACCCACAACACGGTGATATAATGCCCTTAATCTGAGAAGGGCAGCATAGGCTTTCACCACTAGCTTTGTTATAAACAGCAGAAACTGTGCCTATGAGTATAGATATGACAGAGTATACAACTACAAGATTGATTCTCTGAGTTAGTTAAATTGCAGATACCCAATCATCCATCTTAAACTGGGTAAGTGAACCACAATTTGATTAGCCTAATAGTATCCTGATTCGGCATGCACCATATTTCTGTAATCTTGAGAAATATACCCCTCTAGTCCTTTGTCAGACCACTCATCCTCGGCTGAATTGTCACTGAATGTACTTGGAACCGCTGTTCCTCCGTAGCTCATACGGACGGAATTTTTGTTGGGCTTCGCTACTCGCGGAAGATGCATATCTAGCTATTCATACATATCGCTGATAATATAATCAGCAGCTAATGTCTAGAGCTGAACCACAGTTTCCCTTAATTGTGAGAAAACTAGTTCCCTGTCAACTCTTGACTAAGAGCCACGATGGATACGTAGCGTTTCCCTTCAGAGTGGAGATTAGTATAATGCAAAGCTGAATCAAGAATTACCTCGCAGACTACATGTCTAAATCTCCAGGGTGCATAACACAATTTGTTGAACGCACCACTCAATCAGGAATAGTGGTATTGAGAACCTATGGATTATTATAAATACATTGTTGATTGACAACATGACCTGCAGGTCAGAAAAAGTATAATATATTGCAGACGAGCTTTCTGCTGGTAACTATCTGTCCCAGAGAAAATGGCATGAAGATTCCAATGAACCAGTGACTCTGGTAAATGAGGAGAATAAACCATATGTTGAGAAAAACTTCAACTACATAATTCTATTGCCCAGTCTGATACCTCTCATAGATGATGAAGCAGTGCTTCTCTGGTCACTATGACTCATATAGTCAGCCAGTTTCACGAAGGTCTACCCTGATCCAGGGTAACCAAACTGTTCCTACTTGGAACTTACAGAGGTTACTGTGTAAGGCACCTTGGCAATGTCTCTACATCAACCTGATGTATCCCAGAGACAGTGAAAACCGACTAGACATCCCATGCTGATAGTAAACCTTAATGTGGACCATTTCGGAGTTTACGGAGGTTAATGATGAGACCTACTTACCAGCGTCTCTAACCCTAGGTCGCTTAGCTTTGTTGGTACTTCAGCGAAGTTCCATTTGCAGACTCTGTCCATCATGTTTGTCATTTCTGTTGGATAGCTGATGCTGCTGGCCAACTTCTCTTGTAGTGGCTAGTCCATCCCCGATGGAGCAGCAATTTTTAGAGGGAAAAGCACACTGCTTTTCCTCATGCGATTGTCGTACATTATGCATTAAAGCATGGGATCCCAGCACATAGTCATATTTGGGGTCATGCTTGGAGTTAGTCCATACTGACCTTTGACACTCTCTTAGAGTGGGAATAAAACATCACGCATTAAATCATGGGATCCCGGCAGATGGTCATGTTCGGGCTCTTCTCTTAGAGTGGGAAAATTGTACCTTGAACCAGGTATGCCTCGACCTGTCTGTGCATACACAGGGACCCCGCAGGGGACGGTCCTCTATGCCTTCCTGTTTTACATCTACACCTCGGACATCAGATATAACTCCGTCTCTTGCCAGCTGCAGAAGTTTTCAGATTACTCTGCAATTGTGGGCTGCATCAGTGAGGGGAGGGAAGTTGAATACAGAGATGTAGTCAACGACTTTGTTGAGTGGTGTGGGCTGAATCAACTGCAAGACTAAGGAGTTAGTGTTGAACTTTAGAAGGAGAGGCACACCCATGTCCCCCGTCTCCATCACTAGTGTGGACGTGCAGTTTACCAGGGAGTACAAATACCTGGTAGTAAACTAGACTTGTCCAGTAACGCTGAGGTCCTGTACAAGAAGGGACAGAGCCAGCTGTACGTTTTGAGAAGGCTCCGCTCCCTCAACGTCTGCAGTGAGATGTTGCGGACTTTCTACCAATCGGTGGTAACCAGTGCCATCTTCTTCACTGCCGTGTGCTGGGACAGCAGGGCGAAGGCTGCAAATGCCAATAGGATCAACAAACTCATCAGAAAGGCTGGCTCCATTCTGGGGGCGGAGTTGGATTCATGTGAGGTGGTCTTGGAGCGGAGGATGCACCTCAAACTGTGGCGCATTCTGGACAATGCAACTCACCCCCTCCATGACACACTGGTCAACCTGAGGAGTACTTTCAGCAACAGGCTGGTTCCACCAAGATGCAGGACAGAATGCCACAGGAGATCCTTCTTCCCTGTGGCAATCAAACTCCTCCCTCTTCTGAGACTGAGACTGACCCCCCACCCTACCTTCTCAATCTATGCACATCCCCAAAGCATTACCACTCGTCACTTTATTTTCATCTTTCATGTATTTTGTGTTTTTTTATGACTGTTGGCAAATTAATTTCCTTCCTGGGATAAATAAAATTCTATCACATCGTATCGTATCATATCATAATAGTTATAAATGTACTTTCAGTGTCCTCTGCCTAACATTTGAATAATCAGTAATCAAAATAATCAACAAATTAGCATTCAGCCATCTTGCTCACTTTTGCTGTCACATATCACCATCCTGCATAGGTGAAAGGTAATAAAGGTTTGGAAAATGATCTTCATTCATTATCCAAGCAGTTTACTTTCACGTGGTTCTGCGGGTTGTTTTGGTAGATCCCTTGCTGCCATTTCCCATAATGGCACTCTTTACCATTAGTTTGTCATTAAAAAGTACACATCAGATGATCAGATGTTTCCATTGGGTGCATGGCATCTTAATTAAAAAGGCTTTTAAGATGATCAAAATTGGTGCGAATTGGTGGAAAGGTGCCAGCCTCGATAACAATCTGCACGGGAGCACTTCAAGGCTGTATGCTCAGCCCCCTACTGTACTCACTCCATACTCATGACCGCTTAGCCGGTCACAGTGCGAACGCTATCATCAAGTTCGTTGATGTCGCCACTGTTGTGGGACGTATCACTGATGGGGACGAGTCAGAGTTTAGAAGAGGGATTGACCGACTGACCAAATGGTGCCAGCACAATAACCTGGCCCTCAACACCAGCAAAGCCAAGGAACTGATTGTGGACTTTGGAAGGGGTAGGATGGGGACCCACAGTCCCGTTTATATCAACAGGTCGATGGTGGAAAAGGTCAAGAGCTTCAAATTCCTTGGCGTGCACATCTCAGAAGATCTCTCCTGGTCCGAGAACACTGATGCAATCATAAAGAAAGCACATCAGCGCCTCAACTTCCTGAGAAGATTACGGAGAGTCGGTATGTCAAGGAGGACTCTCTCTAACCTCTACAGGTGCACAGTAGAGAGCATGCTGACCGGTTGCATTGTGGCTTGGTTCGGCAACTTGAGCACCTAGGAGCGGAAAAGACTACAAAAAGTAGTAAACACTGCCCAGTCCATCATCGGTTCTGACCTCCCTACCATCGAGGGGATCTATTGCAGTCGCTGCCTCCAGGTTCAGGTATAACTACTTCCCCACAGCCATCAGGCTACTAAATGCAATTCATACAAAACTCTGAACCTGAATAGCTCATTATCTGTTTAATTGCACGTTATCTGTTTATTTATTCATGTGTGTATATATTGATTTAATGGTATATGGACACACTGATCTGTTCTGTATTCATGCCTACCGTATTCTGTTGTGCTGAAGCAAAGCAAGAATATCATTGTGCTATCTGGGACATATGACAATAAACTCTCTTGAATCTTGAATCGTGAATCAAAAGAAAATAAAAAAATTGAAACATTGGTACTTTAATCAGAATCACATGCGTTGTGGGATGATATGTGTTTAAAATTATTCAATGATATATCAATATAAATGGAAAAAAAAACTATTACCGTTCACTGACAGGCTGGGAGAGTGGGCCCTCTAATGCAGGACTAGTTGTACATTTTTTTTTTTTTTTTGTTTTTTTTTGTTGTTTTTTTGTTTGTTTTTTTTGGTTAGAAGTAAGTACAGTAGTCTGGTACTTAATTACTTGTATTCCTAATACTTAATACATAAATACATATTTTCATTCTTGTACAACTTCATATTTTTGGTGTCAATAATAAAAGAACAGTGAGAGAAAAGAGAAATAAAGAGTGTCGGAATAGATAGACAAGCAAGTAGAACAGAAAGTAAAAAAAAATAAAGGACAGAGGTGAGAAGTTAAAAGATTGAAAGAAAAGGAAAAAGTAATAAGAAATGAAAGATTAGGAGAGATCTACCTATCTCATATTTTTGCCCATTCGTCACCCAGTTCTGAACCATTTAATTTCTAAGGTTATGTTATGTTGCACCATATGCTTGTATAAAGTTGATAAACGGTGACCAAATCTTTAAGAATTGGTCTACTTTGCCTAGTAAGAGGATCTCATTTCTTCAAGATGTAGCGTTTCAGACATATTTGAGATCCACATTTTGAATGTTGGCGTAGGTGCGTTTTTCCAAAAAAAATGTAAGTATAATTTTTTCGCTGTTATTAGACCATAATTAAGAAAGGCTTCTTGGAATATAGTTAGTTTACTTCCCTCTTCCATTGATCCAAAGATAATCAATTCAGTATTGGGTTCAATTTTGTGTTAAATAGTTTTTTGTAAAAATTCCAAAAATTTCATTCCAAAATGTATACAGTTTGTACAAGAGACAAAGGAATGTGCTATTGTGGCATTTTGAGTTAGACATTTGTCGCAGAAGGGGGAAACATTTGAAAATATTTTTATTCAGTCTTGTTTTCGAATAATAAATCTATGTAAAATTTTAATTGAATTAGGTTATGTCTTACATTCATTGAACATTTGTTTACATATAATTAGATTTTTATCCCATTCTATCGTTCGGAATTTTATCAATAACTCTTGTTCCCAGTCCTCTTCTAATTGCTTCTGTCGTTGGTGTTTCTATATTTAGAATTATATTATTAAGTAAGATATTAAATTGCTTGATTCTGCCTTTCTATTCATTCCTTCCTCCAGTAGATCTGGGGTTAAAGTTTGATATCCTTGTATATACTTTTTTCCAAATAATCTTGAATTTGAAGGTATTTGAAATATTGATTACTTTTCAAATTATATTTTAGTTGTAATTGTTGGAATGATAAAAGTTTTCCCATTTCATACATATCTCCCATCATTTTAATTCCTATTCTTTCCCAATGGGTAAACGTTTTATCAATAATGGATGGTTTGAATGAGGGATTATTAGCTATTGGAGAAAGAAGCGATAATTTTCTTAATTTTAAAGTTAATTTTATTTTGTTTCCAAATTCGTATTATACAATGAATAATTGGATTCTTCTTGTATATTACATTGTTCAGTTTTATCGGGGAAGAAGGATCGCTCCTATATTATAAGGGGAACAATCCTCTTTCTCCATTCTTATCCAATCTACTGTTGGGCAGAACTGTCCAACCAGTAGATTATATTTTTAATATTCACTGCCCAATATATAATACAATAAGTTAGGGAGTGTCAGTCCCCCCTGATTCTTTAGATTTACACAAGTGTTTTTTTTTATTTCTGTGTGATTTATATCCCATATAAAGTTTATAATAACAGTATCTAATTTTTTGAAGAATTTTTTAGGTATGTATATTGGTATTGATTGAAATAGGTACAATATTTGTGGTAAGAAGATCATTTTTATCGCGTTTATTCTGCCTATTAATGACATCGGCAGTGTCTTCCAAAATTTAATCAGCCCATTTAATTTAATTAATAAAGGCATATAGTTTGCGTTGAGTAATGATTTATAGTTCCTAGTAATTTGGATGCCCAAATATTTAAATTTTTTCTGTTGTAATTCTAAAAGGGAATTTCAACAGATGTGTCGACTCTTGAGGTTTTATCGTCATAATTTCGCTTTTGTTCCAATTTATTCTATATCCTGAAAAAGAACCAAATTCCTCTATTAAATTTAGTATATTTTGTATGCAAATTTGCGAATTTGTAATATATAATAATATGTCATCTGCTATAATGAAATTTTATTATTTGATGTTTGGTAATATACCCATGAATGTTCGGATGGCTTCTTATACTTTCAGCTAAAGGGCTCTATCACTAGTGCAAAAAGCAGGGGCGATAACGCGCCACCCCTGCCTATTGCCCCTTGCTAAGTGGAATTTCAGGGTAATCATATGATTATAGAATATCTAGGCCGTCGGCTATCATATAAATAGTTTTACCCAATGAAATAAAATTATCTCCCATATTAAATTTTTTTCCAATTAAAACACCCATATAAAATAATATACGAAAAATCACATAAACGTAACCCAACCCTCAAAACACCCTCCGCTCCACCCCAACCTCCCCCCACTCCCGACACCCCTTACACCCAGCTCAACCCCACCACCACAACCCCTCCCCCCCCCACCACACCCCCCACCACACCCCACCAACGCCCACCCCACCCCCACCCTCCCACAACCACCCCGCAAACCAACCCCCCCACGCACCACCTACACCACGCACCCGACCCCACCCCCATGACCCTCCCAGAAAACTTGAACGTAATAGTAATAAATCATGCCATTCACACTAGCTCAACAGCATTACAGCATACCCACAAGAAATATTGCTAGTATCATCTGCCCGAATTAAGATGAGTCCCTACAATTAGACAACCGTCTCCAATGTTTAAATGAGTCAACTCTTTGGAAGAACCCTGTTTTTGGACCTGATTTATTCGATACTACATATTTACTCCCTCCTTCTCGCTAGGGGTCTCGATAATAATTTTTTGTCTGTATTAAGGATGCAATATGCTCTATATGAGCCCCCTGGGTCTTCTAGATCTTATCTTATTTGGTATAAAGTGTAATAGTTAGATTCAGTTAGTGTTTTTCTGTAGTTTATTTTCATTTAAAATAATATAAAATAAATCTTGCAACCGAGAGAAATTATTTCGTAGAATCCTTTTATAAATTCTTACGAAGCCATCTGGTCCTGGGGATTTGCCGTTCGTCAAACGAAACTAAGTGTTTCTTCTATTTCCTGTATAGTAATCGGAGCTCCTAATCCCATTTGTCCACCATATTTTAATTTTGAAGAATACAATTATCTAAGCAATTTGCATTTGAGTATTATTTGCAAGAGGTTTTCGATGTATAAAAGTTTTGAAAAATAGATCCAAATCATTGATTAATCTCTTTAGGTAAGTTAGATAATTCCCCTTTGTCTGATTTAATTTTAGTAATTGTATTTTCTGTCCCTTTTTTCATGTTGGCGTGCTAAAGAGTTATGGAGTTTATCACCAAATACAAAATTTTCTTGTTTTTGTAATTTGAAATAATCTCAAAATTCTGGCCGATAAATTTTAATTAGTTTAATTTTAGTATTATTATCTTACTTTAATCTGTTTATCTAAAATTGGATCTTTGGCATTTTCTGAATCTAATTGTCTAATTTCTTGTTATAACATGCATTGTTCAGTATTATTCTTTTTATTTTGGAAAGCTAGATATGAATATAATTCCTCTAATAAATGCCTAAAAGTTTCCCATAATAAAGAGGGTGAAATACTGGTGTATCATTTTGTCACAAAGAAAGAATCATCATCTGCTCTTTTAAATATGTGCAAAACCTTGTAGTTTTAAAAATTGGGGGTTAAACCTCCAAAAACGAATTTTTATCGGCATTCCTTCTTAATTTAAAGAAAAAGTAAAACGTGAATGACAGAAAAGATCTAATAAGATATTTAAATTAAATGTATATGGAATTAGTTTTTGTGTCCCAACTAAGAAATAATCAATACGTGAATATGTTTTATGTACTGTTGAAAAAATGAATATTCCCTACTTACTACTTTACTGGTTTAAGCGATCCTCCATACATCAGTTTTATAGTAGAATTTTCATGTATGTATTTTAGGAAGTTCACTCGTTTTTAGATTTTCTGTTAGTCCTTTTTTTGTTTGCTGATATTACCAAATATGGAATCTAAAACACATTCAAATCTCCCCCAAATTACACATTTTGATGATTAAGTTCTGAAATTATATCCAAAATGTTTACTAAAAAATTGGGGTGCAAAATAAGGAGCAATAAATATTTATCAAAGTAAGTGGATAGAAATAAATTTCTCCCGTAACAATGACGTACCTCCCCTCTTTATCTGGCTATAGTATTCTTTAATTTAAATGGAGTATAACCTTACGAATGATAATAGCCGTGCCTCTAGATTTAGAAAGTAAATGAAGATAGTATGTTTGCCCAACAATTTTTGCCTCAATCTTATCTGTGTTTGAAATTCAGATGCGTCCGCTTGATAGAAAATAATGTCACTTTTTAAGCTTTAATTGGCAAAGATCTTACCCTTTTAATTGGTTCATTAGCGCCCCTTATATTCCAACTACAAAAACGTGATTTCCTCCATTTTCATTTTTGTTTATCGTCTTGCAATATTGATCAAAGTTAATACTTACTCATATGGTGCAACCAAGAACCTTAAAAATCAGATGAGGATGAATCATCCCAGCATGTTAAGTTTGTTTGGCATCTCTCCTTCAGAATAAACCTTGAAAAAGACCATAAAGTGTAAGAGTCGTGAAAAGATAATTAACCAAACAAAAGTGATATAGAATATCCAAAAATAAAGATAATATAATTAAAAACAAGCCACCAACAGGTTGTAGAAAAAATTGTTATTGACTTCCTAGATGAATTTTATATGTTTTTCGCTCTGCCCCCTTTGACCAATTAATTATTAATTGGAAGAGAGAGCGAATACAAGTTCAAAATTATAATATATATATATATAATAAAACCAACCCAATAGCTAGATTAGAAATTTATCTCCAGGAGGAAAAACAAAATAAAAAAGTAGTTTCCAAACAAAAATAATATTTAAATATAACAGTAATGATGTTAATTATATATCCATATCTATCAATATGCCTAGATTTATTACAATTAAGTCTCAAACTTTTGTATCAGACAACAAGCAGTGTTCCCAAGGGGTTAACAAATTCAGACCTTGATAATTTCCAAGTATCTGAATTCCTCCCCCCTTTCGCACGAACTAGATTAAAGTCCTACTGTATCCATAAAATGTGTTAGTATGTTATAATACTACCAATTTTATTAATTTATATTTTATGTTAGTATGTAATAATATGTTTCTTAAATCGTAATCTATATGACACTATTTCCCAATTTATTTTCCCCCCACAGTTGTTCTCTTCTTTGTCCATCCCTTTGTTGATATGAAAACTTAAAATCCGACCTTTGAATTAACATTCCAAAGATAAAGTCTAGACAGTGTCCTCGAGGAAGATTCGCCATTTAACAAGAGCAGTCCCTTTTATTGTATGTTAAAAAAAAAGAGACACAGTCCTTTCTTTTCCGCTTCTCGCTCCTCGATGTTTATTGTAGGAGGACCAACTCCTCACGATCATAGACCTCCCTTTTTGATACTTTGTGAGCATATTTTAAATGCCTCTTCTGGATCCGTGCATGCACGTTCAACATGTTATAAGAAATTCTCAATTTAGCGGATAAGCTATCCCCCTATCTTACGTCCCGAGACCTCTTTCAGTAGTCTTCACGTGTTTGTAAACTTATTCTCTTTTCCATGACTTCAGCTGGAAAATCACGAGAATCTTAGTTTGTCTTCTCCAAACATCAATTCCCTTCCATATGGAAATCTTTTTCATAATTCCTCCAAGGTTGAAATGTCCATAGAATTTCAGATAATCTGTCTTGTGGGGGCAGTAAAGCTTGCCTTGAGCTTTACGTCGGACATCGGTGAGCCATATCTAATACTCGGGCTTCAGGCAGCTTAAAGTACTTTTTTTGAGTAAATTGGCAGCAACATCCTGAAAGTTTTGTCAATCTCCTTTCCTTCTTTTAATCCAATTAACCACAAATTTTGTCTCCTTGATCTTGCTCCAAGTCGTGCATTAATACTTTCATTTAGCAAGCTCCCTCCCAATGAATTCATGTTCCGTTTTAGTCTCTTTATCTCCAAGCCATCTCAGTAACGTATTGTCCAATCCCCTTCCATAGCCACCTCATTAGATTTAAGCATTGTGATCCAGTTTTTTATTACAATCCGTATCACCAGCTTAAGTTTTTATTTAAATCCTCCTCAACTTCGACACTACGTTTGGTAAGTCATCAATTTTCCCATCACGTATCATTACCCTTGTTTAACTTTTTTCATAGAGGCTTTTGTCCAGCCACGAGTTTACTTCCTCTCGTATCAGTATTGAAATAACTTCAGTTACTGAAGCAAATACTGAACTTTCCAGTGTTCCATTTGTTCCTCCATTAAAGTCAATTCTGTAGAAGATTTCGGGAATCACATCTTCACTGAACTTCAGCTTGATTTTGATGATTGAAGTCTTTTCAGGTTTTTCCAAGTAGCCTCTTGTAGCAGGTCTTTGAAGTGGCTTTTGCAGACTTCTGGCGAGGTTTCTGTATTTTACATTAAAAACTGCAAATTATTTCTCTTTATCAGCAGGATTCTGATAACACACAATTAAATAGGCATCTCCGGTATTAATTTTCAGAACACCCTCCGTCTTCCAACTCATATTTTTTAGCACATTAAAACATCTCGGGAGCAAGCGAAACAGCGACGACTCTCATCCCACCATTGACGCCACGGAAGCCCGGACTATTGTACATGACGTGGTTGCAGAGCAGTATGAACTGTATAACCTGCGAGCTATCTGGTTATTGCCATTCACTTCCAGGCTAATGCTGAAGTGTCATCAAATCCCAACTAATCTAATCCCTCCACATTAATGATCCATTGCAAAACCTCTCCTATCCACCCTACACATGCCCCAAAAGTATGTGGCTCATCAACCATTTCTGAAAAAAAGGCCTAGAACTTCACGGCAGAAAATATTCAATACTTTAGTGAAATCATCACACCATAAGAAGCACGGCACCAGAATCTCCTGGGCAATAAATATATTTGATTTGAAACAGATTCTGAATCTGGAATACCCTGGTGTCCAAGGCTAAAGTCAAGTTATGTGAATATGCAGTGAGAAGGTACATCCTGCTGACCACACAGGTGCTAGTGCTTTCTGTTATTTTGTAAGACTCGATATAAGCTGATGATTTTTTTCAGTTTTGAGCAGTTGCTTTTGAAACAAAAATACCTGCTTTAGTACTTTTGGAAAATATATGGCCAATCCTCAACTGTGATGTTGCGTTAAGCTTACAATGAAATGCTGTTAAGATGCATTGAAATGTAATATCATACCACTGAATATAATGTAAGCAGCGTTACCTTGGCAACATTCCTGAGACCAATAAACATCTTTCTCAGCTGCTTCAAGGTTCAGTGAACAGGTGATGCAGTATTGACTCTTGTGCCATTTCCATCCAGATTGCTTTGGCATTGCTTATGGCTGCAGGGTGGCCTTCAGTTCTGAAAAGTATTCTTTTGAAAACTTGCTGGAGCAACATCTCAGGATGCATGTCACTAAAAGTTCTGCAACTTTCTCCACTCATTCCTCTGGCAAAATATCTTGGTATGGAAATAATTAGGCGTTTGATTGAGAGCTATTATCCCTTTATTCCTGTACACTCTCAGTGACTCTATGTTACAAATGTGAACTATGTTTATATTCAGTATTCTTATAGGCTGCATGGACCAAGTTGCCAGAGTTTTTGCAGAAGGTAGACACAAAATGCTGGAATAACTCAGCGGGACAGACAGCATCTCTGGAGAGAAGGAATGGGTGATGCTTCAGGTCGAGACCCTTCTTCATAGTTTTGCAGACATCTGCAATCTCTCTCCACTAAGTTATTGGGGGTGCCCATCTGCTTTAATAGAGCATTCACCATCTGCCCAAAATGTGTAGGTTGACATGCCACAATGACTACTGACCAGTGGCATTAAAATTCATGGTGATAAAGTGCTTTGAGAAGTTGGTTATGATGCATATCAACTCCTGTCTGAGCAATGATTTGGATTTTATATAATTGGCCAATATCCACAACAGATCAACAGTAAATGCAATTGTGCTGGCTCTCCAATCTGCACTGGACTGCTTTGATAATAAGAACACATATGAGCAACTGTTGTTCATTGACTCTCGCTCGGTGTTCAACACCATCGTCCCCTCAAAACAGCATAAAATTCAGCGAATTATGTATACGGTGCCAAAGCGGCACTGCGTTAGAGTTGCTGCCTTACAGCGCTAGAGACCCGGGTTCAATCCTGACTACGGGTGTGGTTTATACGGAGTTTGTACATTCTCAATGTGACCATGCCGGTTTTCTCCAACTGTTCTTGTTTCCTCCCACATTCCAAAGATGTGCAGATTTGTAGGTTAATTGGTTTCTGTAAATTGTCGTGTGTAGGATCGACCTAGTGTATAGGTGATCGCTGGTTAGCGTGGACTCAGTTGGCCGAAGGGCCTGTTTCCGCACTGTATTTCCAAACTAAAGCAAATCTCTAAACTAAACTACTCCTCTGTCTTAAAGAAAGAACTGCAGATGCTGGAAAATCGAGGGTACACAAAATGCTGGAGAAACTGAGCGGGTGCAGCAGCATCTATGGAGCGAGGAAGATAGGCAACGTTTCGGGCCGGAACCCTTCTTCAGACTATTCTTCCCTTTGCAACTTCCTCATCAGCAGATCACAATCAGTACAAATTGGCAATAATTCTTCCTCAACACAAGAGCATCTCACGCTGTGTGTTCAGTCTGCTGCTCTACGCCCTCTATACCCATGAATATGTAGTAGACACGGCATCAACACTGATGACAACACTGTTATTGAACGTATCATGAGTAAAGGGATCTAGGAGTACAAGTGCATGGTTCCTTGAAGGTCGAATCACTGGTAGATAAGGTGGTCAAAAAGGCTTTTGGCACTGGCCTTCATCAGTCCGAGTACTAAGTATAGAAGTTGGGAGGTCATGTTGCAGTTGTATAAGACATTGGTGAGACCGCATTTAGAATATTGTGTTCAGTTCTGGGCACCATATTATAGGAAAGATATTGTCAAGCACGAAAGGGTTCAGAAACGATTTACAAGGATGTTGCCAGGACTAGAGGGTGTGAGCTGTAGGGAGAGGTTAAGTAGGCTGGGTCTCTATTCCATGGAGCGTGGAAGGATGAGGGGAGATCTTATAGAGATATACAAAATCATGAGAGGAATAGATCGGATAGATGCACAGAGCCTTTTACCCAAAGTAGGGGAATCGAGGACCAGAGGACATAGGTTCAAGGAGAAGGGGAAAAGATTTAATAGGAATCCGAGGGGTAACTTTTTCAAACAGAGGGTGGTGGGTGAATGGAACAAGCTGCCAGAGGTGGTAGTTGATGCTGGGACTATACCATCGTTTAAAAAACAGTTGGACAGGTACATGGATAGGACAGGTTTGGAGGGTTATGGACCAAGCGCAGGCAAGTAGGACTAGGGTAGCTGGGACATTGTTTGGCCGGTGTGGGCGAATTGAGCCGAAGGCCCTGTTTCCACACTGTATAATTCTATGACTATGACTCTATGAGTAATGATGAATCAGAGTATAGGAAAGGGATTGATCATCTGATTGACTGGTGGCAGAATAATAATCTGCTGTTCCATGTTAGCAAAGCCAAGGAACTGACTGTTGACTTCAGAAGGGAAAGCCGGGGATCCATAAACCTGCTTTCATCGACAGGATGGCAGTGAAGAGCATCAAGTTCCTGGATGTGTATATCTCTGAAGATCTGTCTTGGACACAGCACATTGATGCAATCATAAAGAAAGCTTATCAATGTCTCTACTTCCTGAGAAGACTGAGGAGATTTGGTACGTTGCCGAATATTCGATGGTACTTTGCAGATGCACAGTAGAAAGCACATTAACTTGTTGTATCACAGCCTGGTTCAGTAACCGGAGCATCCAGGAACAAAGGAGACTGCAGAAAATGATAAACATTGCCCATCACAGGTACTGATCTCCCCGCTATTGAAGGGACCTGCAGGAGGCACTGCCTCAAACGGCTAGTTAATATCATCAAAGACCCATGCTACTCTCATCGTGCGACAACCACTGTAAGCTACAGGTTGAAGAACAGCATCTTCCCAGCAACCATCAGGCACTTCAGCACTGCACAACACAAATTACTACCTCAGCAACTATGATCAATTATGCACTTTATTTTAGTTGCACTACATACTTTGTTTTTTGTCTATTTTAGAATATAGAACAGTAAAGCACATGAACAGGCCCATCGTCCCACTGTGTCCATGCCAAACATGATGCCAAGACCATATGTTGCCCACCAGTGCATAATGCATATCCTGACAATCCTGCCTATCCAGAAGCATCTTAAATGCCACCATCGTGTCTGCCTCAAACTTGATCCCTGCCATTGTGTTCCAGACACTCACCACATTCCATTTAAAAAAGTTGCCCCGAACATCTCCTTTAAACTTTACCCTTTACCCTTCTCACCTTAAAGCTATGCCCTCTTGCATTTGATTTTTTCATCCTGAGAAAAAGGTTCTGACTACCTACCATTTCTTTGCCTCGCATGATTTTATATACTATCAGGACACCCTTCATCCTTATTAATCTATTGATTATTGTATATCTATCTATCTATATTACTAAAAGTCTGATCCTGATCGCTTTTGGCTCGCTCTGCTGTGACTTCCGAGAGAACGCCGCCACCTACGGCTGTCATTTTTGGCCAGCTCGCTCAGAGCCCCCCTCCGCTTTCCTGGCCCAGAGGATTTTTCCCATTGATGAAAAATGAAAGAGATATTCATGTTTTTAAAAATTCGCCATTCTCTCTGCTGCCCCTGCTGGAGGGAGGGGGGGGGGGGGACTATACAACCAGGAAGTGGTGTGCCTCAATCAGTCTCTGCAAGATGGAGGAAGCCTGAGGGTCACGTCTCTCTGAGCTCTGAATAGCACTGACCACATGTCTACTCAATTGTGAGTGCCCTTAATGTGTGTTGAAAATGAAAATATGGTTGGTTTGAAGTAAAAAGGCACTGCCTGCAAATGTTTGTTTGGGGGGGTTTGGGTTGAAGTTAAAAGGCACTACTGCAAATGGTGGCTTGAGTGCTTTGGGCTGAAGTAAAAAGGCCTTACTTACTGCAAATGGTGGCTTGGATGCTTTGGGCTGAAGTAAAAAGGCCTTACTTACTGCAAATGGTGGTTTGGCTGCTTTGGGTTGAAGTTAAAAGGCACTACTTACTGCAAATTGTGGCTTGGCTGCTTTGGGTTGATGTTAAAAGGCACTGCTTACTGCAAATGGTGGTTTGGTAGCTTTGAGTTGAAGTTAAAAGGCACTGCAAATGGTGGTGTGGCTGCTTTGGGTAACTTCCTGTTTGCACTGTATAATGATTTTAGACAAAATGCCATCAGTTACGGCTGTGATTTTTGGCCATCTTACTCAGTCCCCCTCCGTTCAGCAAGTGCAGAGGATTCTTCCCATCAATTAAAAATAAAAGTGTTATTAGTGTTTAAAAAATGTTGAGAATCTCTCTCCTGTCAATCACGCCATGAAGGTCACACCTTTTCTGGTGGGAGGGGGAGGGGTTATAACACCCGGCAGTGTGGGTGTGGCTCAGTCTCTGCATGATGGGGGAGCGAGAGGTTACGACTCTGTCTGAGCTGTGAATCAACTGAACACACTGAATGTCTACTGAACTGTGAGTTTGGTGTTTTGTGTGGTTTTATGGTGGTTTTATGGTGGTTTCACCTTGCTTGAAATGGTATGAAACTACATTTGAATGTGGTGGCCTTGCACCCTGCATGAAATGTTATGAAACTGCATTTGAATGTGGTGCCCTTGGATCCAGCTTGAAGTGGTATGAAACTGCACTTGAATTTGGTGGCCTTGCACCCTGCTTGAAGTGGTTGGAAACAGCTCTTGAATTCAGTGGCCTTGCACCCTGCTTGAAGTGGTAGGAAACTGCACTTGAATTTGGTGGCCTTGCACCCCTGCTTGAAGTAGTAGGAAACTGCACGAATTTTGGTGGCCTTGCACCCTGCTCGAACTGGTAAGAAATTGCACTTGAATTTGGTGGCCTTGCACCCTGCTTGAAATGGTAGGAAAATGGATTTGAATTTGGTGGCCTTCCACCCTGCTTGAAATGGAATTTCAAGGAATAGCCATGAGTCAACTGCCAGCCCACCAGCCGTGAGTGAGCTGCCAGCACATCAGGCTTGAGGGACTGAGCTGCCACCCCAAGAACCCATACCAGCGCTCCAGAAAGCCAATATTGGAATTGGTGGAGAGGTGGAATATTGTGTCGGGGGACCAGCCCTCCCATGTGGACATGGGACCCAGCGGGTCCCACTTAGCCTAGTATATATATATATATATATGTTATGATAACAGGACTTTGTATTGTGGGCACTCTAGCAAGATGCATTCCACTCAATATACTAAAGTCAAGAGTCAAGAGTGTTTAATTCTCACATGTTCAAGTAATTCTTATGTACTGCAGCCTTACAGGTCCATTAATGCAAAACACACAAATATATATATATTTATATATATATATATATATATACACATATATATATTTGTGTGTTTTGCATTAATGGACCTGTAAGGCTGCAGTACATAAGAATTACTTGAACATGTGAGAATTAAACACTCTTGACTCTTGACTTTAGTATATTGAGTGGAATGCATCTTGCTAGAGTGCCCACAATACAAAGTCCTGTTATCATAAATAACTGCACCACAATCGCCCAAATATTCTGTTGATATGACAATACGGTCAAGTGTTCTATTTGCTTAATTGTTGGATATTTAAAACATTCCATGGGTCATATGGTACTGGCGAGTTGCTTTACAATTTTATCATTTTTAATTCCAGTGACCTGAGCACAATAAGAGCAGCTGTGAGTCATTTCAAGTAGAAATCCACATAGGTCTTGACCCCAGCAATCCATCAGACCAGAGGGACCATGAAAAATAGGCAACAGTGTAAATAAAGAGAGACGTATTTATTAATTGCCTTTTATGACCTTAGGGTATTCCAATGCACATTACAGGCAATGAGGTAGAGTGTCATAGAGTGTTCTCTGATATATAGTGTTTCAGAAGGAACTGCAGATGCTGGTTTACACCGAAGATAGACACAAAATGCTGGAGTAACTCAGCAAGACAGGCAGCATCTCTGGAGAGAAGTAGTGAGTGACATTTCGGGTTGAGACCCTTCTTCAGTCTGAAGAAGTGTCTTGACCCATCTTCAGTCTGAAAAAGGGTCCCGATCCGAAATGTCGCTCATTCCTTCTCTTCAGAGATGCTGCCTATCTTGCTGAGTTACTCGAGCATTTTGAGTCTATATCTGATATATATTGTCTGTTATAATATGGCAGAAAGATTTTTCACGAGAAAACCTATGTAATAGTGAAAATGATCTTAGACATTCATTCCAAGTTTGCAATTGCCTAGGCCACTGGAACAGACCTGTTCTTCTTTGGAATAGTGCCATCAGTGTTTTTTTAATGCTTACCTGCGAGAGGTGATGTTTCACCCGAAAAACAGCACCTCCACCTATGTGGCACTATGACATCCTACTTCCTGTGTCAACCTAGATTCTTGCGCTGAAGTCATAAGTAATTCTTGGACCGACAACTGTCTGACTCAATGGCCATTGCTACCAGCTGGACCACAGATAATGGGCCGTAGATGATGAAAGACTCATCAATGGGATGTACTTACATTGCTGGATTAGTTTGTGCATTTGAGTGACTTTTCTTGGCACTGAAATACTTAAGATTTTGGCCTCATTAAGCTCGAGAACTATTATTACTAATTTAATTGATATTCTGCCATTTTTATGGGGTTTTAAATTATTCAATGACATTCAACAGGGTCCATCGTTAGTAATAATTCTCTGGTCTTTAAAAAAATATTCTTCTATATATAATTACTTGATCACATAAGTTTCTGCAGCCTTGATATGACATTTAATTCTCACATCCTTCATAAAAATACATTTTCTAAAATTGTGGAAAATGGTCTTGTTGATAAGGTCACATCTTCTGCAAGAACTACCAATTGTTGGTCTACAACTGAAGTATTATACCCTGTGGGATAAATCAGTTTTCATAAGCAAGATAGTTTTAAATCTAAATTGTATCTCTGTCCTATATTCTGTATTTCATTCATTTGAAATGTTTTCATTCCCAGAAGGTTTGACCCAGAAGCTTGATGAAGTAAATCAATCCATCTTTTTGCTCAAACAACCACAATTACCGTAATTGATATGTTAATTGTTTTATAAACTTGTGGATTTTTCATATCACTAAAACCTTTCCTGTTCCTAAAAACTCATTGGCTATGTGTGTCAAATTAAGCCTCACTAAAACAAAGACACTGTAGACTATTTGCACCACAAATAGTCAATTTTCTTTATAATGATATAAAGAGTGTATTTGAAAATGCCACCTTCACGAGGATTTGAGAGTTGGCACAACATGAAGATTCTTGTGAACAAGTACAAATATTTAAGTATATTCTTAATCTTTATGGGAAGTCTTGACTAGGATGAGCTGATAATAAATCTTAGGATCATATGTTTTCCAGCATTTCCAATTATTCTATTGATTTATGTTGGCATTTATTCAAACTTTCAATTCAAAGAGTAAATTTATTTATATACTGTATTCTGTTTATATACCATTTCTGTGCTGCATGACTCTAAATCCCACTTAAAAATCTGTGCAATACAGCTATATCTCTCAATGCTGTCTGACTCAATTTATTAATGAACTAATTGTCTTGTTTTGCAGTTACAGGTCCTCCTCAACATATGAACGCTCAACCTTAGAACAGCCTTTTCTATGAATGAACGATTCAGAGATTGGCAGCATGGCTTTGCTGGCTGCTGAAAACCTGTAGGCATACTCTGTCATGTGGGGACTCAGCACATGGCTGCAATTCTGACTTGCAAGCTGACCAGGCTATGAACAGTACATATAAATGGGACCCTGACGTAACCTGGGAACAATCTGTACATGTTGTGGACATTTAGTAACTGGTGGTCTTTTTTGTAATTAATCTCAGGTCTGTTTTATTGACAAAAAACATAAAACTTATGTAAAAGCGCAAGATGACCACCGAATTGAATTTGAAGTCTTCATCATCATTCAGAAACTCATACATTCTCCATCCACAAATGTTTCCATAACCACATGCGATGTTGGAAATGCTGGAAATTATAAGAAAAAGTGTAGGTGTGTAATATTGTAGGCATATAACCCAAGAGCATATATTCTGGGGAGTACGATGGGAAAAGAGGCCAACAACAAACTGAAAGTAACTTAGAGGCTGTGTTAGGAAAGGCAATAAATAGATATAGGTGGTGTTTAGACCACTAGGCATAGCTAGTTAGAGTAAAGATAAATTCAGAATGATGTAAAGACTAAGGGCAATAAAACTAATAATAAAAACATTCTTTATTACATCCATTTGTCAGGATGTTTTTTAAATTAATTAATTGGAATAATTCATTCAGGAAACAGAAAGTTGAAGGTTACTCCAAGAGAGATAACAAGGGTGGATTTTTACAAAGAAACATAGTTAACATTAATTATTTCAAAAATGTAATATTCTCATGTAACCATTAAAACAGAATATAAAGGGCTGTGGGTGCTGTGGATCTTTGAAGTAAGGGTTCTCAGAATGTTTCCTAGTGTTGAGGCCTTGAATAAACTGATTTCTTTGAGAAACTCGCTTTCCGCTCACTGAGATGGTCTTTGTGCCTGCCCGATCTGACCTGTAATTAAGAGGGCGTCTTGGTCCCACATGAAAGCCAGATTCAGTGGACAGATTAAACATACAATTCCCCACAAAATCATGAAACAAAATCATAGGGAATGGATCCACCTGTTTATCTCCTTTTCTAATCATAATTGGTTTTGTTGATTGTTTCTTGCCTCCAAAAATTGAATTGCATTGAAATAGGTTACACATTACATTTGTAAATTGTTTATCAATATCCATGCATAGTGACAATTTAATTATCAATTTATTTCTAAAAGAATCAGCTTGAGCCAAATCATAAAATATAATAGTAGGAGTATATGCCTTTATTACTGTGCATTTTTTTAATAACGTTCTGAAGAATTTCAATGTTTTCATTATATCCAGAAGTAGCAGACAGATATGGACAATTATCTCACCAGACTGGTGGAAATCTTAATGAAATTAGAGCCGAGCGGTTTTGATTAATTCCTGATACCTTAAGGGTCTGGAGTCAGAGGCCATGAGTACTGTATATTACTTTAGAAAACTAGAAAAGCAGATTACTGTAATGTTAGAAATCTGAAATAAAAGCAAATGCTGGACAGGACATCTAAAAAAAAATACTCAGGACATCAGATGGTGTCTGTGAATAGATAAAATAAATTAATATTTCAGTCCAATTACCTTTCATCAGATTTGGTATAAACCCAGTACATTTTTACCATGGACATCCTATCTCTCTCCATTTCCATCTTACATTTGGATGGCCTGAAGGCTTTTTCTTTCTACCTCCAGCAGTGGCCCAACCGATTGCACTCCTCCACCACTCTTCATCGTCTGCCTAAACATGCTTCCCATCGAACGCCTACTACTTGGGCACCACGCACCTTCTCTTAATCAAAGTGTTGGGAATGGGACTCTACATGGGTCCCAAGTTACAGTATGTCTGCTTCATTATAGTTATATGGGGTTTGAGACATATGGCAATGAGAAGAGAAGGGGTGATGGAATATACATATGTAATTTGCGATCTGCAGTGTACGTATATAGATTTTGTTTGATTGAGATGTGAGCTGTAATGAATTTAACATTCTGAGATTAGTAGTTCATCATATAATGTTATGATATAATGTTATGGTCAGTTAGTCAGTGGATAGTGTATTTTATAGAACTGATAGTGCCTTGGGAGAACTTAGTGAATGAGGCTTATGGAAGGAAAAGCTTAGATTTGTAGAGTTGGCAGCAGATGTTGAACAGTGAGAATGGAGAACAAGAGTATGTCCAGTAAAGGTGGGTTATAGTTGTTTCATAGTGAGATCAACCACGTCGCTATTTGGAGAGCTGGGAATTTGTGGACAGTGTTTGCGTCAGGCCGTAAAGTAGGTGTGAGAGGTAGCAGAGCAAGGCAGTAGGTGGACTTGGTGGAGAAGAAATCATGTCAGTTGGGGGCAGAAAATAAACGTATGACATACGGTATATGTAATTCTTTGTAATTATAGTCCGTGTAAGTGTATCCTGGTATAATGCAAGGTGATGTTTGTGATGTTACAAGCTTAATGATGGGCTACGATAAGTTGGAGATCGGATGCAGGGTGGAGGGTGGAAGGGTGGAGGTGGAGGTGGAGGTGGAGGTGGAGGAGTAGGAGGAGAGGGGAGGGGAGGGGATGAATGAGATCAGATGAGATAAGGGGGGGGTGAAGGGGGTGAGGGGAGATGAAGGGGATGAGTGGGGATGAGGGGGCAGGGGGAGAAATGCCAGAGCCAACTATTGAGCCTTCCCGAGGTGTCAAGAGGCTAACTTAATAAAACACCAGTGAAGGGAGGTGCCCACTTGATAACCCCAATGATATACTTGCATCAACAGGATTTGTTTTATTTTAAGTGCTAGGTAATATGTAGCTAAACTGTTTTTTGCACACAGAGTTATATTGTAAGTTGGTATATTTTGTTAGATAGTTAGATAATACTTTGGATTTGGGCTTGGTTTTCTTAGTTGAGCCCTTATCCTGGAGTTATAGCACAAGTATTTTGTGTTTGAACTATAATTGTTTTTGAGGATGACATTGAAATCACATACAAGGTCTTGTTTTCACTATATTCTTGGGACCCAATCCTAGCATGATCTGAGCCAGTTATATCTATCACTCATTACTCCTGTTGAGTGTGACTGGAGGACCACTTGACCTCTTTGCAAAAACCTAAATTCCCCCTTTATCCCAATACTTCTTAGATGCCGTTCTGAAGCCTCCATTGCAATGTTGTAAAACCAAAGACATGGATCTCTCTTATAACAATCCTTGGCCAGATTGTTTCTAGAATGGAAGCCTGCAGGAGCAGCAATGTACTCCAAGTAACCCTCCAGTCCAGGCAATGTATTGTATCAGTCTGAAGAAGAGTCCTGACCTGAAACTTCACCCATCCATATTCTTCAGAGATGCTGCCTGACCCGTGTTTTCAGAACTTTGTGTCTTTTGTTTGTAAAGCAACATCTGCAGTACCTTGTTTCTACTATACTACCTCATATTTAAGAAGCTCAGCCAATTTTGAATGTTCCAGACTGTTTATATGTGATGCTAAGCATTCATGAAATTATAATAACTTCCAAGACAATAGACCAACCACCTAGTTAAGTTGAGATTAGCGATTCAGCATGGAATCATGGTCTCCTTAGAAATGTGTGGCTCCTGGGAAAATGGTAATGGCAAAACTAGTTCTATCTTACTCACTGGGGACAATTTACAGAAGCCAAACAACCTACAGACCTGCATGTCTTTGGGATGAGAGAGGAAACCGAAGCAGGTTGAAGAAAACCCACACGGTCACAGAGAGAATGTACAAATTATCTTCATCAAAGTGTTGGGAATGGGACTCTACATGGGTCCTAAGTTACAGTATGTCTGCCTGAATGTACAGGCAGCGCCGTTACTCAGGATCGAAATTGGGTCTCTGGTGCTGTAAGACAACAACACTACCACTGTGCCACTGTGATTTCCAAAGATAGTGCCAACTCTGGAGAGGAATGAGAATGTAAATGATCGTGTGCTGGCTGCATTGAAAGATTCTTGATATCCCTGACATTATTGAGGCAGCTGAGCACTTGGTTTTAATATTCATTTCAAGATCCACCAAATCACGTATCTATTCCTCCATTTATTACATTCTTTCATGCATTCAATCCCCATGTAATAAATATCGACATTGAAATAAATTGAAATTTGCAGCTGTTTTTAACGTGCAGTGTTTTCAGACTTTGAGATTTTCATATTCAATGAGCTCTTACCCTACAGAAATTTCATGTGGATATAGGATTGTTGGCTACCAGGTCATTAAATTCAGAGACTTTAATGAAATGTCAGCTTTTATAAATCAAAAATGATGGAAATGCCTTTTAGTTGCTTTATTTCTTCTGTTGCAGCATTGTCTGACTCACTTAACCATTCAGTGAATTCTAAATCACGGATTGAAGCAAAGCTTGAATTGTAAAGTTATCTCCCTGAAGAAATGGTAAGATATTTTATTGCATAAATCCTAATTTCAATTTAATATTTAGTTTCTGAAATTGTGTATATAAATTGTATATAAAAATATAAATATATATATTTTTGTATTTTGGAAGTAATGTCCTTGAAAAGGTCCAGCACCTCTAAAGGTGCTTTAAGTATGTTGTGTACATCTGTTCAAAGTATGTTTTTGTCCTCAAGCTCATAAAATGTCATGCTGCTTAATTCTCATTGAAATCTAGAATAGTCGTGAAAGTGTTTAATTTGCTGGAAATATTTATCTTTGGACACTCTACCATTATAAAAGAAAGACTAGAGTTGGGCATCTCAAGATTCAGGTGGAGGGATTGGGAGCTTGAGTGGAATGTGATCGGTTCCTGCGGATGGGATGTTTTGTTTGTTATATTTAGGAGGTGATTGGAAAATCAGGTTTCCAACCCAAACAGAGAAAAACTGAGGAATATTACAGATTGAAAAGCCTGGTTATGTGAAATTGGTGCATTTTTGTGAAGGGCCAATGCTGTAGACTGCCCACATAGAAGATGAGATGTTGTTCTTCAAGCTTATCTTGGGCTTTAATTGAACATTGTACTAGGGCAAAGATCAAAGTAGGAGTGGGATGGAACATAAAAATGATTGGAAAAATAGTAATATTTAAGAAGGAACTGCAGATGCTGGAACACTCGAAGGTAGACAAAAATGCTGGAGGAACTCAGCGGGTGAGGCAGCATCTATGGAGCGAAGGAATGGAAGACGTTTCGGGTCGAGACCCTTCTTCAGACTGATGAGGGGATGGGGGGGGGGGAAGAAGAAAGGAAGAGGCGGAGACAGTGGGCTGTGGGAGAGCTGGGAAGGGGAGGGGAAAGAGGGAGAAAGCAAGGACTAACTGAAATTGGAGAAGTCAATGTTCATACCGTTGGGGTGTAAACTACTCAAGCGAAATATGAGGTGCTGCTCCTCCAATTTACGGTGGGACTCACTCTGGCCATGGAGGAGGCCCAGGACAGAAAGATCGGATTTGGAATAGGAGGGGGGAGTTGAAGTGCTGAGCCAACGGGAGATCAGGTTGGTTATTGCAAACTGAGCGGAGGTGTTGGGCGAAGCAATCGCCAAGCCTACGCTTGGTCTCACCGATGTAGAGCAGCTGACACCTAGAGTAGTGGAAGCAATAGATGAGGTTGGAGGAGGTGCAAGTGAACCTCTGCAGTTTCAGTCTTATCTTTGCAGATTGAATAGAAGTGGTTTGTGAAGTCTTCAACTAATTTGTGTTTGTTTTCTCCAATGTAAAGGAGTCTACATTGTGATCATCATTTACAATGTACTATACCAAAATAAGTACAAGTGATTCATTGCTTCACCTGGAAGTGTTAAATCACGATAAAGGACAAGGTAAAGGGTCAGGTGATATCTTTCTTGTCTACAAGGATGAACACCACTTATCACTTAATTGTTGGGGTTCACTCTATTAAGAGAGCATCCTGTAACCTGATTCAGCATCATCTTGTTATGCATCAATGAGTTCTATTCAATGAATACAATAATGACATAGGCTTCTTGTGTAGCTGATCCAGGGCTTAACAGAGATGTCATAGGCATTAGTCCTATTTTTCATGTATGCAAATTGCAAGGGGTCTAGATATGGCCATTATCAATATTTCAAAGCACTTCATCATGGTCAACATTAGCGCTACAAGGTGGTAATCATTGAGGCAGGTCACTTCACTTTACATTCAATGGAGATTTTCCTTGAAACAGATAGGGTCTATATAATGCTGAAGTGAGAGGCTAAATATGTGGCAAAGGTGGAGGCCAGTAGATTAGCGCATGATTTCACCTATCTAACGACTCTAGCCAAGCCAGCCATTTTCTGAGTTTACCCTCCAAAAGCAGATTTTGACTACTGCCACTGAAATGTATGGGACAAGAGAGAGATGGAAGTGGCTCGATGGGACTTTGTTTCCCTGTTCTAAAAGGATGTAAAAGACCATAAACTAATGTGGAAAAGATGTTTCATTGCCTGAGATTACCCCCAGATTTCTGCTTGTTGCCCTGGTAGTATTCATGCACTGCCATAGGCGCCTGCCATCTGTCTGATTCAACTGAGCTCTAACTTGTTTTGGAATCCTCTCTTGGCTTCTCTGATAGACTGCCGATGTTTATACTTGGCCTTCTTATTCAGTAGTAGGTCTTCCTTCAGGAAAGCTTCAACCCTGGACTTTGACAGAGAAATGACTCCAACATTCGGTGTAAATCCATTTAGCAGGTGTTGCTTTCACTAAACTGGACCTCATTTGGCACCAGTGGTGGCTGCATTGCCACTCTTAAGTAAGATACTGCCTTTGTCCCTGCATGGCTCATCTCATCCACATCAGAGGCTTTCAACATCCCTTATATTGTGTGACATTTATAAAGGCGAATGTCCAACCTGCATCATTTATCCATTTTCCTGTCGGCTCAACAATTCTTTATCAGCCTCTTATGTTGCTCCAAAATGCATACAGAGTCTCAGCCCTCTTGGCTATACATTGTCTGTTATGTATATTGTCTTGCACTGTATATACAATCTTCTTTTGACAGCCCAACATTGCTAGCCTGGTTTTGGTAAACTTCATAGTCAATTTTATGCTAGTTACATATGTAACAATTATACCAATTATACCAATTATATAATACTGTAGATTGGTTATTGCATGTGAACCAATCACAGTAGTGTAGCACCACTAACTCCACCTTATTATACACTTTATATTAACACCCAGTTCCTATGTTACGTTAGTTATACCAGCGGTCACAATGAACTAACAACCTGCTGTACTGCTATAATTATGCATTATGATTAAAGATGATTTAAACTACAGACCTGTGTCTGATAGCTCATTTACACATACCAACAATTTTACTTCGGAGTCACGTGAGTGATTCCATGAAGAAGCCCGCCAGTCCGCATGCGCATCATTACGTCTGACGTATGCGCAACGACTGACTGGACGGGTGCGTCGCTCCTTCCAGCGGTAAGTTTAAAACGCTCAGGTAAGTGCTTATAATTTATCTGAGGTCGTTGCTCCCGGTTCGGTTACTTTCTTTACAGAGTATCGAACTTGCGGAGACTATGTCCAAGGTGAAGAGGCGGGCCGCAGCGAAGCCGGCTACTGAAGACCGCGGGCCTGCGGGTAGCGGGCAGCCGCTGATTTCGCCTTCAAGGTCGCTGACAGCGGAGCCAGCTGCTACAGACTTGGAACCAACAGAATTATACCAATTATATACACCTTGGCTACACCGATGGGGAGAAAAGCCACCAGAAAGTCTCAGGGCCCTGGACTCGGATGAGTCGGGCCAGGAGGATTCTCCTCCTTTTATGGGCAGTGTTTTTGGCAGACTGACCCAAATGGAGCACCTAATGGAGAGTTTGCTCCAAAGAGATATGCCCCAAAGAAGGGAGCTATTTGAGCCCGGGTATTATGGAGAACCCGTGGCAGCGGCACCTGTTTCAGGGCTGCATAATGTTTCCCTCTCTGAGGAGGGGAGCGTACGAGGCCAGTTTTATACTGACTCCATTTATGGAGGCACAGCTGGGGGAGCATGCATCAACGCATGAGGGGCTAACCCCGGGAGTACCCCCCCCCCCCATGGCATCCTAATTTGCCATTATTTGGAGTTGACCATGAACATTAATTATATGGCCTCTCACCAACTCCAAGATCAGGTCATGTCCAAATAGCTTACCCAAGAAAACTGTGCCTTATTGAATGTCCCGGCAGTGAATCGCTCCATCTGGGGACACATTGGAGGGGGCGTTATAGCCCAGGAGGTATAATTTCAAAATATCTTAAAATTACTTGCCTCCGGCCTCACGGCCTTTGCCATGAGGGATGGATGGGGGGCCCTTCTCTGATGTTCAGCAGGACGGATTGGCATTAATGTGAAATGCACATTTTGAGATCAATTCCCTTCGTAAGAATGCCATCTGCCCTGCTCTGAACCCTAAATTTGCAGGTCTGTGCAAGACCGGGAACGTCCAGTCACCTAATCTCCTGTTCGGGGAAGACCGGCCTAAACAGCTCAGGGTGCTGGATGATGAGGCTAAAATGGTTGGCCTTATGAAGGCCCCAACACCTTCCAAGATTTCAGCCTTCCGGCAGTACCCCTACCTTCCTCTCTACACCAGACAGTTCGCCGGATATGGTGGGCAACATGAACATCAGGCACGAGGGCTTTTATAGGGCAGGACCCAAGCCAGGCCATGTTCAAGATGCGTGGATGGCGCCCTCCAACAGCCCTACCCCCCAGACCTCGGGGGCAGGTCAACATCTTACCGCCGATAGCCACTGAGGTAAGTGAGTCTGGTTGTTTGTGTAACACATTTTCGATGGATCAGTTACAAATTGGGGGGAGATTACAATTTTTCTTACATGAATGGCATTGGATAACATCTGACCCGTTTTATCCGACGCAGTATACAAGGTTTCGAAATTGAGTTATTTTCCAATTCGCCTCCACCCACACAGCATACACCGAGCCGCACTTTTATTCCTTCGCAATATGAGTGTGCGAATGTACAAGCTGAAATGGTATCTTTATTCAAGAAAGGGGTAATTGAGAAGTCGAGTCATGAGTCTCGCCAATTTGTGTCCAATGTATTTACTAGGCAAAAGAAGGGTGGAGGATGCCAAATCATCCTGATTTGATTGAGCTTAACACCTTTATGCAGTATAAACACTTCAAAATGGAAAGCATTGTTACTGCCAGACAACTGCCAAAAGATGCTTACTATTCAGTGGCCATTCATGAAGACCACAGGAGATATTTGAAGTTTAGCTGGATGGAGCGATTGTGGCAGTTTAAAGCATTGCCTAATGGGTTAACCTCAGCCCCCAGACTATTCACAAAATTGCTAAAACCAGGACTGGCTACTCAGGGCACAGAATCATATAGTCCATGGCATATTTGAATGACATCTTAATCATTGGGAAAATTATGGAATTAGCTGCATTATCTGTGTCAGCTACCAAACGCATATTTGAAAGACTGAGGTTCCTAATCCATCCAGAAGTCTATATTGGTAACATCTTGAGTAATTGATTATTTGGGATTCACCATTAACTCAGCTCACATGTCAGTGATTCTGCCTTGTGGCAAGCAATTAGATTTAATTGAAGCCTGCAGAAACCTCATTGTTAAGAACAAACCTTCGATTAGACATGTGGCTAGTATAATTTACAAATTAGTGGTTGCTTTCCCAGCTGCTCAGTTCGGGCCTTTGCACTACCAAAACTTACAACGTGCAAAGGAGCAGGCACTCAAACTTCATAGCGGTCACTTTGATAGACCCATGCAGTTGGCAGCTGAAGTCATTGCTGAGTTACAATGGTGGGTGACCAATATTCGGTTTTGCTTTAGTACTATTTTACTTCGGAGTCACATGAGTGACTTTGTGAAGTCAAGTAGCCCCGCTGCAGCGGCCGGCACCGACTCACCACCGGCACAGTCTGCCAGATCGTGGACTGGTGAGAAATCAACACGGAAGTCGGGAAGCCCCGCAGGAGCAGCCGGCACCAACTCACCACCGACACAGTCCTTCAGATCGCGGGCCGGTGGTAGTACATACAAGTCGTGTGGCCCCGCAGTAGCAGCTGGCAGCGACTTTGCATCGCATCAGTCCCGTATGACCGGGACTGGCGGCAAGCCCGCGCGAATGTCGGGGAAGCCCCGCTGAGGCGGCTGGCACCGACTCATCACCGCTGCTGTCGTACCAGACAGGCGGATACACCAGCAGGAAGTTGAGTAGCCCCGCAGGAGCGGCTGGCACCAACACTTCACCGCTTCAGTCCGGTAGACCGCGGACAAGCGGCAAATCCGCGCGGGAATCATGTAGCCCCGAAGGAGCGGCAGGCAGCGACTACCTACCTATGTTCCTGAGACATCACCTCGACGAGGTGCGGACCGATGATAGAAGCCCCAGTTGTTCATCAGAACTTGGGGAAGTCGACTTGCCGTCCGCAGATAGCGGCGGCGGTCGCATGGCTCGTATGGAGCGAAAGCAGCTGCTCGAACGGGACCTTCTCCATCAAGAGCATGTGTCCCTAGGATCTAGGAGAGACACAGCAGAACCACCTAATATCTCTCCCTCATCAACAGGGAGTGCCAGAAGTCAGCCGTTAGCTGACTTTGAAGAGGGGTTGGCACAAGAACTGATGTTGCCAGAGATGCCTGAAGAGGAACTACTGGAAGTAGTGTCAAAATTCGCCCAACCAGCACAATCAGGGCAACCTCTTCAGCCCAAACTAGCGGCCAGCATCAATTACTTAACCACTCAACAGCTGCAGGAACAGGTGCTTACGGAGGCAACAAACATGTACAAAGCTCCGGGTAATTGTGTGTCGCTCAATGTCCCGACCGTCAACACACCCATCTGGGGTAACATCAGTCCTGGGATCAGGGACCAGGAATTAAAAATACAGAAAATCATGAAATTGTTGACCTCAGGCGTTACTGCCTTTGCCAGATCCATAGACAGGGCGGACATGATGGAGGAGCAGCAGGATGCACTAGCGTTGCTGTACAATACACAATATGAAATAAACTGCTTTCGCAAGAGTTCCATCCGCCCAACTCACAACCGAAAATTCACGGGTTTGTGCAAAGCCTCTGCTACGCCGCCACCGAGACAGCTGTTTGGTGAAGACCTGCCAAAACAGGTAAAAGACCTGGACGAGGAGGCAAAAGCGGTCGGGTGGATGAAACCACCATCCTCGAGCAGGCCACTGGCGTATCGCAGAGAGCATCCTTATTCAACATCTAACAGGCCTCGAGTTCAACCGGACAGGGCAACCAGAACCTATCCACCGGTCGCACCCTATCAACAAAAGCCTTTTTTAGGACAGGGCCCACAGCGACCAGCTTGGAAGATGCACCAACCCCACATCCCAGCAACACAATGAACCACAAAAGGCCAGAACATCAAGCCCCGCCGGTAACCGTGGAGGTAAGGGGGTCTGGTTCTCTTGGAAGTGCTGCATGTATAACCTCACAAGTAGGAGGGAGGTTGCTTACATTCTGGGATGCATGGGGTTCTGATTGTCACTATCCCAGGGAACAAAGCAACAGACATAATAGAGGCATGTAACAGCCTTGCCTGCGCCAGGAAACCGACTATTAGACATGCTGCTAAGGTGATTGGGAAGCTTGTAGCTACATTCCAGCTGCACAATTTGGGCCGTTACACTATCAAAACTTGCAAAGAGCAAAATTCTCAGCATTAAAAGAGAATGCTGGACATTTTGACAGGCCTATGCAGCTGCCAAACAAGGCAAAAATTGAGCTACAATGGTAGATTAGCAATGTTTGTGATCGTTTTAATTTCATCATTATATCAAACCCATCAGTCGTGTTACAAACCGACGCAAGCGCCCAGGGCTGGGAAGCAACCGACAACACTTCCAGTTGTGGTGGCTGATGGGATTTGCACGAGTCTACTCTTCTTCAATCACAAGGTATAAACTATTTGGAAATGCTGGGAGCCTGTCACGGGCTGCGGGCTTACTGCACTAATCTGAATCATACACATGTCCGTCTGCAAATAGATAATACCACTGTGGTGGCATATTTAAACCATATGGGTGGCATCAGATACCAACATATGTCTCTTGGCGATGGACGCGTTCTCGCTACATTGGGGAAAATGTTTTTTCTATGCATTCTGCCTCATCAGTCTGGTATTGCAGAAAATTCAACTAGATTCTGCAACGGGTATACTGATAATACCCGACTGGCCCACACAACCATGGTGCAAGGTGGTCCTCAACATGATAAAAGAACCATGGGCACAGGTTACGATGTCCGAATTTGGTGACCAATCCCATAACAGGGGAAAATAAACCGTGCCATGGTCATCTGAACCTGTTGGCTTGCAGGTTCTGAAGAGGCCACTACTGGAATTCGGGCTGTCATCAAGAACCATGGACATCGTAACAGCATCGTGCAGAGAGTCCACAAGGAAGCAGTACCCCACCCATATAAGGAAATGGGAGGCCTTCTGTAGTCGGACCAAGACCACCTACAACTCAGCTATGATCTCTAATGTGCTGGAATTCCTCGCGGGCATTCATTATGATGAGGCCCTTAGTACAGTGCCATAAACAGTGCCAGGAGTGCGCTGTCATCCTATCTCAACATTGGAGTGGGATCTCACCAGCTGATACCCAAACTAATGAGGGGTATATTCAATTCCAACCCTCCCCGACCACGATATAATATTACCTGGGATATAGGGGTGGTGTTGACCCTACTCAGGAGGGAGCTGGTCGCCTATGACGGATTACCACTGGACAAACTCACCTTCAAAGTGGTGATGTTAATGGCACTGACCATGGCACAACGGGAACTAAAATTGGATAGAATGGTCTCGACCCCCAATAAAGTGACTTTCTTTATAGATGAGTTGCTTAAACAACACAGACCTGGTACTACAGGACTGAAATTGGAATTCCGAGCATATCCCGTTGATATCCCGTTGGCTCTTGTGGCTAAGGGGATCAGAGGGTATGGAGAGAAGGCAGGAATGGGATATTGAGTTGGATGATCAGCCATGATCATATTGAATGACGGTGCAGGCTCGAAGGGCTGAATGGCCTACTCCTGCACCTAATCTCTATATTTCTATGTTTTTATGTAAGACTCTGTATAGCCGCCTATATCCGACATTATATTAATGTCACACACACCATCAGGAATATGGAGACGGTTCTATTTATCAGCCAAAAAAACCCACATCACAGGATGACGGTGCAGACTATCTCCAGGTGGCTCAGGATGGTATTGGGTGCAGCAGTTATAGAGACTAACATTTTTAAATCTCATTCTACCAGGGCTGCTTCCACATTAGTGGCGAGGACCATGGAGGTACCCATGGATCATGTCCTCGCAACAGCGGGCTGGGCCAGTGAAAATACATTTCTGCGGTTTTATAACAAACCTGTGGCCGCTCCCGCAACGTTTGCGGAGTCAGTTTTAAGTGCTGTTCAGTAAATGTTTGTCCCCGAATTCAGGGGTTTATTGTTTGTATTAACAAATACGTTATTATTTTTCAGCTTGTTCAAGTCTGAAATACGTTAACATACTTCCTCTGTCAGTAATTCGGCAGTGTGTGAGCATGGACGTGGTCTAGGGCATGGAATCACAGAGCTTTGAAATCTTCACAAAGTCACTCACGTGACTCTGAAGTAAAATATTAAGGTTAAACGAGAACTTACCAGTTTGAAGTTTGATCCTTATTTTATGAGGAGTTACGATGAGGGATTTTGTGCCCTCCGCTCCCAACCCTCTATCATAAGGTCAACTGGTATATTATAGTCTCTTAAATCTTACTATCTTCAGTCATTGTTGTCATCTATGATTCCACACCGCTGCTTTGAAGAATGTCGCGCATGCGTGCTGGCGGGGTCTTCACGAAATCCCTCATCGTAATCCTCATAAAATAAGGATCAAACTTCAAACTGGTAAGTTCTCATTTAATCTTACAATTTTAGTTGATACACCATCAGTTATCCTGCAAACTGATGCCAGTGCTCTAGATTGGGGTGCTACCAACAGCGTCTCAAGCTGCGGTGGCAGATGGAATCTGCAGGAATCATCGATGGTTCAGTCACATGGTATGAACTACCTAGAGTTGTTGGGATCACTCTATGGGTTAAAGGCTTATTGTGCCAATATGCATCATGTGCAACCGCAAGAAATGCAACACTTGTCCCTTCACCTCCCCCCTCCACTCCTTTCAGGGACCCAAGCAGTCCTTCCAGGTCCGACAGAGGTTCACCTGCACCTCCTCCAACCTCATCTACTGCATCCGCTGCTCCAGATGCCAGATGATCTATATCGGTGAGACCAAGCGGAGGCTTGGCGATCGCTTCGCCGAACACCTCCGCTCGGTCCGCAATAACCAACCCGACCTCCCCGGTGGCTCAGCACTTCAACTTCCCCTCCCATTCCACATCCGACCTCTCGGTCCTGGGCCTCCTCCACAGCCAGAGTGAGCAACACCGTACGCTGGAGGAACAGCACCTCATATTCCGCTTGGGGAGTCTGCATCCTTTGGGCTTGAATATTGAATTTTCTCAATTCTGTTAACCCTTGCTGTCTCCTCCCCTTCCCACCTCTCCCTCAGCCCTCGGGCCCTGGCATTCCCTCTATCTCTATCTCCCTCCCCCACCCCAGTCGCACCAGCTTCTCATTTTCACACCACAAACAGCTTACAATGGCTTGTTCCCTTTATCACCGATACTTTTTTGCATATCTTTCACTCATTGTTCCTTATCTCTCCACATCACCGTCTATATCTCTCGTTTCCCTGATCCCTGACCAGTCTGAAGAAGGGTCTCGACCCGAAACGTCGCCTATCTCCTTCGCTCCTTAGATGCTGCTGCACCCGCTGAGTTTTCTCCAGCTTTTTGTGTACCCTGCATCATGTGCATGTTCAACTTCAGGTTGACAACACTACAGCAGTGGCATACATTAATCACATGGGTGGAAGTAAGTGTTTCCTGTGATTGTCTAACCTCATTTGGCACTGGTGTATTACGAGAAACATCTGGGTTTCAGCTATCTACTACCAGGTAGATATAACATGATGGCAGACATTAGGTCATGAGAATTCAATGACAACAAAGAATGGATGTTGAATCATGAAGTTGTTAACGACATTGTCGTTCAGTATGGTGCAACGGACATTGATCGGTTTGCATCTAGACTAAATCATCAGTTACCAAATTACGTTTCATGGGAACCAGACCCAGGGGCAGTAGCAGTAGATGCTTTCTCGTTGCACTGGGGTGGGAAGTTCTTGTATGTGTTTCCCCCTTTTTGCCTCATCAGTCGATGCTTGGCCAAGATCAAGCAGGACACCGCCTCTGGTATATTGGTAGTACCAGACTGGCCTACTCAGCCTTGGTTCCCACTCGTCCTAGCCATGATTACACAGCCGTTTATGACTGCCCAAAAAGCAGAAATCTGCTGCTACATCCTGTGACAGGGGAAAGCCACCCTCTTCATGACCGAATACATTTATTGGTTTGCAGATTCTGAGGAGACTATTCCTGGGGCTCGGACTTTCAGATCGTACGGTAGATGTGATCACTGCGGCCTGGAGGAAGAGCAGCCAGATACCGTACATCGCTCATATAAGGAAATGGGAAATGTACTGCTCTCTCTCGAATATTTCGTATGACACGGTTTCCATTACGGATGTTTTGGATTCTTTCTACACTGTTCTACGATCAGAAACTCAGTTACAGCACCATTAATAGTGCTAGGAGCGCTTTGTCATCTTACTTATGGCTAGGGTCAAGGAAGCACACTGTCGGACCTCATCCCTTAATAACCAGATTTGTGAAGGGCATTTTTAACTCTACTCCCCCTCAGCCCAGATATTCACAGATATGTCCTTACGCTGCTCCATCAGTGGGCACCAGCTTCATCTCTGTCTCTGCCTAATCTCACACTTAAGGTATTCATGCTCATGGCGCTGGTCTCAGCGCAACGTGACCAGACATTAAATAAACTTAGACTGGACAGCATGGTAACATCTTTTGACAACATCACCTTTTTTGTTGATCATCTTATAAAGCAGAGCAGACCAGGGATGTTGGGGCTCAAATTAAGTTTTATGGCTTACCCCTTAGACCAACGGTTTTGTGTGGTAGCTCACATACCTCAATACATAAAGGTCACTAAGAGCCTCAGAGGCACGGAATTATCCTTATTCATCAGCCACACCAAACCTCATAGGAAGGTTACCGTGCAGACCATTTCTAGATGGATAAAACAGGTTCTGGCACGTGCAGGGGTGGACACTGACATTTTCATTCTCATTCAACCTCATTCCAATAGGGCTGCATCTACATCAGCAGCGAGAGATATGGACGTCCCTCTCGACCACATTCTAGCGGCTGCAGGATGGTCTAATGAACTGACGTACCAAAGGTTTTATAACAAACCTATCGCCAGACCGGGGACTTTTACTAATTCTGTTTTAGGTCCTGTTTTATAGTTTCCCCCTGGGTGAGAGGGGTCACTATTATTTTTCTTTTATTATTAAAGCATCAGTATTTTTATCTGTGACATGTTTGAATGTATTAATTATTCTCACTCATCCTGGTTAACTGATACAGTGTGTGACGCATGGACTCGTTTCCATGGCATGAAATCACAGAGCTTCAAAATCTTCATGGAATCACTCACGTGACTCCGAAGTAAAATAGTAAGATTAAACGAGAACTTACCAGTTTGAAGTTTGATCTTTATTTTATGAGGAGTTACGATGAGCGATTACGTGCCCTCCACTACCAACCTTCATATCATAAAGGTCATCTGGTAGTTCTAGTCTTCTCTAATCTTACTATGTCACTTTAACTACTGTTATCTGTGATTTCACACTGCTGCTTTGAAGATTGACGTGCATGCGGACTGGCGGGCTTCTTCACGCAATCCTTCATCGTAACTCCTCATAAAATAAAGATCAAACTTCAAACTGATAAGTTCTCATTAAATCTTACTATTATATGTGTAGATTATGCAACTATTCCTAAAAATGTACACACCCCATTTCTACCTCTGAAGGGGGGTCTCAACGTGAAATGTCACCTATTCCATTTTTTCAGAGATGCTGCCTGACCTGTTGAGTTACTCCAGCATTTTGTGGGTAGACAAAAATGCAAGAGAAACTCAGCGGGTGAGGCAGCATCTATGGAGCGAAGGAATAGATGACGTTTCGGGTTGGGATCCTTTTTCAGACACCAGCATTTTGTGTCCATCTTCCATTCCTACCTAAACCCGATATGGATATCATGCCACTAGATATTACTTCAGGCATGACTATGCATTAGCACGTCAGATTTCACAGATATCAGTCCCTTTTTTTAAACAAAGGCTTCACTCAGATATTCAATAAACATTGTGCTGCATAACAGAACGTCTTGGCCAATACCTTTAAGCTTTCAGATTGACATTAAAGTTCTCATCACAATAATATCCAGCACATTATAGCTTCAAACAATTTTTCAAACTGGTTAAGTGGCTCCTTAAGATATTGATCTCTGCGGCTAAATAGCAAGTCATGATTTCAGTGTACGTATTGCTGTAGTGAACAATTTACAAATACTTTTTGAAGCCACATTTCCCCAGACAGGAAAGAGATAATGGAAAATATGACTGCAGGCTTTCAAGATTTTAAAAAGTAGATTCCTCATATTTTTCATTATTAAAGACTGTGATTAGATTCTGTCACAGGTCAGGATTTTGTAACTGCTCATGCTGGTAGTTTACGTTGCTTTTTACCATGATATAAAAATAGTTTTTCCATGGCTTGTGAGCCTTGTTTTGCTTCATATTTTGATTACTAAATTTTATTGTATTTCTCCTACTGAAAACAGAGGCAGAAATAACTGATCAGGACTGCATAACTACTAACATGCCAACTTAAATTGATACATTGTTTGGTGAATACTTGAGATGAAATTGGGCAACCATGCAAGGCAGTGATAGTGAATCAGCAGTTAGTTTTCCATCCTTCTCTTTTTTAAGGACTAAATCTGCATTAAAATGGACTGCTGAGCTACTATTGTAATTCCCGCGTCACTCGGACCACACTAGAATGTTTCATTTTTCGAGGGAGCCGCGCACCTGAGGGAGTGCAAGCAGGAATCACAGAACCACCTGGATATCGTCAGCATGAAGCTACCTAGATCTCAAAGCTGGTCTTCTATTTAGCATTATTCATTATGAATGAAATGGCATTTGCCAAGCTGATGCATGATCAGCCCCCCCTCCTTATATGCCATTGTAGAACATATAGAATACCCTTAATTAACACTAATACATGGAGTGCCTGATCAGATGGATGGATGGGAGAGGATTGTGCTTTGGTCAGGTGGACAGAACAAGCAATTTATGTTGCATACTATGAAGAATTCCAGTTGCAGGATGCAATCGAAATTAATTGGGAATGTGTTGGTAGGTGTCTATTATGCTCTATTGTTGCATGAATTGGTAAGATCTATAATGCTTGGCAGCACTAGCTACCACATTGGAGACCCTCAGATTATCTTTGATCAAACTTTACTAGCTTTATCTTGCACTAAACATATTATTCACATTATTCCCTTTATTATGTCAGTACACTGTGGGTGGTTCGATTGTAATCATGTATTGTCTCTCTGCTGGCAGGTTAGCAGATAACAAAAGCTTTTCACTGCACCTCAGTACATGTGACAATAAACTAAAAACAAGCTCAAGATGCATTATGATTGGAATTAATTGCTTTATGTCTTGTTTGCGAATTATGGTGTGGATGCTGAGCATGGAGATCCGCCTGGTAGATATCCTCCTTCCTCCTGCTGCTCTTGCATCTGGCAATCTTTAGGTTCTGCCTCCTGTTCCTTGTGCTCTAGGATTTCTTGCTTAACTTTCCCCATTGCTGGCCGCGGAAGTTTCTTTGCCAGATTTTGCAGCTGGAAGTCCCTGTACCTGCTTCACATTGACTAAAGAGATCCCGAGACTCAGGCAGGTAACAAAATGGCATTTTGAAAAGACCAATATTATTTACCACACTTGTATGCATCTTGTTCTCTCTGTATCCAGTTGCTGTGTTCGGAGAGCAACAACTCTGCGGAGACAGAGAAGCGTAGTTTTGCCCCCCCCCCCCCCCTCAGGATTGATCGCCCAGGTAGTGCAGGCTGCTGAATTATCTGGCAGTAGGGTCTCCTTTATTAACATGTGACTCCTGGGAATATGGCAATGCGTTCTTACCAAGACTTGGCACCACCTACATATCTGGTGAGTCAAGGAACTTTCATGGGTTTGTAAAGGCTGCTGTCATAGGAAGTCAGCATTGCTGTTCTTTGAAATATATTGAAATGGTTTGCAATTATTTCTGGTCTCCAAATGTCAACTGAGTATCTCTTTTTAATTAGTGAGATAAAACAAAAAAGTGGACTGGATAAGCCCAAATTTTATGGGGATTGATTCACAAAGGTACTAAATTGCAATTCTTCTCCAGTTTTTGGAGGAACTTGGCAGATAATCCGTTCATATAAGGGAGTTTGTATAAATAGCGGTGTTCATAGGTTATATAGGAGCAGAATTAGGCCATTCTACTCCGACATTCAATCATGGCTGATCTATCTTTCTCTCTCAACTCCAAACCCCTTACACCCGTCATGGGTTTGCATAAGTGGTAGAAGCAGGCCAACTCCCAAACCAGCCATTTAGCTGTCTCATCTGGGGAACGGTTTGGTTCCTACATTGGTGTCATCAGCCACCTCAACGCCAATAGTGAAATTAAGCCTTCCTCGATTCCAGACAGGGTGGGGAAGGGGTGGTAGAGGAAGATGATGTAGAAAAAAAGAAGAAAAGAAAAATACATAGATTACATAATGATTTCCTATGAGATGTTAAATGGCCAGCTCAACATAGATTACAAGACCTACACCAAACCCAAACCAATCAGGAGCAGACGAAGGCATTCGATCCAGTTTGTGATTCCAGCTACCAAGACAGATGTGTACAGCAATTCGTTCTTCCCCTGCACAATTAAAGCATGGAATAATCTCCACCCTACTATAGTTACCCAACCAGATACAACTAAATTTAAGGTAGCTCTTTCTTTCCAAAAACCCTTACTGGCTTAAGTCCTTCCTCCACCACCTCCAGTTTAAATTCCATGTGGAATATTTTGGAGGACCAAGAAACCAAGAACCAAGAGATCCTCTCTTGCTTATCCTCCAACAAGTGCAGTGATAATATTATCAAAATAAATTAGTTCCTATTACATATTTACTACTGTGCAGGATACTGTTTACAGAAAAGTTTGTTTATTAATAACCATAGACTGAAAGCTAAAGGACATCATTGTCACATTCTGTGTTAATTAATGAATGTATGCATGCATGTGGCAAAGACTTGACACATTTTTCTTTCACATTTGACTCTAGAACTTCATGCGAACTCCATCCAGCCTAATTTCTCTCCAAATTACACAAACTGCATACTTTGAAATTTAATCAGATTATCAAACTGAAAATTATAGCACAAATCTTCCTGAATCTTATTGATTCATTAGGTCTGCCATGTTAAATGACTACACTCAATTGCATCAGATGACAGATGATCTTTATCTTCCTCTTTATGGACTGACCTCATTTTCTGGGTAACCTAAGATCTTAGCATCAGCTGTTCTGGATGCTAATTGTAACCTTGAATGATTTTAGACTGCAGAATGTTAAGATGGAACTGATGAAGTAGGCAAGATGTTTATTAACATGAGGGTGATCCATACAAAATATTTTCTATCTTATAGTTTAATCTTGATTTAAGGAAAGACGAAAAAAACAGAGAAGGTATCAAAATGTACAGTTTTCAACTGGTTGGAAAAAATATTATATTCTCTCCTGTTTCCATTTTAGCCATCATGTGTATTAAGTCCCAATATTTGAGTGTGTGTGTATATAAAATTTAAGATGCAATGGTTTAACATGGTACCTTGAGAAGCATGTGTCCCAAAGTAAAGAGAATTGTCAAAGTAAATTACAACAGAAAGGAATATATAACATTTAGAAAACTAGAGAAGACTTGCAGAATTAATTAATTGGTTCAAAAAGCTTCCAAACATTTCCTTTCACTGTATTGTAAGATTTAATATCAAATATATTTAGTATATCACATATTGAGAGTGTATACATCTTTAGGAACCAATGTGTGCCATGTGCTATGATTGTAGTTACATTATTGTAACAGCCACTGCAGTTAGTTGAGTGTGGTCCACCTTCAATAAAGGGTTGTTGCTTAAAAGCTTAATTCTTGCTATCTGAGTTACTAAATAGCAAAGTAGAAAAAGCTATATGTTGTATATTCAAGAGGGCTGGGAATGTTCTGTTGTCATATGTATGAGAAACTGAACGTTTTACTTGCTGCAGCTTTAGAGACACATTAATGCAACAACACAACAAATACATTTACAATAATTAATAATACAATAAATGTTAGTAATATGAGGTAACCAGACCATAATAGTACAAACCAATTTATGCAATGTTTTCAAGAGAGTTAGATTTAGCTCTTAGGACTAAGGGAATCAATGGATATGGGGGAAAGTGCCAGAATGGGGTACAGATTTTGGATAATCAGCCATGATCATATTGATTACCGAAGGGCCAAATGGCTACTCCTGCATCTATTTTCTAGGTTTCTACACAACCTAAACAAATTCCCCAAAAGATTGTGGCTGAGGTACAATTATGTTTAGGGTTGTGGTTCAAGAGCCTGATGGTTGATGGGAAGAATCTGCTCTTGAACTTGGAGATCATGGTGTTACATCTGGGAACTTTCTATTTAAGGAAATAATAAGGTTTGCGGGACAAGAAAACAAGGTTCTCTAAATAGACTGGTGATGATGGACAAGCAATAGATGTTTTGGAGGCATGCTGGTGAGCTGGGAAAAATTGAGAAAATATAGCCATTTGTTATGTCAAGACAGAGATGTTTGTGATTTACAATGAGTTTGTAAAGGTTTTGGGTGAATATAGAGAATAGAATAACTAAATATGAAAAGTGGATAGTGATACTACTGCTTGGAGTGGGTCTGGCAACTAATGCACCAGTGCATCTTAATTCTCCAAACATGGATGAGATCTCTTGCAAACGTGTTTATTATAATAATAACTATCAAGATATTTTTTAAAGTAGTACCTTCAGAGGTTTGCATGGGCCACATAATTGGTATGTGCAATCAGCGACTGGAATAAATGGTTAATAATCACAGAGTCAGGTTAAAGTTTAGGACAAATTCATTATTATTTTAGATCAAGGGTTGCGGGATCAGTTGTAGTAAGGATTGATTGATGAGATAATTTTGGACAGAGCCTGCTTCAACTGAAGGGCTTAATGTTGAAGGGGGACTTTCAGGTAGACTTTTCATGGAAATTCATTAAAGAAAAGTGTAATACAGTTTTGTTGAGACATAAACCGGGAACTCAGTAAAAATCTGTGGCTTTGTGAGAGACTAGTTTACTCGAAGATGTTCTATGATTACTGGATAAAGGGGATATACTATACTGATTTTCGGAAGACGGTTAATAAGATTCCACAAGAAAGGTTATTGCTGAAAGTAAAAACTCAGAAAATAATACCCAGGCCTGGATAGTAAATTGACTGACTAACAAGTAACAAAGTGTAACAATAGGTATTTACCGAAAACTGACACAAAATGTTGGCAGCATCTCTGGAGAGAAAGAATGGGTGACATTTCAGGTCGAGACCCTTCTTCAGATTGAGAGTCAGAGAGAGGGAGACATAGATATATGGAAGGGTAAGGTGTAAGAACACAGATCAAAGCAGACAATGATAATGTAAATGTAGAATGGCTCCTTGTTAGCTGAGGGAAAGGTGACAAGGAGCCAAATACTCAGTAAAATGTAATCAGGAGGATAGTCGGAGAACTAGGATGGGGGGGGGGGGGGGGGGGGGGGGGGGGGGGGGGAGAGAGAGAGAGAGAGAGAGAGAGAGAAAGCAAGGGTTACTTGAAGTTAGAGAAATCAATATTCGTACTGCTGGGTTGTAAGCTACCCAAACAAATTATAAGGTGTTGTTCCTCCAATTTGCATTTGGCCTCACTCTGAGAGTGGAGGAGGCCCTGGACAGAAAGGTCAGTATGGGAATGGGAGGCCTCCCGGTGGTCGCAGTTCAGAGAAGATTTACTGGACTAATAATTGGAATGGGTACGTTGATCTGACAGAGTGCATGTGGAGAGTGTGCTTCTTTTTGTAGGAGAATCTAAAACTCAGGGACACCATTTTAAAATAATGCGTTACCAATTTAAGCAAGGATGAGGTGGCTTTTATTCCTCTTCTCAGAAGATTGTGAATCATTGGAACTGTCTCGTACAGATTAATAATTAATCTCTTTCAGAAACTTTATGGAAGTATATACATATAACATTCATAGAGATACCCTGTTGTTTACATGCGTCATCTCTTCAATAAAATACAATCAGGCTCATTAGGTACGATCTGCCTTTTACAAATTTATGCTAGTTAATTAAAATTGGTCAAGGTGTGAAGTGTCTGTATTATTAATAATGGCCATTAAAAAGTTTGAAACATCAAATATCAAGCTAATTGGTCTTCCCCTCACAAACTTTTCCAAACTAAATGAATAGTATCTGAATCAAGAAAAATGTGGAAGATTATGGATCAAACATCCAGAAAGACCAAGAGGGGAATCTTGTGTATTTTCCATTCTTTGCTGTATTATTTCACTCATTATTGTTTTGCTTATGCTCATTTTGGTAATTTTTCCTTACTTGGCATCCAAGATGTCCAGAATACTCTTCCTCTCCTGTAAATACTGGTAAAATGCCTTTACCCTACTTTCACTTACTTAATACTATTTTCTTTTTGGACCAATGTTTCTGGTCAGCTTGAGAGCCCATTGTGATTGGTGCACTATGAGAGGCATTGTGACATCATCACTGGACGCTCTCTGAGAAAGCGGTTTTGGCTTTTTTTTAACTTTAAATCAAGAATAACTTCAGAATTATAGGTTGGAATGCGATGGGAAGATGTTTATTGCTTCGATGGGAAAAATGTGAGTAGAATATGAAAAAATGGGAAGGATGTGACCTAGCATTTGGAAAAAGATAGGAAAAAGCAGAGTAGTGACACAAAGAGTTTTAGTAATATAGATGTGTTAATATTCTCCGGTTTGGTTTATGTGGGGGGTGTGAGAGGGGGTCATGGGAAACTTTTTTTCAATCTCTTACTTTGCTGGAGATGCGATTGTTTTCCGGATCGTATCTCTAGTCGCTCTGTGGCCTACCATCATGGAGCTGGAGGCCTTGCTCGAGACTGACTTTGAGCCCCACTGTGGGGCCGTGGACTTACCATCAGAACCTACAATCCATTGCCTGGGAGCGATGCTGTAACCACGGCCTGCGGATTTCGACATCGAAGAGCTCGCAATCTCGGGTAATGTATGTCGGGAAGCTCCAAGTCACAAGAGGTTCGGCCAGTCCTGACCCGGGGTCCGATCGCCTGGCGTGGGGAAGCTGAGATCCACCCATTGCGGGATCTTGATCGCCCCGATGCAGGGGGCCTGACCACCGGCTACAGGAGCCAAGATCATCCCATCAACGGAAGGTTCAAGCGCCCCAACCGCAGGAGAACAAAGAAGGGAAGAGATTGAACTTTTTTATTTGCCTTCCATCACAGTGAGGAATGTGGAGGAGTCACTGTGATGGATGTTCATGTTAAAATGTATTTTGTGTGTTTTGTTGTGTTTTATTGGTATGACTGTATGGCAAATCAATTTCTCGCATGTTGCAAAGCATACTTGGCTAATAAATTATGATTACGATTATGATCTTTCCGCATGAATTTCCTTTGTTGTCCCTTCCCGTTATACTCATTCTCTATTGTGCAAACAGAGGTTTTGCATGTAAGGATAACAACACATATTAACACACTCAATTATTTTGATAATATCTCCTACAGATCTTCCATGATTTTACACATCAGCGGCATTTGCCCAATTTACTGTAGTTAGTCTAATCGTTTGGAAGTCAACTTTGCCAAAATCAAGAATCTTGCTAGTTTATTCTCATTACTGTCTTTTAACACTATGTTGAACTCTATAAAATTATTATCACTGTGAAATAAATGTTCACGCACCATTAAGTTGTTAACTTAAGCCAGCTCAGTACTCTCAATAAATTTAACGTGTTGAATCCAAATGATATTAAGAACATCTTTAAATATTTAATATGAAAATATTCATTTGCGACTAATTATAGCATATAAATTCTAAGACTAATACTTTGGATTCAAGTACAAATATTCTGCCATGCTCTATTTCCAATTATTTCCCATTGGAGATATTTATTTTCCCTGGATATATCGGGAGTTTAAAAAAGAAAATAATTTGCTGCAGTATTTATTTTTTATGATTTATTTAACTTCCAAATAAACACTTGATGACCGATTACCTGTTTCTAAACTTTAAGAAAGGAAAATCTTATTTGAACAACATATTGGAGTTCTTTATGTGCGCTCTAGGTAAAGGGGAACCAGTGGAGGTACAATATATACTGTAGGTTGCCAAAAGATAATTGATAAGGTGTCACGTCAAAAGGTGTTGTGTAAGATAAAAACAAAATTTTCCAAGAGGCAGTTGATATGGGTAAAGGATTGGCTGGTTAACGTAAAACAAAGCAGGCATTATTTTTGCTGATTGGTAAACCCTGCTATGCCACAGGGATTAGTGTTGGATCCTCAATGTTTAAAATCCATATTGGATGAATGCACTGAATGAGTAGCTCATAAATTTGTTAAATGCACAAAGATGTGCAGGAAAGTTGAGAAAAGAACAAAACAAAGCTACAGAGGAGTATAGCTAAGTTATATGAGTGGACAAAGATTTGACAAATGGAAAATGATGCAGGAAAGTTGATTTTATCCAGTTGCCAGTAAAAATAAAAAGGAAGCATGTCATCACATGAATATGCAGGGAATGAAGGATATGGATCACATGCAGGGCGAGGAGATTATCTTCACTTGGTATCATGTTCGGCACAGTCTTTAAGGGCTGCAGGTTCTGTTCCAGTATTGTATTGTTCTATGTTTTATGTTCTAGGTATCTAAGTGGAGAAAGAATACCAAACTCCATTAGTAAAAACTATATATTCACGTTATCTATTCCTCTCATGATTTTATACACTTCTGTAAGATTATTTCATAGCCTCCTGCACTCCAAGAAATAAAGCTCTTGCCTGTTCAACCTCTCCCGAAAGCTCAGGCCCTCGAGTCCTAGCAACATCCTCATAAATCTTCACTGCACTCTTTCCAGCTTAACAACATCCTTCCTATGGCAGGGTGACCAGAACTGAACACAATACTTGAAATGTACAACTGTAACATAACATCCCCTATCTACCTATGACACCACATTTCGGGGAACTATGTACATGCATTCTTAGATCCCGCTGCTCTACAACATTCTCCATGGCCCTGCCATTCACTGTGAAGGTCCTGCCCTGGTTTGACTTTGCAAAATGCACTTGTCTATATTAAACTCCATCAGTCCTTCCTCAGCTCAATTGCCCACTTGATCAAGTTCATGTTGTAATTTTTGATAACCATCTTCCCTATGTACGATACCACCCATTTTAGTGTCATCTGTAAACTCACCAATCACTAATTATGCCTTGTACATTCTCATCCAAATAATTGATATAAGCTATGAACACCAATGTGTCCAGCACCAATTCCTGAGGCTCACCACTAGTTACAAGGCCTCCAGTCCGAAAACTTCAGGAAGGGAAAGCCAAGGATACATGGACCTATCTTCATTGATGGGACAGCAGTGGAAAGAGTCAACCATTTCAAGTTCCTCGGCACACAATAATTGAATACCTCTCCTGGGACATGTACATTGATACAATCACAAATAAAGTTCATCAATGCCTTTACTTAGGAGATTGGGGAGATTCAGTATGCCAAAGCATATTCTGTCAAATATCTACTGCTGTATGGCCTGCATCATGGCCTGGTTCAGTATTTGAATGCCCTGAAATGAAGGAGGCTATGGAAAATGGTAAAGGGGCTGTCCCACTGCTGCGACCTGATCTGCGAGTTTAGAAGACTTTGCTGTTGACTCAAACTCACAACATGGTCAACACATGGTCCTAGGAGGTCCTATGAGGTAATTGGAACTCTCCTTCATGCTCGAGGGAAGTTCCCGCATACTCGCGTCCTCAGCTAGGTTGCGGAAAAATTTCAGCATGTTGAAAAATTTTCCGTGAGTAAAATTTGTTCGGCATGGTTCTTTTGAACATAGTGCAGTGGAGTGGGGTCGCTATTTAGTACAGGCAGTCGAAGGGCAGCCGTAGGCAATCTACTTTGCTGACCGGGCATTTTAATTGGGTCATTGGAGTTTTCAGGACCAAGGAAAACTGACCCGTAATGTTAAGTGCCCGCTAAACTTTATTAACAGTTGTCTGGCTTCTTAAAAATGTCTCAACTGCTTCTCTCCCCTCCTCTCTACCCCTCTCTCCCCCCTCTCTCTCCCCCTCTCTCCCCCTCTCTCTCTCCCCCTCTCTCCCCTCTCTCTCCCCTTCTCTCTCTCCCCCCCCCCCGCATTCTCTAAAGGACTTACCGTACATCGTGCAGCTATCTTTCACCTTCCTCTTCATCACGGGTGTGAATTCCAGACAGCGCTCCCCAGCTATCCCTGGCCCCGCCTTTGCGATGTGTTTGTGTGTGTGTGTGTGTGTGGGCCCAGCTCGCGGTTTCATCGCTGACAGTCGATCTAGCTCGAGGTTTTCCTGGCGAGTTTGAAGGTCGAGCTTGGTCGAAAACACACTTCTGAACTCGCAGATAAGGTCGCCGCAGTGGGACAGCCCCTTAAAGATTACTCAATGCAATACTGCTATGACTGTTGGCCAGCTCATCTTAAATTCAATGCAAAACCTCCCAATATAGCCGACCATGCAAGGCATTGTCAAAGGCCTTGGCAAAGAACACATAGACAGCATTCATTGTGCTGCCCTTATCAATCTTCTTGGTGACCTCTTCAAACAAATCTCCAATTCATGAGACAATTTCCCACTCACAAAGTCCTGCTAATTATCTCTAATCAGATCCTGCCTATCCAAATGTTGGTAGATTCTGTCACTAAGAATCCCCACCAAGTATCCTATGAGCCTACCTCACCACCTTATCTACCTGTGCTGCCACCTTCAGGAATCCTGGAACTTGCTCGTTAAAACAGCTCTTTAAAATATTCCTGCAGCAACTGTCCTTTCAGTTGCTTTCTTATCCTAACTTGTCTTCAGCATCTTCCTACCATTTCAACCTTTATCTTCTTCAATGTTTCCCTAATCCACATGATTGCACCAGAACATACACCATTGGGCAAGTTATTTCCCTCAAAATCCTGGTGAACAGCACTTTGTCCTAGTTAATTAAACGAAACCAAAGAAACTATTTCCACTGGTCTTCTACCAATAATAATTCCTACCCTCATATCAGTGTTCTCTGTGTGCAGTATCAGAGTGCAGTAAAGGGCCTGTCCCACTTGCGTGTCCTTGGCACGCAAATTACGTGACCTCGTGGTCGCGTTGAGGTGCACGGGCATCATATGGCCATGCGGGGCCGGTCCCACTGAGAAACGAGGAGGGGTATGTAGTTGTGCGCGACATCGCTAGGGGCTCCAAAATTTTTGTAACGAACAAAATCTTTGCACGCCAACGGCCTGTCGCGTAACTGACGGCCAAAGTGGGACTGGCCCAAGACCCTGGCGCGACGCAACGTCTCACCTCTAACAGCAACAGAAGCAGGCAAACAATCGCCGAATTCAGCCTGGGGCTCATGGCTGTTGCGGACCGGATCCGCCCTCACTTCTACTCCCAGAGCTGGGGCCAGGAAAATTGAAGATAGACACAAAATGCAGGAGTAATCTCAGCAGGACCGGCAGCATCTCTGGAGAAGAAATGGGTGATGCTTCGGGTCAAGACCCTTCTTTCAGACTGAAGAAGAGTCTAGACACGAAACGTCACCCATTCTTTCTCTCCAGAGATGCTGCCGGTCCACATATGATCAATATCCTTAGCACTTCCTGCCACTTTCATTTCATTACTCCGGCATTTTGCGTCTATCTTCAAATGATGTCACGCGCTCCAGACGGCTGTGCGGTCGAATGAAGTCGCGCGCGACCTTTGCGGGACCGTCGAGGCTCAACGCGACCACGAGGTTGCGTAATTTGCATGCCATGGACACGTAAGTGGGACAGGACCTTTACTATTCTGCTTTGTGACTGACTTTCCAGATATGAGATCAGCGTACAATGACTTCATATTGCAGCACCAGATACATGATATTGTTAGTTTCTCTACAACTGACACTGATAAATAACATAGAAATAGCAAAGTCAAAGGTGGATTATGGTCAGTTCACAAATGGAGACATGCAACATATTAGATACCACATGGCCTATTAATAATGAATGCAGTATATTTAAATAGAAAATAATGGAGTGAATTCCATTCATTTTACGATTTTAATGCAGATAAAATAGTTTAAGAATTTATCATTTTGATCACATATTTGCAAAATAAGAATTTTAGATATACTGATTCTGAGCAAATGTGGCAAATATAAATGATAGGTAATTATTGTATTTTTATTCCAAAGATTGGATTGTCATAAATATATAAACAGCTCATTCATGCTCAAACATCAGGTAACACTGATTTGTTCAGAAAATAGATACCGCAGCACCACATTTTTGAACCTATGAAAAATATACATTAATGAAAATCAAGGAGATAACTGCATTTCATGAAATAAGCAATTTCTATTCAGTATCCTCCATATATTTATTGCAAAATGCACAAAAAACACGGTGTACAAATGGCATATGATGATGCCTTTCGTACGTATAACACAGGATTTCCATCTACATTGGTGGTCGGCTGCTCATTCCTACAGCATCAGCCCTGTGACTTCTGCATCTATTAGGTACATTTAAGATGGTCATCTTTCATCTCCCTTTTTGGAATCCTACTACTCAGTCCGTCATGGTTACAATCATCACTGAAACATTGTACCAAGGTCACACCTTTCTGACTAACCATACACTTCCCTCTTGGGCTCCTCTGTCCTGCAACAATACTGAACCCTGCCTGGCCTTTCAGAGGCTTAGGATCACATCTATTTCCCATATCTCTTTCCTCATCCTATCACCTCCTGAGAGCAAGGATAGAATAGTTTGGTCCCCCTTTCTACCATAACTAACGTCCACATATGATCAATATCCTTAGCACTTCCTGCCACTTTCAATGAGATTCCATAATCAAACACATTCTGACCTCTCCTATTTCAGCATTCTGAAGGGACTGTTCCCTATTCCATTCCTTTTTTTTTCTCTTCCAACCCAACCAACCACTATTCTTACAGCACTTCTCCGTGCAACTGCAAGAGAAGCAATACTTGTCCTCTCATTTCATTCTTCCTACTATCCAGGGACCCAACATTCCTTCTAGGTGAAGTATTTTGTCCATTCGAGTTTCCTCCAATCTAGAGTACTACACGTCACTGCATGGCAGATCATCTCCATTCACGGTGGGGAATGAGTCCTGAATATCCAAATGGTGTTATTTTGTTGTTCAGTTCCCTTTATTTCGGATTTCTAGCATCTGCATTTTTATTATTTTTATTTAAGAGAACATTCTATTCAGTCAATGGTTGCCTCACTGTCAACAGGCTTATTAAATTAAGTGCTAATCAACTTTTAATTTGATTTTAAAATTTGTGTCTAGATGTCTGTGGTGGTGATTTTTCTTTATGCCTCAAATATTAAAACGGAGTTGAAACTTGAATTTGATCAGTGCGTTACAGAGCTACATGATTCTATGATTCCCTAGAGCTCTGGTTCCTGACACTATATGATTGCAGCCCTTTTGTGCAGTCATCTATGTAAAAGAATACAAACCTACTAGCTCGCGAAAACAAAACATCAGTAGGGTGTTTCACACATCAACTGGCAGCTGATTGTCTTAGATTGTTGATACCATGACTGGCAGCTTGAAATGATCCCAAAGGATAAAATGCTTAAGATTTTGATGACCACAGGCAATGCCATATCTGTGAAAGATTAACGACTGTACTTTAGTTTGGGGCATGTGGAATAATCCAAGCTATAATATATTTTTTAAGATCCTGGCATTACTGCCCTGACTGCATCTCTGTGTCTTCAGCTGTAGATTCTCACATGTGGTTCACGGGATACAAAGTTCCTCTAATGCAGCCTGCATTTCCAGGATCCTTAAACTCCCGTCCCACTTTCACAACCTAACTGGCGACCTCTGCCAAGTTTCCCCTTGACTCATACTCGCAGCATGGTCGCCATGAGGTCATAGGAGATCTTCGTACCGCTTCCTCATGCTCGTGAGTGGTCTCCGCGTACTCGTAGCCGCAAGTATGTCGCGGCTTTTTTTCCAGATAAAAAATGTCCACGAGAAAAAAAAAGGTTGGCATGAAAAAATTGATACTTTTTACTCGTAGGTAGGTCATAGATAAGTCGTAGTAGGTTGTGATGGTAGTCATGGATAGTCGTAGATAGTCGTAGGTAGTCGTAGGTTGGTAACCGGCTCGAGAAAAAAAATGCAAACATTACATCAATTAAAATGTGATCATTTTCCACTCGTAGCTAGTCGTAGTTGGTCTTAGGTGTGGAAGACTGAGGTCGAGGGGGGTCGTAGGAGGACGTAAACATAGTTGTAGGAGGTTGTAGACATAGTTGTAGGAGGTCGTAGACATAGTCGTAGGAGGTCATAGACATAGTCGTAGGAGGTCGTAGGAGGTCTTTTACAACACGACCATGACATTTTTTTCAACTCATCTAGGGTCTTCTAAACTCGTGGATTAGGTCATCCAAGTGGGGCAGGCTCTTTAGCTTAGTCCTTCTCTTCCTCCGTAAATCAAAAATATAGTAGAGATAAACAATGGATGCTTGCTGCTCTTCCGTGGATTACTGGAACATAGGAGGGATAAGAATTTTTATTTCTCCTGTCTGCTTTACCGCATAATGACATTGCAACCTGTTTTCCAACCTCATTTAATTGATTGTATTGGGTTGAAAAAATACTGGATAGAAAATTACCAACTTATATTTCAATAATTGTCATTTCCAAAAGGAAATGTCATATTTTTCCAACCTCTTTCCCATTGTTCTGTGCAATGGATGCATGTCTAAGGAGAGACAGATCAAATCAATTTTAATTAGACCCCTGAAGATCCATCAGAAAATTTCAGCTCCTAACTTCACTCCTAAAATCCTTGTCTTTAACTTTTTCAGTTATATCCTTTCATTTAAAACTTCACAGAGAGTGGAACTGGTTTCTCTCTACCTATTATTTCCAATTTTCTCAAAATCATGAAAACGGGTAAAATCATCGTCAAACTTTCAGGGATTATGTGATCTTTCTTGTAATTTACTTCTCTAATTCCAGATCTTATTCTTATTGTCCAAAAATGTAATTTGGAATGGTTTCTCCTAAATTCACTGTGATTTGCAAACACGGAATTTAGTACAGTACAGCACAGGAACAGGCCCTTTAGCCTGCAATGTCTGTGTTGAACAAAATGCCAAGGTAAACTATCCTCATCTGCCTGCGCATGATCCATATCCCTCCATTCACTGCATATCCACGGGCCCATTCAAAAGCCTCTTAAACGCTACTATCACATTCACCACCATCACCATCCAAAAGGAACATTAGTTCTATTATTTAGCTCAACAAGTGGTAAATTTAATGCACACCGAAAAATACTCATTTTGTCTGGCATGACCTGTTTTCAAGGATGAATCATAAGAAAAATCTGCAATAATTACAAATATTCTTCAATGGTATATATAGTTGCCAGCATATACTGAATGGTAAACAAGGCCTCAATAATATTAATCAAAGAAGTTAAGATATTTAAGCAAGAGTAGGCCATGTGTATGCGCTTAAGCCTGCTCTGCCAATGCAATAAGATCATGCTAGTCTGCAACCTAAAGCCCATGATCTTTGATTCTCCTGGAAAAGTCTCAACACTTGAATATACTATACTTTCAGGAGTAGGAAGATCCAAGGTTACAAAGACGTGATTTCATTCTGTACTCATTGTAAATAGTTTGCCTATTCATCCCCCACAGCCCCTATGCATATCCCCCGGTGACGTATTAGAATTCACCTTAAGCTGCCCAGTGCAATGGATGCATGTCTAAGGGGTGACACGTCAAATCAATTTTCATTAGGACCCTGAAGAACCATCATAGAATGAAGACATCCACCATCTTAGACTGAATTTACATCGAAGTTAGACAAGTAATATACTCTGTCAGCATAGATATAATACAGTTTGAAAAACATGGAGACTAATTTGCTTTTATTGGAAATGTTTACAATTTTTCAGGGTTATTATTTAAACTGCAGTTGTTGAGGGAAGGCTTTAAATTCATTCTATCTACCAAGCTAAACAAAGCAAATGTCCAATCTTAAAACATTAAATGTACAGTTGAGAGCATGCTGACCGGTTGCATCATGGCTTGGTTCGGCAAATTGAACGTCCAGGAGCGGAAAAGACTGCAAAAAGTCGTAAACACTGCCCAGTCCATCATTGGCTCTGACCTCCCTACCATCGAGGGGATCTATCGCAGTCACTGCCTCTAAAAGGCTGCCAACATCATCAAAGACCCACACCATCCTGGCCACACACTCATCTCTCCACTGCCATCAGGTAGAAGGTACAGGAGCCTGAAATCTGGTATATCCAGGTTCAGGAACAGATTCTTCCCCACAGCCATCAGGCTATTAAACACAACTTCAAACAAACTCTGAAATATAACAGCCTATTGCACTTTATCTGTTTATTTATGTGTATATATATATATATATATATTCTATGGTATATAGACACACTGATCTGTTCTGTATTTATGCCTACAATATTCTGTTGTGCTGCAGCAAGCAAGAATTTCATTGTCCTATTTGGGACACATGACAATAAATTCTCTTGACTCTCTTGACTCGACTTGTACAGTGTAAGCACAAGGAACTTAAGAAGCTGGAATCTTGATTAGACCATACAATGCAGGAGTAAATGCAGGCAGTATCTCCGGAGGACATGGAGAGGCAGTGTTTCAAGTCAGGACCCTGACATGTCGCCTCTTCATGTCCCCTGGAGATGTTGTCTGATCCGCTGAGCTACTCCAGCATATTGAGTAGAACAGTACCACACAGGAAGAGGCCCTTCAGCTCATAATGTCTGTGCTGAAACTAATCTTCTCTGCCTGCACATAATCCATAATCTCTCCATTCCCTGCATATCCATGTGTTTCCCTACATATTAATGTGGGGTCCCTGCATATTCATGAGACAAACACAAACAAAATATATAACTAGTATTCAAAAATGTAGATGTATTTGTACTTCTCAAGATAGGAAGTACAAGTAATGAAAAATCAGACCTCCAATTTAGAAGCCCAGAGGCAGGCTTTCATGAGATGATTGGAATGCAAGAATCCAGTAACCACAGGAAACAGGACAAAGGGGAACTTCTGGGCTACATAGGACTTATGTGTTTTATTATCAATTGAGAACAAACATTTGTCATCTTTACTCACTTTTATCTTCCTTTATTTTTCTTTCCATTTATTACACCCAGGTGAAATAATACTCCGCGAATTGGAAAAATCCTCCATAATATCAATAATACATCACACCCATGTCCGGCATAATAGACCTCTTTCAGCCTTGCCTAAATATTGTGGTTACTCTGCAGAAATATATATTTTCAAAATTGCATTGATGACTGATGTGGTCATATTAGGTGAGGGGGAGAGGTTTACCTCCAGATTCAGGTACCTGCCGCACCACTCTCTCCTTCTGATCCACCTGCATCCTCACATACACACCTTCCCTTCCACCTCCCCTCCTCCCATCATTCAGTTCCTTTTCCTGCTGTACCTCATCCATCTTCTCATTACCCACTCCTGTCCACTCTGGGCCCTCTATTTCCCCCAAACCCATTCCAATCCAACCACCAGCTGTGCCTCGGGTCACTTTGCACTCCTCACCTTCCTTTCACATCAGATTCTACCATCTGAAGCCCTTTGTCTTTTCCGCATCATCTCCAGTCCTGGTTACTATATGCACCGTTCTTTCCCCCCCCCCCCCCCCCCCCCCCCCCCCCCCCCCCCCCCCCACCCCCCCACCCCACTTGGCTTATTTGCCATCAACTCCTCCTTGCCTGGATCCACCTACCAATTGCCAGTTCTTTCCCCACCGCTTTGCCTCATCTCTTTATACACCCATCTCCCTTTTACTCCAGAAAGGTCCCATTCCAAAATGTTGTCTGTCCTTTTCTCTCCACCACCTCCCCTAATCACCGAGTTCCTTTTCCTTCTGCACTTTATCCTTCATATCATCACCCTTTCTATGTGTCCTCTATTTCCCGCACCTCCATTGCCTGACCCTTTGATTTCCTCCAGCAGTTTGTTATTTGCCCAAGATTCCAGCATCTGCGGCCTCCTATGTCGGTCGAATACAAAATCATATTCCCTCAGGTTATACTGCTGGAGGTGATTACAGAGCATGACACAAAATCGTAATCTGGTTTGAAGCTTATGTTTCAAAAGTAAATGCTTCTCCTTCATCACACATCTGCTCAACCATCATTTTGTTAACTGTGTTTAATTGCTTGTATGCCTTTGTCATATCAGATGCTTTTATTTTGATGCTGTTATTTCCTTCCTTTGATTTTGTCAGAGCTTGCGATCAAATTGATTGAAGCCTGAATCCAAATAGAGTCTTAATGAATAGGAGTAGAATTAGGCCATTTGGCCCATCAACTCTATTCCACCATTCAATCATGGCTGATCTATCACTCCTTCCTAACCCCATTCTCCTGCCTTCTCCCCATAATCTCTGAAACCTACACTAATCAAGAATCTATCTATCTCTGCCGTAAAAATATCCATTGACTTGGCCTCTACAGCCTTCTGTGGCAAATAATTTCACAGATTCACCACCTCTGACTAAAGAAATTTTTTATTTCCTTCTCCTTTTGCAAGTTGGGCTCAGTGATAAGGGGATACGATCTGAGAATTAGAACTAAACATTCCGGGAATGAAGTAAGGTCATGAGTTAGTTTTAAGTCTATAAGAATATAAGAATTAAAACAAATGCATGTGCAATATTGAACAGTGGTTCAGACGGGAGGGGTAAAATAGCTGCTTTTCCTGCACAAAGGTCTTATATTCCCATATTCTTGCAAAAGTCACAACATATAGCACTTGATAAAATAATCATGTAAAATCTAATTGACATAAGGAAACAAAACAGCAAGGTGACAACGTCAGGATAATTTTGTTTACAGATATTCATATTTAGTTAAATTCTATGAGACTAATAGGGATGTTGAAAAGCTTTCTTCCGACTTGGGTCTTTTCTGCATTCCACTATATGTGTGATTTCCCCTTTATATGGAACAATTGCATGTGTTATTCAAAAATACTGCATTTTGTAAATTCAATAATGTTATGTACTAAACACCTAATACAAATATTCCAATCCGAAGGGAGAATTTGCAATTCCAAAATATGGTTCCCAGTGATATACAGTATATCGCCAAGCCTCCGCTCGGTGAGACCAAGCGGAGGCTTAGCGATCGTTTCGCCGAACACCTCCGCTCGGTCCGCATTAACCAACCTGACCTCCCGGTGGCTCAGCACTTCAACTCCCTCTCCCATTCCGTATCCGACCTCTCGGTCCTGGGCCTCCTCCACGGCCAGAGTGAGCAACACCGCAAGTTGGAGGAACAGCACCTCATATTCCGCTTGGGGAGTGTGCATCCTTTGGGCCTGAACATTGAATTTTCTCAATTCTGTTAACCCTTGCTGTCTGCTCCCCTTCCCACCTCTCCCTCAGCCCTCGGGCCCTGGCATTCCCTCTCTCTCTATCTCCCTCCCCCACCCTAGTCGCACCAGCTTCTCTTTTTCACACCACAAACAGCTTACAATGGCTTGTTCCCTTTATCATTGATACTTTTTTGCATATCCATTGTTCTTTATCTCTCCACATCACCGTCTTTATCTTTCGTTTCCCTGATCCCTGACCAGTCTGAAGAAGGGTCTCGACCCGAAACGTCGCCCATCTCCTTCGCTCCTTAGATGCTGCTGCACCCGCTGAGTTTCTCCAGCCTTTTGTGTACCTACAGTATATTAGCATTACTTTGCATTAAGTATCTGTTACTCATTGTAGTTCTATGCTTTCTGAATACAAGGTAACCGGGCATTATTAACAATCACATCAGTGATACTAATTGGCTTGAAGGATCATCTACAAGATGTTGCAAAATATGTATATAATTGATATGACAAATATAGATATTTATTAAAGAAAAATACAAAGAAGTATTGCACACCCACCCATATGCTTATATTACACATGGCCCTAATTGACCCACGTTATTGCTTCATTCTCAATCCAAAAAGTTAATTAACAGAGACATCCACGTGGAAGATTATTAAAAGTTAATTAACAGACATCCACGTAGAAGATTATTAAAATTGCAGTTTAATTGATAACCTTATCATAATTTGTTTTCACTGTGGAGTTATGCATATGTGCTTAGATCCAAAGCATTTTATTGAGACTAATTTTCAATGGTTTATTTTGAAAGAAAAAAATATAATGACAGATTAGCTGTTTGTAAACTAGGCCCTTAAAAACAATACTTTTCCAAATATGTTTTAAATTATAAATGTACCAAATTTATTTTCAATGTAGTGCATGGAAATTCACATTCAATAATCATGTACCACTTGTTGGTTCTGTAAAATCTATAACTGATTATGCAGAAAATATTGTCACTTTCCATTATTGTATCATAGAGAGGTTATACATGTTTAAACAAAGAGAACTACAAAGTTATGTGGAGTGAATGTGACTTTAGACTTTAGAGATACAGACCTGAAACAGTCCCTTCGGGTAGTCAATTAACCTACAAACCTGTATGTCTTTGGAATGTGGGAGGAAACCAGAGCACCTGGAGAAAACCCATGCGGTCACGGGGATAACGCACAAACTCCATACAGACTGCTTTCTGTATGGAGTTTGTACATTCTCTCCGTGATCTGCGTGGGTTTTCTCCAGAAGCTCCGGTTTCCTCAGACATTCCAATGATGTACAAGTTTGTAGATTAATTGGCTTGGTAAAAATTGTAAATTATCCCTAGTTTGTGTTGGATAGTGCGAGTGTATGGGAATCACTGGTCGACACGGACTCATTGGACCGAAAGGCCTGTTTCTGCGCTGCATCTCTAAACTAAACTAAACAATACTAAAACTTACTTGAACAGAACCTCAAGTTCTGTCTTCACGGAAGAGGACACCAATATTTTCCAGAAATATCAGGGATCCGGGATTCTAATGAAAAAGAGGAATTAAAGAAAGATTGTGTCTGTTCAAAAAAATAGAGTGGAATTGATGGCACTGAAAGCTGATAAATCCCTAGGGCCTGATAATTTGAAATCCACAGTACTAAAATAAGTGGGCATGAAAATACTGCATTCTTAAGTTGTCAGCTTCAAAATAGTATATGGAATGTTTATTGCAGATTAGTGTGTGACAAATGTAATTCCGATATTTTAAAACAAAGGTGAGAGAGAAAATAAGGAACTGAAGATTGGTTAGCCTTGTTTAGTAGTAGAGAAACTGTTAGTCTTTGATAAACGATGTAATAACAGGATACATAAAAAACATCATGGGATTGGACAAAGTCTACGGATTTATGAAGGGAAATTGTGTTTGATAAACTACCAAAGTTTTTTGAGGATATAAATGGTAGGCTAGATAAAGGAGACGTCTTTTGATAAAGAGCCAAATAAGAGATTAGTGTGCAAGGTTAAAGTACATGTGATAGTAGTTAATGCAATGGCATTGCTTAAAACTTGATTAGGGGCAGCAGTAGAGTTGTTGCCTTACAACGCCAGGGACCCGGGTTTGATCCTGTACGGAGTTTCTATGTACTCCCCATCATCTGTGTGGGTTTTCTCCGGGATCTCCAGTTTCCTCCCACACTCCAAAGATATACAGTTATGTAGGTTAATTGGCTAGGTATAATTGTAAATTGTCCTTGGTGTGTAGGATAGTGTTAGTGTACGGGGATCGCTGGTCAGCTTGGACTCGGTGGGCCGAAGAGCCTGTTTCCGCACTGTATCCCTAAACTAAACAAAAGTAAACAAATGGGAGATCATGAATAAATGGGACTTTCTTGGGTTACAGGTGGTGACTAGCATGTTACCACAAGAATCAATGCTTAGGCCATAACAACTCAGAATGCACATCAAATGTATAGTTGTAACTTCGTCACGTTTATCGTCATATGCACAAGTATGGTGATATACAGATACAATGAAACTTGCTTGCAGCAGCATATGAACACATGGACTCATATAAACACACAAAAACAAATTAGATGTAAAATTATGAAAGTAAAAAGTACTGTGCAAAAAAAAAGACACATGCAAACAAAAAACCCAAAAAACAAGTCCATGGTAGTTCAAGAAGTGAGCCACAATGTTCTGTCATCAAGGAAGAATTAGCGTTGTGTAAAGAGGGAAAAGAGGTTTTGGAGAAGGTGCAGAAGTTGTTCACCAAAATTATGTCCAGATTAGTGGGTATTATCTATAAGGAGAGGCTAGATAAACTTGGACTGTTTTCTCTGGAATGCTAGAGATGAGGGAAAACCTGATAGAAGCATGTTAAACTTTGAGGCATCAATAGGGTAAACGGTCAGAATCTTTTTCCCAGGATGGAAATGTCAAAGACTAGAGGACCCAGTTTTAATATGAGAGGTGCAAAGTTTAAAGGAGATGTGCAGGGCAGTTTTTTTTATAAAAGGGTGGTGGGTGCCAGTGATGCACTGCCAGGGATAGTGTGGAGGCATCTACGACTGTAATATAACAGGTTTTATATAAGCATGTGGATATGCAGATAAATGCAGAGGAATGCAGAGATATGGATCATGTGCAAGCAAATTAGATTTTTTTATCTTGGCAGCATGTTTGGGTCAGACATTGTGGGCCCAAAGGCCTGTTCCTGGGTTGTATAGTTTTATATTGAATTATCCAAAAAATCATAAATTTGCCATGGACTATGAAGTGAAGGCCCACCAGACAGATTCCTGGAATAACAAGACTATTGTATGGGGATAAGCAAAGTCAACTTGGCTTGTGTCTACTGCATTGTAGAAAATGAGCTACTTAAAATGAGAATGGATGTGGTTGAAATATGTAGAATTCTGTGAGGACCAATCAGACGGATGTCGGTGGCGATATAGAATTCCTACCACGGAGACCTGTAGCAACCGAGTTGTTGAAATCATTTAAGCAGGTAGGTGGCACAGAAATGGCTCATGAGAAGTGAAGGAATATGGTATTGAGCTTGTATTAAATGGTGAAGCAAACTTTAAGGATTCCTGGTCCCATTTTGTATTTCCCTCATTAGGAAAGATTAAAAAAAACCTCTTCCACATAATCATCTACCTTGATACTCATTTTCATTTCCATACACTGTGTAAGAACCATATATTGCTTAAAATAGTATTATGTCAAATACTTCATTCTGCAGGAGATCTTGAGAGAGTTTACTGAAATATGGTAAATCTCTGCAGTTGTTTAGACCACAGGATTGTTGAGTCTTAATCATTGTGGGTTTTTAAAATGATGTGGATGAATTTACGAGTGGCGCAGCGGTAGAGTTGATGCCTTACAGTGCCGGAGATCCGAATTTAATCCTGACTATGGGTGTTGTCTTTACGGAGTTTGTCAAACAACTAAATCTGGTCAGCTTCTCTGAGGTACTAAATTGGACCCTGCAAACCTCTGCAGGCTATGCCATCAGAGCTGTTAGTACTTCAAATGCAAAAGGGAGCACATTCAAATGTATCTGCTCCACTGCCATATCCCAGCATTGCAATAAGGCAGATGTCAGTTTTTCTGACTGACCTGGAATCAACGCTGTCTCTGTAATCTTCAGATGTGAACATATTTACGTGTTTGGACAGTCAACATTGAAGGGGTGCTTGCAAGAAGAAAATCTATCAAGTCCTGGTCAACCGAGTTTACCGGCATATGCACAAGTGCTGTGAGCTACAGCTACTGAAAAAATCTTGCTTGCAGCACCACAGGCATATAGATTCAGAAATGCAAAAACATAGATTATCGATAAATCACACAAATATTCTCCAAGACAATTGAAGAAAAAAGATTGTGGAAAAAGCAAGACGCAAGTGTAAAAACAATGTTAGAAAAATAAGCCTGTGACCTGAGAGCTGGCTAATGTCTAGGTTTAGCTTCTTATCGAGCCCACACACAAGATTAGAGTAGTTCAGCCAGAGCTGAACACACTTCTCGGCATCTCCACACAATGGTGTCTGTCTTGTGCTTCTTGTGCTTCTTGTGCGTGGTGATGGAAAGATTGGTGGTCAAGGTAACGTTAGGGATGTGCAGGTTGGTTCGGGTACCTGATGTTAGTGGGACAGTAGCTGTTCTTGAACCTGGTAGTGCATGAATTCAGGCTTCTGTACCTACTGCCTGACGGTAACAGCCAGACAAATGAATGGCCCAGCTGGTGTGAATCCTTAATAATAGATGCCAACTTCTTAAGGCAGTGTCTCATGATGATGCTTTTGATTGTGAAAGTGCTGAGCCCGTGATAGACCAGTGTGAGTCCTCAATTCTCTATAGCCTTTTGCATTCCTCTGCATTGGAATTGTACCAGCCCATGATGCACCCATTCAACATACTTTCTACAGAGCATCTGTGGAAGATTGTTAGAGTATTTGGTGACAGGCCAACCTTTTTAAACTGCTGAGAAAGTAGAGACGTGTGGGCATCTTCTTCATGTTTACATCCACAAGCTAGACCCAGGAATGATCACCCAAGATTATAATAATCAGGAATTTGACGCTGTTGACTCTCTCCATCACCAACTCACCACTGAAAACTGGTGTGTATTGTACCAGCTCCCTCTTTGTGAAGTCAACAAACATGTCCCTGGTTTTATTGATGATGAGCAAGAGATTGTTGCGGTGGCACCACTCAGCCAGGTATTCTATCTGTCTGTGTAGGTACGAACTGCAGACGCAGATTTAAACCAAAGGTAGACACAATATGCTGGAGTAACTCAGTGGGAGAGAAGGAATGGGTGACGTTTCGGGTGACGTTCCTCTCTCGCTCCTGTATGCTGGCTCAGCAGCACTTGTTGTTCGGCCACCTACAGTGCTGACATCGGCGATTTTGTCGATGGCCTTCGAACTGTTACTGTTATGGGCATAATGAGTGTAGAGCAGGGGACGAAGCACGCAGTCGTATGGTGCACCTAACGAAGTACACAGCCATAAGATAGCAAATGACTGGATTAATTAAAGCAAGTACATGAGTACATTAGTTCAATGAACAAAGAAGAATATCCATTTCTCCTCAGCTATTGAAGCAGTGAGGAAAATCCACCTTCCAATCGTTTACGATCAGCAATGGCTGCAATTTAGGAACTTATTCTCATGTTACAATCGCCATTGCAACCACATTGAATAATTGTATTTTAAATTTTTGATGCTTATCAATTATTCAACAATATAAATGCTTTAAAGACAGCAAGTGAGAAGAACGGACCAGTCATAATAGGAATTCAAATTAAAAATTAAAAAGGTAAAAAAATAAAAACATGACATCTCAATGAAAAATAGACATTGTTAAATCAATTTATCTAAACCAAAGAAAAGGATATTGTTGTGAGCTGTTATCAGGCAACTGAATCATCCCACCACAACTAGAGAGCAGTCCTGAACTACTGTCTACTTCAATGGTGATCCTCAAACTATCTTTGATTGGACATTACTGGCTCTTCCTTGCACTAAACGTTATTCCCTTATCATGTATCTATACACTGTAAATGGCTCGATTGTAATCATGTATTGTATTTCTGCTGACTGACTGCATTCAACAAAAGCTTTTCATTGTACCTCGGTATACGTGACAATAAACTAAACTAATATTGCCCTGATTTTTTTTATTTTGTCCACAGCTATTTCTTTCTCTTCAAATTAATTTGCTCCCAAATCTTATAAAATGTCATCAAGTTTACCTTGCTCTTGTAATGCACTTCCTCATAACTAAAGCCAGGATGTTGCAAGATTTTATTTTTACTTGTTTTGACAAACTGCCCTGCAACTTACTGTAATTTAAGCAGAAACACTCCTGGAATTATTCTTGCACATTGTTTAGAACTGTTCCCTTTGCTGTTCTATTACATCTCAACATTCTTCATGCTGAAATATACCAGTTTGCAATTATCTGTGGTAAATTTTAAGTGCACGCCTCCTTCCATTATCCCAGCCTGCTTCTATCATGGTCTAATATTAGGCCCATACAGTTCTCTTTTAGTTTTTGTGCCTTCTGCAAAATTGAAAATTGAAAATTGTGCTCTACAATATATGCAAAACCAAGTTATTATTATGTATTAAGAAAAGTAATGGTATTCTACCCGATTTTTAGTCCATATTGTTACTGCCCTTTTTATTTTGTTGGCTTTACTTTTGATAATAATTCAGCACTTTATCAAACATCTTTTAAAATCCCTTATATTCCACAACAACTACTTTTGTCTCAGCATTTCATCGAAAGGTTAACACAGTTTGCCTTAAATAAAATCCGTTAGCTCTCCCTAATCAACCTACAACTGTTCGATTTACTGCTAATATTTCCCCAAATTATTTCTGCAAGTTTTGCCATTTTCAATGTTAAGCTGACTATTTTTTTTTTAACAAGGCTACAATAATTTGCAATTTCCCAATCCATGTCTGGAAAATTATGGCTAATAATCGTGGAATTCCTATCCACCATTCTTTCAAAAATCTTAGACACATTCCATTTGAGTTGGATGAATTATTCCCTTTACATACTTTAGAAGTTAGAAGGATAAGTTTAGAAGGATAGGAGACCTAATTGAAACTTACCGAATAGTGAAAGGCCTGGATAGAGTGGATTTGGAGAGGTTGTTTCCACTAATGGGAGAGTCTAGGACCAGAGGCCAAGGCCTCAGAATTAAAGGAAGTTCCTTTAGGAAGGAGATGAGGAGGAATTTCTTTAATCAGAGGGTGGTGAACCTTGGAATTCATTGCCATAGAAGGCCATGGAGTCTAAGTCAATGGATATTTTAAAGGCAGAAATAGTAAGATTTTTGATTAGTACGGGTGACATGGGTTATGGGGAGAAAGCAGGAGAATATGGTTAGGAAGGAGAGATAGATCAACAATGATGGGCCAAATGGCCTAATTCTGCTCCTATCACTTATGCATTTATGAACGTACAACTGGCCTATGTGCTACTTTCTGCATCAGCTCTCAGCCTGATATTATGTAGCTTAACTATACTTCCCTTTGTTTTCCAGCAGCATCTATTCTGGTAAAGCTGCCATAAATTTCACATTATGTGCCTCAGGCATATGCTCTGCCTCCATGAGTAATTCTAGTGGCGTGCCCTTGATCAGCCTCCATCTTCCATTTACAATGTCCTTACTGTGCAGAAACATTAACATTTGCGACAGCTGTTAAACTTTTACAAAGCTGGAGTCATGGATATATCATCTGCTGAAGGTTTTCTCAACAAATAACTTGACCCACACATAATTGTGATGCCAATAGTTGAATCCAAAGTACACTGGTCCAGCAAGTTTGGCCCTCTGGATCTGAGCTAGTTTAAATGGTGGTGAATGGGGATCTGATGAGTACGAATGGGCGAAGAGCTCCTTCCTCTTGAATCAATAATTCAAATCTATACCTTTTCACACAGAGTTACACAAGGTTTCCAATGTCTATTTTTTTTTCAATCTAAGGATTTTTTATCAATGTTAGCTGCAGAAAAATATCACTTATTTTTTTTAAATATTTATTATTTACTTACACTTTTCAGAAAAGTACACAGGTTTAAAAAATATATATATTCTCATGACTTTCAACTTTGTGATCTGTTGTCACTGTTCTGTGTAGGCAGACGCAGAATTGAATTTGAGCACAATTAAGTTCCGTTAACAACAAGTGTAAGAAACAGCCAGTTTGCTTAATTTCAGAGGAGTGGGCTTTTGAGAGGAAAGTTGGCTAAAACACAGGGAAAAGGGAATATTTTCAAAGACTGAAGTTTTAAATTAGTTTAAAATTTTAAATTTAAAGTTTTAAATTTAAGTTTTAAATTAGTTTTAAATTAAAAGCAAAAACATGAGATTTAAGGAATGAGAACAAGGCTTTATTCAGTTCTGAAGAAGGGTCTTGACCTGAAATGTCACACATTCCTTCTCCCTGGCGATGCTGCCTGTCCCACTGAGTTACTCCAACACTTTGTGTCTATCTTCGGTTTAAACCAACATCTGCAGTTCCTTCCTGCACATTAGTTCAGTTCAGTTTTAAATTTTAGTTTTCAGCAAATGAGGCAGCCTGAGCTATCCACTTATTTTGCACCTTGATAATACAGATAAGATGAGGTATATATTACAAAGGAGTTTTTGTTTCCAATCCTCGAAGGAGATCATGGGAGATCTCAATCTGCCTACTTTGTCTCTTGACACCTCAAACAAGATCTTAGTCAAAAAAAGACACAAAGTGCTGGAGTAACGGGTCTGGATATCTCTGGATAACATGGATAGGTGGTGTTTCGGGTCAGGACTTCAATCATATTTGTTCCATTGATCAATGCTTAAAATATTTGTGCATCCGGAGATCTACGCCTCACAATACATACATATTGGATGTCTGGATTTTCTTTTATCCTCAAGCTTTTGGAACATCCAAGTGAACTATCTTGGTCTTGTCAGTTAAGTGTCTGCCAATTGAACATGTAAGATTCTATGGAACCATTTGTCCACATCAAAAATATTGAAGTGTGTAACTGTAACTATTGAATTTGTATTTCATCACTTGCTACAATTTTTGCACCTAGAGGGTATAAAAATGATGTACTTTCAGATTGAGAAGAAATCTTCCATCAGGTCTCCCTTGCGTATTTCCTTGTGTTGGATGAAGTTAAATCTAAACAGTTGAAATCTACCTATGTGGCTCATTTAAAATCGCAACAATTATCCATTAATTTCTTTGTAGTGCAGGTGCCTGCAGTATTTCCAACCTGAAATCAATAACTCTGTCTATCGATAGATGTTGCCGATCCTGTTGAGATGTTCCAGCATTTCCTATTCTTCACATTTATAACATCTGAAGTTTTTCGATGCGTCTTTCAAAAGCAGCATCATAATATAAAAAAGTGTATATTTTGATTTTGATATCTTGTGGAACTGCTGACCAATCAAGGAAGTAAATCTCATTTTAAAGCATCGTAACTCATTTTAATATTGTGAATACCCACATCAAACCCAGGAGTTGAATCTTTGAGGTACGTGCTTGTTCCTGTTGCCTTTACTTTACTTTGACTTTCTTTCATAGGCAATCCTTGCTTTTGCTTCAACTCTACTTGATAATCTCTTCCGGATTGATACCTAAGAGATATTGCCAGGAGGCTCTACGGTGGCCACAGACGGCTCTGGAGACCAAGTCTTTGGGTACTTTTAAAGCAGAGATTGACAGGTTCTTGATTAGTACGGGTGTCAGAGGTTATGGGGAGAAAGCAGGAGAATGTGGTTGAGAGGAAAAGATAGGTCAGCCATAATTGAATTACCGAGTAGACTCAATGGGTTAAATGGTCTAATTCTGATACTATGATATATGTACTTATGAACTCTGTGAACCCTGAAGTGCACGAAGAGGCTAACATGAAACCTGCAGTTTCTTCTGCAGGAGCAGAACGTGTTTGAGAGGATATGTTGGTGAGTGGGCAGTTTGTGAGGTCATGTGCTCCTCAGAGGTTTGCTGACACAGAATATCATCTTGGAACCTCTTTATCCTTAGCAGTTGTTTACCAGATATTTCCATCTGTTGGGTTTTGTTTGAGGTTTTGAGAACCACATCGATCACAGAACAGTACAGCACAAAAAAAGGTCCTTCGGCCCACAATGGCTGTGCTGGTGGGCCTATTAAAATGCAGAGAACATTCTGGAATCATTTCATTGATCAACCTGATAATCGCTTGCCATGATAGAGCTTAGGCTGGAGCTTTTGTATTAAGAGGCTCTTGTAAAACTGGTGAACAATCTACATTGACATGGACAGGATTTCAAATGGGCTGCTGATCCCAAGTAAACAACAAAATAAAGCATCCACAGTAAAAACAAATGACATTTAGATTCCCAGGGCTAAACTCCTTGTATTTATGTAACACTTAAAACATTGTAAGATATTCCAAAGCACTCTCAAAATCAAATAAAATTGGACATGAATGCACATAATATGATCTTGGAACAGACAACTGAAGGTTTGGTCCAAGAAGCAGGCTGTAAGCAAAGTGAAAAGCTGCAAAGAGAGTTACACGTTTTACAGCACTACAAAGAAGCACAAAGAAAGGCAGTAAAACGGATAGAATATATTGTAGCGGCACCTGCTGGTGCGCGCCAGCATCGAACCCTGCGGTCGGAAGCCGTGCGCACGTGACTCTGGGAGGGGTCGTATTTTTGAGCGGTTTCTGAGCTCACCCCGTCAGTCGATTGAAGACCACTGTTGTGGTCAGTTGTGTATTAGAACCCATGTTATTGGAGAACTGCAATTGAGAATAAATCTTGTTCAAACAACCGATTGTCGTTTCTAATGCACCAAAATATCACCTTATTTCAAAACCTGGACTGTAAAAATAAGAGCTTAATATGTTCACCATCTTTCAGTCATTGGAAGGTGAATGTCCAAACAATGTGAGCATTATATAATTGAATATGCAGAGCTGCCTTTTGCTTGGAAATAAAGTTCATACCTGATCTGGGTTACATCAGTTCTCATTCACCTATCTGGAAGGTTAGCAAGAAGAATCTTCCAGGAACCTGCCATAAGTGGTGGACTGTGTGGCAATTAAGTCCAATTTGACAAGCAAAACAATAAACCAATAGGTCAGTTCTCCACTTTATAAAATATAATTTGGCTTTTCATTCTTACTTTCCTTCAACTTTGTAGGAATGTTTATGAAAGTCTGGATCTACCGTGATGTTTTAAAGATCAGCATCCAATCATTTAAATGAACTTCAACTGGGACTTGAATGCTTGATTGTAGGATGCAGAAGTTATAATGGGTAGAATTGTCAGATGGAGTGACCACATACGCCCCTTGAACAACAATAAACATTAGGCAATAGACAATAGACAATAGGTGCAGGAGTAGGCCATTCGGCCTTACGAGCCAGCACCGCCATTCAATGTGATCATGGCTGATCATCCACAAACAGTACCCCATTCCTACCTTCTCCCCATATCCCCTGACTCCACTATTTTTAAGAGCCCTATCTAGCTCTCTTTTGAAAGCATCCAGAAAACCTGCCTCCATCGCCCTCCGAGGTAGAGAATTCCACAGGCTCACCACTCTCTGTGTGAAAAAGTGTTTCCTCGTCTCCGTTCTAAATGGCTTACTCCTTATTCTTAAACTGTGGCCACTGGTTCTGGACTCCCCCAACATTGGGAACATGTTTCCTGCCTTTGGTGTGTCCAACACCTTGAATAAAGTCCAGCTTCCCACTTGTGAATCACATGTGGAAGCTGTAGTGTGACATAGGTCAGGATAGCTAAACAGCACAACAACCTTTACGCATTCATTGATGCATTGAACATCAATGTTCCTGATAGGTATTCATTGATGTAGCCTAATGTTTTGGGATGGGTATTTCTTGACGCACATTACAAGGTTCTAGATATTGAAAATTAAATTAAGGATGAAATAGCATGTGGGTTTACTTGACATTGTTATTGATTTTGTATATTAATGTTTAGAGCACATATTGTTACTGATGATAAGAAATTAGAAAGTGCGCACACTTTCAAGGGTTAAAATCTATAGAAACCTATCCAATAGCTGACATTTCTGATTAGAATTTCAGTGTAGTGCAGTAACTGGGACTGTGCTGCTCTGCATGTGCTCAAGTAAGTAAAGTGTGTCTGGAAAATGAATGGAAGTTGTCAGAGTCCAGTTGATCAGTGACGACACACACACCCTTTTCATAGTGACTATCACTAAGCTACAGCAGTGCAAAAAATCTAAATTTCTCAGGCTATTGAGGAATGAATAAAAATTGAAAGTATTGCAAAGACTCAAGAGGTCAGGCAGAATGTGTGTGGAGTATAATGTAATGTTTACACTATGCGCTGACATTGACAGTGCGAAGAAATAGCTTGAGCGCTCAAATGTGCTTGGAAAATAAGTGCTGTCCTGTGTGTTGGTGTTCAGCCTTGTTAGAATACCACAGGGGGACAAATTATGGAAAGAATAATCTTGACAAAAGAGCCTTGGACAATGCCTCTCGACGTGGCTTCAAAATCTAGGCAGCAATTTTTCCCTCTGACACCACTTCATTGTTACAAGCCATAAACCTAGTGCTTTTGCTATATTTAGGCTATACTAGACTAAGTGGGACCCGTTGGGTCCCAGCATCACATGGGAGGGCTGGTCCCCCAACACAGTATTCCACCTCTCTACCAATTCCAATATTGGTGGCCAGTGAGGAGGGGGGTTGCTTTCTGGAGCGCTTTCTGGAGTGGTGTTGTGGGCTGAAGGGACTGGTTTCCAGGGGGCTAGTATGGACATTGTGAACTGAATGGATTCTTGGGCTGGCGGCTCAGTCATTCAAGCCTGTTGTGCTGGCAGCTCACACACTTACGGCTGGTGGGCTGGCAGTTGACTCACGGCTATTCCTTGAAATTCCATTTTAGGTAGGGTGCAATGCCACCAAATTCAAGTGCAGTTTCATACCATTTCAAGCAGGGTGCAAGGCCACTAAAGACAGCGAGTCGTGACCTCTCCCTCCTCCATCTTGCAGAGATTGAGCCACGCCCACACTTTTGATTTTCAGTCCCTCTCCCCCTTGCAACAGAGGGGCGTGGCCTTCATGGTGTGATTGACAAGAGAGAGAATCTCAACATTTTTTAAACACTAATAATTCTTTTTATTTTTCACCGGTGGGAAAAATCCTCGGCACCTGACGAGCGGAGGGGGATTCTGAGTAAGATGGCCAAAAATCGCAGCCGTACATGGTAGCTTTTTTCTAAAATCAATATAAAGTGCAAACAGGAAGTGGTCAGGGTTAGACTTTTAATTATATAGAAGGCAACTTTAATAAGGCAAGACAACTTTAATTAGGCAAGGCAAATTTAATTAGGCAACACAGCTTTAGTATTTCAAAACAAAAGGCAACACAGCTTTAGTATTTCAAAACAAAAGGCAACACAGCTTTAGCATTTCCGAACCAAAGGCAACATAGCTTTAGCATTTCCAAAACAAAGGCATCAGCTTTAGCATTTCCAAACCAAAGGCAACAAAGCTTTAGCATTTCCAAACCAAAGGCAACACAGCTTTAGCATTTCCAAATCAAAGGCAACACAGCTTTAGCATTTCCAAACTATATTTTCAAACCACATTAAGGACACTGACAGGTCAGTAAAACTCACAGTTTAGTAGACGTGTTCAGTGTTCTTCACTGCTCAGACTGAGAGACGTGACCCTCTCACTCCCCCATCTTGCAGAGACTGACTGAGGCACTCAACACTTCCAGGTTTTATAGTCCCTCCGGAAGGGGATTGGCCTTCAGGAGAGAGAATCTCAACATTTTTTAAACACTAATAACTCTTTTATTTTTCATCGATGGGAAAAATCCTCTTGTCCTGCGCAGTGGAGCGGAGTAAGATGGCCAAAAATCACAGCCATAAGTGGCAGCTTTTTTTCTAAAATCAATATACAGAACAACAGGAAGTGGCCAAGATCAGACTTTTAGTAATATAGATATTTATTTATAAATCTGCTGTATTTAGGGCTTACTGCTACCTAAAGCACAGAATGAGCCATGTCATTGTGCAGTTGAAATGCAATGACTAACCAAGCGTTTCACAAATTTGGAAGAGTTAATATAGCAAGTGCCTCGTGGAATAAAGTAATTCATGGAATAATTAATGGCATATGCATAAGATGATGGCCAAAATGTGTGCATCACTCCCGTGACTCTCAAAATAACTCTCAAAGAAAGTTGTCAATGTGAAAACGTTTTTTGGAATGTCATGCCAAATGCTTGCAAATGAACATCTGTTAGAGTTTGACTAATGAGTAGCTGAATAACATGATATGTTTTGAGACATTCTTCCACATTAAGTAAGCAAAATCTGTTTTAAAAACATAGAACAGTGCAGCATAGGAACAGGCCATTTGGCCCACAATGTCGGTGCCAGACATGATGCCAAGATCAAATCTTCTTTCATGCATTTGTTCTATATTCCTTTTATATTTCTTGTTTCCCTGTCTCCTGACACTCAGTCTGAAGAAGAGTCTCGATCCAAAACATCACCTATTCCTTTTCTGCCTGACCCGCTGAGTTACTCCAGCTTTTTGTATCTATCTCAAATCTTATCTGCCTGCATATAATATACAGTATATCCCTCCATTTCCTATATCTTCCATTTCCCATGTGCCTACCCTAAAGTCTCTCAAATGCCTCCGTCTTATCTGCCTCCACCGCTGCAGCACATTCCAAGCACTCACCAACATCTAGGTAAACAAATTACATGTAATTACATGTACAGCACCTTTAAACTTTACCTTTCTCACTTTACGACTATGCCCTCTGGTGTTTTATGGCATCATGGAAGAAAGCAGGGTGTGATGGTGGAAGGTTATTTCTCAGACTTGAAGCCTGTGGCTAGTGGTGTGCCTCAGAGTTTGGTGCTAGGCCCGCTACTGTTTGTCATCTGTATCAATGATTTGGATGAGGACATACACAGCAAGATTAGCAAGTTTGCTGGTGATACAAAAGTGGGTGGTTTTGTAAATAGTGAAGATGGTTGTGAAAAATTGCAGCAGGATCTAGATCGATTGGCCAGGTGGGGCGAGGAATGTTTGATGGCATTTAATACAGAGAAATGTGAGGTGTTGCATTTTGCGAAGTCTAACATGGGCAGGACCTACACTGTGAATGGGAGGGCTCTGGGGAGTGTTGTAGAGTAGATGGATCTAGGAATACAGGTGCATGATTCTTTGAAGGTGGAGTCGCAGGTAGATAAGGTGGTCAAAAAGGCTTTTGGCTCATTGACCTCACCAGTCAGACTTAAGTATAGAAGTTAGGAGGTCATGGTGCAGTTGTATAAGATGTTGGTGTGACTGCATTAAGCGTATTGTGTTCATTTCCGGGCACCATGTTATAGGAATGATGTTGTCACGCTGGAAAGGGTACAGAGAAAATTTAAGAGAATTTTACCAGGCCAAGTGGCTCTGAGATATAGGGAGAGGTTGAGTCGGCTGGGACACTATTCCTTGGAGCGCAGGAGGATCAGGGGTGATTTCATAGAAGTGTATAAAATCATGAGAGAAAATGATCGGGTGGATGCACAGAGTCTCTTGCCCAGAATAGGTGAATTGAGGACCAGAGGACATAAGTTTAAGATGAAGGGGAAAAGATTTAGTAGGAATCTTAGGGGTAACTTTTGCACACAAAGGGTTGTGGGTGTTTGGGAAAAGCTACCAGAGGAGGTAGTTGAGGCTAGGACTATACCAACGTTTATGAAACAGTTAGACAAGTACTGTACATGCATAAGGCAGGTTTGGAGGGATATGGACCAAAGGCAGGCAGGTGGGACGTGTAGCTGGGACATGTTGGCCGGTGTGGGTATGTTGGACCGAAGGGCAGGTTTCCACACTCTATGACTCTATGAAAAATGGTTCTGGCTGTCTACCATAGCTATACATCTTATAATTTTATATATTTCTATCAGGTCTCCCCTCAACCTCTGACGTTCCACGGAAAAAAATCCATTGATCCAGCCTGGATAGGTTCCAACAGGCCCAGGGGATTTATCTACCTTTATGCTCTTCAAAGATGATGCTTCCAATGTGCAGTATAGCAGTATTGTCCACATCCTAAAAGATTTTAAAAAACGGTTCATTAAACAATATGTTCTGTTTTTTTCTGATGTAATACTAAAGGTATGCCCAATATTGTAATATTATAGATCTCAACCAATCTTCATATTAAGCAATTTTCCAATGTATTTGGGAAAATAGCAACTCTTTCCAGTTCCGCATTAGTTAAGAAGCTTGTGTCATATGCTTGCAAAATATATGATTTCATTTAAGCCCTTCAAATTATTGAGAAATTTGAGCATTCATATTAAATCCATTGTAATGCTGCCCCAGCAGAATTTTTATTTGCAGACAACTTAAACAAAAATCAGAATTCAACTCCATTTGCTATGAAAGGTCATTGCAGTTAATTGAATGAAAGGACAATTCTAATGTTGGCACCTTAAGAACTATTTCTCTGGACAGACAGACAGGATGGATTCTGTTCAGCTTGATTTAAATTCATCCAGTCTTGTCAGTCTTGCACCTCTATTTCACATGAAGGTGAACAAAAACTTGATTAATAGTTGACACTGTACTGTGTTGTAAAGTTTTGATCCATTTGCTTTCTGCGCAACTCATGCAGCAGCCTTGGCAATGCATCAAACTGGGATTGGATTGCAAATGTGTCATTTCATCCTTCCATATAATGGTTGATTTTATGAGGCTCCACTGACAATGCCAGGTATGTAGCACAAAATCAGTTCCAGAGTCTAGTTTAGTTTATAGATACAGCGCAGAAACCGGTCCTTCGGCCCACTGAGTTCGCACCGACCAGCGATCCCTGCACATTAACACTATTCTACACACATTAGAGATAATTTGTACTTACACCAAGCCAATTTACCTATGTACCTGTCCGTCTTTGGAGTGTAGGAGAACACTCACAGAGAAAATCCACATAGTCACGGGGAGAAGGTACAAACTCCGTACAGGCAGCATCCATTGTCGGGATCAAACCCGGGTCTCTGGCCCTGCAAGTGCTGTAAATCTACTGCTGCGCCACCATGTTACCCTCATTCATTCATTCAGTCTCATTCATTCCGCTTTAAGTTTTGCAGAGAATAGTTCTTTTGTTGCCCAATAGAAGCAGGTTTGCTGGCAAAGGAAACTTAATTTCAGTCGATCAATTATTCCATTGAGAACCCATACTGAAGTTTGAGTTGTAGAAAATCGCTACCTACTGCAACCTCACTTGTGAGAAATGTGTGCACATTTTTCAATGGGCTTGACTTTCTTACAGGCTGCTCTTAAAGCAAGGTTTAAGTTGTTTGTGCTGATCGTGAAAGGTAGGTTTCTGACATTATGCAATTATGCCAATATTGGAAGTTGGTGAAGTTGAGGAAGTTAATAGAAAGAGTTGGGGAGTGGTCCAAGGGTACATTTGCAACAATGAGTGTTCAATGTTGGCATAGCTGGGGCCCATGTGAATGCCTATGGCTGCTTATTTGATTTGAAGAAAGTAAGATGATTTTTTTTTTTAAGTTGCTGAGGTGAAATCAAATTCCACCGTGTGGAACAGAGTGTTAATTGAAGGGAATTGATTGGGTCTCTGTTAAAGGTTGAAACAGAGTCCTGCAGCTTTCTGATGGGAAATGGAAGAGCAAAAGGGAGGTAAAGATGAGCAGTGGGGACCAAGGAATTGGAATTGGTTAAAGAGGTGGAGAGTGAGGAGGTAAGATGTAAATAGACAATGATAGGAATCCTCCATTATGGAACTCATGTGTCCCTCTAACATTCCAAATGTTGTTTCCTTACTGTTGAGGCCAGGTAGTTGAGGCCAGTTCATTGGCGATATTTAAGAGGGAGTTAGATGTGGCCCTTGTGACTAAAGGGATCAGGGGGTAAGGAGAGAAGGCAGGTACAGGATACTGAGTTGGATGATCAGCCATAATCATATTGAATGGCGGTGCAGGCTCGAAAGGCCGAATGGCCTACTCCTGCACCTATTTTCTATGTTTCTATGTTTCTACGTTTCTTTGTCGTTCAGTTGCTAGTTTGTTCTGTCACTCGCAGGGATTTTCTCAGGTTCATGTGGTGCACTCACATTCTATCCTGTTGATTCATTTCTGTCATACGACAAAGCTCCCTTGTTTTATTTCAGGTCAGATTAGTTTCTCAAATCAATCTTTCTCGCATCCTTGAATCTGCAATTTGAAGCACAAGTCTGAACTTAGACTTTCTTTCTTCTGGAATGATTGCTTGAAACACATAATTCTCAGTGAGATTTTGCAATGCTATTCAACATTGATCCTATGATTCGTCAGATCCTTGCCTTTTCCTGTTAAATTTATACCTGGCAACAAAAATAAATTCTGCTAAATTCCTCTGCAAAATTACTTGAACAAGTGGAATAGGTGGAAAAACCCTATCACAAGAAGAATTTTCCAGCATCTGCAGTTCTTTATGTCTCAAGAATATCGAACCAGGACTCATTCCACCCTCTGCTTCAAATTCAATAGTTTAATTATTTTAACTTAGAGATACAGCACAGAAACAGATCTTTCGGCCCACCGAGTCCCCACACACTAGCACTATCCTACACACATTAGGGACAATCTTACAATTTTACCAAGCTAATTAACCTACAAACCTTTGGAGTTTGCGAAGAAACCGGAGCTCCCAGGGTAAACCCACACAGGTCACAGGGAGAACGTAAAGCTCTGTACACACTGCACCCATGGTCAGGATTCCTGGGCGTGCACATCTGTGAAGATCTTTCCTGGTCCGAGAACACAGATGCAATTATTAAGAAAGCTCATCAGCGCCTCTACTTCCTGCGAAGATTACGGAGAGTCGGTCTGTCAAGGAGGACTCTCTCTAACTTCTACAGGTGCACAGTAGAGAGCTTGCTGACTGGTTGCATCGTGGCTTGGTTCGGCAACTTGAGTGCCCTGGAGAGGAAAAGACTACAAAAAGTAGTAAACACTGCCCAGTCCCATCATCGGCTCTGACCTTCCTTCCATCGAGGGGATCTACCACAGCCGTTGCCTCAAAAAGGCTGGCAGCATCATCAAAGGACCCACACCACCCTGGCCACACACTCATCTCCCTGCTACCTTCGGGTAGAAGGTACAGGAGCCTGAGAACTGCAACAACCCGGTTCAGGAATAGCTACTTCCCCACCGCCATCAGGCTATTAAACCTGGCTTGGACAAAACTCTGAACATTAATACCCCTCCATCTGTTATTTGCACTTTATTAATTTATTAATTAATGTGTGTATTTAAGTATATAACTGTAGTCAATGCCTACTATGTTCTGTTGTGCTATGCAAAGAAAAAATGTCATTGTCCTGTCAGGGACACATGACAATAAACTCTTTTGACTTTGACTTTTGACTTTGAACCCTGTCTCTGGCGCTGTAACGTAGCAACGCTTCAGTTGAGCCATCATGCCACCAACTCAGCACAATTCTGCCAACTCACATATCCACCAGCTTTCTGCAACATTTCTAACATGGATGGTATGCATCTGGGTTTTGATTAACCTTCAAATAGCAACACGAGATACATGATATTTACCAATACAAAGTAGTATTTGCCTTAAGCAAGTATGCTACTCATTCTGCCACATTATACCAGTTCTTCTTTAATCACTGGTGTAGCTGAGAAATGTTACAAAGAAAAGTTGACTTTTAGTTAAGAGTGGCATTTTGCAGAGACACACCGAAAAAATCATTAGATAAGTAGAGATAAAAGAAAAATCTCAGATGATCTCACTCACCATAACAACATTTTTAAAATTTAGAATATAGTATATAGATCAGTACAGCCTCCACGAATTGATCTTTCGGCATACAATGTACATACCAAACATGAAGCCAAATTGAACTAACCTCCTAAATTCATCGGTTCTAGGCGCAGAATTAGGCCATTCAGCCCATCAAATCTACTCTGCCATTCAATCATGGCTGATCTATCCTTCCCTCCCAACTCCACTATGAACATTACAATATAATCTCCTCTGCCAGGACGTGATCCATACCCCTCCATTCCCTGCATATCCATGTGGCCTATCTAATAGCTTAAATGCCACTATCATATCAGCCTCTGTTACTACCTCTGGCAATGCGTTCCTGGCACCCACCACTGTAAAGCAACCTGCCCACATATCTCCTTTAGAGTTTTCTCTTACTTTAAAGCTATGCACTCTAGTCTTAGACATTTCCACCCTGGTAAATAAGATCTGACTGTCTACCCTATTCAAGATTGTCCAACTTCCCCTTATCGCTGATAACACCTATTCCAGGCAGCATTATGGTTAACCTTTTTTGCATCCCCTCCAAAGCTTCTTCATCCTTCCTCCAATGCGGTGACCAGAAATGCACACAATACTCCAGAACCAAAGTCCCATAAAGCCGTCACGTGACTTCCTGCCTCTTACACTCAATGCCCAGACTAGTGAAGGCAAGCATACCTTACATCTTCTTTACCGCTCTGTCTACTTGTGTTGCCATTTGCAGTGAGCTCTAGACTTTGATCCCAGGATCTTCTGTACACCATTACTGTCAAGCGTCTTGCCATTAACTGTGTATTTTCACTTTACACTTGTCCTCCCAAAGTGCAACACCATACACTTGCTCAGATTAAACTGCATCTGACATTTAGTGAGATTATATATGTCCTTACAAATTCCTTCTTACATCTCACTCACCACTCATCCCACATATTTTTGCTTTTTATTCAATATCCATGTTGATTGAAAGAAGGCCACTCAGCCGAATGATGTAAACATGCATCCTGAACATGGACCAATACTGGGTATGACCCATGCTTGGGTTATTTTTCTTTCAGGCAGTCAAGAACTTCCATCAGATGAGGTGGGCTTGGTTGGATGCAATCTAGAAACCACCCTTTCCCAAATTAACACTTGCTGCCACCAGGTGGCACTTCACATACACTCAAGGGGGCTGGGTGACACAGTGATAGAGTTGTTGCCTTGCCATGCCAGAGACTCGGGTTCGATGTTGATTACGGGTGCTGTCTCTACGGAGTTGGTACGTTCTCCCCGTGACAGTGGGGGTGTTCTACATGTGTTCCGTTTTCCTCCCACATTTCAAAGACGTGCAGGGCTTCTGTAAATTGTAAATTCATCCCTAGTTTATAGACTAGTGTTGGTGTACGGCCTGTTCGCTAGTCGGCGCGGACTCGGTGGGCCGAAGATCCTGTTTCCACACTGTATCTCCGAAATCTAAAGTCCAAAGGGTATCCAGCAATCAAACTCCAGCACACTGTTCAACAAACACAGCTCCTAAACTATCACCAAGTAAATATTTGAAATCTCTGCAGGTACATGTAGCTTGTGAGGCAGGTTACCTCCTCCTGGCACAGGCTGGTCAGTGTTTCCTTGATACATTTATATATCCCCATAATCCAAAAATGACACAAAGTGCTGGAGTAACTCTGCGGGCCAGGGAGCATCTGTGGAGGGAATTGACAAATATTTTCGGTCGAAACACATCTAAAGAAGAAGGCTTCCAACCAGAAATGTCATCAGTCCATTCTCTCCATAGATGCTCTCTGAGCCATTGATTTCCTCCAGCACTTTGTTGGTGGCTGGTATGGACCTTATATACTGAATGGTCTCATTGTAAGTTATAAGATACCTTTGCAATGGTGTTAAACTTCCACATAACTGCTTATTTCATCACAGGAGATACTGGTACATAGAATCAGAGCAAATTCACAACTCTGTAGTGAATGTAGGCGACCCGACCTGTCTTCAGGTTCCCCACGAAAAACAAAAGGTGAGAAAAAATGTATTACTTTCTGTCATGTAGTCAAAATATTATTTAGCCTGCCTGATCTCTCACTACAGCTCAAATAGTCGAGTCGTTGCCAGGACTCGACTATCTGAGTTATCAAGTGGGAGAGAACGGGCAGGCTAAATAATGTAATTTCTTTCAGCCTCTCTTACAAATTCAGCTGAACATCTAGACCAAAGATCGTGCAAGGGACTATGATCTTTGATCTAGACTCTGTTGCACTTGTGCAGCTCCCACATCGAAGGAAACAATGACATGCCACGAGGAGCACACATTAAAGCCTTAATTTCCTTCCCAATGTATGATGACTGTAACCATATAACCAAATGCAATTCTATTCTTATGATCCCAACAATGTATTATATTATAGATTTACAAGGTTAATTCCTGGCATGGCGGGACAGTCATATGCTGAGAGAATGGAGCAGCTGGGCTTGTACACTCTGGAGTTTAGAAGGATGAGAGGGAATTTCATTAAAACATATAAGATTGTTAAGGGCTTGGACACACTAGAGGCAGGAAACATGTTCCCGATGTTGGGGGAGTCCACAACCAAGGGCCACAGTTTAAGTATAAGGAGTAAGCCATTTGGAACGGAGACGAGGAAACACTTTTTCTCACAGAGAGTGGTAAGTCTGTGGAATTCTCTGCCTCAGAGGGCAGTGGAGGCAGGTTCTCTGGAGGCTTTCAAGAGAGCGCTAGATAGGGCTCTTAAAAATAGCAGAGTCAGGGGATATGGGGAGAAGGCAGGAACGGGGTACTGATTGGGGATGATTAGCCATGATCACATTGAATGGAGGTGCTGGAGCGAAGGGCCGAATGGCCTACTCCTGCACATATTGTCTATTATATGACATCACCTTTTTACTTTTATATTAGTGTCTCTGTTAATAAGTCCAGCATCCTATTTGCTTCATTAATTGCTCTGTCAACCTGCCCCACCTCCAACAAGGATTTATGCACCTGCTGTACATTTTTGGCTTTGTTCTTGTTGTAAGGCATGCAAGCTAGTGTAAGAAGATTTTAATAAGCTCTTCTACATTTAAGATAAATTGACATATTAGAGGAAAAATGCGTCTTCAATATACATGTCTCTCCCCACCCCTGAAAACAATTTTTGCATTTAAGTGATATGTCATCTATTCTGCAGGTATGTAGTTATAATCATATATGTTCTTATGTTAATCCCATATGATGTTCTTATAAATTAATCTTATAATAAGATTGTTCTTATAAGTTAATCCCATATGATATTTTCTGTAATTTCAGATGTCGACAGTGGGTCCAGAATACTCGTCAACAAGATCTTCTACACTGAACTACGGAGTACTTGTCAACACTTGTCACCAGAATACTCGTCGAAAAGATCTCCTACACCGAACTACAGAGTACTTGGCAAAGAACTGCCGTCATTGGTTAACTGATATCACAAACACTGCAACCCTGTATATCTCGCACACAAAACAATGTTGACTACGTAAACCTAACTATGAATGACAGAAATAAAAAGTGTTATTCTTGTTTAAGAATTTCGATGTTGAATTATTTAAAATTGAGTGGGTTGGTGCATTGTCCATAAATCACAATAAAAAGCCAAAATGTATCTCTGTTCCTTCCACAGCACGTGGAAAATCTGTCCAGGTCAGCATGGCTGGGCCGTCAGGGGTAAGGTTGTGAGGAGGGCAGGAGTGTTGAGAAGGAGGGGGTCAGCGGATCATGCCAGCAACTCACTCAGTAGCACAGGTGGCTGCGAGCAGTTGCCAGGACCGGACAGCGGAACTGAAGCTGGACCAGGGGCATACAGGTGACCTGGGAACTGCAGCTAGGCCCGGGGCTCGCGGGCGACCTGGGAGCTGCAGCTAGTCCCAGAGGGTCCTGGCCCCTACGCAAAAAAGGTTGCTGACCCCTGGACTAAACCAAACCCTTGATCCTGTCCTGCTAACCTTTGTGTTCATTGATATTTTATTCACAATATTAGGATTTCGTAGAGGGAGAGAGAGAGAGATAGATTGCATGAATGAATGAAAGAAAGAAAAAGGTTGCTCAACAAATAATTAGAGATAACAAGAAAGAAACAAGAGAATATATATATATGTGTGTTATATATTTATGTACTTATATGTCACATATATCATATATATATATTAATATATATGCATTATGTCACACACACACACACACATATATATATATATATATATATATATATATATATAACAAATATATATGTGTTATATATATATAAATATAATTGCCTTTATGGGTGCATACAAGTAATTGTGAACAATGGGATTAGATGAATTACAAAGTGCAAGTTTAATTAAAAATTAATTCAAACACAGGATATGAGCCATTTAAAAAGAAAAAAGAAAAAAACATTTAAAACATTTAAAAACACGCAAACTGTTCCCCTGCAACGCTGATTACACTGCGAGAGGCATAACTGAAGTTGGGTCGGGTTTACTGAATTGGAGGAAACTATGCTCCGTTGCATACTACACGTCAGTCCATTGGATTTTGCAGGAGTGGTCTATCTTGCTCCGCTCTAAGATCTTTGATACACACCCAGGGACTAATTAACTGATATGATAGGAGGTTTGAACTTACTGCCTCTAACATTGTTTTAGGCAGTAAATTCTAATTTTAACCGCAATCTGTCTTTATTTTTCCATTCCTGAACTGGAGATTAATAGCATGTTTACCAGGGAAAACATATTAGCACCTTCCAGTGGAACAAAAAGATCAACTGCCGAGGGGACAATATCTTAATGGTTTCTCATGAGCTGACAGCAATACAGAATGTACCCAAGTGATCATCATCAAAGACTACAAGTCATCAATCAGAATGCAAATGTAAACAGAAGATGTTGCTGCAGAGATTTGCAGGTGGCCTTTAACTACAAAAAAAAAAGCAATCCTGCACATTAGTCACTATTATGCAGAGGCCAAGAATGATGCCTTCACAATGCAGCAGACCATAGTGCTTTGATTATCAGGGGTCCCAAGACACCGAATGAATGTTCTGTGAGATTAAGGCCACCCTTTGCAGTCATGATTCATGACCCCAATTACAAAAGCTATGTAACAGTAACATGCAAATATTACAATGACCCTCACGCCATTATTTCATTATTTAGCACTTCATGTCATTACAAAAGTGACAGTTTTGTTTGGATCACTTAACAACATCGGAAGCGAGAACTTGCACGTATGTACTTCTGTGATGCAGGAAAATATCCTCAGGCCCTTCAGATCCCCAAAAAAAACAAACATTTTTTGTTTTAAAAGGAAACATTAGGATTAGCAATAAATTTTGAGGAGGAAATTCCAAAGTACAGAAACTGGGCTCTCCAGTTCTCCTTAGCTCAGCTGATCTGTGGTCCACATTTAACTGAGGGGATGCATTTAGAACTACCACTCTATTTATCTCATTGACTGTACTTTCTCTTCTAGCGTTACCAAATTATCACTAGCTTTATATAAGATGTGAGAAAAAAATTCAGAATCCCAGCTATTTTCTCATGATCTGAAAATAACTGATAGAAAATCACACTCAGGATAACTATAGGCTTTCAATGCTTGCTTAGAGCAGACCAGTTACCTTGTGACAGGGAAACAAAGGCTGGCTAATTTTGCACAATATAAGCCTTGCTTATGGCATAGCAGTGTCAATCACTTGCCACCTTGTACTCAAGACAAGTCAATATCGTAATAGCGGTTGAAACATTGATCGATGACACAAAACTATTTGACAAAAGATGAATGGCACGTGAATGGACACGTTTCACTTTTATTCCCCCTGTTTATCGATGGGATTTAATCAAGATGACAAAGAAACCAAAATTATTGGCATTATGTAAATTGGTTCACTGAATCTTTTTCTCATTTTAGTAATGGATCTAACACAAAGTACATTGTAATTACATAAATTACATCTGTTCTCTTAGCTGACAATCAGTGTGTTAAAATTGTATTTGCCAACATGGCAATATACCCTTTCTAAGTGCTTGATCTGTTTGAGGTAATGTAAGCCAATAGATTAAAGTTGGCTTGTTGTCAGTATTTAAGCAGCCACTGTGCAGTCTTTGTTTGTATACAAATGTAGGTACATATTCAAAGGATCAAATAATCCTTGACCATGAGATGATTGGGTAGAAAGAAGGAAAACATAATTCGCTGCACTAAATTGACTGATATACAGTAGCATAATAGTTAATCTATTGGATCTGCACATTGATCTAAAATCCCAAGAAGATTATTCTGGAGCCGCAAACTCAAACCCTGTTATGGCAGCCGGGGAATATAAAGTGAATTAATTAAATATATCAGGAATTGAATGCTAGTATAAGTAAAGATGACTATAGAGCTATTGGATAGTCGTTAGAGGTTCAGGTTCACTATTTGGTTCCAAAATCTGGTCTAAAGAAGAGTCTCGACCCGAAACGTCACCTCTTCCAGTCTGAGCCGCTGAGTTATTCCAGGTTTTTGTGTCAAGCTCTGGTTCTCTAATCTTATCTGGTAAAGGAAATCTGCCATCCTTAGTCAATCTGGTTTAAATGTGACATAGAAACATAGAATGTTTCCTTCCTGCCATCCTTAGTAAATCTGCTTTAAATGTGACATAGAAACAATGAAATTAGGTGCAGGAGTAGGCCATTCGGCCCTTCAAGCCAGCACCGCCATTCAATGTGATCATGGCTGATCATCAGTACCCCATTCCTCCTTTTCCCCATATCCCTTGAAAAGCTATGTCTCTTGAAATCATCCAGTGAATTGGCCTCCACTGCTTTCTGTGGCAGAGAATTCCACAGATTGACAACATGAGCTTTCTTCACTGCCTGCTGTACCTGAATGCTTACTTTCAGTGACTGATGTCCAAGGACACCCAGGTCTTGTCGCACCTCCCCTTTTCCTAATCTGACACCATTCAGATAATAATCTGCCTTCTTGTTCTTCCCACCAAAGTGGATAACCTCACATTTATCCACATTAAACTGCATCTGCCCACTCATCCAACCTATCCAAGTCACCATTCAGCCTAATAGCATCCTCATCACAGCTCACAAACTTGGAGATGTTACATTTAATTCCTTTGTTTAAATTGTTAATATATATTGTAAATAAATTGGGTCCCAGCACTGAGCCTTACGGCACCCCACTAGTCACTGTTTTGTTATTAGACATCATTGTTAATTCTTCACTGTCCTATGAAATGGGCTATAAGTTTCTCAATTCAGGAGCAATTACAGATGTACCAATTTACTTCGGAGTCACATGAGTGATTCCGTGAAGAACCCCGCCAGTGCGCATGCACGTCATTACGCCATTTCGCATGGCTCAGCGACTGACTGGCAGGTGCAACGGTCCTGCCAGCGGTAAGTTTAAATATGCAGGTAAGTTTTCTATTTCTTACCAGGTTCTGTTTTCTCTTGCAGGAACCTCTTCTTATAGAGGTTTCCTGCTGGATATTGTCGCGAAGTCTGGCGAGCCGCAGAGAAACCGGCTTGGGCTGTGGGGACACTCCGGTCCGAACCGCATAATCGTGGGAGCAGGCGGCCGTCGGGTTCGCGACTCCAGTCGCTGACAATGCGGTCAGCAGCTTCCAGACTGCCGTGGTTCCCATGGAGGGGTAAATCCAGGAGGAAGGCAGTTTCATCACCAGAGTCGCTGACAGTACGGTCAATGGCTCCCACACCACTGTGGTCCCCAGGACATGGGGTATAACCAACCATAAAGCGATCAGGCCTATGGACTCGGGACAAGTCGGGCCGGGAGGGTTTCCCTCCGGTGATAATTAACAGTTTGCGCTAAACTGGATGGAGCTCCTAATGGAAAGGATGTTCCATCAAGACACATTCCAACAGGAGGAGTAGTGTCAGTGCTGGCCTATGGGAGAGCCCGCGCTAGCAACGCCTATTCAGGGCTGCTTAATTGGACGGTTGTCCAGGATGGAGCTCCTAATTGAGAGGATGTTCCACCAAGACACACTCCAACAGGAGGGTAGTATCAGCGCCGGCCTATGGGAGTGCCTGCGCCAGCAGCGCCTATTCAGGGCTGCTTAATGTCTCCCTTTTGGAAGAGGAGAGCATGCGGGGCAGAATTATTCTGCCGCCGAGTATGTTCCATTCTGGTATTGGTCTGTTGGAGGCCATATCAGCGCAGGTACCCTCAGGGGCCTGAGCCAACACCTGTTCAGGGCTGCCTACGATCTTCCCCTTTATGGAGTGGAGTGCGAATGGTCAGTAGTTAACTGACTTCAAATTCTAAAGCATGTCCGTGGAACATACGGGAGCACATGTGTATGGGTTCAAGGCAATCCTCGCAGACGAAGGTGTTGCTGCCAGAAGAGTTGGTTACCAGCCGTTCGCAGAATAACTGGAAGGGGTCAGAGTTCCCCTCATGCTATTAGTGCCGGCAGTGAACAGAGCTCTAGCCACCGAATATTCTATTCAGGTAAGACCTATTCAACAGGCAAAACCTGGATGAGGAAGCAAAAGCTGTCGGACCAATCAACGTACCAACGACGAACAAAGCTTCATCGGCTTGGCGACAACACACTCCACACCTCCATTGGCAGTGAGCGGTTCACTGAAGCTATGGCAACGTGAAAACTGGACAGACGTTCCACGCATCCTACCAGTCCTACTCTATAACCAGGCAGGTAGGTGGGTCCGGCACTTCCGAAACATGGGGTAAGTGGACCACTTACAAGTTGGTAATTTTACACTTGTTTGTACAACACACGTATGGTTAAGGCATCATCACCTAACCATGTAAAACTGCACAATACTAATATTCCAAGCAGGTTTGTAATTAGGGCCAGCATTGTCTTTTAAGGCAGGCTCAGTATTATGCCCAGCATCACTTCGAGACAGGATCGAAATATGGCCAGAGTTGTTTTTCATGGCAGGCTTAGAGGCACGCCCGGAATTATGAGGTAGGCTCATTTTTATGGCCAGGATTGTCTTCCAAGACAGGCTCAGAAATCGGGCCAGAGTTGTCGTTCCAGGCAGGCACGGAATGATGGCAGACGTGGCCATTCATTGTTAAGATGGAGAAGGTCGTGGAACTCGTATGTGCAGTATAAACTTTTCCGAATTGGAAACTTTGTTACTGACTAACAACTGATTTTCATAAGGAGCTCAAAGATACATTCTATTCAGTTCCCATTTACAGGGATCAACGGAGACATTTGAAATTATCAGGAGAATGATAACAGTAATGATAATTTGCTAATGATGAGGCAATGATAACAGTAATAATAACAGTAAAACAATGCAAGATGGGCTAAATTATTTACCCAGGTATTTACCAAATTACTAAAATCGGTGCTTCGGCTACTCAGATTTTAAACTTGTTATGTCTAGTCTGAATTTTATTCTAATGCTCTAGTTTGCAAAAATCAATTGTTCAGCCTCAAACTATATTTGAGAAATTCAAAGATGGGAAAGACTTTGTAGGATCCCTCATCCATCCAGTTAAAATTAAGTAGTTACCAATATACTGGTTGGTCATTGGGATTTACCTTCAACTATTAATTAGCCTGTGACTCCGCCCTGGGTCAAGAGATTGGAGTTAATGGGAACCTGTAACAACCTTATTGTTACAAGCAGCCTTTTATTCATGAAGAGTAATTGGCAATATAGTAGCTGGGCTCCAGCTGTGAAAGTAGCAACCTCTCAAGTGTCGGCTAGGTCATTGTTAATAGACCTATGCTATTTCCAGCTGAAGCTAATAAAGTCATTATGATGGACGAACACTATTCAGCATTGCCCCACTAGTTTGGTCAGTAAAAACTCAGGTATATTACAAACTGATGCTAAGTGCTCTTGAGGTGGAAAATTGTGAATGTCATCTCTAGTTCGGAGGTGAAGGAGATTTATATCAATTGCCAATTCTTCAGTTATTGCTATCAACTATCTATAGAACCTAGGTGCATTATATGGTAAAGGGTTATGGAGCAAATATGCATAATCTGCATGCTCAATTTCTCGTTGCTACACAATGGTGGTGGCATATGTTAGTCACGTGGGTGCAATCAAGTAAAAGCATCCTGTACTAATTTACATAATCTCATTTGCCACTGGTGTATCATCAAGTACAGATCAATGACAACACGAATGAGTGTTGAATCACAAAGTGTTTATGAAATTATGGTTCGATGGAACAATGAATATTGATGTGATGTTTCATGCTTATTCACGGCTGCAAAACTATGTGGCATAACAGTGGCGAGAGACACATTATCGCTACAAGAAGGAGGAATATTTGTTATGTATTCCTCCATTGTGCCCATCAATCGGATCTTGAAATAAAGTCAGCAAGATCCCACTTAGGCTTTCGTACTGGCTGACTGGACTATGCAGCCTTGATTCCTGTTGGTCAGGAATATTAATACAACCTTATACGGTTATTCTAAATGCAAAGCTTTGCTGGTCAGCCTGTGGCTCGGAAAACCAGCCTCTGCATGATAAAATCAACTTATTATTTTGCAGATTCTGAGTAGACTGCTCCTACGGCTCGGGTTGTCACACTGACCCATGTATGTGCTCACAGCAGAGGGCAGGGATAGCACCCCAAAAAAGCAGTACAGTTCTTCTCCAGGAGATGGGAAGAGCTTTGTTTAATGCTTTGTTACATTTAATACGGTACACATACTGACGACTTGAAGTTCATTTTCCAATAGGTCTTTGACAATAATTGAGTCATAGGGCCATTAATAATAATATAATAATAGTTTCTTTATTGTCATTGTAACATGAACCAAGTACAACGAAATTTAAAAAATGTCAGCCAGTCAGTGCACCATTCAAACATTTCTAAAAGCTAACGATACATACAACGTAAAATATTAAAAAAGATAAACAACTAAAATAAATATGAAAATAGCACGCATAAACACCCAACCCTACATCCTTCTGTCGATTTCACAGTGTACCAACCACAGTCCCCTAGTCCCTGCGTTCCTTGGTGGCTACATTTAGTGCCTTTATAGCAGTGGGGTAAAAACTGTTTTTAAGTCTGTTTGTCCTTGTCCTTGTAGATCTGTACCGTCTGCCTGACGGCAACAGTTCAAACAGGGAGTGTCCGGCGTGGGAAATGTCATTTATAATATTCTGGGATTTTTTGATGCAGCGGGAACTGTGTAAGTCTTCCAAGGTAGTGAGAGGGCAGCCGACAATCCTCTGGGCATTGTGAATGGCCCTCTGGAGCGCTTTATGTTATGGATGTTAGTACAGTATGTTAGGATGCTCTCAATGGAGCACCGATAAAAGGACAGCAGCAGTCTCTGAGTGATGTTATTCTTCCTGAGCACCCTCAGGAAGTGCAGTCTCTGCTGGACATTTTTCAGCAGCGCAGAAGTGTTCACGCTCCACGTCAGGTTCTCCTCAATATGGATTCTCAGGAAGCGGAAATCCGCCACCCTCTCCACACAGTCCCCTCTGATGATCAGTGGTACCATGTCACATTAGGTGTGCTTAATGTGCCTTCCCATCATATTTGCTGCAGCGAATTGGATCCACTCTGCCGGGCTCACCCCGGATATCGAGTTTGTAAAGGATCATTAACACGTTCCCCCAGGACAAGTACAGGGCAGTGTGGAATACTGATAATGTGCTGGCACTGCTTCGCCGGGGGCTCCAGCTACATCCTAGCTTTGGCTGTCTCATAAGGTGGTTATCCTCATGGCACTGGTCTGAGCGCAACGGGTCTAGTCACTACATAATTGCGACTGGACAGGATGGTTACATTGCAAATAATATTATATTTTATGTTTTAGTTAAACAGAGCAGAAGGGGAGTCAGGTCCCTTCATGAAACAAACTAGTTTCATGACATACTCCGCGACCTTCAGTTATGTGAGGTTACACGTTTATAACAGTATGTCAAGGTCACCAAGAGCCTAGAGGCTCTGAACTAGCAATGTTGTTAGTTCCAAAAAGCTTTAAAAGAAGGTGTCAGTTCAGACCATCCCCAGGCGGTGAAACGGGGTTGGTTTATATAAGAGTAGATACGAATTAAATCACTCCACCAGGTCTGCTACAACGTCAGTAGCAAGGGTTATTTACGTTCCACTGGACCACATCCTAGTATCTGCAGAACGGTCGAATGAGCGAACCTTCCAAACTTTTATAATAACCCATTGTCAGACCAGGAGGTTTTTGCCAACTCTATTTTAGGTTCAGTTGTATAGTCCCTCTCGGATGAGAGGGGTTACTATTATGATTATTTATTCATTATGAATGTTTTCCTCATCTGTCAATGAAGCAGTTGTGGTTGTGTAGACTCCGTTCTCACGGCATGAAATCACAGAGCTTTGAAATCTTCACAGAATCACTCACGTGACTCCGAAGTAAAATAATAAGATTAAACGAGAACTTACCAGTTTGAAGTTTGATCTTTATTTTATGAGGAGTAACGATGAGAAATTACGTGCCCTCCGCTCCCAATCCTCATATCACAAAGGTCGTCTGGTAGTTCTAGGTTTATAATCTTACTATGTCACTTCAATTACTGTTATCTGTGATTTCACTCTGTTGCTTTGAAGATTGACGCTCATGCGCACTGGCGAGGTTCTTCACGTAATCCCTCATCGTTACTCCTCATAAAATAAAGATCAAACTTCAAAATGGTAAGTTCTCATTTAATCTTACTATTAATAATGGGTTTGCCTACAATGTCAACATCCCATGAACAAATACATTGTAAGAAACACATAAAGTCCATGCAAGTCTCGCCAGGTGTGTGTATTGGTCAGTTATATTGAGAATCACCAACCATATGAAAGCAAGTACCCTAAATAACGCATTACACATTTTGCCACCATCTAATTATACATTACCAGACTCACAGGAAAGAAAGTTTCTTCAAAAAACATAATGGCATTGTGAGGTCATGAGGTTTGGATACATGGAAGAGGAATTTGTGGAGTATGTTTCGTGGAGTAACATGTTACAGTACCTATTTGGGAACAGGCTATTTTAGACATTCATGTGCAATGAAGTAGAATAATGTGTGTGTACAGATACAACAGCCCTTAATGTTTTTTCTCATATTTTCACTGGAAAGCTATCCAAGAGGATCAGGTACCATGTTAGACTGACTAAGATGGCCTTAAATGGCAGTCAATAATGACACTCTTCGCTGTTGAACATTTGCAACCACAGAGTTCAGATGTGGCTTGTTCTCAATCTTGGACACTCTAACAGGGATTATATTTTTCCAAAAAGTAATCTTCCGTACACTCAATTCAAAATTACGTCCTCAGTTTTTTTGTTTTGCATGTTTCTTCTTCTCACAGCCATTGTTCCCATACTGAACTAGTTTGGAATGGTGCTTTAGTGATTGAGAAAGTCTTGCATCTATTAATTTTCCAAATGGAGATCTTCCTATATTCACCAGGGGCCACCTTACTCACGAGCATTTTATACCCTTATGCTGAAATGTTTCCGTTTTCTTCCACTGTGTCCCCAACACAAACAATACATGTCAGACGTACGTGGACCAAGTTGCCGTTATTATAAGTTTGCATGAAATTTTGGAAGTTGGCAACCCATAGCAGACTGCTAGGCTCTGTAATAGCATATCCATACAATCTTTTGGGTATAAAATGGAAACAATCAGATTTGAAAACTGAACCAACCAGAATATTAATCATGCCAACATTTCATAGGTTTAATGACTTCCCAAAGCAACATCTGCTATGATAAACTCAACGCTGGTTAACACTCCAACAGCTGAATGATTAATAGGTATGTAGAAAATTTAAATTATTACAAAAATTGTCACTTCATTAAGCTTAATAGGAAACAGAAATAATATTTGATTTAATAAAAGCAATATGAACATCAGAAAAATCAGCTTGATTTTAGGACCAAAAAAACACAAACCAACAATGTTCGTTGTTGGCCTCACCACGCAGCTGGGGAGGCCAAGCGCAGGCTCGCCGATCATTTGCTGAACATCACCACTCAGTCTGCCTAAACCCACCTGATCTCCCGATTGCTAAAACCTTTAACTCCCCCTCCCATTCCCACTCCTTCCTTTCTGTCCTGTGCCTCCTCCATTGCCAGAGTGATGCCCAGTGCAATATGGAAGAACAGCAACTCATTTTTTGCTTGGGCAGCTTACACCCCAGTGGTATGAATATTGATTTATCTAACTTTAAGTAACCCTTTCCTTCCCTATCTCTCCATCCCCCCCCCTTCCCAGTTCTCAGACTAGTCTAACTGTCCTTGTTTACATTTTATCTGTTTGCTTTGTTGTTACCTTCTCCTAGTTAACAATGATCTATTCTACATTTTCCTTGACCTCCAACTCCTTTGTCTCATTTTCACACCTTACACTTCCTTATCTCTGTGTCCCCCTCTCCCCTGGCTCAGTCTGAAGAAGTGTCTCGACCCGAAACATCACCCATGCAATCAAGGTAGCAGCAAAGCCAAACTGGGATCAGCAAAGCCAAAGAAAATTAATATCTTTGCTTCTCTAAATAATTATGTATGTTTGCAATACAATTGTTATTAAATATTGAATAATAAATGTTATTGATTGGAATCTACCTTTTTTTTAATTGCCTTTAATGAGGCCTATGGCAAAAGAGATAACAAGGAGCTATAATTTGTTTTGATTAATGCTTCTGTCGGACAAAATATTTGACAAGATAATCTCTTTATTTTCCAGCCCATAGCCTCTATACTTACTATGTACTCTACCCTACACTTTGGCAATTTAAAGTCCATCTACACACATTTTAAATGCTGTCAGCAACTTTGCTTTCACTATCACTCTTTCAGTGCGTTCCATCATTCTCCAGTGAAAAAAGTTCCCCTAAGATCCCCTCTAAAACACTTACCCCTCAACCTAAATCAATGTCCTCTTGTTTTAGACATAAAATTGTGGACTAACTCAACAGAACAGGCAACATCTCTGGAGAGAATGAATGGATGACGGTTCGGGTCGAGACCCTTCTTCAGACTGCTCTTGTTTTATTCATCTCCGATTTGGAAGGGTTTCCCACAGTCTTGCATATCTATACCCCATCATTATTTTATATCGAAGTCTCGTGAGAGACTACGTGAAGAACCCCGCCAGCCCACATGCGCGCCAATACGTTGACGCATGGCGCGGGATTCGGAGCAGTTCGAAACTGTTCTGGCAGATAGGACAATTTTGTTTCAGGAACGGGCCGCTGCTCCAAAAATAGGTGCAGCGGGCCCGGAGAAGCTGATGGGCGCAGCCTGTGCAGCTACCGCCATTGGAGCTCCGAACGGAAGCAGGCGGCCGGAATTGGTGAAGTCGCGGGTGAGGCTCCGGATGGTGAAGTCGCCAGTGAGGCTCCGGATGGGAGCAGGCGGCCAGTCTTGGTAAAACTGTCGGGCGCGGCCCATACAGCTACCGCCTTGAGGCTCCGAATAAGAGCAGGCGGCCGGAATTAGAAAAGCTAACGGGCGTAACGCGTGCAGCTACCGCCATAGTAGGCTCTGGAAGAGAGCAGGTGGTTGACCGCGGAGAAGGTGACGGGCGCAAACCGTTCAGCCACCTCCGTGGAGGCTCCAGAAGGGAGCAGACAGCGGTACATGGAGAAGCTGAAGGGCGCGACCCGTACAGCTACCTCAGTTGAAGCTCCGGAAAGGAGCAGTCAGGAGTCACTAGTTGGCCCTGCAAAAGCAGCCTATTGAACCACTCTTACAGTACTGGCAGGCGTGACCTGTCCAGTGAGCCCCACTGAGGCTCCAAAGGAGCAGCTGGCCAAAGGAGCAGCCTGTCGATCCAGGCGGGGAGAACCTGGCAGTGCGATCTGCACACTCAGCTCCAGCAAGGCTCTGAAGGAGCAGAAGGGCCACAGGAGCAGCCTGTGTAATCAGGCTTGGAGTAATGGCAGGTGCTGCCTGTTCAATGAGTTCCGCTAGGCTACAAAGGAGCAGAAGGGGCCGAAGATGCGCCCTGTCTAACCAGGGCTGGGACTAACTGGTAGCGTGCCCTGCACAGTAAGCTCCAGCACGGCTCCAAAGAGGCTTTAGGCCAAAGGAGCAGTCTGTCCCATTGGGCCACAGCAATGTCACTTTTGAGCTTTGGAAGGGAGCTGTTTGGCAAGCGTTGGGCTGAAGATGTGGTCAGACTTGGTCTGCAATGGAACGTCACTGAAGCTCCAACAAGGAGGGCAACCAGAGCTCAGAGACGCTGGCAGGTAAGGGAATTTGTTTCAGGAACGGACCGTTTGCTCCAAAAATAGGTGCAGTGGGCCCAGAGAAGCTGGCACAGCCTGTGCAGTTATTGCCATGGAAGGCTCTGAAAAGGAGCAGGTGACTGGAATCAATAGGCTGACGGCTCGGCCGGTGCAGCTAGCACTGTGGAGGCTTCGTAAAGGAGGAAGCAACACCTGGCTCAGGGTTGTGTTATATAACTCCTGCTCAGAAGAGGGGAAGCAATACCTGGCTCTGGTTTACTTTACAATATCTCCCGCTCAGAAGAGAGGACACAATACCTGGTTCAGGGTTGCGTTATTTTAGCTTCCGCTCAGTAGAGGGAAGTACTGGAGATTATTACATAAGTAACTCCGACTATGGTGATATCGGCAAGGAATTCGAATCCCCTGAACTTATGCGGGATATGCTGCAGTTTAATCATATGAAGGAGTTCTGTCTCTTCTCACATAATTTGCCATCCCTTCGGGGGTAGGAGATCCACTGGAGGAGATCTGGGTAAGAGCATCAGTGATTTAACTCCTCATCAGCTAAGGAGGGGTATATGCTGGATATGGCTGGGAAATATGTCAGTCCAGATTCACTGCCTGACATTAGATGTTCCAAATGTCAATCTAACCATTTGGGACATCTCAGTGGTGATACGTGGGCAAAGAATTAGAATTTCAGCGTACCCAAAGACTGGTCACTGGCCTTTGCAAGGGCAGTGGATGGGTTCAGCTATCGGTAGTGCAGAAGATGCATTAGCACTTCTATGTAATAAGCAGTTGGAGCTAAATTGCCTTCACAAAAGGCTCTAAGGCCTGAGGTAATTCCTAAAAATTTGCTCATTTTGCATGACCAATAACATGCAGCCTGTAAAGCATCTCTTCGGAGAGGACTTATGTTAGCAAGTTTAAGAATTTCAGGAGAAATTTTAGGTGGCTGCAGGGGTAGTAGAACCATCCTATGTGAGTAAGGCTTCAGTATTCTGGGGCATACCAACCCTATATATAATTAGCGGTAGGAATCGTTACACTGAGACTGGTTGGAACACCAGGCCTACTCAATTCATACCTAGCCAGAGGCTTTTTTAGGCCCAGGGCCATTGCGCTCACCTTGGTGAAGAGAATGTGTTGCGCACACTAGCGACTGATATAGGTCGTTCTAGGCAGAGGTCTGCGGCAGCAACTCCTGGTTCAGGGTTGCATTAAGATATTTTCCACTCTGAGGGTGACTCTGACTGTGAGGAGTTGACAGGGAACTCATATTCCCACACCAAGTGGATGCTAAGCTTCAATTCTAGTCGCATAAGGATCTGGTGTGTGTTCTGACTCTGTCAGACACTGGAGGTTTGTACGTTAATGCCATCAGTTGAGGCAAAATCGAAAGGCTTTAACCCCAGAAAATTTTGAAAATTCTCAGGGGAAGAAAAATGTAGCATGCCAAATCAGGTTAAGATTTGGCTAGTCTAATGATGTATTTGGTTAACCAGTTTAAGATGGATAATTGTCATTCAGCAATTTAGCTGATTCAGAGGATTTAGGGCCTCAAGTGATCTTGAACATGCATATTTCCATATCAATACACAAGGCACAGATATATCTGGTGTTTTGATGACAAAGCCAGTGATGGAAATTTTAGGCTCTACCTAGGGGTTGTCTTCATGCCTAGGCTATTTACAAAGATTCTAAAGTTATGCTGCTCTACTTAGATCTGAAGAGCATTGTGCCATGGAGTTTATAAACAACATGCTTTTGTAGCAGATAAGACTCAGGGGTTTTATCAGACGATGCCTCTTACAATAAGTAAAGATGAGGCGACATGAATTTTAATATGCCAATTTGACCTACTCATCCAGGGCTTCCATTGTAAAATAGGTGGCTGAAAGAAGCTCCTAATTACTCGAAGGCTCGAGTGGTGGCCAGTTCAGCCAATTTCTTGTGTAGCTAGCTCTGCATGGTTGTATGGGAAGTTTGGAATGTGAGCAACTTTTAAACAGAAGTAGCAGAGGTTTGTGGTTCTTTCAGTTTGGGCTTAGAGAACCGATTATGTTATAGCACAAATGACACTGCTCATGCTGCTTGGCCATTGTATCTAGTTCTATAAGTCGGACAATAAATGATTGATTATTCACCCACATAACTAAGGTTATGGAAGGTGTCTTTTACATGAACACTCTAAAGCCGAGACTCAAAGTAGTGTGGAATGTGTATCATTATAAATTATTATGCAGTTATTGTGTATTCCTAACGATGGAGCAGTATCTTTTAAGTTAATTATGCTTTTGGCAACTGATTTCAGCACAAAGAACACAGTCTTTATTCAATCTCCAGCTGGATCTCTGGGTCATATTTGACATAAGGATAAGCTTTTATGAATTAACTCATAAAGCAAACGGGCATGGTTGGGCAAGTTACAGTTGACAGCATTGGAGATTGGGGGTGTTGAATATGTAAAAAGGTACACTGAGATGTGATTTGATTTGGTTTGATTTAATTTATTGTTATTGTCTTTAATGAAGAGACACCAAAATTATGTTTCCCCTACAGTCATACACAAAAAAATAAAAAAAATAAACACAAAGAACAGAACACAGTAGTCCACAACACAAACATCCCCACTGTGAGGGAAGGAACCAAAGTCCAGTCAACCTCCTCGCCGATGTTCCCCAATGTTCACCCGTTATGAAATGAGGGACTACTTGCCCTCCACTCCCAACCCAAGATCATTCGATAAGACAAGCGTTATTAATCTTTCTATAATTTAAGTTCATGCAAGTGGTCTGTGGTTTCATACAGTTGCTTTGAAGATTAACGTGCATGCGGGCTGGCGGGTTCTTCACGTATTCCCTCACTTCAACTTCTCATAAAATAAAGATCAAACTTCAAACGGTAAGTTCTCATTTAATCATTCTAATTCTATTTTATATACCTCAATCATGTCTTCATAATGTCCTCTGTGCAAGGTAAAAAATAGGTACCCTACCCTGTCTTTCCTCGTAATTGAAACACTTCGTCCCAGCCAACATCCTGGTGAATCTTCTTTGCACCCTTTCCGCTGCTACCGCATCTTTCCCAAAGTGTGGTGAGCATAACTGCATGAAAAACCCCAGCAGAGGTTTGGCCACTGTGATATAAAGTTGAAGCATAACTTCCTTACTCCTCTATTCCATGCCCTGCCTATTGAAGGCCAGCATCCCATCTGTCTTTTTTACCATGTTATCTACATGCTTTGCCACCTTTAAGAATATTTGGAACAGCACACTAAGGTTCCTCTATTCCACAAATTTCTCATTTTACCGTTGCCATTGGGAAGGAGCCTGAAATCTGTAACATCCAGGTTCAAGAACAGCTGCTTCCCCACAGCCATCAGGCTATTAAACACAACATTGAATAAGCTCTGAACAATAACAGCACTGTATCTGTTTATTTATTGTGTATATATGGTCTATGGTCTATAGACACACTGAACTTTTATCTTCAGTTTTGTATTATGTTTACACATTCTGTTGTGTTGCAGCAAGTGAGAATTTCAATAAAACTCTTGACTCTTGACTCAGACCCCAACATGTTCTAACCTCAATAAAACTCCCAAAATGCATCGCCACACATATATCAGGAATCATCTCCATCTGCCATTTCTCAGTTCATTCCACCAACATATCAATATCACCCTGCAGCCTAAGAATACAATGGTCTTGATCAGAAACATCGACTGACCGTTTCCCTCCACTGGTGCCGTCTGATTCACTATTTCTCCTGCAGTTTGTTCTTTGCTCCAGATTCCAGCATCCAGATTTCAGCATTTGCAATCTCTTCGGCTCCACCAATCTTTGCATAATCTGTCAATTTACTATGCCCGCACATACACATACACCTATGTTACAAACAGCAAGCGTCCCAGCACCAATCCCTTTGGAACACCATCAATCACAAAAACAGCTCTCTACCATCACTATCTTCTTGAATTTTACCTTGAATTTACCGCTTTGAATTTACCTTCTTGAATTTTTTGAAGCGGTTACTAGGGAAATTGATGAGGGTAAAGCAGTGGATGTTGTCTATATGGATTTCAGTAAGGCCTTTGACAAGGTTCCCCATGGAAGGTTGGTTAAGAAGGTTCAATCTTTGGGGGTTAATGGCGGAGTAGCAAGATGGATTCAACAGTGGCTGAATGGGAGATGTCAGAGAGTAATGGTGGATGGTTGTTTGTCAGGTTGGAAGCCGGTGACCAGTGGGGTGCCTCAGGGATCTGTGTTGGGTCCACTGTTGTTGACAATGTTTGTTGTACATCAATGATCTGGATGATGGGGTGGAAAATTGGATAAGTAAGTATGCAGATGATACTAAGATAGGTGGTGTTGTGGATAATGAAGTAGATTTTCAAAGTCTACAGAGAGATTTGGGCCATATGGAAAAGTGGGCTGAAAGATGGCAGATGGAGTTTAATGCTGATAAGTGTGAAGTGCTACATCTTGGCAGGACCAATCCAAATAGGACGTACATGGTAAATGGTAGGGAATTGAGGAATGCTGTGGAACAGAGAGATCTAGGAATGACTGTGCATAGTTCCCTGAAGGTGGAATCGCATGTAGATGGGGTGGTAAAGAAAGCCTTTGGTGTGCTGGCCTTTATAAATCAGAGCATTGAATATAGGAGTAGGGAAGTAATGTTAAAATTGTACAAGGCATTGGTAAGACCAATTCTGGAGTATGGTGTACAATTTTGGTCGCCTAATTATAGGAAGGATGTCAACAAAATAGAGAGAGTACAGAGGAGATTTACTAGAATGTTGCCAGGGTTCCAGCATCTATGTTACAGAGAAAGGTTGAACAAGTTAGGTCTTTATTCATTGGAGCGCAGAAGGTTAAGGGGGGACTTGATTGAGGTCTTTAAAATGATGAAAGGGATAGATAGTTGACGTGGATAGGCTTTTCCCATTGAGGGTAGGGAAGATTCAAACAAGAGGGCATGACATGCGAATTAAGGGATGGAAGTTTAGGGGTAACGTGAGGGGGAACTTCTTTACTCAGAGGATGGTGGCTGTGTGGAATGAGTTTCCAGCAGAAGTCGTGGAGGCAGGATCGATTTTAACATTTAAAAGTAATGTGGATAGGTATATGGACGGGAAGGGAATGGAGGGGTATGGTCTGAGTGCAGGTAGATGGGACTAGGGGAAAACAAATGATCGGCACGGACTGGAAGGGCCGAGAGGGCCTGTTTCCGTGCTGTAATTGTTATATGGTTATATGGTTATCTATCTCCTATTGTCATGCCAATTTTGAATAACTGTTGACAAAATGCCCTGGATCCCATGGGTGCTTTTGGTCCGGTCTCCCCGTAAGGGATCTTGTCGAAGCCTTTACTGAAGTCCATGTAAATCACATCTACTGCATTGCCCTTATTGATACACTAGGTCATGTCTGTTATAATCAACCATTGGTTGGCATTGACTTCAGGTGAATTAATCTTTCTTCCTTGTTTCATATGTGCAGCCACAGCACACAGATACAGAATTTATTGTTCGTAAATTTGCAAATGACATCAAAATTGGTGGTAAAGTGGACCAAAGGAAGGATATCTAAGTTTACAATAGGATCTAGATCAGTTGGGAAGATGAAGCAAGCAATGGCAAATGGAATTTAACTCTGACAAGTGTGAGGTGTTGCATTGTTGTATCTCAAACTAGAGCCAGATGTACACGGTAAATGGAAAAGTTCTAGAGAGTGTAGCACAATAGGGAGATCTTGGAGAACTGGTTCCCTGAAAGTGGCGGGTCAGGTGGTCAGTGTAGTGAAGAAGATGATGATTGGCATGCAGTCCTTCATTGGGAAGTGTATTGTGTACAACTGTTGGCACATCATGATCAAAGCTGTACAAGTCATTGGTGAGACCACATTTAGAATAATGTGTGCAGTTTTGGTTGCCCATCTATAGAAAGGATGTCATTAAGTTGGAAAGGGTGCTGAGGAGATTTGCTACAATGTTGCCTGGACTTTCACACTTAAGTTATAGGAAGAGGTTGAACAGACTGAGACTCTTCTTTGGAGAGTAGGAAATTGTAGGATGTCCATACTGAATACGAAACCATGAAGGCCCTGGATAAAGTGAACGCACACAGTCTTTGAAGAGAAAGATTTAAAAGGGACCTTAGGGGCAATGTTTCCATTCAGAGAATCGTCCATAACTGGAAATAGCCGCACAGGAAAATATAGAAGTAGATACAATTACGACTTTTGAAAGATATTTGGATAGGAAGGGTTGAGAGGACAATCAGCCAAATGTAGTCAAATGAGATTTGTCCTGAATGTCATCTTAATCTGCATTACATAGAAACATAGAAATTAGGTGCAGGAGTAGGCCATTCAGCCCTTCGAGCCTGCACCGCCATTCAATATGATCATGGCTGATCATCCAACTCAGTATCCCGTACCTGCCTTCTCTCCATACCCTCTGATCCCCTTAGCCACAAGGGCCACATCCAACTCACTCTTAAATATAGCCAATGAACTGGCCTCAACTACCCTCTGTGGCTTAGAGTTCCAGAGACTCACCACTCTCTGTGTGAAAAAAGTATTTCTCATCTCGGTCTTAAAGGATTTCCCCCTTATCCTTAAGCTGTGACCCCTTGTCCTGGACTTCCCCAACATCGGGAACAATCTTCCTGCATCTAGCCTGTCCAACCCCTTAAGAATTTTGTAAGTTTCTATAAGATCCCCTCTCAATCTCCTAAATTCCAGAGAGTATAAACCGAGTCTATCCAGTCTTTCTTCATAAGACAGTCCTGACATCCCAGGAATCAGTCTGGTGAACCTTCTCTGCACTCCCTCTATGGCAATAATGTCCTTCCTCAGATTTGGAGACCAAAACTGTACGCAATACTCCAGGTGTGGTCTCACCAAGACCCTGTACAACTGAAGTAGAACCTCCCTGCTCCTGTACTCAAATCCTTTTGCTATGAAAGCTAACATACCATTCGCTTTTTTCACTGCCTGCTGCACCTGCATGCCTACTTTCAATGACTGGTGTACCATGACACCCAGGTCTCGCTGCATCTCCCCTTTTCCTAATCGGCCACCATTTAAATAATAGTCTGCTTTCCTGTTTTTGCCACCAAAGTGGATAACCTCACATTTATCCACATTATACTGCATCTGCCAAACATTTGCCCACTCACCCAGCCTATCCAAGTCACATTGCAGTCTCCTAGCATCCTCCTCACAGCTAACACTGCCCCCCAGCTTAGTGTCATCCGCAAACTTGGAGATATTGCCTTCAATTCCCTCATCCAGATCATTAATATATATTGTAAATAGCTGGGGTCCCAGCACTGAGCCCTGCGGTACCCCACTAGTCACTGCCTGCCATTGTGAAAAGGACCCGTTTACTCCTACTCTTTGCTTGCCTGTTTGCCAGCCAGTTCTCTATCCACATCAATACTGAACCCCTAATACCGTATGCTTTAAGTTTGTATACTAATCTCTTATGTGGGACCTTATCGAAAAGCCTTCTGGAAGTCCAGATATACCACATCCACTGGTTCTCCCTTATCCACGCTACTAGTTACATCCTCGAAAAATTCCACAAGATTCGTCAGACATGATTTACCTTTCGTAAATCCATGCTGACTTTGTCCAATGATTTCACCACTTTCCAAATGTGCTGCTATCCCATCTTTAATAACTGACTCTAGCAGTTTCCCCACTACCGATGTTAGACTAACTGGTCTGTAATTCCCCGTTTTTCTCTCTCCCTCCCTTCTTAAAAAGAGGGGTTACATTTGCTACCCGCCAATCCTCAGGAACTACTCCAGAATCTAAAGAGTTTTGAAAGATTATCACTAATGCATCCACTATTTCCTGAGCTACTTCCTTAAGTACTCTGGGATGCAGCCTATCTGGCCCTGGGGATTTATCGGCCTTTAATCTATTCAATTTACCCAACACCACTTCCCGACTGACCTGGATTTCACTCAATTCCTCCTTTGACCCACAGTCCCCTGCTATTTCCGGCAGATTATTTATGTCTTCCTTAGTGAAGACGGAACCAAAGTAGTTATTCAATTGGTCCGCCATATCCTTGTTCCCCATGATCAACTCACCTGTTTCTGACTGCAAGGGACCTACATTTGTTTTAATTTGCATTAAGGCAACGGAGGTCAAAGGGCCTGTTTCTATGCTGTATATAGAAACATAGAAACATAGAAAATAGGTGCAGGCATAGGCCATTCGGCCCTTCGTGCCTGCACCGCCATTCAATATGATCATGGCTGATCATTCAACTCAGTATCCTGTACCTGCCTTCTCTCCATACCCCCTGATCCCTTTAGCCACAAGGGCCACATTTAACTCCCTCTTAAATATAGCCAATTAACTGGCCTCAACTGGCAGAGAATTCCAGAGACTCACCACTCTCTGTGTGAAAAATGTTTTCCTCATCTCGGTCCTAAAAGAATTCCCCCTTATCCTTAAACTGTGACCCCTTGTTCTGGACCTCCCCAACATCGGGAACAATCTTCCTGCATCTATCCTGTCCAACCCCTTAAGAATGTTGTATGTTTCTATAAGATCCCCCCTCAATCTTCTAAATTCTAGCGAGTACAAGCTGAATCTATCCTCTATTGTCCTATGATTCTGTACAACCAAATACCTCAAAAATAAAAAAAATAGCAGGCATAGGTCTACACCACCACAAGAAAGGCCTCTGGCAACTGTGTGAAATTTTAAGACAAGCAGTAAACACAAGGAACTGAAGATGCACATTTACACAAATGAAATTTTGCACAAAATTTTAAAGTACCTGCGACCATTTTCTGAAAATGATATTTCCAATCACCCGATGATAAAAATGCAAGATGAAGGCACTAACTCAATCCACTGGTTTCTTTTGAATAACAAAAGAAAATCAGTCTGTCATGCTTACAATGTCCGCACACCTATTCTGGAAAAGTAAGGGAAAGTTTACCCAATTCTACTTCAAGAAGCAAACAGATAGAAAACATGTTAATTCAAAGGCTAAAACAACTGTCTAGAAAGCAATCAGACAACATGCACAGATGCATTGACAAGAACTGTGCAAAGTGATAGATGTTTTAAAATATTCCATTTTCATGAGACCAATGAAAGAATCAGCAAGTCATTTGGTTCAACTTGTAGAGTCTGTAAAGCTCAAAGCAAGGACTATACTTTCCTGATTGGAAAACAAGTACAATTTGGTGAATTGACATGAAAATAATTTAACTTAAAGTAAGTCATTTTCTATGATGCTGCCATAGTTAGGACTGATGATACAACATTGTTATTCTGGAGAGAATCAGCCCAAATTCAGTGTTGGATACATTGGCTGGGACTTGCTCAAGGCCATTGGCAGAAGGTTATGTTCTATGGACAAGAACTGCCCACTGTGTAGAGAATGGCAAACGTTGTGACAATTTGTTCAAATAAAAGACACAAGTCACAAGACTTCAACTTTCTTATTAAATGTATTTATTTGGTGTCATGTTGTTTAGCCTGATACCTGCTGAATTATTTAGTTATTTTATAAAGTGATCACAATTACGGCATTTGCTGTAGTTTTTGCTATTCTAGTCCCTTGCACTATTGTCAAAAGCATTGTTCACATTTGATGATGCCAATGTTCTGTGCTGCTTGATAGCAACTAAATTCAGCAATGAAGTAATTATTATAAGTTCTGGGGCAGAATTAGGATATTCGGCCCATCGATTTATTTCTGCCATTCAATCAAGGCTGATCTATCTTTCCCTCCCAACCCCATTCTCCTGCCTTCTCCCCATAACATCTCACATGCTTACTAATCAAGCAGTTTTAGAAATTTTATTATTAATTACCTTGAATAATCTCCAGAAAATGCAATTTATATGGCTTTCTGCATTTCAATCAAAGTGAAGGAGAAAATGTCAAACCTCAAATAGAACCAAGTACCACATGTGTTTGAGTCAATGACTCAGCTATTTATTTACAAGCTCAAACTGAAGGATTAAAAGAAGCTGGGATTTAAAATTCCAGACGTAACTTATAATGCATAACAATCAGCCGCAATTGGCTAATTAAAATTAAAATTGCATCTAATCCCTCACCTCCTAAAAGAACAGGATAATTAAAATGGTTGCAATGAGATACTCTTGTGGCAATTGGTGGATGTGGATAGAAACATAGAAACATAGAAATTGGGTGCAGGAGCAGGCTATTCGGCCCTTCGAGCCTGCACCGCCATTCAATATGATCATGGCTGATCATCCAACTCAATATCCTGTACCTGCCTTCTCTCCATACCCTCTGATCCCTTCAGTCACAAGGGCCACATCCAACTCCCTCTTAAATATGGCCAACGATCTGGCCTCAACTACTTTCTGTGGCAGAGAATTCCACAGATTCACCACTCTCTGTGTGAAAAACGATTTTCTCATCTCGGTCCTAAAAGACTTCCCCCTTATCCTTAAACTGTGACCCCTTGTCCTGGACTTCTCCAACATCGGGAACAATCTTCCTGCATCTAGCCTGTCCAACCCCTTAAGAATGCTTCATTTTAACATGCATTTCGATCAGATCGTACCCTCTGCACCAGCCAATTGGTAGACTCATCAAAATGTAGAGGTGAAATCTGATGAGGCATTTCAGACCATGTTATTACTTCGTCTCAGCAGCCATGTTCAACACACAGTGCCAGCCTGCCCAGGATCATAAGATGCATAGAAGCGCGAAACCCAGAAGTGCCTTTTAGTTCTAAAATTATTACCTGTGTGGCCTGGAAGAGAGGAATTGCATCATCTGCGCAGACAATTGATTGGGTTAATAACTCACTGCAGACCTGCTGAACTGTTGTTTAAGAAGGAACTGCAGATGCTGGAAAATCAAAGATAGACAAAAGTGCTGGAGAAACTCAGCGGGTGAGGCAGCATTTATGGAGCGAAGGAAATAGGCAACATTTTGGGTCAAAACCCTTCTTCAGACTGATGTGAGGGTGGGGACAGGAAGAAGAAAGGAAGAGATGGAGACAGTGGGCTGAAGGAGAGCTGGGAAGGGGAGGAGAAAGTAGAGATTACCTGAAATTAGAGGCAAATGTTCATACCACTGGGGTGTAAACTGCCCAAGCAAAATATGAGGTGCTGCTCCTCCAATTTACGGTGGGTGTGGCGGAGGCCCAGGATAGAAAGGTCGGATTCAGAATGGGAGGGGGCGTCGAAGTGCTGAGCCACCGGGAGATCAGGTTGGTTATTGAGGACCGAGCGGAGCTGTTGGGTGAAGCGATCGCCAAGCCTACGCTTGGTCTCACCGATGTGGAGCAGCTGACACCTAGAGCAGTGGATGCAATAGATGAGGTTGGAGGAGGTGCAGGTAAACCTCTGCCGCACCTGGAAAGACTGCATAGGTCCTTGAATGGAGTCAAGGGGGGAGGTAAAACAACAAGTGTAGCATATCCTGTGGTTGCAAGGGAAAGTGCCAGGAGAGGGGGTGGTTTGGGTGGGAAGGGACAAAATGACCAGGGAGTTATGGATGGAGTGGTCTCTGAGGAAAGCAGACAGGTGGAGGAGATGGCAAGATGTGGCCAGTGGAGGGATCTCATTGGAGGTGGCGTAAATGTTGGAGGACTATTTGTTGTATCTGACGGCTGGTTGGGTGGAAGGTGAGGACAAGGGGGACTCTGTCCTTGTTACGAGTTGGGGGATGGGGAGTGAGAGCAGAGTTACGGGGTACAGAAGAGACCCTGGTGAGAGCCTCATCTATAGTAGAAGAGGGGAACCCCCGTTCCCCGAAGAATGAGGACATATCCGATGCCCTGGTGTGGAACACCTCATCCTGGGTGCAGATGCGGCGTAGAGGGAGGAATTGGGAGTAGGGATGGAGTCTTTACAGGAAGCAAGGTAGGAAGAAGTGTAACCCAGATAGCCTTGGGAGCCAGTGAGTTTATAGTATATGTCGGTCAATAGTCTATCACCTGCGATGGAGATAGTGAGGTCTAGAAATGGTAAGGAAACGTCGGAAATGGTCCAGGTGTATTTGAGTGCCGGATGGAAGTTAGTGGTGAAATGGATGAAGTCAGTGAGTTGTGTATGGGTACAGGAGGTAGCAACAATGCAGTCATCGATGTAATGGAGGTAGAGTTTGGGGATAGGGTCGTGGTACACCTCCAACAAAGATTGTTTGATGTACCCTACAAAGAGGCAGGCATAGCTAGGGCCCATGTGCGTGCCCATAGCTACGCTTGTATTTGGAGGAAATGGGGGGAGTCAAACAAAAATTGTTAAGGGTAAGGACCAGTTCTGCTAGGCGGAGGAGAGTATCAGTAGATGGCTGAATTGTTGTCCTCTGTTGAATATGAACTAAAATTCCAGGTATGGCACCAACTCATGCAGCAGCCAAACCAAGCTTCAGAGGTTCCTCCATAGATATAGTTTTACTTGTATTTAGTTCTTTCCCTTGCATTAGCCTTGGTGTTTATTCCCGGTGTAATTGCTGATAAGTTTAAATTTCTTTCTGATGCTTTGTAAGAACTGTAACAATATTCCCTCCCTGCATTTAGTTTTAAGTGCACATGCACTTAAATTTGAGAAGATATCCAGATTTCCTGCATGCTCAATGAGATTAAACCTGCTCAAGAAATAAGTGTCAATTATTCAAATCAAGCCAAAAACGATGAACTACCTTTGATTTTTTTTCTCCAAAGGTGTATTTTATTCATAAAATTCACAATTATGCAATGCAGGACATACATCTCTCAACATTCATTTTCACTTTTGCCAACACAAAATATATTTACTTACTATATTAAAAGCATTACACCAGCAAATATAGAAACATAGAAACACAGAAAATAGGTGTAGGAGGAGGTGATTCGGCCCTTCGAGCCAGCACCGCCATTCATTGTGGTCATGGCTGATCATCCGCTATCAATAACCCGTGCCTGCCTTCTCCCCATATCCCTTGACTCCACTAGCCCCTAGAGCTCTATCCAACTCTCTCTTAAATCCATTCAGTTATTTGTCCTCCACTGCCCTCTGTGGCAGGGAATTCCATAAATTCACAACTCTCTGGGTAAAAAAGTTTTTTCTCGCCTCAGTCTTAAATGGCCTCCCCTTTATTCTAAGACTGTGGCCCCTGGTTCTGGACTCACTCAACATTGGGAACATTTTTCCTGCATCTAGCTTGTCCAGTCCTTTTATAATTTTATATGTTTCTATAAGATAGCCCCTCATCCTTCTAAATTCCAGTGAATACAAGCCTAGTCTTTTCAATCTTTCCTCATATGACAGTCCCGCCATCCCAGAGATCAATCTCTTGAACCTACGCTGCACTGCCTCTATCACAAGGATGTCCTTCCTCAAATTAGGAGACTAAAACTGTACAGAATACTCCAGATGTGGTCTCACCAGAGCCCTATACAACTACAGATGAACCTCTTTACTCCGTACTGAAATCCTCTTGTTATGAAGGCCAACATTCCATTAGCTTTCTTCACTGTCTGCTGTACCTGCACGCCAACTTTCAGTGACTGGTGTACAAGGACATCCAGGTCTCGCTGTACCTCCCCCTTGCCTAACCTAACCCCATTGAGATAATAATCTGCCCCATTGTTTTTGCCGCCAAAGTGGATAACCTCACATTTATTTATATTATACTGCATCTGCCACGCATCTGCCCACTCACTCAACCTGTCCAGGTCCCCCTGCAACCTCCTAACATCCTCTTCACAGTTCACACTGCCACCCAGCTTTGTCTCATCTGCAAACTGTTGCGGCCCCAACACCGAGCCTTGTGGCACTCCACTCGCCACTGCCTGCCATTCTGAAAAGGACCCGTTCACTCCTAGTCTTTGCTTCCGGTCTGCCAAACAATTTTCTATCCATGCAAATTCTTTGCCACAGAATGCTGTGGAGGCCAAGTCAATGGATATTTTTAAGGCAGACATAGATTCCTGATTAGAACAGGTACCAGAGGTTATGGGGAGAAGGCAGGAAAATGGAGTTAGTAGGGAAAGATAAATCAGCCATGATTGAATGACGGAGTAGACTTGATGGGCCAAATGGCCTAATTCTACTCCCATCATTTATGATCTTATCACCTTATGAATATACCAGTATGCAATATTCAATTGTGTACAGCTTCTTGAAATGGAAGAACAGTAGGATTTTGGTGAAAGACTTACTTTGGCCTGTCCAAGTTTAGATTAGTTTAGTTTATTATTGTTATGTGCACCGAGATACAATGAAAAGATTTTATTTGCACGCTATGAGGTAAAAAAAAGATTATACGTGCCTACTTGACTATACCTGACTATACATAAAGTTGATATAACAGCAGTAGCCAATGTTTATCTCTGTATGTATGGGAAGAGCCTGCAAAGAGCTTGTTGTTACTCAGTCGCTTGAGATGAATTTGGACAAAGATCACCGATGTCCCTGTCCAGGCCCTCTTCACAAATACACAGCCCACAAGGTTTGGCTTATCCACACCCAGCCACCATGAGGGCAGGGTGTGCTGGGATTGATACACTGGTGGTACATGAAGGGTCAAAGAAGGAATGCTCTTCTTACCAGGCAAGGTCTGGGCATTTGTTTAGAGATGAGACATTCTATCAAATTATTTTAACAGTCTGCACGGAGAACTATCTGACTGCAACCAGGATTTTACAATTATCCTAAAGGTGCTCTTTGATCTACCAGGGATTTAGAACATTCCCCTACTGGGTTTAGTTCTCAGCAACAGCTATGAACTACATTTCACAGTTGTTAGAAATATGTTCTCAGTTTGTTTTCCCTTTCCCAGACTGCCCTTATTAACATATTACCATGAAAGCTTGATAAACACTATAACATCACATTCGGGCTCACGGTGTCAGGACAATCTCTTTGTCTAGAACCTACTCACATGCTCTGCAACTCAAAATTAAATTGTTCTTCAACTTTTCCAGTACCATCGAAGGATCTTCAACCTGAAACGTTAAATCCTTTTCTCTCTCTAATCCAATGCACAAGTACGCAAGAGGCTACAGAGAGTGTTGAATAAAGATCTACTCCTTCATTCTTAAACATTCTTAGGGATAAAATTTCGTTCGATATTGAATTGTGGCAATATGTTCTAATTGTTGTCATATTTTCTGTTTAAATGACTCAATTGGCAAGACATTAGTAGTCATTAATGGAACATTTCCTTCTCCTTCCATTTATCAATAAGAATATCATGTTGCCTACTTCTTATTCTGAAATATTCAAAATGTTCCCCTATGTAGTTCCACTCATCGCCTTTAATCACCAGTAAGAGAGGGACCATTTATTAAACAGCAGGAATGTTTCTGATAATGTCAGAGAAAGAATAATTGACAATGTTCACAGAATGTTTATCTAATATACATTGGTAACATGGAAGATATAACAGAAGCATTTCAGACTTATCATTTAAACCTTGATCATAACAATTACAGAGTTAGTCTTTGAGGGCAGTGGCCTTCTTTTGCTACCCTGTTAACTTAGATTCAACATATCTAATTAATCTGTAGAATTGTTATTACATTTCATTGTGTCATACGCTACAAAATAATTGAGTATTTCATTTTAAGTTCTCTCAGATCCTTCATGTCCTTCCTGTATTTCAGCAGCCTGAACTCCATGCAATCCCTGCCTACTATTAGTCTATTGTTCTTGCATTTCTCTGCCCTTTGCCAATGTTCCTCTGATTGATTATGCCATCCTACAGCAATTTTGCTTAGTTTCAGTTTCAGCTTATTGTTTATTGTCACGTCAACCGATGTTCAGTGAAAAGCTTTTGTTGCGGGCTACCCAGTCAATGGAAACCAGTCTGAAGAAGGGTATCGACCCGAAACGTCACCCATTCCTTCTCTCCAGAGATGCTGCCTGTCCCGCTGAGTTACTCCAGCATTTTGTGTCTATCAATGGAAAGACAATATATGATTACAATCGAGCTACACTTACACCAACAACTGTCAAAATAAGCAAGAACCCCTTGCTTTTTTACCTGAAATTAAATAAAAAACCTGCGCCAGTATTACACCGAAAATGACCAATTCTCATAAACTAATAAGAAACTTAACTTTCCCAGGAGAATTGCTCAGCTTGTGTCAACCATCTCCCAACTACAAATCATAAGGATGCAAATACAAATACAAATACAAATACCAACACAAAATCTTGGCTAATATTCAAATGCTATGCTGACTGTGGCGAGGGAATGCTGCGATTACAAAGTATTATCATTCAAATAAGTTGATTGCAGAATAAAAGACTCAATTAATTCATTTATTTTTATTTCTGGGCTGTAGAGGTTAAGTGACATTACAGGAACACAAATCTTGTCATTAAATGTTTTCATGCACTTGCTAGTTCTGGCACTAACTCTCTACATTGAGTAAAATCCATTCTGAATGTATACTGTAAGTGTGAGTTTGACAGGGAGCTGGTGTTTGCATGAGGCTCACGACAGATTAGTGTGAATTGTTCAGTAACGTGCAAATTTGCTATTCTTTGCTGCAAATAGCTGGTCACTTCACAAAATGCTCACATTTGAGCATCACAAACAACATATTGTCCCATCTCTTTAGAGATCATCCCTGATGTCAAAAAAGACCTGTAAAACATATAATATTATTGCAGAAAACTATAGCCATCAGAACCGACAGCCATCCGATATGGATGTGTGCTAATAATACTTCAAAGATTGTTAAGATTTACAAAGGATCCAATTGTTGCACCAATTTTTTGTAAGTACTGTAGATGGTGTGATATTTTATGAATATCAGTTTCTTTTGACATAGTGCATAACAAGGCATGCTTTGTAACAAAAAACAAATAGATATCAAGCTTTTCTCTGTTCCTCGGTACACGTTACAAAAGTATTAAACTAAACTTTGTGGTGGCACAGTAGCGTAGTGGTAGAGTTGTTGACTTACTGCGCCAGAGACCCGGGTTTGATCGTGACCACAGGTGCTGTCTGTACGGAGTTTGTGCATTCTCCCTGTGAGCATGTGGAATTTCTACAGGTGCTTCAGTTTGTAGGTTAATTGGCTTTGGTGAAATTGTAAATTGTCCCTAATGTGTAGGATAGTGGTATCTCACCACATTACCACTTACATCTCTTGTTTCTCTTACCTTTAACCAGTCTGAAGAAGGGTCTTGACCTGGAACGCTACCCATTCCTTCTCTCCAGAGGTGCTGCCTGTCCTGCTGAGTTACTCCAACATTTTGTGTCTATCTTACACTTATTTAGTTGTTTGTGTACATTCAAAAACGTTTTTATTTCATTTATTTACATTCTGCTGTTTTCACACTTGAGATCTTGTTTTAAGAGAATGTAGAACATTTTACAATTTAAACAGCATTGCTCTCTTTTGAAAAATTGAACTGGATCTTCATCTAGACTGCACTAAATTAAACATTTGCCAATTGTTCTGGAGAATGGGCCATGGCAGTCATTCCATGAAGCAGAGTGATCTGCAATGTTAACAAGGTCTCAGATTGTAATTTTCCCTTCTTGAATTTCCTTACAATATATAGATATAAGTAAATCAGAAATAGACCAATTAGTTCCTCGTGCCTATCTCCCATTCAATTGGATCATGGCTAATCTTTTACTTTAATGTCCCTTTCCTGCGCAAATCCCATACCTCTAGATTCTCTTAAGATCCAAAAACCTATTGATTATTGTCAAATGTACTTAGTGACTAAGCCTTCAAGCCATTTTATGTAAGGAATGCTGGGTTTCTTCTCATTGGTGCCCTGAAAGCAAGATTCATTGTAAATAATTAAAAATCATATTCAAAATAAACTTATGTTTAAAATGTTTAAATGATAAACGCAAAGTAAAAAATAACTCTGCACCCTAAATGTCACCTTTAAAAGATGTCTGCTATATACATTTATGAAACAAGATTACAAATATGAAGAGGTACAGTTCATTTATTGAAAAGAAGTGAGGACATTTCTACATTCCAAGCAAGTTCCAGCGACGTCAGTGAGTTCGCGGAAGCAGTCACGGACTTCATTGCAACAATAACCGACAACATCATCCCCACGGTAAGGGTTAGCATCTTTCCTAATCAAAAAACCTGGGTAGACAGGTCCGTTCATGTTGCCTTGAATGCTCGCACCGTTGCCTACAACTCTGGCCTGGCATCAGGAAACATGGACGTCTACAAGGTAGAGTCCCAACAACTGCGAAGGACGGTGAAGGACGCAAAAAGGAGGTATAGGGACAAGATGGAGTCACAGATGGAGCAACAGGACACCAGATGCCTGTGGCAGGGGCTACGGACTATAACCAACTACCGGAGCACCCCACCCTCATCCGCAAGTGTCGGCACCTCCCTAGCTGATGACCTGAACTCTTTTTACGCTCGGTTCGAGATGGGCAACACCACCCCAGGTCTGCCGACTATCGACAATACCGCCAGCGGGCTGGCTAACGAAGCTGATGGGAGGAATGAGCACACATTCTCGCTGTCCGAGCATGATGTGAGGAGGGCTCTGACACGGGTGAAAACGAGGAAAGCTGCAGGCCCCGATGGCATCTCGGGGTGAGTACTTAAGTCCTGTGCTACGCAGCTAGCTCCAGTGCTCACTACAATATTCAACCTCTCCCTGGACAAGTCCGTGGTCCCTGCCTGCTTCAAAAAATCCATCATTGTACCTGTACCAAAGAATGCCTTCCCAGCCTGTCTGAATGATTACCGTCTGGTGGCCCTCACCTCGGTAGTCATGAAATGCTTTGAGAGGCTGGTGAAGAAACACATCTGCGCCTTCCTCCCTCGCAACATGGACCCATTACAATTTGCATACCGTCCAAACAGATTCACAGACGATGCTGTCTTCCAGGTTTTGCACACCGCTCTCTCCCATCTTGACAGCCAGAAGGGGGGCTACATGAGGATGCTGTTCATATTGAATGTTCAGCCTTCAACATGATAGTCCCCACCAGACTGGCCGCGGAGCTACTGGATTTAAGGCTCAACACCCCCATGTGTGCCTGGGTCCAGGACTTTCTCACTGCCAGGCCCCAGGTAGTCAAGATGTGAGGGAATACATCGAAGTCCCCAGGGTTGCGTCGTCCTCAGCCCCCTATTGTTCTCCCTGTACACACATGACTGTGTGACTAGGTTCAGCTCCAACTCGATAATCAAGTTTGCTGATGACACCGTGGTGGTGGGCCTGATCTCAGACAATGATGAGAAGGCCTACCGGGAGGAGGTGGCTGATCTGGCACTCTGGTGTCAGGACAACAGCCTCCTTTTGAACATCAAAAAAACGAAGGAGCTGATTGTGGACTTTAGGAGGGCACATCATCCGAGGACATACACACCATTGAGGATAAATGGGGATACTGTGGATAAGGTGAGCTGTTTTAAATACCTGGGAGTCCACATCTTTGAGGATATGACATGGACATCGCACGCTGCAGCACTCGTGAGTAAGGCAAGGCAGTGCCTTTACTACCTCAGGCAATTGAGGAAATTCAGAGTGTCTCCGAGGATCCTCCAGTGCTTCTACTCTGCGGCTGTGGAAAACCATCTTGTCCGGAAATATTACAATCTGGTTTGGGAATTGCTCTGCCCAGGACAGGAAGGCTCTGCAGAGAGTGGTGCGTTCGGCCGAACGCACTATGGGAACTTCACTCGCCCCTCTGCAGGAACTATACATCAGGAGGTGCAACTCCAGAGCCAATAAGATAATGGGAGACCCCTTCCACCCCTGCAACGGACTGTTCCAGCTGCTACGGTAAGGCAAACGCCTCCGTTGCCATGCTGTGAGAACGGAGAGGATGAGAAGGAGTTTCTTCCCAGAGGCCATTTGGACTGTAAACTCCTATCTCACCAGGGACAAACTCTACTAACTTACTGTACCACAATACCACCCACAATATTTAATATGGAAAATAACATGTGATTCTGTTTGTAGTTTGTTGGTTGTTTGTTTGTTTTTTGCACAAAGTCCGCAGGCACTGCCACTTTTCATTTCACTGCACATTCCATATGTGTATGTGACGAATAAACTTGACTTGACTTGACTTGACATGTATATTTTCCATTTTGTTAGATATTATAAACGGCCAATTTAGCTTAATTGTTTCATGGAATCATAATGTTTAATTCCATTATGATCTTCACAATTATGCAAAATGTTTTCCCAGACTTTGATAATGTGGTGAGATTTTGCAGTGGATGACATTAATAGTTATTGCATCTACAGCAATACAGAATCAGTAAAGACCGGCTTCCTTCAACAGAATCAGGTTGAAATTTGATCTCACGTGCATATTGGGTTTGACAGAAATAGAAAAACTCTCTCAGATAACTGTGAATCCCAAAATGCTGTCTATTCGTGACATGATCTTTCTCACTCATTCGGGGAGCAATTATCTGCATTAACTGCAAGGTATACTGCAGCATGGATTGTTAGAATATCTGAAAAGTGTAACCCTTTGAATTGAAAGTGTCAAGAAAAATAAGCAATTAATAATAATATGCATGATTTTCAATTCATTTCTCAAGCTAAATAGCCCAAGGGTATTTGTATGAGCCAGGTGCATGCTGATTAAAAATTGCACCAGCATCATGAAATTCTGCTTGGAGCCTAACTTAAAAAAAAAAAGCAAATACTTTGTGCCTTGAATTGAATATATAAAATTTGGCATGCCATTGAATAGAAACATATCCTTAATTTTTATGCTGCATGCTTGCCAACAGTAACGCCTCATTGATTTGAGCTCTGCATATTGGAAGTGTAATTGAATCACAAAATCGAGATATGAAGAACTGAATTTCAGACCAATTGTTTGCTCCATTCTGCAAGTAGTCAAGAAATGAAGCTGATTCTAGATGGCTGCCAATTCAGTCAATTACCTGGGATTACAATGGCAGACAGTAGTTGTTGGCACTGTCATGGTTGAGTTGTGGAAATAAAGTCAACCCTCAAGATTTGCAGGTGTCACATTAATTTTATAGATTGGTCAGGCACACAATGTTGACTGAGATTTATATTTAATAAGCACATGCTTTATGAGCTGTGTGAAGAGTTAAAGAGGATTTGGAGTAACAAACTCCCACAAATTATGAATTGCTGCTTGTCGATGAGATAGGTAATCCTTTGAGAACCTTTCAAATCACAGCTGGATGACTCTAGGTATTAGTCTCTGAATTTGCTTTTTCAGTTATAACTGCTTTATTCAGATGTTCTGCTTTGTACGATATCAAAAAGTTGCCTTATGTGAATTTTCCCAAATAATGTTGATCCTTTGTCTTCTGGCCCTTGTACTATTTGCAAATGAAAACAAGTCTCTATTTACCTGAAGATTGACACAAAAAGCTGGGGCATATCGTTGGCACCAGCAAGCCCTCTCTTTGACTCTCCTGCAGCTCCAGGCCTCACTCACCCAGACCCGCAATGGACCCAACATTTACTCCAGAGATGTTGTCAGACCCACAGAGTTACTCCAGTTTTTTGCGTCTATCTTTGGTTTAAATCAGCATATGCAGTCCTTTCTACACATTTCTCTATTTACCTGCTCTGAACCCATCTTCATCTATCAAATCTCCTCTTTGTTAGCTGAATTTTCCAGGTGAAATCTCTCATCCTTAAACCATTCCAATAAATCGTTTCTACATCCTTCGACATCATTCTTTAAGCCCTCGCTGATTGGTGGTGACTAAAATGGAAAACAATGGGGCATATTATACTCAATCAGCTTTGCCGCCCAAACTCGGTGATCTCACAAGCCCAAATAGTTCCTATTCCACAATTGTCACATTGGAAGACAGCATTATGAGCAGAGACAAGATGTTGGGGGAGTCCAGAACCAGGGGTCAAAGTTTAAAATTAAGGGGTAGGCCATTTAGGACTGAGATTAGGAAAAACGTTTTCACCCAGAGAGTTGGGAATCTGGGGAATTCACCGCCACAGAAGGCAGTGGAGGCCAATTCACTGGATGTTTTCAAGAGAGAGTTAGATATACCTCTTTGAGTTAATGGAATCAAGGGAAATGGGGATAACACAGGAACTGGGTACTGATTTAGAAAGCTCAGTCATGATCAGATTGAATGGTGGTGTTGGCTCAAGGGGCCAAATGGTCTACTCCTGCACCTATTTGCTATGTTTCTATAATGGGGGAAAATGGAGGAGGACTGGCCACATTTTGTACCTTCCACCACAGAGATGAATGCTGTGGTGGCTGTTTATGTTAAAAATGTTATTGTGCTTTTGTGTGTTCTCTTTCATTGTACCACTGTTGGCAAATTGATTTCATTTGCACTTTATGTGCAAGTGACGAATAAAACTGATTGATTGATTGGAACATCTCAGGTGGCTGCATCGAGTGTGGCAGCCTCGCCAGCAGTCCATCCTTTCATCCTTTTTGTTATATTTAGTGTGTCTAAAAGTAGGTTTTTAAAGGTTTCTAAGTCTTTTGTTATTTGGGGGATAGTAGGGGGGGGGGGTTGGGAATAGGTGGAAACAGTTTCCCAGTCATTTCCTGGTCGGAGATGCGTCTTTACTCCGAGTCACATCTTCGCCCCCCTCCTCGCGGCCTACCATCTGGAATTACGTGGCCTTTCCTGCCGGTGGCCAGCCAGAGCTTCAGCAGTCGGCACAGCACTGAATTCCAACACGGAGCGGGATGATGCTTTACCGGGGATCGCCGTGTTGGAGTCCAGAGTGTTGGGCCTGCTGATTAACACCATGGTGCTGTGGCTGCGGAGCTTCTAACCGCGAGTTGTGCTGACTTTAAGGTCGCGGAGGCCTGGGAACCCTAGACGGGGGTCCCCAGCTCAGCCTGTAGACTTCGCAAGCCGCGGTCTCCGGAAAGAAGTGGCCGATTCAGAAACTCCAAGCCGCTGAGTGTGTACTTCAGTTCCGACGCCGGAGCTCCGATCATCCCGGCAAGAGGGCCTGAAAATCGGACTGTCAATGCGGTGACTGCGGAGGGCTCAAAGGCCGCGACCACGGGTGAACAAAAAGGAAGATGACTGAACTTTATTGCCATCCCTCACAGTGAGAAACGTTGATTCCGCAGTGTGGGGATGTTCATGTTAAATTCTTTTTAAAAAATATATATTTTTATTAGAGTATGTAGACAGTGATTTAGCAAACATATGTTATGATAGCAATATTTCATGTTCAACGGACATACATTATTAATATTGTCAAGTGTATCATTTTGACTCTAATAATTTTTTTTTTATAAAGAGAGGAGAACAGTAAGAAAAATAAAATAAAAATCAACATCAAAAAAGAAAATCATAAAGAATGGAACAATTTATTATTAATACATCATAGGAGATAAGATCAAGGAATATAAAATATAACTTTTCATCTATTCCTAAGTCCAGGTTTCAGTTAGGGTTCCCTGCCGAACCATTCTACCCTTTTAAGTAATCAATGAAAGAAAACCATATTCTAACGAAAACTTCTTATTTGTCCATTAAGGCAAATCTGATTCTTTCCAGGTGTAGGGTCTCCGACATTTCCGCAATCCACATTTTAGTTGTGGGGGATATAGGGCCCTTCCAAAATTTTAATATTAGTTTCTTCCCAATTATTATACTGTAATCTAGGTAATTTCTTTGATTTGTTGTAAGAGTTAACCTTTGTTCTGATGTTCCAAGTATTATTAATTTTGTGCCTGGATCCAGTTTAGTATTAATAACTTCAGAAGTTATTCTAAAAATCTCAGTCCAGAAATTCTTAATTTTTATACAATTTGCAAAAATATGTGTTAAATTAGCCTCTGGATGTTGACATTTATCGCAGGTAGAGGATATCTGTGGAAAGATTCTATTTAATTTAACTTTGGAGTAATGTAATCTATGTAAAACTTTAAATTGTATTAGAGCATGTCTGGAGTTTAGCAAGCATTGATGTATATATTGTAAACCTTTGTCCCATATATATTTCGTTCATGTTAAATTCTGTGTATTGTGTTCTTTTTATTCGTATGGCTGTATGGTAACTCAAATCTCACTATACCAATTGGTGCAGTGACAGAATTCATATGAATGGGGCACACTAGATGTAAATGCCTGATGTAAAGTTGAAGAGCTAGATGTGAAGAATATTTAATACTTGAACTTAGCAACTTATGAAACATCCCTGTTTTCGATAGCCAAATCACAAAATAACAAATTATTCTGCCATTTTACATCCTCCTACATTTTGTACTGCCATCCTCCTGGTTCATTATCCCTACTGAGATAAGTAGCTATTAAACTATTAAGAAAATAGAACATGAGCTGGATTAGGTCAATTAGCCTCTCAAAAGCACTTGTGATTCAACAAGATCATTGTTTATCCAATTTTCTTTTCACAACCACTTTCCCAATTTTTCCCCCTGCTCCTTGAGTTGCCGATGATTTAAATGTCTGCCCCTGCCAGCTTGAAATTATTCAATCACTCCATCGCTCTGTGGGGTAGAGAATTCCAGAGATCCACAATCCACTAAGGATAGAAATTGCTTCTTGTCTCGGTCTTAAATCTGGATGAAAAGCCACACAAAGACTGAAGTAGTTGACAAAATAAACCTTTAATCTTTCTCAGTACAAGATTACGTGGAGGGGGGATCAGATGGGATATTTTCCCTTTGAATTAAAATAGTTTGTGTTTTCTATACCTTGGACACAATGATAATGATGAAGGCACAGCTATAAGATGAGAGGGGGAAATGTGATGGAGATGTGTGGGGCAAAGCTTTACACATAGGGTGGTGGATCCTGGAATCAGGCACGTGCCGTGAGTAAGTATTCAGGGTAGGCAGTCAATCGGCTTTTTAAAAATCTTGAAAATCACACATGCGCAGATTGTTCTCTTCTCCATAAGATGTCAGTCGGCTTTTAAAAATCTTTAAAAAATGCGCATGCGCAGATTGTTTTCCTCTCCCGTAGGCAGCCAGTCGACTTTTATAAAATAACCAGACCAAGTGTGACCCATTGGGTCCTGTCACCTCAATGCGAGTTCATCAAGCAAAGCCACCGGTTTTATTTTCTAAGTTATTTCAGAATTTTGAACATTTTGATTAATGACTCAAGAAATAATGCATGTATTTTTCAGATGAGTCCACAGGATAATTCTCTATCGAATATATTAAAATGTTATCATTAGGGCGTCGTTTTTTCGAGCAGATGTGATCACACACACACACACACACACACACACACACACACACACACACACACACACACACACACACACACACACACACACACACACACACACACACACACACACACACACACAGGATCAGACTTCTAATAGTTACTAGACCAAGTGGAACTTGTTGGGTCCTGTCCCCTCAATGTGCAGTTGTGGGGGTGTGGGGGGGGGCGTGGCCAGTGGCGTCACAGACCCCCCCCACACACACACACACACACTAACCAGCTCCCACACGGAATTAGCTACTTTTACCCCATCCCCGGCATAGCCCCCAACTCGCAGGCCCATCTAGAGAGAGAGGGAGGGGGTAGAGAGAGAGGGGGTGGGCAGAGACATGCGAGAGGGGCATAGGCAGAGAGAGAGAGGGGCAGAGACAGAAGGCGAGGAGCAGAGGAGAGAGAGAGTGTGGAGTTGAAGAGAGGGAGAGAGGGGGGGAGGAGGAGGGTTAGGGAGGGGGGAGAGGAGGGGGGGGAGGGGGAGGAGGAGGAGGGAGAGGAGAAGGGAGAAGGAGGGGTGGGAGAGGAGGAGGGGGAGAGGAGAGGAGGGAGGTGGGTGGGGAGAGAGGGAGTTGTGGGGGGGAGAGAAGAGGAGTGATGAGGGAGGGAGGGGAGAGTTGGGGGGAAGAGGGGAGAGAGGGGGTAAGGGGGGGAGAGAGAGGGGGGTAGATAGAGCAGAGGAGAGGGGGGGCAAGAGAGAGGGGGAGGGGAGAGAGAGAGGGGAGAGAGGTTGGACTTGAACTCAGCAAGTGGACGCTGAGCGGGCCGGACACTGAGCGGGCAGGGCGTACTCTGAGCGGGTGGGGCGGACAGCGAGCGACCGGGCGGCGACCAAAGGACTGCGATTCGGGAGGGGGATGATGTCACTCGCAGCATGTTAAACACGATGCAGGCCTCATGCATGTCATCAGAGAGACCATCTTGTTTAGATTCAAAGTTTTCAGATTTGAGAACATTTTGATTAATAATGCAGGAATTTTTCAGATAAAGGGATTTTTGAATCCACGGGATAAATCTGTACCGGAATATGTAAAATTCTACCGTTAGCACATCGTTTTTTTAGAGAAATTGTGATTATACACACATCCACACACACACACACACACACACACACACATCCAAGATCAGTTTTATAATTATAGATATGATATATGATTTGTCTTCAAAAGCCTTATCCCTTAATAAAGTATTTAAAAGCATATACCATATTTCCCGGCAATGAAGACGCTATTTTTTACCCAAAAATAAGGCATGAAAATATACCTGCACCTCGGAGGCCAAAGGTTAGGTTGTTAGCCAAGAAAGCTAGACTTGGCTAACCATCAGTACAACGACATCAAGAACGATGTCGCTGTATTGAGGGATAGCCACGTCTATCCCTCATTGCTGGCAGCTGATGGGTATCGACTGAAAAGTGGGAAGTGGCTGTAAAAGGACAGCGCCGCTGGGGGCGGGGGGGGGGGGGGGAGGCGGGGGAATTCATTTCACAGTGTGTGGGGAGTCTAGCCCGAGTGAGGATGCAAAGCGTGGAGAAGGAGGTGGTCGGGGATCATGCCAGCAACTCACTCACTCACCGCTGTTGCGGCGTTCTGGGCGCGGAGCCACCATATTGTGGCCGGAGAGGGAAGTAGCAGAGAGGAGCAGCGAGAGAGGAGAGGTGGCTGCGAGCGGACACCGTTCCTTAAATTACGACTGCCGCCTGGAGCAGGACATGGCCTCACTTGCTGCGCTGAGTGACACTGCATGGCATTCACTGTCAGATCCTTCGCTTTCAATGTAGACCAGACAGTGAGGGGACCAGCTCAAGAGCAAATATCATAGAGCAGAGCGGGTCAGCGGGTGATGGATAACAGGACAGCGGACAGAGGAGCTTACTCCTGTGTCAGCGAGAGTAACCTCAATTGGTCCCTTGATCGCAGTGAGTCAGTGAGTTGATGGCATGATCCCCGACCCCCTCCTTCTCAACGCTCCTGTCCGTGCGGACCCAGGCCACACTCCCCACATGCTGTGAAATTAACTATCCCCCCAATTGGTCCCTTTAACTAGTATTGTCATTCAATAAGGTCACAACTGATTCAACTTGTCCCGGTGTGCTCCCATTTTTCCCACCATCTCTCCACTTCCCGTCACCCTCCACCCCCCCCCCCCCCCCCCCCCCAACTCATTCAGTCATTCAGAATGTAGGAGATATGGAAACCTTGAGCAAATTGAATTGTTACTTTCTTTCTTTCTTTCTTTCTTTTTAAATGGCCCGCCAGTCTTTTTACAAAATATAGCAACTCAAAATAGTAAGATTAAACAAAAACTTACCAGTTTGAAGTTTGATTTTTATTTTATGAGTAGTTACGATGAGGATTATGTTAAAACCCCACCAGCCCACATGCGCGTCAATCTTCATAGCGGTGTGAAATCACAGGTAACAGAAATTGAAATAACATAGTAAGATTATAAACCTAGAGATACCAGATGACCTTTGTGATATGAGGGTTGGGAGCGGTGGGCACGTAATCGCTCATCGTAACTCCTCATAAAATAAAGATCAAACTTTATTTTACTGGTAAGTTCTCATTTTATCTTACTATTTTACTTTGGAGTCACGTGAGTGATTCCATGAAGATTTCAAAGCTCTGTGATTTCATGCCGAAGATACGAATCCAGGCATCTCTCTGCATCGATTGACCCAGGATAAGTGAATAATAAACAATGCACTGAACCATGGCATTGATTTGAACATGTGAATGGTTTATTTAACAAAGAAAAAACAATAGAGACCCCTTCTCTCCCAGGGGGACACTATGAAACAGAACCTAAAATAGAATGTGCGAATACCCCCAGTCCGGCAAGCGGTTTGTTATAGAACCTTTGGAAAGTCAGTTTATTTGATCATCCTGCATCCGCGAGGATATGGTCGAGAGGGACGTCCATTGCCCTTGCTGCTGACGTTGATGCCGCCCTGGTGGAGTGAGATTTAAAATTGTCAGTGTCCACTCCTGCACAAACCAGAACCTGTTTCAGCCATCTTGAAATGGTCTATACTGATACTTTCTTATGCGGCTTTTTGTGGCTGATAAATAATGCTGATTCCAAGCCTCTTGGTGACCTTGATATAATATTGCAAGTGCGAAACTACACACATTCGTAACTCCGTGGAGTATGACGAAAAATTAAGCTTGAACCGTGACACCCCTGGTCTGCTCTGTTTAATTAAATCATAAATGTAAAGCGTTACGTTATTTCCAGATGACACCATCCTTTCCAATCGCAGCCTCTGCAACGTTGTGCTGAAACCAGCGCCATGAGCATGACCACCTTGGGTGATTTTGGGCAAAGACAGGGATGTGACTTCAGCCTACTGGCGAAGCAGCTCACATCCCAGATTTCAGAGTACCTGGGCCTGGGGGGATTGGAATTAAAAATACCTTTCATAAACCGGCATATTAAAGGTTGAGGTCCAACATAATGTTGTTGCGACCCCAGCCATAAATAAGATGACAGGGCACTCCTGGCACTATTGATGGCACTATAGCTCAACCCTTCATCACAATATAGCATTGACAGAAACTCTAGCACATCTGAGATGCGTGCCGTGTGATACGTTATGTTCCGCCATAAACAGAACACCTCCCATTTCCTGACATGAGAGATGTACTGTTTTTTTGTACTGTCCCTCCAGGCCGCAGTGATCGTATCCATGGTCCGATTGGATACTCCAAGCCCCAAGTATGGCCTCCTCAGAATCTGCAAATCAATAGATCAATACGGTCATGTAATTGATGTTGTTCCCCAGTTACAGGGTGCACCAGTAGGTTACTACGTTTCGGGACAGTCATATGAGGCTGTGTTATTATTCCCAAAAACAGTGGGAACCGTGGCTGAGTAGGCCAGTCGGGTACCACCAAAACTCCTGAGGCGAAGTCCTGCTTGATCCTGAGCAAGCACTGACTGATGAGGCAAAATGGGGGAAATGCATATAAAAACATTCCACCCCAGTGTAGCGAGAATGCATCTACCACTACTGCCCCTGGGTCTGGTTCCCATGAAACATACTTCGGTAACTGGTGATTGAGTCTGGATGCAAACACATCGATATCTGGCATCCCATACCGAGCAACAATATCATTAAATACATCATAATTCAACATCCATTCTGTGTTGTCATTGAATTTGCGTGACCTGGTGTCCGCCACCATGTTGAATCTACCTGGTAGATAAGATAGCTGAAACCCAAATGTTTCTTGTAATACACCAGTGCCAAATAAGGATAGCCAATCTATCACAAGATTCCGACTTGATTCCACCCATGTAATTAACATACGCCACTGCAGTAGTGTTGTCAATCTGAAGCTGAACATGCAAGTGATGCATACTAGTACAATAAGCCTTAAGACCATAGAATGCTCCCAACAGTTCTAAATAATTAATCCCATATGATTGAAGAATAAATGCCTCATGCATATTCCATCTGCCTCCACAGCTAGAGATGGTATCAGTAGCACCCCATCCTAGGGCACTAACATCAGTCTGTAAAACAACTGAAGGTTTCTCAATCAGAACTTTACTGGAGCAACTCAAAATGTTCACTATCCACCACTGCACTTCAGCAATTGCTTCAGCTGGTAATTGAATGGGCCTGTCAAAATGACCTGCATTTATCCTGAGTGCCTGCTCCTTTGCACGTTGTAAATGTTGGTAATGCAAAGGTCCAAACTGTGCAGCTGGAAAGGCAGCTAGCAATTTGCCAATCATGCTGGTCACCTGTCTAATTGAAGGTTGCATCTCCACCATGAGCTTGTTACAGCCTTCAATTAAGTCCATCTCTTGCCCCTGGGCAGAGTCACTGACATGTGAGTTGAGTTAACGGTGAATCCCAAATAATCAATAACTCTAACTGGTATCAATTTGGATTTAACAGGATGGATGAGAAACACCAATCTCTCAAACATGAGTTTAACAGCTGAAACAGATAATAAAGCTGCTTCCTGAGTCTTCCCTATAATTTAGATATCAACCACATAAGCCATTACAATATGACTCTGAGCCCGGAGTAGCCCCAGCATTGGTTTTAACAGTTTTGTAAATAATCTAGGGTCCGAGGTTAACCCATTAGGCAATGCTTTAAATTGCCATAATTGCCTCATCCAGCTAAACTTCATATCTCTGAAGATCTTTATGAACAGGCACTGAATAATATACATCTTTAAGATCTATACATGCCATATAACATCCTCAGGAAATCAGTTGTTTGGCAGTAACAAAGGTTTCCATTTTGAAATGTTTATACTGCACAACGGGATTAAGGCTCGTTAAATCAAGGATGATTCGACATCCCCCATCCTTCTTTTGCCTACAAAAAATATTAGACACAAATTGGTGAGATTGGTGAACCATCTTCTCAATTACCCCTTTTTTGTATAACTTTTCAATTTCAGCTTGTAGCTCCAAATTCTCTTGTGAAAAAAACAATTTCCAGCTTGGTGTATGCTGTGTGGGTGGACGCAAATTGGGAAGGAATTTAATTCGAAAACCCTTGTATAATGTGCAGTATAAACAGATCTGATTTTATCTCATACCATTCCTTCAAGAACAAGTGTAATCTACCCCCCAACTTGTAGGTGATCCACAATTAATATGTTCTGACAAGAACCAGACTCACCTACTTCCATGGTTACTGGTGGAACTTTTGGGGGGTAAGGTCAGGTTCGCCCGTGCCCCTGGTGGAGTGCGCCAACTGCGCATATGCCTGAATGGTCGGCTTGGTCCTTGATCTGAACCGGTTTCAGCGAACCGTTTGTAAGGGTGCTGCCACTGAATCGAGGTTTTGCTGGTTGTCGGTGCTTTGATGAGTCCGACCGTTGCCTCATTGTCCAGCTTCTTGACTCTTTTTGAGAGATCTTCACCGAACAGCAGATTTGGTGGGTGGATATTACTGGGTTTACACAGGGCCGCGAACTTAGGGTTGATAGTAGGGCGGATGGCAGTCTTTCTCGGGCAATTTATCTCAAAATGTGCATTGCACATGAGGGCCAGGGCATCCTGCTGTACATCAGACAGGTGCCCTCCATCCACTGACCTGGCGAACGCTGTAATGCCCGAAGCGAGCAGCTTCAGTAGCCCTCTGAAGCCTCATTTCATGAGCTCGGATACCTACACCCATGTGACCCCAGATGGCGTGGTTAACTGCCGGCACTTTAAGCAGGATACAGTTGGCAGGGATCTCATATTTTTTGGACGTTTCCTCCATAGTATGCTCTTGAAGTTGGTGTGAGGCCAGGTAATTAATACTTGCGGCCAACTCTTCACCCAGCAGTTCCCCTGTTTCTGTGGGGATAGCAAATCTTGCTGCCAGGACTGGCACCTCTGGCTCGTGTCTTTCATCCCTTGGGGTATGCTCCACGGCTATACCCACGGACTCGGCGTCAGAATAAAACTGACCCCGCATGCTCTCCTCTTCTGAGAGGGAGACATTAAGCAGCCCTGATACAGGTGCCGCTGGTGCGGGCTCCCGAGGAGACCTGCACTGACACAACTCCTCCTGTTGGAGTGTGTCTTGGTGGAGCATCCTCTCCATTAGGAGCTCCATCCTGGACAGCCATCCAAAGATGTTACCATTATCGGAGGGGAACGTTCCCGACCCGACTCATCCGAGTCTACGGGCCGTGCAGACTTTTTGGTGGCTTTACCGCCGCAATAGTGCAGCCACAGTGCTCTCAGGCACCAAGTCTGCAGTCGCTGGTCATACCGCCAGCGACTCGACAGGCGAGATAGGCGGCCGCCCGCTACCCGCATTCCCGCGGTCTTCCCCAGCTACTCTCCCGGCGGCTCACCTTGACTTCACCTTCAACGCTTTCTCCATACTCGACCTTGCTCCTGAAACAAGAATTACCAAGCGCAGAAAACAACCTCTGACTAAGTTTAGCACTTACCTGAGGGTTTTAAAACTTACCGTTTGAGGAGTGATGCACTTCCCAGGGGGTCGCTGTGCCATGTGTCAGACGTAATGACGCGCATGCGGACTGGCGGGGTTCTTCACGGAATCACTCACGTGACTCCGAAGTAAAATAGGGGTGCATCTTCGACACAGATGCGTCTTCATTGCCGTGAAATACGGTAGCTCACAGAAATTTACTTACTACATTATTTATACACAAACTACATTCTTCTCTCTTTGCTTCTTAAGATACTCTTGAGATAATGACAATCCATGTCTGAAAAACCTGCCAAGAAACCTGCGCTGCGCATGCACGGTATGCTTGCAGCACATGCACGCAGTCCACGGTGCAAAGGCAGAATCTTAGCTGCCTTTATAGACTGTTGTAGCGGCACCATACGTGATGAATAAAGGTGAGATGTCAGGTCAGTTCAAATGGTTTTCAGTAGCGACACGTTAGGTGGGTGTGCTAACCATATTACAATGTTGCTGTAGCTGAGTGAGGTTGTACTGCTTCTAAGGTCTCGAAGTGAGAGACCTTAAATACCTTAAATACCAGAACACTCCCTCTAGCCCATAATGTCACGTGCCCGCCCTCGTATATCTCCTGACGAGGGTTCGAGCATAAGTGGACCTGTGTTTAGGCTGACGCCACAGGACCCCCCCCCCCCCCACCCCCAGAACCGAAGGAAGGAATAGCATGGTCGAGGGAGGCTCATGCATGTGGGTCTGGGGCACCCTGGGCTTGGGTTTGGATGGAGGGCTCCACGGACGCAGTGACGCTCTGCGTGGGTGATCCCGAGGTACCGAGGGGTGCGAGGAGACCGATGCAGAAGCCGCCGGATGGAAAAGACATGGTCGCATCTCCTTGACCAGCTAAGGGAGAGTGTCCTGTGAAATACGGCCCCCAGCAACGATGGGGGAAAAAAAACCTAAATAAAATAAACAAACTAATTTCTGAACTGGGCGTGGAATGCAGTGAACACAAAATGAACAGTAAAAAGACAAATTACAGTGCAATCAGTGTCCAAAGTTCAAATTGTCCAGTGTTCATCGTGCAGGATAGGAAAGCTGTGTTGCAGTGACAGCTTCGGGCCTGAATGAGGCGCTGTTGCCCGTTGTCAGGCTGCAGGAACTGCATCCGGCTGGAAGGTGGCCCTGTGGATGGCGGAGAGGCTGCAGTGACGGCATCCGGCCGGAAAGTGGCGCTGTGGTCGGCGGTGAGGCTGCAGTGAAGGCAGCCGATCTGATGGTGGCGCTGTTGCCAGTTGTCAGGCTGCAGGGACGGCATCCGGCTGAAAAGTGGCGCTGAGGACTGCGGTCAGGTAAGTTCGTACTTCTCTTGCAGCCGGCCATTGCCGGCCAGCTGAAGCGGACTTCATCAGTGATTGAAGCCCTGGGCCGGACAGGCAGCCAGCGCCCAGGGATCTTCAGAGTCCATGCCGGTGAGGAGAAGAAAGGCGTATTCGGCAGGCGCCCCAGGTAAGCCCGCCCTATCGGGTGGCTAGGCCCTGGGCAGCGGCCGGCGGGGCCAGGTACGGTGCAGGGCAGGCCATGGAGCCATGGACGCGGTGAGGCCTGTTGCGGTGCCGGGTCTGGGGCAGTGAGGCCTGGTGCGGTGCGGTTGAGGTGAGGCCGGTGCAGGGCCTGGAGCTGTGGCTGCGGTGAGGACTGTTGTAGTGCAGGGCCTGTAGTGCAGGGCCTGGAGCCGTGGCCGCGGTGAGGCTGGGTCCGGTGCAGGGCCTGGAGACGCGGTAAGGCCTGGCGCGGTGCCGGGGCTGAAACCGTGTCCATGGTGAAGCCCGATGCGGTATGCAGGGCCTGGAGCGGTGTCCGCAGTGAGGTGCAGTGCAAGGCCCTTGTTGGGAGCAGGAGAGCGGCAGTTACTCTCTCTCTGCTCCCAGAGCCGTCAGGCATGCGTCGGCGTTGCAGTGAGCAGGAGTCTGCTATGCTCACAGCTCCAGCAGCATCTGGTGGGGCAGCGGCGACTGATATAACCTCTTCGCTCCGGTGGTCGACTCCGGGCAAGTCATGCGGAGGAGCTCGGCGGCTGTCACACACGGCGGCCTGCCCCATTGCCAGGAGCGGGAGAGCGGTGGCAGCTTCTCAGCTCCGGCGAGCAGCAGCTGGTAGGGAAGAGGCGGCATACCTCACTGCAGGACTGGGCAAACGGCTGCAGACATCAGGTCTCCCGAGGCTGTGTGGTTCAGGAGAGTCCAAATTTCAATTCAGACAGTCGGGGGTCACCAATGTAGTGGCACCATCGTGGTGAATAAAGGTGAGACGTCAGGTCGGTTCAAACGGTTGTTTGTTCAGTAGTGACACGTTAGGTGGGTGCGCTAACCATATTACAATGTTGCTGTAGCTGAGCGAGGTTGTACTCTCGGGCTCAGCTACCTGTTGACTGCTTCTAAGGTCTCGAAGTGAGAGACCTTAAGTACCAGGACACTCCCTCTAGCCCATGACGTCACGTGCCCCGCTTGTATCTCCTGACGAGGGTTCGAGCATAAGTGGCCCGTGTTTAGGCTGACGCCCACACTGTCATCATTGAAGACGGCACGTGAGTTGCACATACTTTCGTGTGTTACATGTACTGCAGATGAAAGGCATGGGAGAATTATGCATACCTAAGAGATCGATCTCTAAGGTAGGTATAATTCTCCCTTGACTTTATATTTAATAATTACCATTTTATAATTTTAGTCAGGATAGGCACTGCCTACCTTGCCTACCCTGGTGGCACATGACTGCCTGGAATGCATTGCCTGTAGTGGCAGAGGCACGTGCAATAGTGGGGTTTAAGAAGCTTTTACATAGACACATGGAAGTGCAGGGAATAGAGGGATATTGATCACGGGCAGGCAGAGGCGATCAGTTCAGTTAGGTACCATGACAAACATTGTGGGTCAGAGGGCCCATTCCTCTGGTGTACTAAGTATTTAGTAGCCCATTGGATGTGATCATAACCATCCCAGGTGATGCTGGTGGTCAGATAGCCACGGTGAATTCCCATGGTACAATGTCATGAGTTTGTTATCTCTTGTTACAATTGTGCCAGATACCTTTATTCTCCTTTGTTTCCCTCAAGCCTTATCTTATCAGTGTGCCACAATTTAGATATTTCAGTATGCCTTTCAAAATGTAAGTGTGGATTTCCATTATCTCAGGCTCTGTCTCATCTGTACCATGTGCTGTGTACCTTTGGCCAAGTATTCCAGAAGGCCTCATGTTTCAAGAGATAGTTAGATTTAGTTCTTAGGGCTAAAGAAATCCAAGGGATATGGGCGAAAAGCAGGAACGGGGCAGTGATTTTGAATTATCAGCCATGATCATATTGAATGGTGGTGCTGGCTTGAATGGCCGAATGGCCTACTTGTGCACCTATTTTCTATGTTTCTATGTCACATATATGAATACTGATATGCATTTGTCTGGTAATGGAACAGATAGCATATATGCTATCTGTTCCATTACCAGACAAATGCATTGTCAATATTCATATCAATACATATCAGTTTGGACCATTGAGTATTTGAGTCAGGAAATCATTTTGCAGCTTTATAGGACTTTAGTTTGTCTGCTTTTGGAATATTGTGTGCAGTTCTGGTCACTCCATTACAGGAAGGATGGGAGATTTTGGAGAGGGTGCAGAAGATATTTACCAGAATGCTGCTAGGTTAGAAGATACTCGCTATAAGGAGAGATTGGATAACATGGATTGGTTTCTCTGGAACGTTGGATGTAGAGGGGAGACATAACAGAAGTATATAAATTTATGAGAGGTATAGAGCGGGTAGACATTCAAAACCTTTTTCCCAGGGTGGAAATATCAAAGACTAAAGGGCATAGTTTATGCTGAGGGCCATAATTTAAAGGATATGAGTGTTGCAAGATTTTTACAGAGAGTGAGGTGAGTATTGCGTACACACTGGCATAGATGGTGCTAGAGACAAATGCTGTTGAGGAATTTAAGAACCTTTTAGATAAGCAGATAGGAAATGGAGGAAAGTGGACACATACAGACAGAGGCGATTAATTGATCTTGGCACCATGTTCTCGCGGACAGTGTAGGCCATAGTGCCTGTTCCTGTGTTGTAGTGCACATGCATCTCCATTTAATAAATCAAAGTTTTAATGGCTTTTTTAAAACTAATTTTGTGAATCTATTATGTGAACTGATTTTCATCTATGCAAACATATACTTAGCTTCAGGAGTCAATCATTTCTGACGACTGTAGCCTGTCTAAACATCAGTAGCTTGCCATCGTAATTGATAATGGTCTTTGTTGACAGGTGTATCCCGATGATATATAACAGCTGTTGTTGCTTGGAATATTAATAATAGAGCGGATTTGCCATGATATCAATGTTATGAAGTGATAGAGACAGATTGCAGGTTAGTGTTTGCATGTTGATGAACACTTATATTAACAATGTTCTCTCTCTCTCTTCCCCTCTCCCGCTCTCCCCCTCTTTTGTGATCCCTTATTTGAAACTATGTTGTCCAGTTCAAGATAAAAAGGGTACAATCCTTTTAGTGTTCACTCTCTCACTATGAAACCATTTGGGAACATGCTAATTAAAATTTTACCATGCATAAGGAAGGAGGATTAATTAGCAATCTATGGCAGGGATCAATAAATCAGCAACTTGAGGACAAAGAATTACAGTAATTGGTAGGAAGGTTATAGAGGTACTTGAGAAAGCTTTTCATCTGGAGAGTATTGGGGTGTGAAACTTCATCTCTGAAAGATGGTGTGGTCAGTATGTAATAGAGTTTAAATTCAAGATGGAGAGTGTGCACTTGCAATCAAAACACGGAGTATTAAACTTAAATTACAGATGAGGGATGATTTGACCAAAATACATTTGAAAATTAAGTGAACTATTTGCCATAAGACCAGCAAGGCAGGCATTTTCTTAACAGATACACATTCTATTGGGAATTAAAGTCTTCACAAATAGGATGATGCAGAGCAACAGAGAGTAAATCACGTTAGACCATAGGGTAAGATTATTTTTTTAAATTGCATTCCAGACATTTACCCATCAATTCTTCAGAACATTCCAAACTGCTTCATAATTACGTATTTACTTTCAAGTATATCTTGGCTAGCAAATGCAGTAATCCACATGTACAGAGAGATTGATAAGTCTCAGCAATTTAACTAATAGGTGTTAAACATTTGGAATCTAACTTAAATTTCTCTCAGATGTGGTACTGTTGCATTTAAGGTCATAGAGTCTGAGAGTGATAGAGCATGGAAACAGGCCCTTCGGCCCAACTTGCCCACACCGACCAACATGCCCCAGCTGCACCAGTCCCACCTGCCCGGATTTGGTTCATATCCCTCCAAACCTGTCCTATCCATGTACTTTTCTAACTGTTTCTTAAATGTTGGGATAGTCCCTGCCTAAACTACCTCCTCTGGTAGTTCCATACACCCACCACCCTTTGTGTGAAAACGTTACCCCTCAGATTCCTATTAAATGTTTTCCCCTTCACTTTAAACCTGTCCTTTGGTCCTCGAGTGAACAGGACACTGTGCATCTACCTGATCTATTCCTCTCATAATTTTATACACCTCTATAAGATCACCTCTCATCCTCCTGGGCTCCAAGGAATAAAGTCCCCAGCCTATTCAATTTCTCCCTTCAGCTGAGACCCTCTAATCCTGGCAACATCCTTGCAAATCTTCTCTGTACACTTTCCAGCTTGACAACACATTCAATAGAAAGAAATCTAACAAAGTTGAATTCAGGCAGTACATACATGTCCAAGTCCACAAACTCTGGTAATTTGTTTTGTACCAGATCAGGCCGTGGGAGTGTCTCGGGGAGCCGTGCAGGCCCGATCCATCCGCTGAATAACCGCGCCCCGGTAGGCCCGACTCGCTCATCAAGCCTCCCAGGGGACAGCGGAGAAGCAGGAGGGTGGAGAGGCCTGTCTGGGCCGAAGGGGCCTCAGTGGCGGCAGCAATGGAAGCCTCGGCTGCAGCCTCAGCGGCTGCGGAAGCCTCAACATGGGCGGCGGTGGGGAAGCCTCAACATGGGACAATGGCAGCGTGAGTCTCGGCAACAACGGGAGCCTCGACATAAGGCAGCGGTGGAGCCTTGACGACAGCGTGAGTCTCGGCAGCAGCAGGAGCCCCGGCAGCAAAGGGAGCCTCGGTGGCGGTGGTGCTCGCGATCGACCCGTGATCAATGGTCGATGAGCGTGGGGGGGGGGGGGGGGAGGGGAGGGGAAGACAACGGGGAGCCAGTGTGGGGGGACCACCGTGAGGGACGGTGGGAGAACAAAGGGGGACCCAGTGTTCAGGAAGGTGGGGGAGGGGGGGATACTCTAGTTTACAATCCTCTGCCCAGGGGATAAGTCTGTGTTTGTTTGTTCATTCGTTCGTTCTGGTGAAGGTGCTGGACACACAGCAGCCACCCAACAGTCGCCTGGTTTTTTCGTTTTTTTCACTTCTTAATTTTATTTTTGTGTACCCCTTGTTGTGTGTTGTGACTGTTGGCAGACAAATTTCCCTCTGGGGATGAATAAAGGTTTATCATATCATAATCGTATATTACCGTATTGTATCGTATAGTATTGTCAGTGCCTATTATGCACTGCTTGGGCAGTATGGATAATAATACTCACACAACAAATGATTATGGTATTGCACTCATTGTGAAATTAGCTGTAATTAATTATATACAACTTCTATGTGCAGTATGACATGGTACTGATTTAATTACTGTTTGAACAATAATCATATATTATGATCATGCCTTACAATCATCACAAGAGGAATGTTAAAGCAATGCAAAGTGCATTTTATGTATTCCATTTGTAATGCTCCCAAGGTTGTAGCTATATTCATACTTAACCACAAAATGCTATGATGTGCCTCTGGATGTAACAAGTCAAAGTAACAAATCTGCGTTAGGCTGGGACCTTAAATTGTTTTGCATTCCCATTAATTTCATTGCTACTTCACTGGAATTGTTTAAGTTTGCCTTTATATCATTGGGATTAATTTTAATTTTAGACATTTTCCCAATTGCAATTTCCGTGATGTTTCCTTACTTTATAAGTACATCTATCTTACATATAATGCTATTGTACTATGCTTGAATATAGCAACAGATTAACGAGTAAAAGAGGTTCTTTATCAGTAACATGAAGGGCTGAGAATGAATCAGCACATGCTTTGCCTTATGCCAAACATCAACTAGTAGCAATGTGGAACATAGTATTAGACATTTCCTTATAAGTCTATTTCATGCAACCAAATTTACACCAATTTTTTTTCATAAAAGGTGGAATTCAAAATTCATTTGAGAAGATGTTAATATTGGTCAACAATATTACTGGATAACAATAACACTGGATGCATCTCAATTTATATCTCTGTGAGAAATGAGCATTTCTTCTTAAATTCTAAGCAATTTCTATAAAACCTACAATTTCAGAGCAAAGTTGCACACACAGGTTTGTGCATGCTTTATGTGATAACTCCAGATATTAGAACACTTTATAATTCATTTAATGCTTTGTGAATTCAACATCTGTATGCATTCACTCTTCACGATAAAGCATTCTCAAAGAATGGATGGATGAATCTTGTCAAGTCTACGCACAGAGGCCAGATGAAACTCGACTTTTAGCCTAAAGGAAGTGCTGTCTTCAAAGGATGGCAAGATGGATTGTGTTAAGGCTGGAAAAATGGAGGTAGAGATTTTAGTTTAGTTTAGAGACATAGCGTGGAAACGGGCCCTTCTGCTCATCGAGCCAATGCCAACTTTCAAACACTCATTCATATCAGTTCTATGTTATCCCACTTTCACGTCCACTCCCTCCATGTTAGGGGCAATTATACAGAGGCCAAACATCACCCATTCCTTCTTTACAGCGATGCTGCCTGGCCCGCTGAGTTACTCCAGCATTTTATGTCTAACATTTTTCCTGTAACTTGGTGCCCAGAACTGAACACAATCCTCTAAATGCAACCTCACCAATGTCTTATAAAGCTGCAACATGATCTCCCAACTTCTATACTCAAAACTCTGGCTGGTGAAGGGCAATGTGCCAAAAGCCTTTTTGAACACCCTATCTACCTATGATGCCACCTTCGAGGAACTATGTAGCTGCACTCCTAGAAACCTCTACTCTACACTGTGCATCAACGTGAGCATTAATGACTTGAGAAGGGTAGATAAGTTGACAAAATAACAGAAGGTAGCCACTTTACTGAGGGACACACTGTTTTTTTTAATGTGGAGAGATGGCAAAATAATATGATCCAACATAAATCATGATGGACAAATCTGATGGGAGCATTTGGAAATAACAGAAGTTAAGAAATTAAAATAATAAAAGAAGAAGAACGAGATTGTTTTTCTTCAAAATTTTGAGAACAGTGATTAAATACATGCAGTTGACCAATTTCCATATTCAATAGGCAGTAGGTATTAGATGCAAAGTATGGTCTGAAATCACATGTTAGATCAAGTCCACATTATTGAATTAATATTATTTTTCACAATTAGTTTTCAGTCAATGGAATATAAATCACCACACTTATTAAATTAAAATCCCTCAACCTTCTGGGAGGAAGTTTAAATCCTGACCTTTAAGTTCCTCATCCATTACACCAATATAATTCCATACTTACTGAAGGGAATATCTGAAGACTTAAGTCAGAAGTCAAAATGCCTTTTTCAAAATATCCTTTGATTAATAAAGCAAGGTCTTCAGTTCACTTCATTCTAATTTGACTCTGGCTGATTAAATAATCACTTTTGCCAAACATTGAAGTCATCAAACCTGCCGAGAAAGTGTGTAATGAGTGAGTCATAAATAGATATGGCAATTACATGCTTAACAAATGGAACTGTGATCTACAGTATTTGTTGCATACAAATAACTTTTGTTAATGGAATTATCATGTGGAATCAACGTAGATGTTGACAGCAGTCCCTTTCAGTACGATGTTCAAGATGTGGACTCATATATCGGCGAGACTAAACGCAGACTGGGCGATCATTTCGCGGAACACCTTCGCTCAGCACGCCTTAACCAACCTGCTCTCCTGGTTGATGGACACTTTAATTTTCCTTCCCATTCATAAGCAGATCTTTCTGTCCTCAGTCGCCTCCATTGTCAGAGTGAAGCTAAATGCAAATTGGAGGAACAGCATCTCATATTTCGCTTGGGCAGCTTACAGCCCAGTGGTATGAAAATAGATTTCTCTCACTTCTGGTAGCCTCAGCATGCCCTCCCACTCCATTCCTCCCCCACCCAAGTTGCTAGCTTCTTAGTTTCACCCTACAAACAGCTAACAAAGGCCTTTCCTTTATCTTCATTACTTTTATGTATATCGTTCATTCATTGTTCTTTATCTCTCCACATCATCATCTATATCTCCATTTCCCTTATCCCTAAGGAGTCTGAAGATGGGTTTCAACCCGAAACGTCACCCATTCCTTCTCTCTGGAGATGCTGCCTGTCCCGCTGAGTTGCTCCAGCTTTTTGTGTCTATCTTCCTTTCAGTACAATACTCTGACTGAAGCTCAAGGCCAGTTAACATATCCGCTCTGCCTACAGTAAGTGACTGACCTGCTGAGTATTTCCAACCTTCTATTTTTGGTTACATTTTGTTTCGCTCGTTTCTCTTTTATTCTTCCTGCATGGCCAGGGTAGCTGTTTCAGAAATTGAAATGACAGTTATCATGTTCCTGCTGAGCTAAATGCACCTGACCAATTGTGAAAACAAGGCCAATAAGGCACCATCTTAGGAAATGGGTGATGAAACTAAGTACAGTGTTGGTGAGGTTTCTGCTGAGAAGCACATATTCTCTGGTGTAGGTCCCTCCTTCATCATTACCTCCTTGAGTACTTGTCTGTCTTTTCTGTTGATACACTTGACCACAAAAGACCTGCATTATCAAATGTTGCACAATCCAATGCAGCAAAAGCTTTTTGTGACTTCTTCATCTCCCTGCAATATTGATTAAATTCCTCCCATAAATATGGGGGTTAATTCAACATGTATAAAATATACAACAGCATAATTTGCAGCAGCTTCTTCAATTATTTGGGTGATTCTTCTGATATATTTGATGCTTGCACATAGAATTACTGTTTAAAATTCTCAGAATGTTTCATATACTGAGGCTTTAAAAACAAAAACATTTTCTTGACTAGACCTGAAAGAAGGAAATGGGGACCAGGCCTCCACGTGACAGGAACCCAATAGGTCCCACTTGGTCATGTTAACTAGTGTGTGTGTGTGTGTGTGTGTGTGTGTGTGTGTGTGTGTGTGTGTGTGTGTGTGTGTGTGTGTGTGTGTGTGTGTGTGTGTGTGTGTGTGTGTGTGTGTGTGTGTGTGGTCACGTCTTCTTGAAAAAATGATGCACTAACGGTAAAATCTTTACATCTTCCGGTACAGATTTTCCTCCTGGAGTCCAAACTCTGAAGAATTCATGCTTTATTTCTTGAGTTATTTATGAAAATATTCACATATCCGATAAAACGTTGAAAATAATTGAGATGGTCTAGCTGATGATGTCACAATGAGTCTGCTGCACCTGGCCTGCTCTATTTTCCATGTGCTGCGAGTGACGTCATCCCCCTGACCACTCCCCCCAGAACCTACAGCCTGGAGCCTGCTGTCACCAGCCAGGAGCAGGGGAGTATTGCATTCAGGAACCAGCCCTCCCCTGTGATGACCCCAACCCCCCCCCCCCCCCCCCACCCAGGCTCTGGATTGAAGCCGCTGAACTCACAGTCCTTTGGTTGATGACCACCGCGCTCCGCACTCCCCTCCTCTTCCCCCTCCTCCTCTCCTCCCTTCTCCTCCTCTCCCCCTCCTCTCCCTACCTCTCCCCCCCTCAGCCCCCTCCTCTCCTCCCTCTCTCCCCATTCTCTCCCGCTCTCTCTCCCCCCTTTCTCTACCCCCCTCGCTTCCCCGCCCCCTCCCTCCCCCCTCTCTAACCCCCTCTCCCCCCCCCTCTCTCCCCTATCTTCCCCCCTCTCTCCCCACTTCTCTCCCCCCCCTCTCTCCCCCCCTCTCTCCCCCCACCTCTCTCCCCCACTCTCTCCACCCCCCTCTCTCCCCCCTCACACCCTCTCTCCCCCTCTCTCTCCCCCCTTTCTCTCCCCCCTCTCTTCTCTCCCTCTCTCTCCCCCCTCTTCCCCCCTTCTCACCCCTCTCTCCTCCTCTCTCTGTCCCTCTCTCTCTGTCTGCCCTTCTCTCGTTGTTTCTGCCCCTCTCTCACTGTCTCTACCCCTCTCTCTCTGTGCCCCCTCTCTCTCTGCCCTCTCTCTCTAACCTCCCCCCTCCCTCTCTAGATGTGCCTGCGAGTTGGGGGCTATGCATCAGTGGATATGCGGGGCTGGGGTAAAAGGAGCCTATTAATATACTATCAAGGGGGGTGGTTAGTGTGTGTGTGTGATGCCGCAGGCCACCCCCCTCCTGCAACTGTGCATTGAGGGGACTGGACCCAACGGGTCCCACTTGATCTAGTAATTATTAAAATTCTGATCTTGTATGTGGATGTGTGCGTATGTGTATTTACTTATTTGTGTGTTGTCACATCTTCTCGAAAAAACACACACTAATGGTAACATTTTTACACATTTCCAGAAGAGATTTACCCCCTGGAGTCGGAAATTGGCTTATCTGAAAATGTTGTGCTTTATTTCTGGAGCTATTAATGAAAATTTCCTTAAATCCGATGAAAATTTGAAATCAAAGCGCCTGTTTTTTGCTGATGACGTCACAATGGATCTGCCTGCCTGCCTGCTCATGCTGTGAGTGATGAAACATTCCCCCGTTATTCAAAAGTCGGCCCGTCGACTGAAGACTGGTGCGGCCCAACCGACGCTCCTTTGGTCGACGCCCACTTGCGCCTCGGCTCGGGTCCAGTTCTCGGCTCGGGTCCAGTTCTCGGCTCAGCCCGGGCCTCCTGTCTCTGCCTCCCCCCTCTCTGTCCCTCATTCACTCCCCCCCCCACAGGATTATTATCTTGAACAAACTCCAATTCTGTAATTATTTTTTTCCACTTGCTAACTTTCCCATTGAAGTTTTGACAGTAAGTTTTTTTGTGCATTTTTGTTGCCGCCATTTTTTTTTTTACCCTAACCATCATGATTACTGATTTTTTGAAAGGAAATTACTTTATTCAATCGCACTCAAGGAAATTTGACAAGGGTAAAAAAACAGCAGTAAAATAATTAGAGGTGTGCTGGAACAACACATCAGATCAGGCAATATTTGTGGAAGGCAATTCAACAATGGCAGACATTTCTGGGGACAATTTGAAATTTTCTAAATGGGGAGAGAATTCAGAAATCGGAGGTGCAAAGAGATTTGAGAGTGCCGGTACTGAATTACCAAAATGCTCATTTGCAATTCGAATTGGTAGTCAGGAACACAAATGCAATGTGAACATTTATTTTGAAATGTCTCTAATACAAAAATAGGGATGTTATGCTGAGGCTTTATAAGGCATTAGTCAGGCCACATTTGGAGTATTGTGAGCAGTTTTGGGCCCTATATTTGAAGAAGGATGTGCTGGCATTGGAGAGGTTCAGAGGACGTTTACGAGAATGATCCCAGGGATGATTGGGTTAACATATGACAAATGTTTGAAGGCACTGGGCCTGTACTCACTGGAGTTTAGAACGATGAGGGGGATCTCATTGAAATAGTGAAAGGCCTGGATAAAGTGAATGTGGAGAGGATGTTTCCATGAGTGGGAGTGTCTAAGACCAGAGGCCATAGCCTCAGAATATAAGAATGTACCTTTAGTAAGATGAAGATTAATTTATTTAGTCAGAGGGTGGTCCATCTGTGGAATTCATTGCTACAGACGGCTCTGGAGGCCAAAGTCAATGGAAATTTTAAAGTGAAGTTTAACAGATTCTTGATTAGTCAGGGTGTCGAGGGCCTGAGCTATAGGGTGAGGTTGAGCATGCTGGGGCTCTATTCCTTAGAGCGCAAGAGGATGAGGGGTGATCTTAAAGAGGTGTATAAAATCACGAGGAATAGATCAGGTAGACTCACGGAGTCTCTTGCCCAATGAAGGAGTATCGAGAACCAGCGAACATAGGTTGAAGGTGAAGGGGGAAAGATTTAATCGGAATCTCAGAGGTAACTTTTTCACATAAAGGGTGGTGGGTGTATGGTATGAGCTGCCAGCGGAGGTAGTTGAGTCAGGGACTATTGCAACATTTAAGAAACAATTAGACAGGTACATGGATTGGACAGGGTTGGAGGCAGGCATGTGCCATGAGTAATCAGCCCGTGTAGGCAGTGGCTTTTAAAAATCTTGAAAACCGCGCATGCGCAGATTATTCGCTCTCCGGTGAGCTGTCGGTCGGCATTTTTTTAATCTTAAAAACCGCGCATGCGCACACTGTTCCCTCACCGGTGAACTGTCATTCGGCTATTTTTAAATCGTGGAAACCGCGCATGCGCAGATTGTTCTCTCGACTTTTATCATGTAATTTGTTTTCAATAGGTCCTATCTCTTAATAAAGTATTTAAAAACATATAGCTCAAAAAAAAATTACTTACCATATTATTTGTGCACAAAATCCATTCTGCAGCAAAAATATCCATAAGGTTGCTTCGTGAAACGCTTCAGGTAATCACTATCCACTGTTGAAAAGCCCGCTAAGAAACTTGCGCATGCGCCTGCGCAGTAGGCTGGTGCGCATGCGCAGTGCGCAACGCAGCACATGCACGCAGTTCACAGTGTAAAGGCAGAGTTTCAGCTGCCTTTATGGACCGTTCCCACTGATGGCTTGAAGCAGCGTCGACGGCACGTAAGTACCTCATACTTCTGCGTTTAAAACGTACTGCTGATGAAAGGCACGGGAGAATTATGCCTCCCTAAGAGATTGATCTCTTAGGGAGGCATAATTCTCCCGTGACTTTACTATTTATGACCATTTTATATATGTTTTATATATATTATATTTATATATAAAATAATTATTATTTTATAATTTTAGTCAGGGTAGGCACTGCCTACCTTGCCTACCCTGACGGCACGTGCCTGGTTGGAGGGATATGGCAGGCAGGTAGGATGAGTATACATGAGACATGTTGGTCGGTGTGGGCAAGTTAGGCTGAGGGCCTGTTTCAATGCTTTATGACTCTGACTAGCAGGATGGGGATATGGGTGAGAATGGACAGTGAGGGAATATGTGATAGATTGACTGTGATAGATTGACTGGGGAAGGTTAAGATTAATTCGCTATATTGGGGTTAAGTCCTTCTCTCCTGACAGCCTCATGACTTGCACTGACCCACCAATACCTTGGATTTTAACCTGTCTCCTGTTTAACTCTCTCAATTGCTTAAACATCCTTGTCAAGAGTGTTTTGTTGTCATGTGTCCCAGATAGGACAATGAAATTATTACTTGCTGCAGCACAACAGAATATGTAAACATAATACATAACAGGAGAAAAAAGTTCAGTGTGTATATATACACATACGTACATACTCAATAAATAACAAATATAGTGCAATAATAATAATAGTCTGTTGTAGTTCAGAGCTTATTTGTTGTTGTGTTTAACAGCCTGATGGCTGTAGGGAAGAAGCTGTTTTCAGGCTCCTGTACCTTCTTCCCGATGGCAACGGTGAAATGAGTGTGTGGCCAGGATGGTGTGGGTCTTTGATGATGTTGGCCGTCTTTTTGAAGCAGCATAGATAGATCCCTTCGATGGTGGAGAGGTCAGAGCCGGTGATGGACTGGGAAGTGGTCACAACTTTTTGCAGTCTTTTCCGCTCCTGGACGCTCAAGTTGCCAAACCAGGCCACGATGCAACCAGTCCGTATGCTCTCTGCTGTGCACCTGTAGAAGTTCAAGATAATCCTCCTTGACATACCGACTCTCCGTAATCCTCTCAGGAAATAGAGGCACTGATGTGCCTTCTTTACAATTGCTTCATTGTGCTGGATCCAGGAAAGATCTTCGGAAATATGCACGCCCACGAATTTGAAGTTTTTGACCCATTGATAGAAACAGGATTGTGGGTCCTCATCCTTCCCCTTGGAAAATCCACAATCAGTTCCTTGGTCTTACTGATGTTGAGAGCCAGGTTGTTGTGCTGGCACCATTTGGTCAATCGGTCAATCTCAATTCTAGCCATATATGTTCATCTTTATTCTGCAATGCATTCCCATTTTTTGTGTCCTGACTAGACAATGAACTCTGAATATCTCACTTCCCATTTCTCCTTTAAGGCAGTATTTTTTTAAATCTCTCTGATCACATTATTAGTTCACCCTCCTAATATCTCTGTCTTTGGCTCTGAGTCAATTTCTAATTGCACTCCAAGAAAGTCTGTTTTGAGATGTTCCTACTTTAACAATGTTATATAAATGGAAATACTTGTTTAATTCTCTGCATGTGTCTTATTTAAAAGTACATGATTTATAGCTATTTTAAAACTCACTACTTTAATTTGATGAACATTTGGTTGTAGGAGTAAAAAATGACTAGTTTTAGATTTAAATCATTTGCATTGCTTTAAATTTAAGAAGAGGAAACTAATGGAGATTAAAAAGATCAGTCGAGAGCAGGAGAGAGAGAATAGAGAGAGAGAGAGAGGGGAGGGAGGGAGAGAGAGAGAGAGAGAGAGAGAGAGAGAGAGAGAGAGAGAGAGAGTAACTTGTACTGACTTCACAAATTGACAACTAGCACACTGCTATCGATTACACTGAGTTTTCTTGTCTACTTATGGCAGCTTAAGCCAAATTATTATTTAGCTTTTCACAAGGTTTTCTGTGTACTGACTATAAGTCCCAGTTAAGATGACAGCAGGGTTGTCAGAATTCTGTGTGACAATTTGATGACTGCTGAAGTGAAGGTGTCACTTCGTATGGTGCCAGTTATGGTTATGGTTCTTCCAAATGTTCATAGACATGGAATAAAAGTGAGAGAGAAAGAGACAGCATTCAGTGATGCCTCGGAGGACCCAATGTTGGAAGAGTTCTCCATCACAAGAGCCCATGAAATTGTTCTACAAGCAAACACAGGGCACATTTGACAACTACCAGCAATGAGCCTCGAATAATGGAAATGGATCAGATGGAAAAGGGCGGCATGGTGGCACAGCAGTAGAGTTTTGCCTACAGCACCATAGGACTGGGTTTAATCCTGACTATGGGTGCTGTCTGTTAGGAGTTTGTATATTCTCCGCATGTGTGTTTTCCCTGGGAGATCCGGTTTCCTCCCACACTCCAATGACGTACAGGTTTGTAGGCTAATTGACTTGATAAAATGGTAAATTGTCCACAGTGGGTGTAGGACAGTGTGTGTGGGGATCGCTGGTCGGCATGGACCTAATCTGTATCTCTAAACTAAAACTAAGACTAAACTGGGTGTATTAAAGCTAAAGTAGGTATATTAATGAGTGGAGGGGATGAAATTACTCAAGTGACAAGAAAAATGGTTACCTTCCAGTTTTTTAAAAATGGTAATTGAAAGTAGATGTAAGGAATTTATTTAATGTAATACATGGTTTTGTATTGATTAATAGATTGCCTAAATGTTTAAAGTTTAAAATATTGTAATGTTTTATTTCTGTATTTGTGTTAAATTGAATGGGAGGAAAGGCCGCGCCAATCCAGATGGTAGTCTGCGGGGGGGGGGGGGGGGGGGGGGGGGGGGGGGGCGAAGATGCGGTTCGGCGAATAGTCGCATCCTCGACCAGGTAGTGACTGAGAAAACGGTTTTCACCTTTCCACCCCCCCTCCACATAAAAAAAGACTAAAAGACCTCCAAAAACTAAAAATAACAAATAGGATGAAAGGACAGACAGCTGCTGGCGAGGCTGCTGCACGCGGCGCCACCCAATGGCCTTTGGGGTCATAGGGTGATCATCATATACTTACTCATATATGTAGTCCTGGAAATGCTGAGAACAACAAGGCCATGATGAATATTGTGCAGAAAAACATTTGAATATTGAATGATAGTGGTGGGAGCCAGGGAATTGGAAGTTGTTCAAGATGTTCAGAATCCAGCAGAAGAGGACAAAGGGCTTAATTAGGAAAGGGAAGATAGATTATGAAAGAAAACTGGCAGGAAACATAAAAACTGCAAAAGTTTTTATAGATATGTGAAGAGAGAAAGATTAGTTAAAACAAATGTAGGTCCCTTGCAGTCAGAAACAGGTGAATTGATCATGGGGAACAAAGACATGGCAGACCAACTGAATAACTACTTTGGTTCTGTCTTCACTAAGGAAGACATAAATAATCTGCCGGAAATAGCAGGGCACCGGGGGTCAAACGAAATGGAGGAAGTGAGTGAAATCCAGGTTAGCCAGGAAGTGGTGTTAGGTAAATTGAATGGATTAAAGGCTTATGTCCCCAGGGCCAGATAGGCTGCATCCCAGAGTATTTAAGGAAGTAGCCCCAGAAATAGTGAATGCATTAGTGATAATTTTTCAAAACTCTTTAGATTCTGGAGTAGTTCCTTAGGATTGGAGGGTAGCTAATGTAACCCCACTTTTTAAAAAGGGAGGGAGAGAGAAAATGGGGAAATACAGACCAGTTAGTCTAACATCGGTAGTGGGGAACCTGCTAGAGTCAGTTATTAAAGATGGGATAGCAGCACAGTTGGAAAGTGGTGAAATCATTGGACAAAGTCAGCATGGAGTTATGAAAGGTAAATCATGTCTGATGAATCTCATAGAATTTTTCGAGGATGTAACTAGTAGAGTGAATAAGGGAGAACCAGTGGATGTGTTATATCTGGACTTTCAGAAGGCTTTCGACAAGGTCCCACATAAGAGATTAGTATGCAAAATTAAAGCACACAGTATTGGGGGTTCAGTATTGATGTGGATAGAGAACTGGCTGGCAGACAGGAAGCAAAGAGTAAGAGTACGGTGACTAGTGGGGTACCCCAAAGCTCGGTGCTGGGACCCCAGCTATTTACAATATATATTAATGATTTGGACAAGGGAATTGAATGCAACATCTCCAAGTTTGCAGATGACATGAAGCTTGGGGGCACTTTAGCTGTGAGGAGGATGCTAGGAAGTTGTAAGGTGACTCGGATAGGTTGCGTGTGGGCAAATGCATGGCAGATGCAGTATGATAAGCCCTTGTGGCTAAGGGGATCAGAGGGTATGGAGAGAAGGCAGGTACGGGATACTGAGTTGGATGATCAGCCATGATCATATTGAATGGCGGTGCAGGCTCGAAGGGCTGAATGGCCTACTCCTGCACCTAATTTCTATGTTTCTATGTTTCTAATGTGGATAAATGTGAGGTATCCACTTTGGTGGCAAAAACAGGAAAGTAGACCATTATCTGAATGGTGACTGATTAGGAAAAGGGGAGATGCAGCGAGACCTGGGTGTCATGGTACACCAGTCATTGAAAGTAGGCATGCAGGTGCAGTAGGCTGTGAAGAAAGTGAATGGTATGTTAGCATTCATAGCACTAGGACTTGAGTATAGGAGCAGGGAGGTTCTACTGCAGTTGTACAGGGTCTTGGTGAGACCACACCTTGAGTATTGCGTACAGTTTTGGGCTCCTAATCTGAGGAAAGACATTCTTGCCATAGAGGGAGTACAGAGAGGATTCACTAGACTGATTCCTGGGATGTCAGGACTTTTATATGAAGAAAGACTGGATAGACCCGGCTTGTACTCGCTAGAATTTAGAAGATTGAGGGGGGATCTTATAGAAACTTTCAAAATTTTTAAGGGGTTGGACAGGCTAGATGCAGGAAGATTATTCCCGATGTTGGGGAAGTCCAGGACAAGTGTCACAGTCTAAGGATAAGAAGGAATTCTTTTAGGACCGCGATGAGAAAAACATTTTTCACACAGAGAGTGCTGAATCTCAGGAATTCTCTGCCACAGGTAGTTGAGGCCAGTTAATTGGCTATATTTAAGAGGGAGTTAGATGTGGCTCTTGTGGCTAAGGGGATCAGGGGGTATGGAGAGAAGGCAGGTACGGGATACTGAGTTGGATGATCAGCCATGATCATATTGAATGTCGGTGCAGGCTCGAAGGGCCGAATGGCCTACTTCTGCACCTATTTTCTATGTTTCTATGTTTCTATAAATATTCAATGTACTTTGAGTTTGAGGGATTCTTACAAGAGTGTCTCCAAGAGAACATATGTTTCTCTTGATGTTAAATTATTTTACATCAACCAGCTTCAGCTGCCAAGTGATTTATTTCATAAGTAACAACAGTATTCACGTGTAACGTAAAGAATATAGCAACCATTGTGCACACAGATCCTACAAACAATATGTTTAAGAAGGAACTGCAGATGCTGGAAAATTGTAGGTAGTCAAAAATGATGGAGAAACTCAGTGGAGGCAGCATCTATGGAGCGAAGGAAATAGGCAACGTTTCGGGTTGAAACCCGTCTTCAGACTCTTCTTCCTACAAACAATATGACCATAATCAGCCAACTCTTTTCATAATTGAAGTGGAGGAATATATTTGGTCAGGCAATTGAGAAGTTCTTTGTTCTTCAAACAATGTGACAGACCACTCATTAAAAGAAACATTAAAGTGCTGGAGTAACTCAGCAAATTAGGCAGCATCTCTGGAGAACAAGGATAGGTGACGTTTTGGGTCAAGGCACTTCAGATGGATTTATGGGGGGGGGGGGGGGGGGGGGGGGGAAGAAACCCTGAAGAATGGAGATGCAGGACCAAGATGGTAGGTAATGGCAGGTAAAGAACTATTAGATTATCAAACTAAATTGTATGCTCAATTCTCAGAGATATGAATCCTACAGTTGCATCGTGACCAGATACTCCAAGTCCAATGCATAGGAACACAGGAGGTCGCAAATATTGGTGGACTCCCATCCCACCATCAAAAACATGTACAAGAGGCATGCCTCAGTCAGTGGTATCTATCATGAAAGATGGTCACCACCACACTATGCCCTCATCTCACTGCTACCATCAGGTAGGAGGTACAGAAGCCTGAATTCCCACACCATCAGACTTACAAACAGCTACTTACCTACAACTATCTGTTTCCTGAAACAACCTGCACAACCCTAATTCTACCTTTGCAATGGACACTATGGACCTTTTTTTGCCCAACCTAGACAACTATCATACAATTGTAAGATACTGTAGCTGACATATCCCTATATTTAAAGTTGAATGAGCAAAGAATTAATGCCTGTAAGTCTAAAATTTCAAAATATAACTGCATATAACCTTTGCATATATCTAGATGAAGATTATTTAAAAAATGTATTTAAATCTACAAATAACCTATATAATAACACAGTGGAACAAGCTGCCAGAGGAGGTAGTTTGAAGGCTGAAAAACAACATTGAAGACCTTTGCACAGGTACATGGATAGGAAAGATTTAGTGAGATATGAATCAGGCATGTGCAAATGGGACTAGTTTGGATGGGGCATCTTGGGTGTATGGACGAGTTGGACCAAATAGTCTATTTCCCTGCTGTATGATTCCATGACTCTGACACTATACCACTGTACATTTTTTAATGCACAATAATTTATTCTTCCCTCACGCTCTTTCATTTCAAACTACTACAATCACAACAAAATCCCGTAACCTAACATAGGAATCAAAATTCTAATTGCTTGCTTTTATTCTATTGCTATTTCTAAATAATGGTACAATGATAGATTCACCATAATACACAAAATAACCCAGTGCCCTGATCAGGTATCCCCTGACTTCTCATGGAAATCTGCATGAGAGATTGGGTTATAATACATTTACAATTATATATCTGTAAAGACCTCCTGTCAACTCATCCCATTATAAATTCCCTTGTCCATGTTAATAATAGAAATGGCCTGAGTAAACTTGGCACACTCTTATTAGAATTTGCCAGCAACCAGAGGGAGTGCAGTATCACCCTAGACATCCAACTGTAATTATAGTTTTACAAATTTACATGTGCAGTTTCTGTTATAAAAGTAGACATTGAAATTTATACTGGCAAGATGGAAAGGACAGAATGTGTGATTTTAACTGTATTCATTATGTATGTGCACCTCATGCAATTATACCCTCCATCTAACCTTGCTTCCTTTGGTGAACTTTGTTATAATTGTTTGGCAAACTTTGTTGTATTCTTGACTCCCTTTGTGCAATGCCACAGATGACCGAACAGTGATACATTATACTTGCTAAATGGAGCATCTTGGACAATACAGCTCACCCCCTCCATGACACACTGTTCAACCTGAGGATAACCTTCAGCAACAGAATGGTTCCACCAAGGTGCAGTACAGAATGCCACAGGAGATCCTTCTTCCCTGTGGCTATCAAACTGTACAACTCCTCCCCCTTATGTCATGGGGTAGACTGACTCCCCTCTTCCCCCACTCCCCCCACGCCAATCTTCGCACATCCCCAATCTTTTTCATTCATCACTTTAATTTCATGTTACATATATCTTGTGTTTTATGACTGTTGGCTGGGATAAATAAAGTTCAAGGGTACCACATTGTATCGTATTAAATAAATAAACTGCTTTCATAACTTTTGATAGTCACAAGTCCCAAAGCACTTTAGTCAATTAATTACTTTTGAAATAGTCACTGTTATTAAGTGGAAATTATGGCATTCAATTTGCACCAAATAAACTTACATTAATGGCAGTGAACACAAGTAAATAGGAGGAGGCAAAATGTAATAAAAAGGAACTGTAGATGCTGGTTTACACCAAAGATAGACACAAAATGCTGGAGTAACTAAGTGGGCAGGCAGCATCTCTGAAATCATCACCTCTCCATTTTCTCCAGGACTGTCGCCTGACTCGATGAGTTACTCCATCATTTTGTCTCTAAACAAAGGAGTGAGAATGGGCCCCCTCAACATTTCAAGCCTGCTCTATCATTGTTCATGACCATGGCTGATTTACCCTCTGTGAGAGGACTCTATTGAGCCAGTTGCTATCTGCGGTTCACCCTCAGGAAGGCCGATCCGCCCTCTACAAGAGTGACCATGGGTGTGGACACACCCAAGGCTGTCAGGCGGATCCACCGTCTTTCCACCGTCTTTCAGTTCAAAGTGAGCATTGAATACACTGAGCTCACCGGAGAAGGACGCATTGTTGCCAATGATATTGACCCACTTCATTTTTTAGCCCAATATAACATCCAAACCTTGCCACAGAGTGTCCATGGCTTGTGCGACGTGCATCAGAACGCATTTGATAAGGTTCCACTTAGGAGATTAGTGGGCAAAAATAGGGCACACGGTATTGGGGGTAGAGTGCTGACATGGATAGAAAATTGGTTGGCAGACAGGAAGCAAAGAGTATGGATTAACGGGTTCCTTTCAAAATGGCAGCTAGTGACTAGTGGAGTACCACAAGGCTCGGTACTGGGACCGCAGCTATTTTCAATATACATAAATGATTTGGATGAAAGGATTCAAAGTAACGTTAGCAAATTTGCAGATGACACAAAGTTCGGTGGCAGTGCTTACTGAGAGGAGGATGCTATGAGAATGCAGGGTGACTTGGACAGGTTGGGTGAGTGGGTAGATGCATGGCAGATGCAGTTTAATGAGGATAAATGTGAGGTTATCCACTTTGGTAGCAAAAACAGGAAGGTAGATTATTATTTAAATGGTATCAAGTTGGGAAAAGGGGAAGTACAACGGGATCTGGGGGTCCATGTTCATCAGTCAATGAAAGTAAGCGTGCAGGTACAGCAGGCAGTGAAGAAAGTGAATGGCATGTTGGTCTTCATAACAAGAGGAGTATAGGAGCAAAGAGGTCCTTCTGCAGTTGTATAGGGCCCTATACACTTGGAGTATTGTGTGAAGTTTTGGTCTCCAAATTTGAGGAAGGACTTTCTTCCTATTGAGGGAGTGCAGCGTAGGTTCACAAGATTAAATCCCGGGATGGCGGGACAGTCATATGCTGAGAGAATGGAGCGGCTGGGCTTGCATACTCTGGATTTTAGAAGGATGAGAGGGAATCTTATTGAAACATATAAGAATATTAAGGGTTTGGACATGCTAGAGGCAGGAAACATGTTTCCGATGTTTGGGGAGTCCAGAACCATGGGCCACAGTTTTTAAAATGAGGGTTATGTCATTTAGAATGATGAGGAAACACTTTTTTACACAGAGAGTTGTGAGTGTGGAATTCTCGGCCTTTGAAGGCACTGAAGGCCCGTTCTCTGGATACTTTCAAGATAAAGTTAAATAGGGCTCTTAAAGAAAGCGGAGTCAGGGGATATGGGGAGAAGGCAGGAACGGGGTACTGATTGTGGATGATCAGCCGCGATCGCTGAATGGCGGTGCTGACACGAAGGGCTGAATCTTTGTCTATTGTCTATTGTCATACACATGCTGATGGTTTATTGTGAAGAAAATAACAAAACGACTAACTACTTGCACCTAGGAAGATTAAAATTGAACATTCGTTTATATTTCATGTATTTTGTAAACCTGAGAATTCAATTAAACAAATGACCTCACATTAGTTTGATAATAGAAATAAAGAACTGCAGTTGCTTGTTTACATTAAACAGTAGGTAAAGGTGACCTGAGGGGCAGGTTTTTTCACGAGAGGCTGATTTTAGTTTAGTTTAAAGATAGTATGTGGAAATAGCCCCTTTGGCCCACCGAGCAGTGCCGACCAGTGATCCCCACACACTAACACTATCACACACACACACACACACACACACACACACACACACACACACACACACACACACACACACACACACACACACACACACACACACACACACACACACACACACACACACACACACACACACACACACACACACACACACACACACACACACACACACACACACACACACACACACACACACACACACACACACACACACACACACGAGGGACAATTTTACAATTATACCAAGCCAATTAACCAACAAACCGGTACGTCTTTGGAGTGCGGAAGGAAACTGGAGATCCCAGAGAAAACCCATGCAATCATGGGGAGAACATACAAACTCTGTACAGACAGCACCCATAATCAGGTTCTCTGGCGGTATAAAGCAGCAACTCTACTGCTGCAGCACCATGCCATCCTATGGGTATATAGGACAAGCTGCTAAAGTGGTGTAGTTGGGTACAATTACAATGTCTAAAATGCATTTGGACAGGTTCATGGATAGGAAATGTTTAGAAGGATTTGAGGTCAATGCAGGCATATGGGTCAAGCACAGGACAGCTCCTTGGTTGGTGTGGATGAGGTGGGCTGAAGGGCCTGTTAATGTGCTGCTTAGGTATATGGCTCTATGAATCTATGTAGCCAAGTTTACAGCAATAGGCAAAATATGACAGCAATTGGAGTGTAAAGTGAAAATGGATCATGTGGTGATTAACTAAGACAGTTCCCTGACAGCACAGACTAACTTGATACTTAAGTATGATTTGTACTTGAAACTACAGTGAAGATGGTTATCAAAATTACAGTAGGATCTTGATCAGCCGGGCAAGTGGACTGAAGAATGGCTAATGGAGTTTGATGCAGAGAAGTGTGAGGTGCTAGATTTTGGGAAGTCAAACCATAGCAGGACCTTCACAATGAATTGTTGTGATCTGTGGAGTGATGTAGGGCAGAGTGATCTGTGAGTACATGTACATAGTTCCCTGAAAATGGCATCACACATAGATAGAATGGTACAAAAGGCTTTTGGTGCATGGGCTTTCATCATTCAGAGTTTAGAAGTTGGGACTAAACTGTAAATTATGTTACAGTTGTACAAGATGTCGGCAAGACGGCATTTGGAGCATTATTTTGGTCATCCTGCTATAGGTGGAAAGGGTACAGAGAAGATTCATGAGGATGTTGCCAGGACTCGAGAGCCTGAGATACAGGGAGAGACTGGGCAAGATGGCACTTTATTCCATGAAGTGCACGAGGCCAAGGAGTGTTCTCAGGAGGTATGTAAAATCATGAGGGGAATTGATAGTGTGAATGCAGGGTCTTTTACCCAGGATAGGGGAATCAAGAAGTAGAGAACATAGATTTCAAGTGAGAGGGGAAAGATTTAATAGTAACTTAAGGGGCACTTTTTTCACTCAGAGTGGTTTGGAATAGGGATGTGCTGCCAGAGGAGATAGATGAGGCAGTTACAATAACAACATTTAAAATACACTTGGATAGATACATGGGTAGGAAAGCTTTAGAGAGATGTGAGCCAAATGTGGACAATGGGACTAACCTCTTGGTTGGCACAGCAAATTGGGCTAAAGGGCTGTATGACTCTATGACCCAATCTTTGACAGTCTAACCTGCAGAAAGCTGAATACTGTAAGTCTGTGTTATTCCTGCATTACATCACAGCTGAAGCAGTCTGAACAAGATTCTCAACCCGAAACATCCCCCGTTCAGAGATGCTGCTTGTCCTGCTGAGTTACTCCAGCTTTTTGTGTCTATCTTCGGTTAAACCAGCATCTGCAGTTCCTTCCTACACACTCACCATCACAGCTGATGCTTGACAATGCTATCTTGAATATTTTACACTGGTGATTGCAATAATGATTGCTAATGGCAGAGCAGAGTCATTCAACTTGACATTGCAAGGGAGTTTAATTAATAATATATTCACTTGTACCATTCTGATTATGATAAGAAAGTTAAAATAGTATCTTCGTCTTCATTCTCTCCGACTTCCAGGTTCAGTGATTCCTTCATTCCAATTATCCCCAAATAATTAACAGACAAGAAATGATTAAACATTAACAGGCCCTTCAGCAACTTTCTGCCCTGAGTCCCAGCGACAAACTAGGCATATATTTAACTTAAAATTCTGCTCCTGTATTGAGGTGACCTATTGTTCAAATTCCAGGTCAAATTCACTCAAAGAATTGGAAACAGGAAGAGTTGCACAGGACTTGACCTGCACTGTGTTTTCACCTCTTATTGAATAGCTACAGTAGGGGTTTTCTTTTATGTCCACAAAATTTACTCACAAAATCTTGCCACACCTAGCATTTAGATGGAAAGGTATATAAGAAGCATACTGTTGACATGGCGAGAGATTCCATAGCTCAATAATGCAGAGAGATCACATTTGTTTTGCAAAATGTGAATATGCAAGTAGAGCAAGTAATTAGTAAAACCAATAGAATGCTATTGCTCGGGGACAAATAGGGAGGTAACATTTCAATTATAAGACACATCTTGGTCTCCTCAGTTCAGTGAATATATTAGTGCTTTGGGAGCAGTTCAGAGAAGGTTTATTAGACTAATGCCTCAATTTGGTAGGTTGCCTTCTGAAGAACGGTTGAACAGATTTGTCTTGAACGCAGTATAGTTTAGGAAAGAGAGAGAGGACTGGTTGAAACATACAAATGACTGGGGGTCTTGAGGAGAAATGCGGACATCATATGGAAGAACTAATGGAAGAACTAGAACTAAGCATGTAAAACAGAGATTAGGCATTTTGTTTTACTCTAGGTGATTGAGCATCTTTGGACAGTGGATGCAGGATCTTTGAATATTTAAAGAAAGAGGCAAATACATTCTTGATAATAAATGAGTGAAAAGTCATTGTGTTTAGTCAAGAAGTTGAAGCTGAAGTTGTAATGAAATCTGATCCGTCATAATCTTAATAATTTTATTGAATGCCAGATTTTGTGAAGGGAGACAAATGAACTACTGCTTCTAACTCAGGCTTGCACTTAGTAAGGTTGAGGAAAAGGTTTATATCAAAACCATTTTCGATCAGTGTTGATATAACAACATAAAAAAAATGTAAACCATTATTAAAAATGAAATAAAACCATGTAATAATTCCAAAGGTATGCAATAATTAGCACTTGAAATTTTCATTTATACTTTAAGGATTATGAAATCGGCTATTGATTCTCTTCCTTTCAAATGAAGGCATTATTTCAATGGTTTCTTCGAAAGGCTAGAAATAACATTAAAAAAAACCACAATGGTGATTAATGCCATTTGACAGGAAAATCAACATGGTGGCTCAATGGTAGAGTAACATCACAAAAGACAGCATTTGATCCTGATTTATGGGTGCGTCTGTATGGAGTTTGTACATTCTCCCCATGACATGCATGGGTTTTGCCCGGGAGTTTCGGTATCCTCCCATACTCCAAAGACGTACAGGTTTGCGGTTAATTGGTTTGGTAAAATTGTAAATTGTCCCTAGTGTGTGTAGGAGAGTGTTAATGTGCAGGATCGCTGGCCAGTGTGGACTAGGTGGGCCATAGGGCCAATTCTGCACTTTATCACTAAACTAAAACTAAACTAAGGTGTCAAGGCAATTTGTGGGAATACAATAGTATGGGAACATAGTTGCCGAAAGTTGGGCAGAAATGGAGGGTGTTAGCAGGTCTTGAATTTTGCCCACTAATCTCCTATGTGGGACTTTATCAAATACTTTATGAAAGTCCAGGTACACTACATCCACTGGCCCTTCCTTGTCCATTTTCCTAGTTAAATCCTCAAAAAATTGCAGAAGATTAGTCAAGCAAGATTACCCCTTCGTAAATCCATGTTGACTCGGACCGATCCTGTTACTGCTGTCCAAATGTGCCGCTATTTCATCTTTTATAATTGACTCCAGCATCTTCCCCACCACCGATGTCAGGTTAACTGATCTATAGTTCCCTGTTTTCTCTCTCAAATCTTTCTTAAAAAGTGGGATGACATTAGTTACCCTCCAATCCACAGGAACTGATCCTGAGTCTATAGAACATTGGAAAATTATCACCACTGCGTCCATGATTTCTAGAGCCATTTCCTTAAGTACCCTGGGATGCAGACTGTCAGGCCCTGGGGATTTATCAACTTTCCGTCCCATCAGTCTACCCAACACCATTTCCTGCCTAATGTGGATTTCTTCATTTCCTCTGTCACCCCAGATCCTCTGGCCACTAGTATATCAGGAAGATTGTTTGTGCCCTCCTTAGTGAAGATGGATCCAAAGTACCTGTTCAACTCATATGCCATTTCCTTGTTCCCCATAATAAATTCACCTTTTCAGTCTTCACGGGTCCAACTTTGGTTTTAACTAATATTTTCCTCTTCACATATATAAAGAAGCTTTTACTATCCTCCTTTATATTCTTGGCTAGCTTACCTTCGTACCTCATCTTTGCTCCCTGTATTGCCTTTTTAGTTATCTTCTGTTGCTCTTTAACCATTACTCAATCCTCTTGCTTCCCACTCATCTTTGCTACGTTGTACTTCTTCTTTTTTATTTTTATACTGTCCCTGAGGTCCCTTGTTAGCCACGGCCATCCCTTACTCCTCTTCTCATTCTTCATTCTTCATTCTCATTCTTCTACTCATCTTCTAAACTGCAGCGAGTACAGGCCCAGTGCCGTCAAATGCTCATCATATGTTAACTTACTCATTCCTGGGATAATTCTTGTAAACCTCCTCTACAACCTCTCCAGATCCATCACATCTTTCCTCAGATTTGGTGCCCAAAATTGCTCACAATATTCCAAATGTGGCGTGACCAGCGCCTTATAGAACCTCAGCATTACATGCCCAGATGTGGGGAAGGGGAAGGGGAGGGAAGAATATTTTTATCCCTTGTTCTTATCATTTATACAGTAAATGCAATCAGTACACAACTTTTTTCTAATATGATTCATTGTATCGTTAAATCAATACATTCTCTTACAATGCACCAATGCCACTCAAGTTTCCTCCTTAAACAATGTGCCCTTGAGGGACTATTACACAGGACCCAGCCTCTCAGGAGGTGAAGGGAATATTTAAGATGCAATGTGGATTTTACAACTACAACTCGAGACTAACATTGTGCCAAATTTATAATTCCATTCCTGGATCCCAACCTTAAAGTATTAGAAAGGTACACTGATGAAAACACAACAGTTATGAAAACACACAACTGTTAAAAATTATGCCAGGCGTGAATGCATTTTGAAAATGCTTAAATTTCTTCCTTGTTGCTGCCAGACGGGAATGATTAAAAATCAGAGAGTGTGTTGTATTTACATTTAGAAACAATTGATCTGGCTTTACCAGATGAATACTGCTGTGCACGGCATCTGTTTCAGTGCTGCACAGCCCCTCGTGAATTGACAAATTCACCAGGCAGTGGTTGGTAGAGCGAGACTTCAGTACACTGTAAATTTAAAACACTCAGCATTTGAAATAATTTGATTCTGGAGGCAGGAGTTTTCTTCTTCTTCATCCTAGTAAACTTCACCATCATTCACTATGTTATAGACCTAACCGCTGAACACCCTTGACCAGTTCCACACAGATTGTTTGTACAGAAGTGAGTTTGGTTTGGAATTGTTCCACCTCTTTCTAGTGTCAGATATTCATACGAGATTGAGATTTTGTACAGGGACTACCCTTTGTATTCTAAGACACAAATTGAATGTTTTCTTTTGCTATCTCTGTTATTTCACAACCTTTGACATTATCAAATGGATTGACATTTCAAATGTTTGCAGTTCTCAGCACGTGTGGCGCAGCAAGTGATGTGTGTCAATTTAATCACAGCTACATAAATAAGATCAAATGGCAGCCACTATTTGGACACTGAAAGCTGCCATGATCCCAGTCAGAGACTGATTAGGGGATCAAAATATTCTAAAGAAAACACACTGTCACACCAGTCAATAGTGTGAATATGCATGCATATTTTTCTTTTTGAATTTCTTGGAAAAATATGTCAAAGACATGATTCTGCAATGTGTTATTCAGAGATGGTTGTGAGCTTTCTTCAGTTTTCTGAAGAAAATGAAAGTGATACACCATCCCTTGAGAGAACAAGATAGGAATTCACACATTATTTGCCCCAATTGTGATTTGGGAACACAACATTATGATCACATCTTATTTTTCTTATATCATTGAATGATCAGTTCCATTCACATAATACATGCACGGTCTATGACAACTATTGTTGATGCCTAGGTAGAACACCTTATGCATTTACAACTCATGTATCTTGAAACATGTTTATAATAAACTAATTATCCTTAGTTGAGCCTTCCCGAGGTGCCGTGGGTCTGACTCAACGGAATACCAGTGAAGGGTGGTGCCCACTTGATAACCCCAATCCTTGCATTGACACAATCACTTTTTTTAAATGAGTTTGTTAACATGTATATTGTTGTTTATTGCATGTGGAGTTAGTTATTGTCCTTAGCATATGTTTGTATATTCAGTTTAGATAGTACTTTGGCTTTGGGCTTGGTTTTCTTGGTTGGGTGCTTTTGCTGGTGTTATAGCACAAGTACTTTTGTTTTAATTGTAATTTTAATACCAATACCAACTCAGTTGACAACTGCCATGTAAATGCACTTGATGTAAAATGTGTGTTATGCGCAGGAGGTTATGTCAATATCTGAGCTATCAGGTTTGACCGGATGTTTCCTTGTACCAATCACATAATCATGTTGATAACAAGAACAATTTATAGGTTGGATATCACGGATATCATCAGAACTTTTCACATCACAAAGACATTCTCAGTTCAGTTTGGTTCAGTTTAGTTTATTGTCATGTTTACTGAGGTACATTGAAAAGCTTTTGTTGTGTGCTATCCAGTTATTTCTACAAAGAAGGATGCAAGATGCTGGAGTAACTCAACAGGTCAGGACACATCTATGGAGAACATGGGTTAGTTACATTTTGTGTCAATACCCTTCTTCAGACTGATTGTAAAGGGGAGGAGAAATTTGGAAAAGGCAAGAGGCAGAGCATGTCAGGTAATAGGTAGACACAGGTGAGGATTTTTTTTACTGTCAGACCAGAACAAATGCCAGATATAAGAACCGAAGATGTGAGACAATTTTGAAGACTCTTTGAAGACCCAGACGCTTCTGCAAAGAAGGCTCAGGAATTCTTAGAGAGGTTCACAATTTGCTTCCACGATTACAGCTGTAAAGAACATGAACTGCAAGTCTTCAGTTAATGCAGTCCACAATCATATGGTACACAGGCAAATCAGTCTGAAGAAGGGTCTCAACCCAAAACGTCGTCCATTAGTCTGAAAGGTCTTGACCAGAAACGTCACTCAATCAGTCTGAAGATGGGTCTCCACTCGAAATGTCACCAATTCCATCTCTCCAGAGATGCCGCCTGTCCCGCTGAGTTATTCCAGCATTTTGTCTTTACCTTCGATTTAAACCAACATTTGCTGTTCTTTCCTACACGGTACACAGGCTACATGAATTTCTAAAGTCCGACAGTCCATATGATTGTAGAATGCTCTGACTGAAGTGACTACAGTTCATTTTTTATTACTGCATTACAGAAGCATATTAAGAACTAATAACTGCTGAGCCATCTTTGTAGAAAATCTTGGTAAGGATAAGATTTGAGAACATTGCAGCATGATATAAATAATAAGAATAGTTATTTGTTTAAACCACCTTGCAAGGTTCATCCTGTAGCGGCACCTGCTGGTGCCGGTAGGTAGTCGAACCCTGCGGTCGGTTACCTTGGTCATGTGACGGTGGGAGGGGTTTTGTTTTTGCGCGTTTTCTGGGCTAGCCCCATTCATTGCTTCGACCACCATTGTGGTAAGATCGTTTTGGGTTAACTGTTGTTTGATTCTTGTTGTTTGCACCGCTATGTGAAAACAACAGCCGTCTCGACTCGCTAAATTGGTGACCCCGACGCGCCCAATTGGAAATTGGACGCCGAGATACAAGACGAGTTAGCTCCCGTTGCCGTTCCTGATGCCCATCAGAGCGCCGTCACCTTCAATCTGTCGCTGTTTTGGCCTGAGCAGCCACAGGTGTGGTTTGCACATGTGGAAACGCAGTTCCACCTGCGCTGCATCGTTGCGGATGAGACAAAGTATTTTCACGTGGTGGGAGCTCTGACGCAGGAGTCCCATCTGCTGCTATTTCTGCAGAACCCACCCGTGACCGCCAAGTATGACGGCCTCAAAGCCCTTCTACTGCATACTTTTGGGCTCAGCCGCCGGGACCGCACCGCCTGCATTCTACACATGAACGGTTTGGGAGACCGCAAGCCATCGATCCTCATGGCCGAGATGCTCACATTGATGGACGGCCACCACCCGTGCCTGCTATTCGAGCAGGCATTCCTCAAGCAAATGCCGGACGATGTCCGCCTTATGCTCGCGGGTCTGGATTTCACCGATCCCCTGCAGCTCACCGAACGGACCGACGAACGCTGGCTGACGAAACATCAAGATGGCAGCACCATCAGCCGCATGTCCGCACCAGCATGCCCTTTGCCTCAGCGGTTAATCAACGAAGCCCCGCCCACGAACCCCAGCATGGACCCACAGCAGCGACGGTAGCCACCGTTGGTGTTACTATCACCTCCGCTATGGCGCGGAGGCTCGACACTGCTGCCCACCCAGTACATTTCAGGGAAATGCCTCAGCCGATTGTCTGTAGAGGCGATTACGATTGGCCCAAACAACCGCCTCTACGTCTGCGACCGTCAATCGGGCCGCAGCTTCCTAGTGGACTCCGGTGCAATCGTCAGCATCCTCCCCCCGACCGGGCATGATACTCTGCTAGTAAGAGGGGCCCTATGCTCAGTACCGGGGACGTGGTCCGTGGTCCATCAGTGCCACGGACCACGCCCCTGCCCGACCAGCAGCTCAACGCTGTCGCCGAAGTCGCTGGTCCTTAACGCCGCCCTGATCGCGGACTTCCCGGAACTCCTTACTCCCCGTTTCAGCGGGGCTGCTCCGAACCATGAGGTCATGCATCACATCCCCACCGAGGGCCCTCCAGTGCATGCCCGGGCGTGACAAACTGCGCATCGCCCGGGATTAATTCGTTTGATGGAGGACATAGGGATTGTTCGGCAGTCCGACAGCCCGTGGGCCTCCCCACTGCACATGGCCCCAAAAGCATCTGGGGGGTGGAGACCATGCGGTGATTACTGATTAACCACAGCGGACCGCTACCCGGTGCCTCATATTCAGGACTTCTCCACGCACCTCGAGGGTGTTGTGTTCTTTTTCAAGGTTGACCTCGTTCGAGGTTACAATCAAATTCCTGTGCACCCCACGATGTCGCCAAAGCTGACACGATCACCCCGTTTGGCCTGTTCGAATGGCTGCGAATGCCTTTTGGGTTGAAGAACGCCGTGCAGGCATTCCAGCGGCTGATGGACCAGGTCGGACAGGGCCTGCCTTTCGTGTTCATTTATTTGGATGACATTCTGGTTGCCACGCCTCGCAAGCAGAGCACGTCACCCACCTCCGTTCTTTGTTTCAGCGCCTCCACGAACACGGCCTTGTAATTAACCCCGTGAAGTGCCTCCGCTCCATTTCTTTTCTGGGGCACAGCGTGACCCCGCAAGGCACTACATTGCTCGCTGTGAAGGTCGAGGCCATCCGGTAGTTTCCCAGGCCGCTCACTGTGAGGGGACTACAGGAGTTTGTTGGCATGGTGAATTTTTATCACCGTTTCATGCCGGCAGCTGCTGCCATCATGTGTCCCCTGTTCTGGTGCCTGGCGGCTAAGCCGAGGGACCTCGTGTGGTTCGAGGAGGCGGACATGGCTTTTGAGGGTGCCAAGGCAGCTTTCGCCAATGCCACGTTCACGATAGACATGGGAGGCCGGGTGGAGTTCATCTCCGTCGGCCGTCTCAAACCCGCCCACATGGATGTGCATAGCCCGGTGGTCGTTGCTCCTCCGCGAAGTAGAGGTCGTCCATCGGCCGTCCCACCTGTACTGAGTACGCGCGTTCCCTCCAGCCCCGTTCTTTCTGCCCCTTTGCCTGCCTCCGGTTTTGTTTTGCCGGCCCCCAATGTCACTCAAGGAAGTAGCCACAGAAATAGTGGATATATTAGTGATAATTTGTCAAAACTCTTTAGATTCTGGAGTAGTTCCTGAGGATTGGAGCATAGCTAATGTAACCCCACTTTTTAAAAAAGGAGGGAGAGAGAAAATGGGGAATTATAGTCCAGTTAGTCGGTAGTGGGGAAACTGCTAGAGTCAGTTATTAAAGATGGGACAGCAGCTCATTTGGAAAGTGGTGAAATCAATGGACAAAGTCAGCATGGATTTACGAAAGGTAAATTATGTCTGACGAATCTTATAGAATTTTTCGAGGATGTAACTAGTAGAGTGGATAAGGGGGAACCAGTGGATGTGTTATATCTGGACTTTCTGAAGGCATTCAACAAGGTCCCACATAAGAGATTAGTATACAAATTTACAGCACACGGTATTGGGGGTTCAGTATTGATGTGGATAGAGAACTGGCTGGCAGACAGGAAGCAAAGGGTAGGAGTAAACGTGTCCTTTTCAGAATGGCAGGCAGTGACTAGTGGGGTACCGCAAGGCTCCGTGCTGGGACCCCAGCTATTTACAATATATATTAATGATTTGGACAAGGGAATTGAATGCAACATCTCTAAATTTGCGGATGACACAAAGTTGGGGGGCAGTGTTAGTTGTGAGGAGGATGCTAGGAGGCTGCAAGGTGACTTGGATAGGCTGGGTGAGTGGGCAAATGCATGGCAGATGCAGTACAATGTGGATACATGTGAGGTTATCCACTTCAGAGGCAAAAACAGGAGGGTAGACTATTATCTGAATAGTGGCCGATTTGGAAAACGGAGATGCAACGAGACCTGGGTGTCATGGTACACCAGTAATTGAAAGTAGGCATGCAGGTGCAGCGGGCAGTGAAGAAAGCAAATGGTATGTTAGCATTCATAGCAAAAGAATTTGAGTATAGGAGCAGGGAGGTTCTACTGCAGTTGTACAGGGTTTTGGTGAGACCACACCTGGAGTATTGCATACAATTTTGGTCTCCAAATCTGAGGAAAGACATTCTTGCCATAGAGGGGGTACAGAGAAGGTTCACCAGACTGATTCCTGGGATGTCTGGACTTTCATATGAGGAAAGGCTGGATAGACTCAGCTTGCACTCACTAGAATTTAGAAGATTGAGGGGGGACCTTATGGAAACTTACAAAATTCTTAAGGGGTTGGACAGGCTATATGCAGGAATATTGTTCCCGATGTTGGGGAGGTCCAGAACAAGGAGTCACAGTTTAAGGATAAGGGGGAATTCCTTTAGGACCGAGATGAGGAAAACATTTTTCACACAGAGAGTGGTGAGTCTCTGGAATACTCTGCCACAGACGGTAGTTGAGGCCAGTTCATTGGCTATATTTAAGAGGGAGTTAGATGTGGCCCTTGTGGCTAAAGGGATCAGTGGGTATGGAGACCTGGGTATGCAGGTACAGGATACTGAGTTGAATGATCAGCTTGAATGGCGGTGCAGGCTCGAAGGGCCGAATGTCCTACTCCTGCACCTATTTTCTATGTTTCTATGTTTCTGTGTTACGTCCGCCCTGCCTTTGTGGACCACACGTTCTGGTCGCTCCATACGGGTCCCCGCTTGGTTCCGTACCTCGGGATCTGGGGGGTCCTGTAGCGGCACCTGCTGGTGACGCACGCGATATGCAAGAAGAAGAAGAACTGTGTGATCAAATGAATTACAGAGTGCAAGTTTAATACAAACATCAACTCACACACAGCACATGAGCCATTTAAAAAGATGTTTTAAATAAAACTTTTTAAAAAGAAAATTTAAAAAAACATTTAAAAAAAATTAACAGAAGTATAATTTATTGACATATTAATCATTAACAAAAAATAGCAGAATTATGAATAATGGGTCTAACACTATACACACACAAACTGTTCTCCCGCAACGCTGATTACACTGCGAGAGGGATTTATAAAGTCGGGTCGGGTCGGGTTTACTGAAATGGCCGACAAAAAGGCTGATGTTCCACTCCGTAGCGTACTACACGTCAGCCCATTGGTTTTCGCAGGAGTGCACTATCTTGGTTGCTATATGATCTTTGTCTGTGACCATGTGGGTTTTCTCCGGGTGCTGTGGTTTCCAGCGCATTCCAAAGACGTGCAGGTTTTGTTGGTTAATTGGGTTTAGTAAATTGCCTCTGGCATGTAGGATATGAAAGTGTGATAATATAGAATGAATGTACAGGTGATTAATGGGTGGTGTGGACTCAGTGGACTGATGAGCCTGTTTCCGAACTGTATCTCTAAGCTAAACTAAAATAAGATGGACTGAATGGAAGGAAGTGAGGAGTTTGTGTGGACTGGGCTGTGTGCACCAACCTCTGATACACTTTCTTGATCACCACATCCATGTGTAGGGTCCAGGTTAGGTTGTGGGCTATATGGACGTCTAGGAAACTCAATCAGTCAACTTCTACAGCAAATAGACACAAAAAGCTGGTGTAACTCAGGAATGGGTGACGTTTTGGGTCGAGACCCTTCTTCAGACATCTACAGCAGTTCCATTGATCAGGGTTGTGTTCACCATCCCCTACCCAACCCCAACCAGCTCATTTGGTCAGCAACCAACTCTTTTGCATTGGAGACATTAAAGCCCTTCTCCCACTTTCCCGAGTTACTCACAAACTCTCCCAAGTTTTCCCCTTGATTCGAACTCGGAGAATTACAGTAATAGCCAGTAGTAGGTACTCGGGGCTATTTTTATTTTACTCGTGGACATTTTTCAACATGTTGAAAAAACGTCCTGACTTACCTGATGCCCCAAGTTCCTACGACTGGCATTACGAGCCGCTACGAAACATCTACAGACTCCTACAGCCTCCTACGAGCTCGCTAACGACATTCCCCGAGTTCGAATCAAGGGGAAAACTCGGGGGAGTTTGTGAGTAACTCAGGAAAGTGGGACAGGGCTTAAGGGTTTAGCTTGTCCTGACACCGTAATCTCCTTCATCTGAAGCATCTCATCATTGTTCTTCATCTGGCCAATGAGAGTGATATCATTGACGAACTTAAAGATGGAGTTGTTATAGCCACACACATTAGTGCACTTGTGAAAGTTTTTTTCTCCAAGGAATATTCAGATTTAATTTAAGCAGTTCAAAAGTCAAGCCAAAGTTATTAAATAAAAGTGCAGATCAGGCATATTATCAAAGGAAGGACAACAGAAGCAAACAACATGGATTTGTCAGCATTTCACCTTGGAACTTGATTATGTTAAAAACACATTTATCCTCCAGTGCCTAGCTGCACAAAATCTTTACAGAAGCAGTTTCTACTTTGTACAATATATGTGGGAGGAATTTCTTCAATTTGGACAAATTGATTATACAGTAAACCCATGTTTCAAAGGACCTCTCTATAACATTTTTTGGTTATAGCGGATACCAATGGCTGCCGACGCCGCCCTCATCTCATGGTGCCTCCCCAGCCGCTTGCAGCTTGGCTGGCCCCAGCTGTCCCTCACGCTGCCCCCAACTGCTTGTAGCCTTGGCTGACCATGCCTTCCACAGCTCATGCCACTTCCAGGCCGCACCTTCCACCTCGACCATTGCCACCATCGATCCTTATCTGCACTCCACTGCTCACAGGCCGCGACCACTGACTCCAACGATCCTCACCTCTTCACCTTGTAACAGCAAGGCAGCACCATCAACTCAACTGGATTTGGGCCAGTTCCAGTCTGAAGCATGGTCTCGACCTGAAACATCACCTATCCTTGTTATCCAGAGATGCTGCCTGACCGGCTGAGTTTCTCCAGCATTGTGTGTCCTTTTGTGTATTAACCAGCAACTGCAGTTTATTTCTACTGACAAGTGGGAACAAGTGTGTACTTCCGAAGTAGTCAGTAATAAAATTGCTCTTGTTGGAAGTAAATGCATTAGTGTTTCAACGAACCTCAATAAGACAACTCAAAAAACACTCCATAAATGATGTCAATTATTTTTAATCCTAGTATTTGAGGCAAGTGGTTACTCTGACACATGCCATCCTCTGATAGTCTCTGAAGCATGATTTCAAATAAATAAGTAAGCCAAGAAAGAGTTTTACCAGAAAATAGGTGTATTAAATGAGGAGTGTGAGGACTCCGTGGTGTTTTGTGCCTGGGATTCCCTGCAGCAGTATTTTACTTCGGAGTCACGTGAGTGACTTCGTGAAGACCCCGCCAGCACACATGCTCGACATATCATTGACGCATGCGAAGCGACAGGCAGGGAGGAGGGTCGCTCCACCACCGGAACGGACCTGTAGGTAAGGTGAACTAACCTGAGGTCGTTTTTTTCTTTCAGGGACTCTGTGCGACAGCGTACCCCACCAACGGGCCGCCTCGAGAGGCTGACTGCGGACCGCGGGACGCGGGCAGTCAGCGACGGCAGAAACAGACCGAGTCGGGCAAGCCCGTTGACCCAGGAGGGTCCGGGCTCACAGACTCGCCGTTCGCAGGTAGCGACGGCAGAGCGGCAGCCCCGACTCAACACCGCAGCCCGCAGGATCACCACGGACTGACGGCAACGATATCCGGAAGTCGGGCAAGCCCGTTGACCCAGGAGGGTCCGAGCTCGGAGACTGCCATATGCGGGTAGCACAGGCAGAGCAGGAGCTCCAAGTCGATGGCGCAGGCCGACTCACCACCGGCACAGTCTGCCAGATCGCGGACCGGTGAGAAATCAACACGGAAGTCGGGGAGCCCCGCAGGAGCGGCCGGCACCGACTCACCACCGGCACAGTCCACCAGATCGTGGGCCGGTGGTAGTACGTACAAGTTGTGCGGCCCCGCAGTAGCAGCTGGCAGCGACTTTGCATCGCATCAGTCCCGTATGACCGGGACTGGCAGCAAGCCCGCGCGGATGTCGGAGAGGCCACGCTGAGGCGGCTGGCACCGACTCATCACCGCTGCTGTCGTACCAGACATACGGATACACCAGCAGGAGGTTGAGTAGCCCCGCAGGAGCGGCTGGCACCAACACTCCACCGCTTCAGTCTGGTAGACCGCGGACAAGCGGCAAATCCACGCGGGAGTCGTGTAGACCCGCAAGAGCGGCAGGCAGCGACTACCTACCTATGTTCCTGAGACATCACCTAGTCGAGGTGCGGACCGATGATAGAAGCCCCAGTTGTTCATCAGAACTTGGGGAAGTCGACTTGCCGTCCGCAGAAAGCGGCGGCGGTCGCATGGCTCGTATGGAGCGAATGGTCGAGCAGCTGCTCGAACGGGACCGTCTCCATCAAGAGCGTATGTCCCTAGGATCTAGGAGACACACAGCAGAACCACCTAATATCTCTCCCTCATCAATAGGGGGTACCAGAAGTCAGCCGTTAGCTGACTTTGAAGAGGGGTTGGCGCAAGAACCGATGTTGCCAGAGATGCCTGAAGAGGAACTACTGGAAGTAGTGTCAAAATTCGCCCAACCAGCACAATCAAGGCAACCCCTTCAGCCCAAACTAGCGGCCAGCATCAATTGCTTAACCACACAACAGCTGCAGGAACAGGTGCTCACGGAGGCTACAAACAAGTACAAAGCTCCAGGTAATTGTGTGTCGCTCAATGTCCCGTCCGTCAACACACCCATCTGGGGTAACATCAGTCCCGGGATCAGGGCCCAGGAATTAAAAATACAGAAAATCCTGAAATTGTTGACCTCAGGCGTTACTGCCTTTGCCAGATCCATAGACAGGGCGGACATGACAGAGGAGCAGCAGGATGCACTAGCGTTGCTGTGCAATACACAATATGAAATAAACTGCTTTCGCAAGAGTTCCATCCGCCCAACTCACAACCCAAAATTCGCGGGTTTGTGCAAAGCCTCTGCCACGCCGCCACCGAGACAGCTGTTTGGTGAAGACCTGCCAAAACAGGTAAAAGACCTGGACGAGGAGTCAAAAGTGGTCGGGTTGATGAAACCATCATCCTCGAGCAGGCCACCGGCATATCGCAGACAGCATCCTTACGCAACATCTAACAGGCCTTGGGTTCAACCCGACAGGGCAACCAGAAGCTATCCACCGGTCGCACCTATCAACAAAAGCCTTTTTTAGGACAGGGCCCACAGCGACCAGCGTGGAAGATGCGCCAACCCCACATCCCAGCAACACAACGAACCAAAAAAGCCCAGAACATCAAGCCCCACCGGTAACCGTGGAGGTAAGGGGGTCTGGTTCTCTTGGAAGTGCTGCATGTATAACCTCACAAGTAGGAGGGAGGTTGCGTACATTCTGGGGTGCATGGGGTTCTGATTGTCACTATCCCAGGGAACAAAGCAACAGACATAAAAGAGGCATGTATCAGCCTTGCTTGCACCAGGAAACCGACTATTAGACATGCTGCTAAGGTGATTGGGAAGCTTGTAGCTACATTCCAGCTGCACAATTTGGGCCGTTACTCTATCAAAACTTGCAAAGAGCAAAAATCTCAGCATTAAAAGAGAATGCTGGACATTTTGACAGACCTATGCAGCTGCCAAACAAGGCAAAATGTGAGCTACAATGGTGGATTAGCAATGTTTGTGATAGTTTTAATCCCATCATTATATCAAACCCATCAGTCGTGTTACAAACCAACGCAAGCGCCCAGGGCTGGGGAGCTGCCGACACCACTTCCAGTTGTGGCGGCAGATGGGATTTGCATGAGTCTACTCTTCTTCAATCACAAGGTATAAGCTATTTGGAAATGCTGGGAGCATGTCACGGGCTGCGGGCTTACTGCACTAATCTGAATCATACGCATGTCCGTCTTCAAATAGATAATACCACTGTGGTGGCGTATTTAAACCATATGGGTGGTATCAAGTCAATATCTTGTGATGAATTGGCAAATTTAATTTGGCTCTGGTGTATTGAAAGAAATATTTGGATATCACCTACATACCTTCCGAGTAAGCTCAGTACAGTGGCGGACACCTGGTCACGAGTATTTAATAACAACATCGAGTGGAAGTTGAACCCCCAAATATTTGCGAAAATTTTAGTCAAATATCGAACACCAGATATCGACCTCTTTGCGTCCAGGTTGAACCATCAGATACCAACATATGTCTCTTGGGAACCAGATCCTGGGGCAGTGGCGATGGACGAGTTCTCGCTACATTGGGGGTAATGGTTTTTCTATGCATTCCCCCATTCTACCTCATCATTCGGGTATTGCAGAAAATTCAACTAGATTCTGCAACAGGTATACTGATAATACCCGACTGGCCCACATAACCATGATACCCGGTGGTCCTCAACATGATAAAAGAACCATGGGCACAGGTTACCAAATGCCCGAATTTGGTGACCAATCCCATAACAGGGGAAAATCATCCATGCCATGGTCATCTGAACCTGTTGGCTTGCAGGTTCTGAAGAGGCCACTACTGGAATTTGGGCTGTCATCAAGAACCATGGACATCATAACAGCATCATGCAGAGAGTCCACAAGGAAGCAGTACCTCACCCACATAAGGAAATGGGAGGCCTTCTGTAGTTGGACCAAGACCACCTACAACTCTGCTACAATCTCTAATGTGCTGGAATTCCTCACGGGCCTTCATTATGATGAGGCCCTCAGTTACAGCGCCATAAACAGTGCCAGGAGTGCACTGTCATCCTATCTCAACACCGGAGTGGGATCTCACCAGCTGGTATCCAAACTAATGAGGGGTATATTAGTTAATTCCACCCCGCCTCGACCATGATATAATATTACCTGGGATATAGGGTGGTGTTGACCCTACTCAGGAGCTGGTCGCCTATGACAGATTATCACTGGACAAATTCACCTTCAAAGTTGTGATGTTAATGGCACTGACCACGGCACAACGGGTCCAGACTCTACAGAAACTAAAACTGGATAGAATGGTCTTGACCTCCAATAAAGTGACTTTCTTTATAGATGAGTTGCTTAAACAACACAGACCTGGGACTACAGGACTGAAATTGGAATTCCTAGCATATCCCGTTGATGTAAGACTCGGTATAGCCACCTATATCCGACATTATATTAATGTCACACACACCATCAGGAATATGGAGACGGGTCTGTTTATCGCCATAAAAACCCACATCACAGGGTGACGGTGCAGACTATCTCCAGGTGGCTCAGGATGGTATTGGGTGCAGCAGGTATAGACACTAACATTTTTAAATCTCATTCTACCAGGGCTGCATCCACATCAGCTGCGAGGACCATGGAGGTACCCATGGATCATGTCCTCGCAACAGTGGGCTGGGCCAGTGAAACTACATTTCAGCGGTTTTATAACAAACCTGTGGCCGCTCCCACAACGTTTGCGGAGTCAGTTTTAAGTGCTGTTCCCTAAACGTTTGTCCCCAAGTTCAGGGGTTTATTGTTTGCATTAACAAATATGTTATTATTTTTCAGCTTGTTCAAGTCTGAAATACGTTAACATACTTCCTCCATCAGTAATTACGGTAGTGTGTGAGCATGGACTTGGTCCAGGGCATGGAATCGCAGAGGTTTGAAATCTTCACGTGAGTCCGAAGTAAAATAGTGAGATTAAACGAGAACTTACCAGTTTGAAGTTTGATCCTTATTTTATGAGGAGTTACGATGAGGGATTTTGTGCCCTCCGCTCCCAACCCTCTATCATAAGGTCAACTGGTATATTAGAGTCTCTTAAATCTTACTATCTTCAGTCATTGTTGTTATCTGTGATTCCACACCGCTGCTTTGAAGAATTTCGCACGTGCATGCTGGCGGGGTCTTCACGAATTCCCTCATTGTAATTCCTCATAAAATAAGGATCAAACTTCAAACTGGTAAGTTCTCATTTAATCTTACTATTTTATTGCACACAAATCCTGTGTTTTAGTTTAGTTTAGTTGAGTTTAGAGATACAGTGCAGAAACAGATCCTTCAGCCCACCGGGTCCGCGCCGACCAGCGATCCCCGCGCATTAATACTATCCTACACCCACTAGGGACAATTTTTACATTTACCAAGACAATAACCTACAAACCTGTACATCTTTGGAGTGTGGTAGGGAACCAAAGATCTCGGAGAAAACCCATGCAGGTCATGGGGAGAATGTACAAACTCCATACAAACAGCATCCATAGTCGGGATCGAATCTGGATCTCTGGCACTGCATTCACAGGACGGCAGCAACTGTACTGCTGTGCCACCATGACCTTCACCGTGGATGAAGAAAATGCAGTGGAAATTAATGCATGAGGTTCTGACTCAACAAAGACATAGAAACATAGAAACATGGAAAATAGGTGCAGGAGTAGGCCAATCAGCACTTCGAGCCAGCAGCGCCATTCAATATGATCATGTCTGATGATACAAAATCAGTACAAGAAACAGGAAAAACATGTTTGTATAAACAGATGCTCCAGGATTTCCTTTTGGTTAATAGGCTGCTGGGTTCCTTACAATACATTGGGATAGGAAGTCCAGACCATTTTGGTTTACCGTGAATTATGTATTTTTGCTGAAGGCTTGGTTGCAGTAGAACACCTCCGAGTATCTTGTCACTTCTTGTCACTCCAATGCGTTTCTCCATTGCTGTGCCATGGCAATTTCTTTCCCTTCTATCATCATTACTTTTCTTCCAATGTAATCAAATAATCTGCCAGTTATAGTATGAAGAATGGTCCCGACCCAAAAGGTCACCTATCTACGTTCTCCAGATAACCTGCAGAGTTACTTCATGACTGTATCCTTTTGTGTATCTGCAATATTTGAATTCCCTTGTTTCTACCTTTCCCCTTATGAGGTATCAACAGCTTTAATTCAACAAATTAACAACATTTTATGTTTGAAAATGTAAAAAAATGGTAGATGTTGTAAATCTGCAAATAAAACAAATATGCTGCTAATAATCGGAAGGTTGGGCAGCATCTATGGAGTGAGAAACAGAATTAAGGTTTCATGTGATGGCCCTTCATCAGAAACCTTTTTATGTGATCTTTCCAAACCTAATAAAACTTTCCAGATCCAATTAACCTTTTTCTAATTAAAGTCATTTTATGTAGCCAAAGTATCCATCTCTGTTTTCAACACCAGGGACAGGCCATAATTAACAACTTGCAATGATGAGCTGTAGTTTCAGGGCCAAAAAATGAGACAAGGTTCTGTTCCATACATGGATTTCAATACCCATGCCAGTATCCCAGAAAGATGAGGTCATCCCCACATGATTCATCTCTCCTCAACTTATTCATTATCTTGTGTGAGGATTAAATATTTCTATCATGTCACCTAATGATGTCATTGTCCATTTCACAAGCTATCCAATGCTTTGATGCAATCCATATCCCATATCTTACCGGGTAGACTGTGGTAGAACCCAGTAACCCAACTGAAACTGTGTTTTATTAAACCTTCCAATAAGTACAAGGCGGGATGCCACATGTTCATTTAGTGAGAGAAAAGCTTTTCTTAACTTTAGTTAAAAAGGGAAGTTTATGGGAAATGTTAGCCCTCACCATATTGATGTGACAATTCTGCATGTCTCCAATAACTCTTACAAACTTCTGCAGATGCGCCACAGAAAGCAGACTATCAGGTGCCTTGGCTGAACACTGCAAGAAATTGCAGAAAGTTGTTAATATAGTCCAGCCTATCACCCAGACCAGACACCCCACCATTGGGGGTCTCGACCTGAATCATCACCCATTCCTTCTCTCCAGAGATGCTGTCAGTCCCACTGAGTTACTCCAGCATTTGGTGTCTATCCCCACCATTGACTCTATCTACACCACCGGTGGCACAGTGGCACAACTGGTAGAGCTACTACCTCGCAATGTCAGAGACCTGGGTTGGATCCTAACCTTGGGTGCTCTCTGTGTGCAGTATGGACGTCCTCCATGTGTATGCTTCCTCTGAGTGCTCCGATTTACTCCCACATCCCAAAGACGTGAGGGTTTGTAGGTAAATTCCCCCTAGTGTGCAGGGAATCGATGAGGAAGTGGGATAACATAGAACTACTTTGAACGCGTGATCGATGGTAGGTGGGTGGGCATGGACTCAGTGGACCAAAGCACCTGCTTCCATGCATCTTTAAACTAAATTTTAATTCCCGTTGCCAGGAAAACAGCCAACATAAGCAAAGACTTTCCCATCCTGGTCATTTCTTCTTCTTGCTGCCAGACTCAGGATTAGCTTCTTCCCCTCTTATCAGGCTTTTCATAGGCTACGATAGTATCCCTTTCACCTTTACCGCATTGCAGACAGTGGACTTTGTCAATGGAAGTGTTGTCTACTATACGGAGAACTATATTCTGCACCCTGTATCTTCCCCTTTGCTCTACCTATTGGACTTGGGTTTGACTTGATTGTATTTATGTATAGTATCATCTAATCTGATTGGAGAGCATGCAAAGTATAGCTTTTAACTGTACCTTGGTACATGTGACAATAATTAACCTAAAGTTAACCTTAAAATGTAATTAATTTCATTAAATTTTCGAAAAGTTTCATATGCTATATCATTTTTTTTGATACAGCATATAACAAACAGTACAACACCAGAACAGGCACTTTGACCCACCATGTCTGAGCCGACCATGATGCCAATTTTATTCATCCCAAATACTTGCTCATGGTTTATATCCCTCCATTCCCTGCCTGTTGAAATGTCTTTCTAAATGTCTCTTAACATCGGTATCTGCTTCCACCATCTCCCGTGGCAGCACATACTAGGCACCTTCCACTCTCTGTTTAAAAATCTTGCCTCACAACCTTTAAATGTTCCCATTTTTACCTTAAGCACATACCCTCTAGTATTTGAGAAAAGTGCGGGCTGTCCACTCTAATTTTCAATTTGTGAGAATCTTATATCTGTAATTAGAAGAAACTCTTGCATAAATCAAAACATTAACTGGAATTGCATTGGCCATTGTGGAATTTTGGTCTTTCTATCCCTTCCAATATTGATTCAGCTGACAACAGAAAAAAAGGCAACAAATGAAGAAAAGTGGATAACAGAACACGTGCCATAAACAAAGGTACAAACTAAATCCAAGTTGTTGCTTTTCTTCATTCAAAGCCTTTATAAAAATACATACAACTTTTAAACTGTCGGTTTCCACAGTGAAATAAAATTTTAACACTCATTCCTGAGAAAAGAAGGGGAAATACTAGGTGTGGTATCATAGAGTTCACACATTCACACAGCTTCTTAAAGAGACACATCCTGTTAAAACATATGAGGTCCTGCATGTTTATTTCACATTAAGTAACACAGAATCTTTCTTTAATCACATCTTATTGTCTGGAAGGTAGGATTCATTTTAACATCCTCTGAACACAGACTTAACAGATATCCAACAGCTTTTTTGCTTTCTCACTAACGCACACATTACATCCCTTTCCTCTTTCTCTTGATGTAAAGAGAACATCTATTCAATAATTTACTCTCCACAATTAACACAGATTAAAATATAATCATGCCTTTAAATAAAGGACTGCTGGAAAGTATAAATTGCTCTCACCCATATATTCAGACATCTAATTTCAACCAAAATGTCCACACTTTACTAATTTCCTAACTTTCCAAGCTCTGATCTTTGATAGTAGTTGAATGGCAAGCCCTGTTTCACCTACAGCCCAATGCCTACCCTCAATAACCCTTCCCCAACTGGCTCCACCTGCCCATTGTCTTATTTGTCTTTATCTGTTTTCATCTATCACCTATCAGCCTCTGTCTCTGAACCCCCCACCTCCTTCCAGCTCCATCTGCCCATCATCCCCCACCTTACTTAATTCCAACTACCATCGCTGCCATACCCCGCCCTCTCCTTTCTTTATATTAGCTATCTTCCCTCTGCATTCCCAGTCCTGATTGCAGGGTCATGCCATGAAAGATTGTCCATCCATTTATCTTCATATATGAAGATTAACTGTAGTTGACAGACAAGGTTAAACAAAAATCGATGGCAGTTCTTTGTGGAAGATGCTCGGTGCTGCTGTATTTGGTGCAGTTGTGGTCCATATCCTATACCTTGCGCTGGTAGTCATCCCTGACATTTTCTGACTCTTCTGGGGATCCAAAACACAAGTCCCCAGAAAACTGGAGTAATAGTATATCCGTCATTGCCTCCATCCTTATGATTACCTTTGTGCGTGGTTGTGTCAGGTTGTCCTTGAAACCAAAGTGCATGGACACCAAATGTTACTACTTGTTGTTGAACATGTTATTGGTGTTGTGAAGGAACACAATTGCTGTGCAATGTCCCAGTCAGTTGGACAATCTCTTTGCATCTACATTTCCCACTCGAACCTCTGAGTTCCTTTAGCAGCTTATTTGTTTTTACTTTATTTCAAACTCTTACTTCCACCTATGTGTGGGATTTTTGTTATAAGTTTTCCAAAGAGGTTCTACGTATTCAAAATCATTCAAAATTATTTGTGTCATTGGTGGGGGGTTCATCCTGCTTGTTTTACCAAAACAACACAATTTTCCTCAATTTTTGACCTTCTGTCATCGCTGGACTGCCCAAATGAGATTGTGACATTAGTACAGGCTAGAATGGCTCCTAACTATTAATGGGAATTGTTTCCATCATTGATGCTGCTCTAACACTCCTCCTTGTACTTCATTATAAAAAGGCCATAGTCTATTAATGAATGCTCATTGGATGTTCCTCTTCCTTTTGCACAATTTGTAGCGTGATTTTAAATAATTACCTCTCCCATTTCCATGAACTTGCTTAATGCGATATTTAGTATCATACCAAATTAATTCAGGCAATCAATGTAATGATTGGAGTAATGCTCACTAAACTGTCCCATCTAAACCAAGAAGTAGACACATTGTCTCAGCATCATCAAAGCCCTGCATTTGCAGCTACCATATGCAAAAGATGGCCTTCCATATTTTATCCACATTTCTGAGGTCGCAGTTCTTTTGGAATTTCTCTTAAATGAAAAGGAATATAAGCTTATAAGTAAATTGACATGTTGAGTATACATTTTCTATAAGAGTTGTTTGTGTGCCCTACCAGACATATTCTTTTACCCTTTCTCACATTGTGTCTAAAATATCCACTTTGTCTGCAGCCCCATCATAGTACTAATCATACCTCTCTGTCTCTGCCACTTATTTTGCAGCCATTCAATTTCTCTTTTGCACATGATGATCACAGCAAGAAACATAGCTGAAGACTGAAATAATGTGTGCTGATAAATATATTCCTGATGTTGATATAGAGGCAGAAGACACAGGACAGCAGTGACTCAAAATACTCAGTATCAAGAATTCATACAAATTCAGAGAAAAACACACAGATGAGCAGGTGAAACGGAGTAAGAAAGCGAGTTAACAGAATTAATAGTAAGATTAAATGAGAACTTACCAGTTTGAAGTTTGATCTTTATTTTATGAGGAGTTACGATGAGCGATTACGTGAAGAAGGCTGTCCCCATGCATGCGCGTCAATCTTCAAAGCAGCGGTGTGAAATCACAGATAACAGTAGTCAAAGTGACATAGTGAGGTTAGAGAAGACTAGAACTACCAGATTTCCTTTATGATATGAGGGTTGGGAACGGAGGGCACGTAATCGCTCATCGTAACTCCTCATAAAATAAAGATCAAACTTCAAACTAGTAAGTTCTCGTTTAATCTTACTATGTTACTTCAGAGTCACGTGAGTGATTCCGTGAAGATTTCAAAGCTCTGTGATTTTATGCCATGGATACGAGTCCATGCGACACACTGCCTCAGTTGACACAGGATGAGTAATAATAAATAACGCATTCAAACATGATACAGACTTAAACATGTTGATGCTTTAATTAGTAAAAAATAAAACAATAGCGACCCCTCCCTCCCAGGGGGAAGCTATAAAACAGAATTTAAAATGCAGTGGGCAAATACCCCCAGTGTGGCAAGAGGTTTATTATAGAACCTTTGAAATGTCAGTTCATTGGACCATCCTGCGGCCGCGAGGATTTGGTCGAGAGGGACGTCCAGTGCCCTCGCTGCTGACGTTGATGCCGTTCTGGTGGAGTGAGATTTAAAAACGTCAGTGTCCACTCCGGCACAAGCCAGAACCTGTTTCAGCCACGTTGAAATGGTCTGTACCGACACCTTCTTATGAGGCTTTTTGTGACTGATGAATATCGTTAATTCAGGAGTCTCTGAGGCTCTTGGTGACCTTGATATACTGCTGCAAGTGCGTAACTACACATAGGTGAAGGTCGATGGGGTATGCCACAAAAATAAGTTTATGCCCTGACGTCCCTGGCCTGCTCTGCTTACGTAAATCATAAACATAAAATGTTATGATATTTACAGATAAAACCATCCTGTCCAGTTGCATCTTCTGCAATGTCTGGATGCGTTGCGCTGAAACCAGCGCCATCAGCATGACCACTTTCAGTGTGAGTCTGGGCAAAGACAGGGATGTTACTGGAGCCCATTAGCAAAGCAGCGTGAGAACCACGCTCACATCCCAGATCCCCGTGTACCTGGACCTGGGGGTATTACAGCTACAAATACCCGTTCATGAACCGGGATATTAATGAGTGAGACCCAACAGAGTGTTGTCCCGATCCCTGCCACAGGTAGGATGATAAGGCACTCTTGGCACTGTTGATGGTACTACAGCTGTCGCTCATCAAAATATAATGTGGAGCGAAATTCCAACACATCAGGTATGCTTGCCATGTGATATGATATGTTCGACTGCAAGCAAAACACCTCACATTTCTTGATATGAGAGATGTATTGTTTTTTAGTACTATCCCTCCAGGCCACAGTAATCACATCCACCGTACAACCTGATAGTCCGAGCCTCAGGAACAGTCTCCTCAGAATCTGCAAATCAATAGATTAATATGGTCATGTAGTTGATGGTTCTCCCCAGTCACAGGGTGAACCAGCAGGTTACTGCATTTGGGGACAGCCATAAAAGGCTGAGTTATTAGCCTCAGAACGAGTGGGAACCATGGCTGTGTAGGCCAGTCGGGAACTACCAAAACGCCTGAGGCGGAGTCCTGCTCGATCTTAAGCAAGCACCGACTGATGAAGCAAAATGGGGGAAATGCATATAAAAACATTCCACCCCAGTGTAGCAAGATTGCATCTACTGCTACTGCCCCAGGGTCTGGTTCCCATGAAACATACTTTGGTAGCTGGTGATTTAGTCTGGATGCAAACAAATCAATATCTGGTATGCTACCGAGTGACAATATCATTAAATATTTCATTAATCAACATCTATTCTGTGTTGTCAGTGAATTTTCGTGACCTGGTGTCGGCCACCATGTTAATCTACCTGGTAAGTAGATAGCTGAAATCCAGATGTTTCTTGTAATACACCAAAGCCAAATAAGGATAACCAATTTATCACATGATACCGACTTGATTCCACCCATGTGATTAAAGTATGTTACTGCTGTAGTGTTGTCAATCTGAAGCTGAACATGCAAGTCATGCATACTAGTACAATACGCCTTTAAGCCATAGAGTGCTCCCAACAACTCTAAATAGTTAATACCATGTGATTGAAGAATTAATGCCTCATGCATATTCCACCTGCCACTGCAGCTAGAGATGGTATCAGTAGCTCCCCATCCTAGAGCACTAACATCAGTTTGTAAAATAACTGAAGGTTTATCAATCAGAATGTCACTGGAGCAGAGCCAAATATTCGCTATCCACCACTGTAACTCAGCAATGGCTTCAACTGGTAATCACATGGGTCTATTGAAGTAACCTGCATGTATTTTGACTGCCTGCTCCTTTGCACGTTGAAAATTTTGATAATGTAAAGGCTCAAACTGTGCAGCTGGAAAAGCAGCCACTAATTTGCCAATTATATTAGCCACCTGCTGAATAGAAGATTGCTGCTCATCAACGAGATTGTTACAAGCTTCTATTAACTCTGATCTCTTGCCTCGAGGCAGAGTCACAGACATGTGAGTTGAATTAATGGTGAATCCCAAATAATCAATAACTCTAGATGGTATCAATTTAACTGGATGGATGAGAAACCCCAACCTCTCAAACATGAGTTTGGTAGCTGAAACAGATAATTCAACTGATTTCTGATTCTTGCCTATGATTTGGACATCATCCAAATAGGCCATTACAATATGATTCTGAGCCCAGTGGGCCCAACAATTTTAACAATTTTGTAAATAATCTAGGAGCCGAAGTTTACCCATTAGGCAATGTTTTAAACTGCCATAGTTGCCTCATCCAGCTAAACTTCAAATATCTCTGTTCATTCTAACGATGGGTACTGAATAGTATGCATCTTTAAGGTCTATGCATGCCTTACAACATCCTTTGGAAACCAGTTGTTTAGCAGTAACAAATGTTTCCATTTTGAAATGTTTATACTGCACATAGGAGTTAAGTCGAGTTTGATCAAGAATGATTCGACACCCACCATCTTTCTTTTGTCTAGGAAATATATTAGACACAAATTGGTGAGATTGATGAAACGACTTCTCAATTACCCCTTTTTTAGATAACGTTTCAATTTCAATTGTATATCTAAAGACTCTTGTTGTGAAAAAAACAATGTCTGGCTTGGTGTATGCTGTGTAGGTGGACGTAATTTGAAAAGGAATTCTATTCAGAACCCTTGTATATTGTGCAGTATAAACAAATCTGATGTTATGCAACACCATTCATTGAAAAACACGTGTCATCACCCACAAACTTGTAACTGATCCATACATGACATTTTCTGAAAAGAACCAGGTCCACCTACCTCCATGGTTCCCAAATTCTGGAGGGGAAGAATGTTGGAGTGCGCCAATTGCGCAAGGATGGCAAGGGCCGGCTTGGTCCTTGGCCTGAACCAGCTTCAGCAAACTGCTTGTAGGGGTGCTGCCGCAGAAGTGGAATTTTGCTAGTTGGTTGGGCTTTTATGAGGCCGACCGTTTTCGCCTCATCATTCAACTCTCTGACCCGTTTTGATAGGTCGTCACCGAACAGTAGATTTGGCGGTTGCACATTGCTAGATTTGCACAGTGCCGCAAACTTGGGGTTCAGAGTAGGACGGATAGCACTCTTTTTGAGACAGTTTATTTCAAAATGTGCATTGCACATTAGGGCCAGAGCATCCTGCTGCACCTCAGACAGGGGCCCCCCATCGACTGACCTAGAGAAAGCTGTAATGCCTGAAGCGAGCAGCTTTAGTATCTTCTGGCGCCTCACTTCCTGGGCTCTGATACGTACACCCATGTGACCCCAGATAGCATGGCTCACAGTTGGCACGTTGATCGAGGCACAATTGCCGGGTGTCTCATATTTTTTTTGAAGTTTCTTCAATTGTGAGGTCTTGCAGCTAGTGTGAGGCCATGTAATTTATAGTCATGGCCAGGTCCTCATCCAGCGGTTCCCCAGTTCCGGTCGGTATAGCAAATTTAGATGCCGTGCTTGGCACCCTGGTTCTCGGCCTTCTTGCCTTGAGGTATGCTCACCGGCTATTCCTCCGACCTCGGAGTCAGAACAAAACTGACCCCGTATGCTCTCTTCCTCCGAGAGGGAGACATTATGCAGCCCTTCAACAGGTGCCGCTACCACGGGCCCCTGAGGAGACCTGCGGAAATAAAGCTTCTCTTGCTGGAGCATATCATGATGGAGCATCCTCTCCATCAGGAGCTCCATCCTGGACAAACGTTTGAAGACGCTATCCATTGTGGGAGGGGAACCCTCCTGGCCCGACTCATCTGAGTCGGGCCTTACCGACTACTTAGTGGCTTTCCGTCCCACCGGAGTAGCCACAGTGCTTTCAATCGGCACCAAGTTGGAAGCCACTGGCCGTGTCGCCAGTGACACTGAAGGCGAGATGGATGGAGAGCAGCTATAGAAGACCACTCCCACGGTCTTCTATAGCTGCTCTCCCGGCGGCCCGCCTCGACTTTCCCTTAGTCATTTTCTCCATGCTTCGAACTTGTTCATGCAACAAGACTTAGCGACTGCAGAAAACGACCTCAACTAAGTTTTTAAAACTTACCGTTGGTGGAGCTACACGCCTGCCAGCCCATCGTTGCGCCATGCATCAGATGCAATGATGCGCCAGCGGACTGGCGGGCTTCTTCACGGAATCACTCACGTGACTCCGAAGTAAAATCTTATCGACTGTGTAATTGCAATTTCTTAAACGAGGAAAAACAATTGTATATAGTTATATAAATAAGACATATTATAAAGGATGCATTTACATCATCAGATTTACATGCATTTAAGCATTGCATATACCTTAACAATTCATCAGTGCTAAAGGTAGAATGAACAATCATGTTCTAAGTTGCTATGTTCTGCAGTTAGTACAAGCCAGAAACCTGACAATGTCTAAGGTCCAGTCTAGGATATGTGTAATTTATTATATGATATCACCCTCCTTCATCGTGATGAATTATATGACCTTTGTTGCACGACCCATCTCCTCCCTACAGTACATCAGCCATTCATTCAGAGAACAGTGGTCATAAACTAGCTGTTACATTATTTTGCTTTGCCTGATATTTGTCATGTTTCTAATGTAAAGGGTGTACTGGTGAGGAAACCTTTGATAACTTTGAATCAAACAATGTCTTGATATGCACAATATTTGCTGACAACTAAATGCCCAAGGGTCGAACAGAAATCCTTACTACTATAATTGCCTTTCTGAGCTGACATAAGCTCATTTCTGCTCACTGAAGTTTTAAATAGCAGTAGAATAAATTTTCCATCTATTTAGACTTAAAGTTGCACATCGAGTTTATAGCAATTACAGTAGGTAGTTGTGGAAAACTAATGTAGTGGAGTTTATTTGAACACAGAACATTCAATATTTAACCCCTGGGAAATATCTTTGTGTGAGGTTAGATCTATACTGCAAACTTACCAATCTTTATTTTCGAAAGAATAACTGAAGTGCTGTCTTAGGTACAGCATATCTTCTATTTCCTTTTAAGTTCACAATGCACAATAGAAAATCAAATGACTTCCTGATTCAATGAATGCTTAATGTTAAAAAGAAAGAGCTGCAAAATCTGTTTTATACAAGGTAATGGAGTAACTCAGCAGGGTCAGGCAGCATCTATGGAGAAAAAGGGTGGGTGATGTTTTGGGTCAGTCAATGTGCTCTACATCAGAAAAATGTCCAGTTTCACCTTCTTATTTGCATTTCAGTTCATCTCTTGCCTCCTCCAGACTTATCAAATGATTTATTTAGATTCATAGACTTTACATCTTTTGAAAATACGTGGCATTTCCCAATGTAACTATGAGGCATCTCGAGACAACCACTCAAATGTGCAATCCCAGCAGTCCCTGAAAATCCTGTGAAATGCTGTCCACTAGTATTCTAACTGCTCTGGGAAAAATATTAAAGAGTTTAAGAAGGAACTGCAGATGCTGGAAAATCGAAGGTTGACAAAAATGCTGGAGAAACTCAGTGGGTGAGGCAGCACCTATGGAGCTGGACAACATGTTTAAGAAGGTAACTGCAGATGCCGGAAAATTAGACAAAATGTTTAAGAAGGAACTGCAGATGCTGGAAAATTAGACAAAATGTTTAAGAAGGAACTGCAGATGCTGGAAAATTAGATGAAATATTTAACGTCTTGACCCGAAACGTTGCCTATTCCTTCCCTCCATTGATGCTGCCTCACCTGTTGAGTTTCTCCAGAATTTTTGGCTACCTGGGAAAAATATTACATACATTTACCTTCCTTGGTAGAAACAAGGAATTGCAGATGCTGGTTTACTAAAAAAAAGACATAAAGTGCTGAAGTAACGCAGCAGATCGGGCAGCGTCCATGGGGAACATTGTTAGGTTATGTTTTTGTTTGGGACCCTTCTTCAGTCTGCATTGCTTAAGTTGATTTATGTGGGATGTGGGTTTGTAGGTTAATTGTCCTCTAACGCCCCTAGCATATACATAGAGGTTGATTAAGTGGGGTAACATAGAACTAGTGTGAACAGGTGATCAATGGTTGGTGTGGACTCGACAGGCTGAAGGATGTTTCCAAGCTATATCTCTAAACTAAACTAAGGCACACAGAAATGTAATGCAGTCTAAATCATAAGCTTGAAGTTGACCTTCTGACATAAGAATGGATATTGGAAAAAGCTCATATGTTTTGCTTATAGAGAATCTGGTACTTCTCATTGTGTCACGGTAAACAACAGGAAGAGTTAAACTCTGGTGATTTGTAAAAAATACTAAATTTAGATGATTTGAATATAACAGTCAGTGAAAGTAAATTTATATTAGAAAGGTTTATACCATTCAATGGGCATGAAATAAACTGTCCTTCAAAGACTCATATGAATATTCAATTTGGACGTCATGTCTACCATATTAATGCACTGCATGCAATGTTAGAGTTAAAATATAAGTCACTGATTTCAGCACAGAGATGTGTTGATACATGAATGATCGACCGTGCACATTATATAATGGAATCACATGAATAGAGTTTGCAAACATTCAGGCATGCAGCATGTAAGCTCAGAGCAGCACAGTGATGCAGCTGATGGAGCTGCTGCCTCAGTGCTACAAACCAGAATCGATCCTGAGCGGGGTCTGTGGTGTTTACAGGTTATCCCTGTAACTGCACGGGTCTTGTCTAGGTTCTCCTCTACTCCCCACCCATCCAAGGCATGCAGATTTGTAGTCCAATTGGCTTGTAAATTGGGACAACACAGAACTAGTGCGAATGGGTGATCAATGGATGGTGTGGACTCAGTGGATTAAAGAGTATCTTCAATCATTTCAATCGATCAAAACTCAACATGAATAATGTGTAGGAAGGAACTGTAGATGCTGGTTCTGAAGAAGGGTTTCAAACCGAAACATCACCTACTCCTTTTTGCTAGAGATACTGCCTGACCCATTGAGTTACTGTAGCATTTTGTGTCTACGTTGAACATGAATAATGTTCATCTACAGCGCAACAACTGTGGTAGCTGGGCTCTTTATTTGCAGTCTAAAATGATGAATAAACTCACCAAGCCTCAGGAACGCCAATACGCACAACTGTTTGTTCAAATATTCAATATGACACAAAACACAGCCACGAACAAGCCACTGTTTCTTAATTAGATTCAGTAAACTGAGCCATCTGTGACTATTATCATTACTTATGTGAAAATGAGGCCTGTGACCCTCAAAGTGCCAATGTGGTGAAAGTGATAACAGATACCTGTCTGATGGCACGAAAATGAAAGTGGAAGCCGCCATTTTTTGATCTGAGGATGGAGGACACGATATCAAGCGTAACAATTTTCTGGAACAAAACCTCATGAGATAGAGACTCCAGAACCACGATGAGGGTTTAATACAATGACTGGAAAGTGAAAGAAGTTGGCACAACATCAAGAAAAGTTTAGTTTAGTTTAGAGGTATAATGTGGAATGTCCATGCCGACCATCGATCATCTGTTCACTATATTGTTATAGACTCAAAAAGCTGGAGTATCTCAGCAGGGCAGGCAACATCTATGGGGAGAAGGAAGGAGAAGGAAGGGAGGAGACAGAAGAAGGGTCACGACCCAAAACGTCACCCTTTCCTTCTCTTCAGAGATGTCCGCTGAGATGTCAACTCAGTCCCGCTGAGTTACTCCAGCTTTTTGTGTCTATCTTCGGTTGAACCCAGCATCTGCAGTTCCTTCTTACACTATATATTATGTTATGTTATCTATATTTGCATCCACTGCCGACACACTAGGGGCAAATTACTGAGGCCAATTAACGTACAAACCCGCACGTCTTTGGGACATGGGAGGAAACCAGAACACCGGGAGGAAACCCACGAAGTCACAGAGCATAGGCAAACTCCACAGAGACAGCATCCGAGGACAGAATTAAACCTGGGTCATTTTTAGTTTAGTTTAGTTTAGTTTAGTGATACAGCATGGAAACAGGCCCATCGGCCCACTGAGTCCGCACCGACCAACGATACCGGCACATTAACACTATCTCACACACACTAGGGACAATTTACACATATGCCAAGCCAATTTACCTACAAACCTGTACGTCTTTGGAGTGTGGGACAAGCCGAAAATCTGGGAGAAAACCCGTGCAGTCGGGGGGAGCATACAAACTCCGTACAGACAGCACCCGTAGTCATGATCGAACCCAGGTCTCCAGCACTGCAACCTGATTACAAATTTTCAATCAACTGCCTAATAGAGATTATTCAGGAGTTAAAGGTTGTCAGAGATCAAGCTAAACTGATATCCAGATTACTGAGGGAAGTACAGTGAACAATTGTAAACACTGCCCACAGTATTTCACTCCTCATTGGATATGAAGGTTGATGGAGAGGACTGGTGACTATAGAACAATTTAAAGGTAATTACAGTATCAGGTACATATGTGGAAAGTCCTCTTTCTTACAGTTTGGCTTTCTTCACAACCCATTGTTCAAGCGCTTTTGAATGCAACATACGCCTTAATTTAGTTCAACTGACAAGTTGCTAAAGAACCTGTATGTAACTCTTTTTGAACAGCATTGCTTCTGGGCACCCTGACCCCCAGTCCTGGCAATGTGAAGTTTGCACGTTCTCCCTGTGAGTGGGTTTTCTCTGAGATCTTCGGTGATTTGGCTTAGTAAATGTAAAAATTGTTCCTAATGAGTTCAGAAAGGGCCTGTTTCCACGTTGTATCTCTAAATGGGCCACTGCAAACTGCCTCTTACTGTGGTGACGTGGCATAAAACATCAAAGGGGTATGGATTATGTACAGGCAGATAAGAGTTGGTCTTGGCTTCAGATGTTGTGGGCCGAAGGGCCTGTTCCATGTTCTATAACCAGGAAATAAGGGGAGGAAAAATGGGCCTGATATTTTAGAGAAGATTCCAATATTTAAGCAAAAATTCACATTGTGCGTCTATTTTCGGGATGCAGGCTCTTTTTTCCCCATTTTACCCCCAGAGGTATGCCATGAACCAAATCAGAAGCACAGGAATCTTTGTGATGTTCTGAAGTGGGCATTAGCTAACTTGAATGTGCCGATCAGGGTCCTCAAACCGGTTTATCGACCCTGTTATATTTGCCAGAACCTTGGTGCAACATAATCTGTACAAATTGTTCTCATTTTTTCTAGGTCTACAGCAGTCAAAAAGGAGTGATACACAATTCACACTCCACAGAAGCCTCACCAGAATGCATTAAGTATCCTGAGATTTCAGTCTCAAATAATAGTAGTTAATGGTAATATCTTTCTAAGGCAACAAATATTTCAATGATCCAGGCTGCTGTTGATAATGATTTAATTGGTCATTTGTTAACTCCAAGTAAACTTGTTAATATATCAGCTACTGCATGATCCTCAAGATTCTAATAGCAGCTGTAAAATGGATTCTAAAAGATTTTTAGTGAGATCAACATTTTAACAAAAGTGTGTAGGAAAGAAGAAGCGTCTCAACCCAAAACATCACCCATTCCTTCTCTCCAGAGATGCTGCCTGTCCCGCTGAGTTACTTCAGCATTTTGTGTCTACCTTCGATTTTAACAAAAGTAATCTGTACATCTTTACATGCAAAAATAAATGGAATACTCCCTAAAAATGATGAATGTTAAGGATGCCTGAAAAAAATATGAAAACAGATTGAAGCTGCACATTTGGATTAACTATTTATTTTAGAATTGAGTTATAGATAGATACTGTACAGCACAGAAACACCCTTCAGACCACCAAGTCTCTCCTGACCATCACACACTAATTCTACATTAATCTCCTTTGTTAATCTCCCCCCATTCTCATCAACTTCCCCTTGATTCTACCTCTCACCTGCACACTAGGGACAATTTACAGTTTACAATTTGATTAGTGTGGGTATCAGAGGTTATGGGGAGTGTAGATTGGTTACTCCACAAGAACCAAAGTAGTGCTTTACTATTAGAAGCTCCGCCTACTACCAGTGATGGAAATGGGGGGGGGGAGGGGGGGGGGGGAGGGGGGAGGGGGGGTACACAGGGGGAGTGACGTTCCCCTACTTTTTAGTTTCCAGTTTCCATCCTGTGCATGAATTCGCAGCTTTATCCTACGCTACTTAATCCAAGGGCGATCGAAGGAGCGAACAGACGGACGAAAGCAACGATCATAGAGTGGAATAGATGACATTTCGGGTCGAGACCCTTCTCCTGAGTCACGGGAAATAGGAACAAGAGATATAGACGGTACTAAGGACAAATTAATGAAGATATGCCTATACCCCCCGTTTCCCTTTCCCTTCACTGTCAGTCTGCAGTAGGGTCTCGACCTGGAAATGTCACCTATTCCGCTATATGATCGTTGTTTTCGTCCATCTGTCCATGCATTCGCTCGCTCTTAGTGCCAGTGCTTCTCCCCTCATACTCCGCCAAACAAACATACACACACATACACAGCATGTCCTTGCAGATCGGTGCGGGCCGAGACCAGGAGCAGGGGCGAAGGATGACATCAAACGGGTCGTGGCAGCAATCGAAAAAGTACGGAAATGGTAAGGGGGAAATAAAATAAAACACCCGAAGGAAATAGATGTTTAACAAAAAAAAGGGGCTGGCAATCGCTCCGTGTCTGTGTCGGAGAGAAGGAGGGGGGCAGGGCCAGCATTATGCTGAAGGGGGCCCCACGCTAGACTAATCTACTCTCGGCTCAGGTAGATCTACCCCGGGTGGAGCGGGGAGAGAGGTGTGGAGAGAGAGAGTAGAGGGGTGGATGGGGGAAGAAAGGGATAGATGGGGAGGGGGTGTGAGGGGGAATGGAGAAGGGGGAGGTGGGTCATTCCCTCTTGGTCCCGGGAAAGCGTTACCGTCCCTCCAGTCGCCGTGCTTCACGCACATAACCCCAGCTCCACCCCTCTCTCTCCCCGGGGGAACGCGGTGAACAATACAATACAGGGAGGGCCAGGCTGGGGGTTGGAGCAACGTTTACAAACCTCGACCTCAGCTCACACCCATCCGCTCCCGCCGCCAGCCCTCTCCCTCCCTTCTCTCCATCCATTCCCCTCCTCCCTTCCCCTTTTCCCTCCCACACTTCTCTCCTTCCCTCCCTCCTTCCCTTCTCTTTCCCTTCTCTCCTTCCCTCCCTCCCTTCTTTCTCTCCTTCCTCTCTCTCTTTTCCATTCTTCCTTCCCCCCTCCCTTTTTTCTCTCCTTCCCTACCTTTCTCTCCTTCCCTCCCTCCCTTCATTCTCTACTTCCCTCACTCCCTTCTCTCCTTCCTCCCTTCACTCTCTCCCTCCCTTCTCTCCTTCCCTCCCATACACACACATAATGCACAGACAACTGACATACACACATCAAGCACAGACAACTAACACACACACACACACAACTAAGTTAGGATGGGGCTGAAGCCCAAAATGTAATGCCTGTTCTGGTTTTTCCCCCAATAGTTATTGGTTTTCCAGGATCCAGTTAATTATTATTTGTTTTCATTTCACAGTCACTATAACAAGTGGTGTTGTAACTATGTACTTTTCAGAGGTGATCAACACATTTTGTTTGCTACTTGTAGGCTTACATGTATGCAATTTTATATTAAAATTTAGCTTAGATCTGTTTGGTCCATTAAATTGCAGGCACATTTTAAGCGCACATTTTGATTACTTTCCATTCTACCATAGAGATAGAAAAATCTATAACAGACTTTATTTGCATTTCTATGATTCTACAGACCTTGGCTGGGAACATGGCGCTCACCAAAATTGTTCCCAATTGGGCCCCACACCTCCTAAGGCCGGCCCTGGGGTGGGGGGAGGAGTGGGTACAGGATTTTCTGGAGCTCCTTCCAAATGGCAATATTTTGTATGTTCAAAGTTAAAAAGGGAGACTAGGCAGGAATATCAAGATGATCATCTGCAGCTGAGAAAAAAAAGGTGATTTGTGCATGAAGAAGTCATGACCAAGCAAAGATACTAGAGCGGAGACGGAAGCCGGTTACGGAAATGGTGCTGAAGATTACCCATGACCCAAATACGGCTTTTTCGTCGAGTGGACTATCTTGCTCCGCTATAGGATCTTTGGTTTTCAGTCTGTATGAGATGGAGAGTGTGGAGGAAAGTGGCACTGCAAGGGCAGTCCACGTCTTTCACCAGCTCATTGGAACTTTTCCCAATTCCATAATGACTGTCTAAGAACTTGGCCCTCATCAGACCTGGCGCCTCTCCGCCATAAACAAATTTCACCTCCTGGACCATCAACTCGTAGACCAACCGCTCCTTCCCGAAGCGGGTATCAAACAGCTGTAAACCGCTGGCGGGATTGTGGCGGAACACAAACTCCAAGTCAAAGTAGCAATCGTGGTTGTTTACAATGTGGTATCTTGGTCCACGTGGCTCGAACTGGAGGGGGCTGTAGGTTTGAAACTTCTGGCGATGTCTCAGCGAGGCATAGTTGGGATTCGAATCCGTCCTTTGGATCTCTCTCGCTCTCTCACTCCCTCTCTCTCACCCTCTTGCCTCGGCATTCCCGGAATCAATTGCCATATTGCGTGGACGGCTGCATCTGCAGCTCCTTCCTGATTGGTGGGGAGGGGGGGGGTGGGCGGAACCCTGGCCCATGACAGCTCTTTAAAAATAGTACACAAAAATAGTACAACAGAATCCTTACAGTCTTGGATCTGCAGGCCTTTCTATTGAAGAGGAACGCTGGCCCATGACAGCTCTTTATCCGTTCCCTCTGAAGGTACCGCCTGGCCCGCTGAGTTCCTCCAGCACTTTGGTTTGGCTCTGGAGTTGAAGGTGGACACGGGGGAGCTGGGGTGGCTCAGTGGGATGGGCGGCAGCTCTAGGGAGTGGGTGACGTTTCGGGACGGGACCCTTCTGCACACAATCACAAGTACTTTCACCAACGAGAGTTCAGTTCAGTCTGAAGAAGGGTCTTCTCTCCAGAGTTGCTGCCTGTCCTGCTGAGTTACTCCAGCATTATGTCGAACTTCAATTTCAAGAGTTAAATAAAAAACAGAGTGCTGGAGGAACTCAGCGGGCTAGGCGGCATCTGTGGAGGGAATGGATTAGGAGTTGTTTCGGGCCAGCGTTCTTCTTCAATAGAAAGGCACTGCAGATCCAAGATACTGTAAGTGTCTTTTAATAAATTCTGTTGTACTATTTTTGTGAGAATGACTGGGTCATTTGCATGTTGTCAGAAGTGGGATGGTAACCCACTCTGTGTTTAAGTATATCAGTTTTTATTTTGTCCGCTGACTTTTGTTTTGTTTATTCACCATTACTGCCATGGCCAACTCACTTCGCCGTCCAGACCCTCTGATCTTTGACTCGGACATCGCTGAACGTTGGCGCATTTTTGAGTGAGACTACAACCATTACATTCGTGCTGCTCATCGCAACTCTGCACCAGACATGCATGCCTCTATACTACTCAATGTCGCTGGCCCTGAAGCAATGAAGTGCACTGAGCATTTCGACTACGTGCCTGCAGTTCTGGATCACAACAACCAGATTGTGGCACCTGCTAAAACTATTGATGATGCTGCAGTCCTACTCGCTAAGTTCAGACTGCTATGCAACCTTTGTGCCAACTCCATACTTGAAGTTACTAAGTTTTTTGCTCGCTACCAACGGCAAAGAGAACCTGTTGAAAATTTCAATAGTCTTCTGAAACACATGGCTGCACGCTGCCGTTTTGGGGATCTGTGCGAGGATCTCATCTGCGACAAACTGGTAGGAGGTCTGCTTAGTGATAAGGTACGAGACAAACTGCTCTGCGATACTGAACTGACCTTGGCCCGAGCTGAGCATGCTTGCAGGATTGCTGAACTAACTGTCTCTCACACAAAGTCTTTGGGCTCTGGGCAACATTCCTCATACAGTGTCAATGCTACCAACACCTCCTATCGTAACCGGCATTCACAACCCCACACACCACCTGCCTCTGGTCACCATTCTGAACAAACCCATCCACGTCATTCTGGCTCGCCTGCAATGGATGATGATGCAGCTACAGTGTTTCGATTTCACTATAGTCTTCAAAAAGAGCAAGGACATGCACCTAGCTGACACGCTATTAAGAGCCCCACGTAAAACCTGTGAACAACAGCCCTCAGAACAAAACCAGTTCACAGTAATGATGGTGTCGTACGTACCTACTGAATGCCTAATCAGCCTGGCAGAGCACATGGCTGCAGATGAAGCTCTACAATTACTGTCCTCAGTCATCCGGCGTGGCTGGCCGGATAAACAACATAGTGCCCCACTTGCGATTCGCCCATACTACTTGGTTCGCGACTAATTGGTGCTACAGGACGAGGTCATAATCAAAGGTCAAAAGCCCATAACTTTCTTAAAAATTAAGAGAACTCAATGAAAGTTTCAGTTATTATAGATTGAAGCATTCTGAAACAAATATAAAACAATCTTACTTGGATGACCTGAAATTAAAGCATATAATTAGTTAGTTACCTAATTGTAGCTAATTACAAAATTCAATTACTAGATCTAAACATCTATCCATTTCTTAAGAAAATATAAACATTTTTAAATTGCCTAAGTGTCCAAATAACATTCACACAATAATTCACAATATAACATGATTTTTAAATCTCATATTCATGAATTTATAGGCGAAATGGAAGGAATTTAGTGTTTAATTCCTGTAAATTAATGGCCATTTAAATCAACTTGCGAGTGGGTTTTAGTGGAACGCGGTGGATTGGAACGTTGCGGTTTTCGGTGAATTTAACCCACAGTCGGCAGGAGAAACACTGCTGGTTCATATATATTTTTTGTCCCCATTTCGCAACATGAAAATTTGATTAGAGGCTCCCTAAGAAGCACGTTTTTATGTAAAAATAACCTGTGTACCTTCTTTTATCCTCTACGTAAAATCCTTCCCGTTGTCTGCGTTCACGGCTTTAGAAGATGATTTTTAAATGACTCTAGCTAATAAATGATCTAGCATAGTTTAAAAATACCTTCATAAAACAAATGTCGGAGCGATTTCTCTTTAGCAACAAAATCCCCTGAGATGGATCGATTTGGACTGTCTGGAGAAAAACGGCATTTTAAACCCACCCCCCTCTGAAAGGCACCAAAGTCGCGCACACGGGGAGTGGCAGAACTGCAGCGCCGCTGAAGGCAAGTTTTGTAACATACCTAGTAATAGAAAAGGCCTCTGTTTCAGTAAAAGATGAATGGTTCAGACATTAACCCGTAAGTAACATCTGGCCAACTCCCAAATGCTGCTGTGGGAAAAATGATGAATAGATGTGTTTGTGCTCTCAATTCATTTTCTTAACTTATACTTGCAACAGCTTCAACAACAAAAGAAGACTAATTGCTTCGAAAGTTCATAACAAAAAAGAAAAAGATTTGAAAAAATATTGCACAATTCTTCAGTGGAAATTAACGATTTTGAAGACTCACTAACAATATATTATGGCATTGCTAGTCCTGGTAACTAAGAGATGTAGGTGACAGAGCATTCATCATAAGTTATCCCATAGGCGATTGTTCTTGCATCTCCTACATCTGATCAACACACAAGAGCTTACTGCAGTCTGATAACTATGCCACTACAGAACACAGGTGAGAAAGGGAAATGTCACCCATGAGATGGCAAATCTATAGCAAACCCTTCTGCTTGTTTTCCTTTGTGTGTATGTTAGTGTTTTGTTATTCCTTGCCACCAGCTGCTAACACTAAAGCACTAAAGTAACATTCAGAGCCCTTATTGGAAAGTTTGTAAATTCAGGAAGCAAAACATTAAAAGAAAGAATTATATTATGAATGATATTAACTTAAATATGAATGTTGCTACCTTTTTTTTTAATAATGTCCGTTCCTTTCTGTATAAACCATACACTGAATAAGGTAGCAAATTTCATCAGTATTGTCTTCAGCTGCATGGCTAAATTTGAACATTAGGCAATTAGTAAAATGTTAATGGAGGCTTCAGTTTATGCCAGCGGGCATTTCAATCAATGTCCTCTGTGGGACATGTGATCCAAGTCATTTATTACACTCTTACACTCTGATAATAATGTCTATTTGAGAGTGTTGGATGTTAGTTTACATCCTCCTACAATTGGCTGGCACCCAAAATCCAACTTCAACAACAATGGTGCTTGCCGGCAACATTCAAAAGAGGTAAACACTTCCTGAACCCAAGATAGACACAAAATGCTGGAAAATCTCAGCGGATTCTTTCCTTCTTTCACGCTTCCTGAACCCATATATTCTAATGGATCAATAACAGAAACCATCACAGATTAAGCATGCCATTAACACTGGGACAACAGCTTATGAGCATTACAGAACAAAAAACGGAAGTTTGAAAGTTGTTCAGACTTTGCACACTATGAGTTCTGGTCAATGGTTGGCACAGTGTCCACACTGGTTGGATTTCAAAGTGCTCACCCAAACAATGGCAAGAAAGCAAACCACTACTTTCCCACTTTATCAGCACATATACACAGAAGCTTCCAAAAGAGCATACATATCCTTCTGGGATATCAATAGCTGTAATAGGTGGCAGCTTTGCCTTGTTAGAACCTGCAACATTGCACTGGAAAACTGAACAGCTCTCAGTGGAATTGGTGCAAGATAAAGTGGTGTAAAATGTTGTTGCCAAGGCTTCCTTCCTCATACTCCCAAGTGGCTCAAAATCCAATATTTTTTGTTTTGTAACCTGTATCCTTGCCTACGTTTTGATTCTGAGCAGTTTCCTGAGTTAAATAGAACACATGATGGAACAAGTTACAGCACGGTGCAGGCACTAAGCTTCCTTTCAAGACTTGCTTTGCAAATAATCAAAATATCTGCTATCAATATTTGGTAATCCTTCTGACGGCATATTGCACTTTCATGTTCATAATAACCACCACTAAATTCTACATTCTGATCCACTTAGATGAATATTTTATTTAAAAAAACACACAGATTAAAAAAAATTTCTCAAAGATATCCATATTTATAGCCAGAGCAAAGATTGAACTGTGGAAGTCACATTTTTACCAGATCTGCAAACAGCTGCGGCAGTTCATTTTACTTCAGCCTGGGGTTTAAACAGATTCTGAATAATTGTGAAATAAGCCTTAAGGAAGAAGAGACAAAGAGAAAAACTTGTTTCTTAGTATGTGAACTCAGGGAACCAATGGTCTAAACATGATTAGTTCAGAGTACAAAAATGCTTAAGAGCATCTAGAATGTTAAAATTCATGAATCAAAAATGCTGTCATTTGGTTTCTCGTTATTTGATCTCTGCGCAGTGCTACAAAACACAGCCTTATTGTCCTCTGAGAATAGGCATCCTAGATAGATCAGAGCCTACTATATTCCCAATAATAGTCATTTAAAAAATCATATTACAGTCTATACCAACATTCCTTGATTCATGTGTGACCCGAGGCATTCCAGGCATATCAAAGTGCAGTTCTGTACAAAGTGATGGATAGATTGTTCCTTTGATAGAATTCAGCTAGTTCATTAATCAATCAATTTTCTGTTTGGAATGAGCACAAACAAGTAACTTTTGGCCTGCCAGATTTCCAACAGAGCGTTTATTTTCATGTTCTTAACAAAGTAGAAGAATACACAGTGGTTTATTAGTTTAGTTTAGTTTAGTTTAGAGATACATTGCAGAAACAGGCCCTTCGGTGTGGACTCAGAAACTGAGTCCACACCGACCAGAGATCCTCGCACATTAACACTACTCTACACACACTAGGGACAATTTTACATTTATATATTTATATCAAGCCAATCAACCTACCAACCTGTATGCCTTTGGAGTGTGGGAGGAAACCGGAGATCTCAGTGAAACCCCTCACATGTCATGGGGTGAATGTACAAACTTCATACAGACAATACTCGTAGTCAGGAGTACGCGGGTCTGACGCTGTAAGGCAGTAGCTCTACTATGCCGCCCAGTAGTGCAACTAGTAGAGCTGCTGTTTTACAGTAGCTGCAATCTCAGTTCAACCTGACCTTGAGGAATAATCCTGCCCTCTGCTGTTCTCTGTGTGGATGAGAGGAGATCTTATTGAAACATATAAGATTATTAAGGGTTTGGACCCGCTAGAGGCAGGAAACATGTTCCCGATGTTGGGGGAGTCCAGAACCAGGGGCCACAGTTTAAGAATAAGGGGTAAGCCATTTAGAACGGAGATGAGGAAACACTTTTTCACACAGAGAGTTGTGAGTCTGTGGAATTCCTTGCCTCAGAGGGGGATGGAGGCCAGTTCTCTGGATACTTTCAAGAGAGAGCTAGATAGGGCTCTTGGAGATAGCGGATTATAGGGACATGGGGAGAATGCAGGAACGGGGTACTGATTGCGGATGATCAGCCAGGATCACATTGAATGGCAGTGCTGGCTTGAAGGGCCGAATTGCCAACTCCTGCACCTATTGTCTATTGTCTATTGAGTTAGCATATTCTTCCTGAGAACATATGAATTTCCTCCAGTGCCCCTATTTCCTCCACAGTCTAAAAATATGCAGCTTAGTAGATTTAATAAAAATGGAAATATTAAGCAGCATCTCACTCTTAATATCCAACATTCCAGCAATCTCTGTCTTAAATATATTCAGCAGCTAAGCCATCTAAATGCACAATATGGCATGAAACATGTGCCAGTAATGTCATAATAAACAACTACAGATGCTGTTTATACCAAAGATAGACACAAAATACTTAAGTAACTCAGGGGGTCAGGTAGCGTCTCTGGAGAAAAAATATAGGTTGTGGCAGCGCCAAGGGCACAAGGAACCATCGGCTCTAGAGGGCAGCGTCTTGGTGTGGGAGGCGCTAGTCACGGGGTCGGTTCCTGAGTTGGTATTTAAGGCTGGGCAACGTCTGTGTCCTCCGAGGAGTAGCGAGCTGTATGGGAGAGAATAAACACGTCTAGTGCACACAACTCGTGTCCGACTAGTTCCTGGCTGGACTTCTGCGAATCCCCACTACACTGGTGACCCCCAACGCCTAGGAGTGTAATCCTGGAAGGGAAATTTGAAAAATAAAATGCATTCTGCTGCTGCCATCGACGAAGCCAGACTCAACACGGCCTCCCTAAACCTACCTACATTTTGGACCTCGCAGCCCGGGGTTTGGTTTCGACGGGCCGAATCACAATTTTACATCTGCCCTGCCCGCTTGTTGATTTGTAGTCTTTATAATAACCACTTGGGCTGGCAGGATCTATCGACTGTATGTCTGGGACTGGCGCTCGGGGCTCAGATTCTTGGTGGACCCCGGGGCGAAGGTCAGCGTATTGCCCCCATCTGGACTTGATCTTTGTGCTGGTAAGAGGGCCCCCCGTTAACTGCTGCGAATGGCAGTTCAATCCACACATATGGCGTCCGCATGGTTCCTGTCATTTTCGGCGCGTGCCATTTCACCTGGCCATTCATCACCGCGGACATGGCCCAGCCACTGCTGGGCGCAGATTTCTTGTGGGCACAGTCGCTCCTCGTGGACGTGAGGGGCCAATGTCTCATCCATGCGTCAACTTTTGAGAAGATCTCCTTGCGCTCTACTGCGCCCACTGCGCTGGTCAGCAACCCCGTAGCGACGGTGGACAATGTCTATGCCCAGGAACTGGCTGAGTTTCCAGACATTGTCACCCCCAATTTTGGCTCGGCCAGCCTGAAGCACGGTGTCATGCATCATATTCTGACATTGGGTCCACCACTCACCGACCACACCCGCAGGCTCGTTCCTGACAAGTTCCTCATAGCAATTTGCGGAGCTTCAGAGGCCATGTGCATGAGCATAATTCGACACTCCGACAGCCCATGGGCCTCCCCGCTGCACATGGTGCCTAAGGTGTCCGGCGGATGGAGGCCATGTGGGGACCACCTCCACCTTAACGAGGCCACGACCGCTGACCGTTACCATATTCCCCACATACAGGACTTCTCAGCCCATGTGGCCGGGGCTGGTTTCTTCTCCAAGTTTGACCTAATCCGGGGATATCACTAGATCCCTGTGCGACCGGAGGATGTCCCCAAAACGACACTTATCACCCCATTCAGGTTGTTCGAGTTCCTGCTGATGCCCTTCGGCCGTAAGAATGCCGCACAGGCCGTTCAGCACCTGATGGGCACCAAGGTGCACGGGCTCGACTTCCTGTTTGTCTAATTGAACGACATCCTCATGGCAAGTCACTTGCGAGAGGGACACTGCTCCCACCTGCATCTACTCTTCCAGCGCCTCAGTGACCATGGCCTCGTAATTAAACCTTGCAAGTGCCAATTCAGCCTTCGGGCCATCAACTTCCTGGGGCATCGGGTGACACAGCGCGGAGCAGTGCCTCTGCCGGACAGGGTTGAGGCAATCCACCAGTTCCGGGGGTCTGCTACGGTATGTGGCCTCTGGGAGTTCGTAGGGATTTTTACCTCCGGTTTGTTCCGGCGGCTGCCAAACTTTTGCAGCCGCTTTCCCAGTTGTTGATGGGCAAGCAATGGGAGATATAGTGGGACGCTGTCGCCACGGCAGCATTTGAAGGGGCGAAGAAATCTTTGGCTCGGGCAACTATGTTCGTGCATTAGTCGGCCGACACCCCCCGCAGGCTTACCGCGGATGCCTCAGATTCTGTGGTTGACAGTATTTTGGAACAGTTGGTTAACGGCCGTTGGCGGCCTCTCGCCTTCCTTAGCCGTCACCTGAGCGGCTGCAGCTCGCAGTGTGCCACTTCCGGTACTTCCTCGAGGGCCGTTGGATCCCTCAGATTCCATCCTCTGTGATGTATTCACGGGTCAGCCTATCATTCCGGAAGCCTGGTGCCATCACGTCTTTGAGGTGATCCATCGGCTGGCCCACCCATCCATACGGGCCATACCGCAAGGTTTATGTGGCACAGATTTCGGAAGCAGGTCGCTCGATGGGTCCAGGTGTGCATCCCGTGCCAAACATCAACGGTGCATCGACACTACCGGGCGCCCATTCAAGACTTTGCAGTGCCACGCCGGCAGTTCGTTAACGTACACGTGGACATCGTGGGGTCACTGCCTCCATCCCAGGTTGTTTCACACCTGCTTACGGTGGTTGACCGTTTTACACGGTGGCCGGAGGCCATCCCGCTCACGGACACTTCAACTCAGTCGTGCGCTCATGCCCTCGTGGCAACTTGGATTGTGGTCCGCCATGGCTCGCCTGTTGGGCACGCAGCTCCATCACACGACAGCAAACCATCTGCAGTCAAATGGGTGGGTGGAGCGGTTCCACCGCTGTCTGAAGGCTGCCCTAAAGGCTCATCTCACGGGCCCTGGGTGAATGGACGAGTTGCCATGGGTCCTGTTGGGGATTTGTCATCGTCCTCCGCGGAGTTGGTATATGGTGCTCCGCTTACCGTCCCCCGGGAGTTTGTCCCTGCTGCTGATGGGCTCCAGGAACCCCCGACATCAGTGCTGATCTGCTTGCAGGAGAGGGTCGGCGCCCTGTTTCCCATCCCTACGTCGCGTCATGGAGTGGCCCTTTCCCATGTGCCACTGCCGCTTTCTTCGCCGTGACTCCCACAGGTCGCCCTTGCAGCGTCCTTGTGAAGGTCCCTTTCACGTGCTACGGCACGGGCCTACTACATTTGATTTGGACATGGGAGGCCGGCGTGAAACTGTGTCTGTGGCTCGTTTGAAACCGGCCCACTTGGACATGTGGTTCAACCGCCCCGTCGCGGGCGTCCGCCGTCCCGGGCTCCCGGAGATTCTTCCGAACCGAGCAAGCCCCTGGGGCGTGGGATTGTATCTACGCGTTCAGGCAGCCTCGTTCAGCATCCCGTCCGGTTCGGTGCCTCTGGTTCTGGGACGGTTCATGTGGCGGCACCTGGTGGCAACGCAAGGGCGCAATGAACCATTAGCTCTAGAGGGCGGGGCCTTGGTGTGGGAGGCGCTAGTCACGGGGTCGGTTCCTGAGTTGGTATTTAAGGCTGAGCAACGTCCGTGTCCTCCGAGGAATAGGGAGCTGTATTGGAGAGAATAAACACGTCCAGTGCACACAACTCGTGTCTGACCAGTTTCTGGCTGGACTCCTGCGAGTCCCACTACAAGGTGATATTATGGGTCTTCGGACTGGAAATCTTTATTGACTACATTAGAGTCTAACAAATCCAGGGTGCATCTGTGAACTATGTTAATGACTAATTAGTATATTTCATAAGGCTCAAATGCTTGTTGCAAAATGCTTTTGCACTTTGTTTCAAAATAAACTTGGTGAGAAACTCATCACTTTACATGGCAAGAATCACATTGTAATAATGCTATCTAAGTAAGTCAGCCATTTTTCATTAGTTTTTAGATATCTTAGATCATGTGATAAGAGCAGAATTAGGCCATTCGGACATCATGTCTACACCATTCAATCATTTCTGGTCTATTTCTCCCTCCTAGTAGCCCCCTTCTCCCACCTTCTCCACGTAACCTCTAACACCCGTACTAATCAAGAATCTATCTATATCTGCCTTAAATATATCCACTGACTTGGCCTCCACAGCCTTCTGTGACAAGGATTCACCACGCTCTGACTAAAGAAATTCCTCCTCATTTCCTTCCTAAAAGAACGTCCTTTAATTCTGAGGCTATGACCTCTAGTCATAGACTCTTCCAATGTGTCCCTCTAGTCCTCATCTCTTGTAGTATGTCCTCTGTAGTCCCGATGTCCAAGTAGAAATACTTACTCATTCTGCTCTAATTTTGAATGGTATCAACAATTTCATTGCCCTTGAGTGGTTTGATAATGTTGTTCCCTTGAGTGGTCTGGTATGTCTGCCTCCAGGCAAGAGAATGATGTGAGGCCATAAAGAAGATGAGAGAAGTCATCAGAATTGAAATGTGCCACACAGAGGTGAAGTGAGCTGAAATGGGAAAACAACTCCTGGTAAAGGAGAGGACATTGCAATCAATCCCAATGGGTTAAATCAACAGTGTTAGTGACTGCACCAGGAAGAAATTTCAGTGACATCCGCCCTTTGGCCATGCCTGCAGCAGGCCTTGGAGAACACTGATTCCTCAATGTCAGAGGCAGTTTGCTTCACAGGCAGAGGCAGTTACATAGCTGAATCACTTGCAGTGATCCCTATCCCAGCCTGAAGGCAGGACACAGACAACACAGTGTATGGCCGACAAGTCCACTATGCCCTAAACTTTAATACCAGGTGACAAAATTGACATCTCCTTACTGATTACAGTTCACCATTATGCACTAAATCGCCTGAGATTGGAAGGACAACACATTTTCTTTCTCTGTGGCCAAGGGGAAGCTGAAAAGGAGCATACATGTGTTTTCCAAATGTACACACATCGGACTCCAATCGAGGGATGGAGTTCTGCAGGATCTCCCTCGTTGTGTTAAATGCCTAAATCAGGATTCCAATGCAAGGCTGGATATCTTAAATATATATGGAAACTCACAGTGGTGTAATGGTAGAGCTTCTGCCTCACAGCTCAAGAGACCAGGGTTTGATACTGATCTCAGGTGTTGTCTGTGTGGTGTATCTATGTTCTCCCCGTTACCATATGGGTTTTCTCAGTATGTTCCAATTTCCTCCCACATCTCAAAAACATGGAGGGTTCGTAGCTTAATTGGCTTCTGTAAATTGCCCCTGGTGTGTAAGGAACGGATGAGAAGGTGGGATAACATAGAAGTAGTGTGAATGGGTGATCAATGGTTGGCATGGACTTGGTGGCTCAAAGGGTTTATTTTCATACTGTATCTCTAAACTAAGCAGAACTGAATTCAGTTTTAATTTTGCTTTAGTTGAATTTGGAGATACAGTGTGGAAACAGGCCCATCGGACCAGAGAGACCATGCCAACCAGCGATCCCGGCACACTAATGCTATTTTACACACACTAGGCACAATTTCCAATTATACCAAGCCATTTAGCCTCCAAACCTGTACATCTTTGGAGTGTGGGAGGAAACCAGCGATCCCGGAGAAAACCCATGCAGGTCTTGGAGAGAACATACAAACTCTGTACAGACAAGCACACTGAGTCAAGTTCAAACTTGGCACTGTAAGGCAGCAACTCTACCATTGCACCACCTTGCCTCCCTCAATTGTCCACACAAGAATAACTGAAGAGCTGCCTGAAATGAACCTATTTAAGGGGCTGTTCCACTTGGGCGAGTTTAGAAGAATTTAGCAGAGTTTGAAAAAATGTCATGTTGAAGACCTCCTTTGGCTATGTAGAAGATCTCCTTCGATCTTGTTTGACTATGTTGAAGACTACGACTAGCTACGATTAGCTACGACTAACTTCGGGAAAATTGGACACCGAATAGTGGAGAGTGAAGACGACCTCCTTCGATCTCCTTCGACCTCCCTTCGACCTTCCTTCGACCTCCCTTCGACTATGATGAAGACTATCTACGACTATCTTCGACTACCCTCGATGACCTACAACTAACATGCTGATCTACTACGACCTATTACGACTAAACCTACGAGTAAAAAAAGTATCGATTTTTTCCATGGCAACCTTTTTTTACTTGCAGGCATTTTTCAACGTTGAAAAATACGCCATGACCTAGCTGAGGCCTCGAGTACACGGGGACTACTCTCGAACATGAAGGAGAGTTATGAAGACCTCCTACGACCTCGTGTCGACCATGCTGCGAGTGTGAGGCGAGGGCAAACTCGCCAGAATGCGCGGATTAGGTCGCCCAAGTGGGACAGCCCCTTTACTTTTAAGTTCACAATGCATGGCAGAAATTCAAGTGACTCACTGAGGCAATCAATGCTCCTCTTTCCTCGTGGCTGTTGCCAGGCACCACTTTCTGTTTAAGATGTGCTGACTCTTTTCACTCGGTCAGAGATGCCCAATTTATCGTGCTATCCTCAAAGAGGCTTCAAGCTACGGAACAGCATGGGTGGCATTGGTGGTGAGCCTGAATCATTTTACAAAGGTTCCAGCATAAATTTAACATGCTACCAAGTACAACATGAGATGCCATGTGCAGGAGTTGGCTCCCATCTGCACCCCCTGTTTTTGTGCAGATGAAGTCCTAGCTCTATTTTGTAATCTGTTTAGGCATACTGCTCCTTTGTTTATTCTTGTAGTTTAGTAACTAAATAGGAAATATATTTTAGTCTTGCAATACAATAATCCCCATATCAAATCTATCCTTTGCAAACAAGCTGTTTGGAGCTTGTGGATTGTAAAATGGGACACTGAGAGTCTGTTTTACACCTCACCCACATTTTATTTCAGGTTAATGAAAATCACGAGAGATGTGCATTGGGTTCCCAGTTCACTAAACTACTTTTACATGAAGCGAAGCAACATAATTTGTGCTTGAAAACCACTATTTTGTTAAAGGGTCATTAATTATGAAGGAAAATGGGCAGTCTCTCGTTTAAAACAAAATAAAGTTCTTCCCCTTGCAACAATACTGCTTCATTTTAAAATATATATGGTTGAGGTAATTTGGTTACACGATCATGATTTATGTCACACTACTTTAATGTTACCTTTTGGGAAACCTTTTGTGCTAGAAAGCACTTACGTGCAATTGTAATTTAACATCAAGCTTCATATGATAGTATATCAATCGTACCACAAGTAAAATGCTGAAATATTTAGGAAAATGTTTTCTCAAATAAGAAATGTTTCTCTGCCTCTGCCATAAATATCAATTTTTGCTGACTGAGATGGCAAGTTCTGCAATAAAAATGGCTTATTTGTTCTTTCACTCTCAGGCAAATTTATGAGGTTCTACAAGCTGCTTGCTGATCAAGAGACAACAAAGTATCCCCTGTGACTTGGCCACACAGCTGGCTAAGACACTACTCAGCCACTGCCCTTTATCTGGTTCAGACATGCTGCTGATCCAGCAGTCTCAGCTCTGAGAGGTACTGTGAATCTGAACAGAAATGCCTACCTTCCAGACTGCTGTCATTACAAAGCTGTTGTAAGCAGAGAAAGTTTGCCTTTCCCCTAACACTGTCATTATTTTCATACTTACACAATTCTGATACTGAAAGTTAAGTACCTTTAAAGAGTTTGCAAACATTACTTTGTCCTCTGCAACATCTCTCGCATCCTAAACAAAGTAGAGTAAAATCACTTTTAGATATCAGCATATGAAAGCACTAAATTTTTCGAACTTGTTATTTTTAACAGAGCCAAAAATGAAATTCACACAATTTTTAGTAGGCCATTATCATGTCTGCATATGCACCAATAAAAGCCAATGTATTTTATGGGTCAATGATTTTAGCTGATTCAGTTAACATGACATTGTATTGCATTTAATGTATATTTAAGCTGGGCCAATTTATTTTTTTTTAAAGGCAGCAAGTAATATTCTCCGCTGGAGAACAAGGTTTATTCAGATCTTGTTATAAAAATAAAATCAATAACAAGACATAAAAACCAGGGCAGCAATAAGAATGTGTAGAGGTTTAGTGTTACTGAATCAAAATCAGTTAATACCGATTGAAAAAAAAAGTTATTTTAGTTTAAAGAAAACAAATAATTGTTAATAGCACGAATACTAGGTCTTGGATTATGTTTTGCATTTGCATTTTGCGGGCATTACCTGATGAAAGCCATGTCATTCCTAATATAATTAATATTGCCAATATTTTTCACAGTTATATTTTATGCCTATAATACAATCGCTCAAACTACATATATGGTTCGGTAACAATATCTCCTCTTCACTGACCATCAATGCAGGTGCGACTCAAGGCTCAATGACAACTGACAGGAGGATCTAATATCCATGGTGATGAAGTGCTTTGAAAGATAGGTTATGACACATATCATCCCCTGCCTTAGTGAGGACCCTAACCCACCACACTTTGCCTACCGACACTACAGATCAACAGGGGTTGCGATGTTGCTGAGTCTCCACACTATTCTAAACCACTTAGTTGATAAGGACTTGGACATTAGGCTGTTCATCATCCCAGTCAGATCCTTCCTGCACCGTCGGAACCTAACCAGCAGCGCAAGCAGCCCTTGGGACAGCTGCTGTGGAGAGGAGATGGTTGCCTATCTCTTTGAAGAGTATGGATTAGCAAAGAGAGTCAATAGACAATAGACAATAAGTACAGGAGTAGGCCATGCAGCACCTCGAGCCAGCACCGCCATTCACTGTGATCATGGCTGATCATCCACAATCAGTACCCCGTTCCTACCTTCTCCCCATATTCCTTGACTCTGCTATCTTTAAGAGCTCTATCGAAACTCTCTTGAAAGCATCGAGAGAATTGGCCTCCACTGCCTTCTGAGGCAGATAATTCCACAGATTCACAATTCTCTGGGTAAAAACGTTTTTCCTCCTCTCTGTTCTAAATGGCCTACCGCTTATTCTTAAACTGTGGCACCTGGTTCTGGACTCCCCCAACACCGAGAACATGTTTCCAGCCTCTAGCGTGTCCAAATAATTAATAATCTTATATGTTTCAATAAGGATGATTAATCTCATCCTTCTAAATTCCAGTACATACAAGTCCAGTCACTCCATTATTTCAACATATGATAGTCCTGCCATCCTGGGAATTGACCTCGCTGTAGTCCCTCGATAGCAAGAATTGCCCTTCCTCAAATTTGGAGATGAAAACTGCACAAAATATTCCAGGTGTGGTCTCACTAGGGCCCTGTAAACCTGTAGAAGGACCTCTTTGCTCCTAGATTCAACTCCTCTGGTTATGAAGGTCAACATGCCATGAACTTTCTTCATTGCCTACTGTATTTGCATGCTTACTTTTAGTGACTGATGAACAAGGACACACAGATCTCGTTGTACTTCCCCTTTTCCTAACTTGACACCCAGTTTTGTTTCATCTGTAAATTTACTAATGTTACTCTTAATCCATTCGTCTAAATCATTAATGTATATTGTAAATAGATGCGGTCTCAGCACCGAGCCTTGCGGTAGCCCACTAGTCACTGCCTGCCATTCTGAAAGGGACTTGTTCATCCCTACTCTTTGTTTCCTGTTTGCCAAGCATTTTTCTATTCATGTCAGCACTCTACCCCCAATACCATGTGTAAATGAAAAGTTTACAAGCTCTTAAGTGTACAACATCTTTTTAATGATAGCACTGGGTATTACACACACCTTCAAGCACCGGCTACATTTTCTACTGAGGGGGAAGGCGTTTATGATTGATGTAACTGGGCGGGGTTAATGGGAGTGAGGTAACTATATTATTGGTTGCATATAAACCATCTACATCCTTCCCCTTAGAAATCAAAAAACAGATTGTTGTCACGACAACCGAATTAAACAGCAGAATTAAACGAAATCGCCGTAGCGAACAGGCGGCTTACTGATCTGCCCGAGCGCGTACGGATGTCTCCCCCTCCCCCCGAAAGAGCAGAAGAAGCCGGAGGACGCAAGGCAGCCGGAACCAGGGAAGGGCATTGGGGTGGGAGAAACAGGAGGGAGAACCGCGATCGGCAACAGGGGACCCGCGCAGAGGGGAACCAGGCGCCCGCGACGGGGGACCGAGGCATGCAGGGAACACCAGCCGGGGCGGCAGCCGGCTGCTGATAGGAGAGTGGAGGGCATAGGGCCCAGGGGGCTGCGGCTGTGGCTCATTAACCGCAAGCAGGTGTTGTCGGCTTCTTCGGTAGATGGAAACCCTCACAGTCGACCAGATACGAACGAGGTGATCGGCCACCCCAACCACGGTGGCCAGACGGTAGTGCCCACTGGCGGTCTGCAAAACGAACAACCTGTCCGCAACAGAGGATCGAGTGGTCTGCACGACCGATCGTGGGAACGCTGCTGGCTGTCATGTTTCTCTTGAATTCGCCTCTGCACGGAGGCGGGCTCCAGCACCCGAGGTTTCAGCTGGCGCTGGGCAATCGGGACGGTGGATCTGGTAGTTCTGGACATCAGACGCTGAGCAGGGACCCCATGGCCGGATCCCTGGAAACATCCTGAGGTTCAGGAGATCCAGATACAAATCAGAATTGGATAGTCGCGCCTGTTCCATCAGAAGCTTGGCGCTGCGGACGGCCCGTTCTGCTAGGCCGTTGCTCTGTGGATACTCTGGGCTGCTGGTGAAATGCACGAAGTTCCACTTGTCGGCAAAGCTTTTGAATTCTCGGGCTTGTAAACTGCCTGCCGTTGTCAGTCTGCAGCCTGACCGGGGTCCCAAAAGTGGAGAAGTGTTTCCGCAGCTTGCGGATCACCATCTCCGACGTGAGGGATGTCAACAATCCACTTCGAACCAGTTGGAGTACGAGTCGACCAGGACAAGGTAGTGGTTACCACGCCACTCGAATATGTCGGCAGCCAGCGAGGACCAGGCCAAAGCAGGGGCGGGCTGTTGCAGCAGGGGCTGTCGCTGCTGGTGCGGCGCAAGACTGTTGCACGTGGAGCAGGCAGAAACTCGGTCTCGGATATATTTGGCCATTCCAGGCCAATAGAATTGGCACTGAGCGTGGGCAAGCGTTGCATCGACCCCAGGGTGTCCGCTGTGGGCTGCACAAAAGTAAAAGTCAAACAGGGAGGACGGGACCACAACTTTATGTCCCTTGACGATAACGCCATCCTGGAGCACCAGTTCGTCGCGTACCAGGAAGAAAGGCTGTGCTTCAGATGGCGCGGCGGAGCGCTTTGTTGGCCACCCTGCTTTAATCACCGATGCAAGCTGCTGCAAGGCCGGATCGGCAGCGGTGTGCTCGGCCAAAACCTGTAGCTGCTTGGTGGGAATAAAGTTAACGCCCCAGTACGAGCAAGTCCTCTGTTTCGTAGGGGTGCGAGCGCAGGAGGTACGCGGGGCTCGCGACAGGGTGTCCGCAATGTGCATCTCTGTGCCCTTCTTGTAGACTATGTCAAAGTCGAAGCGCTGGAGCTGCAGCATCATACCTGCAGCCTGGCAGGGGCAGCGTGAATCGGCTTGTTCAGGATTGTCACCAGTGGCTGGTGGTCGGTTCGACCGTAAATCTGCTGCCGAACAGGAAGTCTCTGAATCTTGGAGCAGGCGAACACCACCGCGAGCAGCTCTTTCTCGATCTGAGCGTACCGCTGCTCGGTCGTCCGTTCATGGTGCGGGAGGCATAGGAGACAGGATGCGTGGGTTCGTATCCCACTTCTGACATCATGTAAATGAAAACTTTACAAGCTCTTAAGTGTACAACATCTTTTAATGATAGCACTGGGTATTACACCACACCTTCAAGCACCGGCTACATTTTCTACTGAGGGGAAGGCGTTATGATTGATGTTAACTGGGCGGGGTTAATGGAGTGAGGTAACTATATTATTGGTTGCATATAAACCATCTACACCATGTGTCCTAATTTTGCCCACTAATCTCCTATGTGGGACCTTATCAAAGGCTTTCTGAAAGTCCAGGTGCACTACATCCACTGGCTCTCTCCATTTATAATCATATAACCATATAACAGCATGGAAACAGGCCCTCTCGGCCCTTCCGGTCCATGCCGATCATTTGTTTTCCTCTAGTCCCATCTACCTGCACTCAGACCATACCCCTCCATTCCCTTCCCGTCCATATACCTATCCACTTTACTTTTAAATGTTAAAATCGATCCTGCCTCCACCACTTCTGCTGGAAGCTCATTCCACACAGCCACCACCCTCTGAGTAAAGAAGTTCCCCCTCACGTTACCCCTAAACTTCCGTCCCTTAATTCGCATGTCATGCCCTCTTGTTTGAATATTCCCTACCCTCAATGGGAAAAGCTTATCCACGTCAACTCTGCCTATCCCTTTCATCATTTTAAAGACCTCAATCAAGTCCCCCCTTAACCTTTTGTGCTCCAAAGAATAAAGACCAAACTTGTTCAACCTTTCTCTGTAACATAGTTGTTGGAACCCAGGCAACATTTTAGTAAATCTCCTCTGTACTCTCTCTATTTTGTTGACATCCTTCCTATAATTAGGCGACCAAAATTGTACACCATACTCCAGAATTGGTCTTACCAATGCCTTGTACAATTCTAACATTACTTCCCCACTCCTATATTCAATGCTCTGATTTATAAAGGCCAGCACACCAAAGGCTTTCTTTACCACCCCATCTACATGCGACTCCACCTTCAGGGAACTATGCACAGTTATTCCTAGATCTCTCTGTTCCACAGCATTCCTCAATTCCCTACCATTTACCATGTACGTCCTATTTTGATTTGTCCTGCCAAGATGTAGCACTTCACACTTATCAGCATTAAACTCCATCTGCCATCTTTCAGCCCACTTTTCCAAATGGCCCAAATCTCTCTGTAGACTTTGAAAATCTACTTCATTATCCACAACACCACCTATCTTAGTATCATCTGCATACTTACTTATCCAATTTTCCACCCCATCATCCAGATCATTGATGTACATGACAAACAACAGTGGACCCAACACAGATCCTTGAGGCACCCCACTGGTCACCGGCTTCCAACCTGACAAATAGCCATCCACCATTACTCTCTGACATCTCCCATTCAGCCACTGTTGAATCCATCTGCTACTCCCGCCATTAACACCCAAAGATTGAACTTCTTAACCAACCTTCTATGGGGAACCTTGTCAAAGGCCTTACTGAAATCCATATAGACAACATCCACTGCTTTACCCTCATCAATTTCCCTAGTAACCGCTTCAAAAAATTCAAGAAGGTTTGTCAAACATGACCTTCCAGGCACAAATCCATGTTGACTGTTCCTGATCAGACCCTGTTTATCCAGATGCTTATATATATTATCTCTAAATTTCCTTTCCATTAATTTACCGACCACTGATGTCAAACTAACAGGTCTATAATTGCTAGGTTTATTCTTTGAACCCTTTTTAAACAATGGAACAACATGCGCAGTACGCCAAGCGTCCGGCACTATTCCCGTTTCTAATGACATTTGAAATATTTCTGTCATAGCACCTGCTATTTCTACACTAACTTCCCTCAATGTCCTAGGGAATATCCTGTCAGGACCTGGAGACTTATCCACTTTTATATTTTTCAAAAGTGTCAGTACTTCCTCCTCTTTGAATGGCATAGTTTCCATAGCTACTCTACTTTTTTCCCTTACTTCACATAGTTCAATATCCTTCTCCTTGGTGAATACCGAAGAAAAGAAATTGTTCAATATCTCCCCCATCTCTTTTGGCTCTGCAGATAGCTGTCCATTCTTGCTCCCTAATGGTCCAATTTTATCTCTCGTTATCCTTTTGCTATTAATATAGCTGTAGAAACCCTTTGGATTTACTTTCACATTTCTTGCCAACCTCATATCTTCTTTTAGCCTTCCTAATTTCTTTCTTAAGATTCGTTTTACATTCTTTATACTCCTCTAGCACCTCATTTACTCCATGCCTCCTATAATTATTGTAGATATGTCTCTTTTTTCCAATTTCCCTTGAAAATCATGGCTCTTTCCAATTTTTACTATTTCCTTTCACCCTAACAGGGACATAAAGATTCTGTACTCTTACAATTTCCCCTTTAAATGTCCTCCATTTCTCTTCTACATCCTTCCCATAAAACAGAGTGTCCCATTTCAGTCCTTTTAAATCCTTACGCATTCCCTCAAAGTTAGCCTTTCTCTAATCAAAAATCTCCACCCTAGGTCCAGTTCTAACTCTTCATAATTATATTGAAACTAATGGTATTGTGATCACTGGTCCCGAAGTGCTCACCAACGCATACCTCCGTCACCTGACCTGCCTCATTTCCTAACAGGAGGTCCAGCACTGCCCCTTCTCTGGTCGAAACCTCTATGTACTGCTGCAAAAAACTATCCTGCACACATTTTACAAACTCCAAACCATCCAGCCCATTTACAGAATGTGTTTCCCAGTCTATTTTTGGAAAATTGAAATCTCCCACAATCACTACCTTGTGCTTACTACTAATATCTGTTATCTCCTTACATATTTGCTCTTCCAAATCTCGCTCCCCATTTGGCGGTCTATAATACACCCCTAAAAGTGTTGCTACGCCGTTCCCACTTCTCAGTTCCACCATATAGCCTCCCTAGATGAGCCCTCTAATCTATCCTGCCAAAGCACTGCTGTAATATCCTCTCTGACAAGCAATGCAACATCTCCACCTCTGGTCCCTCCAATTCTATCACACCTGAAGCAACGAAATCCTGGAATATTTAGTTTCCAATCACAGCCATCGTGCAACCATGTTTCACTGATTGCCACAACATCATATTTCCAGGTGTCAATCCAGGCTCTAAGTTCATCCACCTTTCTTACAATGCTCCTAGCATTAAAATATACACATTCTAGAAACCCACCATCCCTTATTCTCTGTCTATTATCTTTTTCCTCTTTCTCGCCTACATTTTGGGTCCGAATGCTTCCCTTCTCTGCCTCTTGCCCCACACCCTGTCCCCTAGCCCCCTCTACCCGAGTCCCTCCCCCCAGCCTTTCAAATTTAAAGTCTCCCCAGTAGCCTTTGCAAATCTCCCTGCCAGGATATTGGTCCCCCTCGGGTTCAAGTGCAACCCATCCTTTTTGTACAGATCATGCCTTCCCCAGTGATCAAGAAACTTGATCTTGTCCATTTTCCTCGTGGCATCCTCAAAAAATTCCAGAAAATTAGTCAAGCATGATTTCCCCTTTGTAAACCCATACTGACTCGGACCGATCCTGTTACTGCTATCTAAATGTGCTGCCATTTCATCTTTTATAATTACATTTACAGATGAAACAAAGCTGGGTGTCAAGTTAGGAAAAGGGGAAGTACAATGAGATCTGGGTGTCCTTGTTCATCAGTCACTGAAAGTAAGCATGCAAGTACAGTAGGCAATGAAGAAAGCTCATTGAGGAAGGACTTCTTCATCCTGTATGTGGGGTGCCGTCCTGTACGGGTATGGATTCCCAGCCTGCAGCTGTCAGTTTTTTCTATCTTTTTTTATTTTTAGTTAGTTGAGTTTTTCAGTTTTTTTCGGAGTCCTAGCCTTTTTTATGTGGGGGTGGGGGGGGGGGGGCGAAACTGCTTTCTAAGGTCCCTACCTGGTCGGAGAGGCAGCTTACTCCGGGCTGCACCGTCAACCCATCCTTGCGGCCTGCCGGCGGGCCTGGAGCGGCATTTCCTGGGGGGACCTCCCAGAACCACGGCTTCGGCAGCGGCGCAGCACTGAAGCGCCATCGTGGAGGGGAGTGGACGATGCCTTGCCTGGGTCGCCGCGCTGGAGCTCCGGTGAGCTGAAGACTGCAGGTGAACTTCGCGGAGCTGCGGGACTGTGGGGCGGCCGGCTGCGGGCGGCGACGCTGAAATTTAAATCGGGAGCCTGGGATCTCTCGGTGAGATCGCCAGCTGTGGAGCTCCATCCAGCCCGGCCTGTTGGCGTCGGAAGCCGCGGTCTCCGGCAAGGAAGCGGCCGTTACAGGCACCCCAAGCCGCTGAGAGGGTTCTCCCGTCGCCGGAGCACCATCACCCGGCGAAGAAGGGCCTGGAACATCGGCCCCCATAGTGGCGACTGTGGAGGCCTCAATAGGCCTGACTATGGGTGAACTGAGGATGGGGTCTGGACTTTGTGCCTTCCCTCATAATGGGAACCATTGTGGGGGGATGTTTTTTTAATGTTTTATGTTAAATTGTTTAATGTTATGTCTTATCTTTATGTGCTGCATGGCAAGACAAATTTCACTACACCAATTGGTGTATGTGACAATAAATGTCCTTTGTCCTTTGTCCTTTGTATAATTGACTCTAGCATCTTCCCCACTACCAATGTCAGTCTAACTGATCTATAATTCCTTGTTTTCCCTCACACTTGTTTCTTAAAAAGTGGGGTATCATTAGCTACCCTCCAATCCACAGAAACTGATCCTGAATCTATAGAACATTGGAAAATGATCGCCAATGCGTCCACAATTTTTAGAGCCACTTCCTTAAGTACCCTGGGATGCAGACCATCAGGCCCTGGGGATTTATCAGCCTTCAGTCCCATCAGTCTACCCAACACCATTTCCTGCCTAATGTGAATTTCCTTCAGTTCCTCCATCAGCCCAGGTCCTCTGGCCACTAGTATATCTGGGAGATTTGTGTATTCCTTAATGAAGATAGATCCTAAGTATCTGTTCAACTCGTCTGCCATTTCCTTGTTTTCCATAATAAATGCACCTGTTTCTGTCTTCAAGGGACCCACATTTGTCTTAACTAAATTTTTCCTCTTCATATATCCTCCTTTATATTCTTGGCTAGCTTACCTTCGTACCTCATCTTTTCTCTCCGTATTGTCTTTTTAGTTATCTTCTGTTGCTCTTTAAAATTTTCCCGATCCTCTGACTTCCCGCTCATCTTTACTGTGTTATACTTCTCTTTTATTGTTATACGGTTGTTGACTTCCCTTGTCAGCCATGGTCGCTTCTTACTCCCTTTAGAATCTTTCTTCCTCTTTGGAATGAACTGATCCTGCACCTTCCGTATTATTCCTAGAAATACCTGCCATTGTTGTTCCACTGTTATCCCTGCTAGGGTCTCTTTCCAGTCAACTTTGGCCAGCTCCTCCCTCATGCCTCCATAGTCTCCTTTGCTCAACTAATACTGACACTTCCGATTTTTCCTTCACCCTCTCAAATTGTAGATTAAAACATATCATATTATGGTTACTACCTCCTAATGGCTCATTTACCTTGAGTTTGCTTATCAAATCCGGTTCATTACACAACTCTAAATCCAGAACTGCCTTCTCCCTGGTACAAGCTGCTCTAAAGAACCTGTCCCACATGGCGTCATTGACTGACATATAAGAGTCGTCAAAAGATTTTGAACATTTCAAAATCCAGTGATGACAACAAAATGTTTCGACACTTGAGGAAACACCACATATCAATACGTCGTTACACTGCATCACGGCGCATCACGGCCGTGTCACGCCGCAACGTCTTTGATGACCCAATACGTCAGTCAAAGATGCCAACCGTCACTGAAAAACTTGCCAAATGGGACAGGCCCTTAAGAATCCATCTCGTAGGCACTCCACAAACTCCATTTCTTGGGGTCCAGTACCAACCTGATTTTCCCAGTCTACCTACATGTTGAAATCTCCCATAACCTCTGTAGCATTACCTTTATGACATGCCAACTCTTGATTCAATTTGCACCCTTTATCCAGGCCTTGGGGTTTGGGGGCCTATAGATAATTCCCATTAGGGTATTTTAACCCTTACAATTCCTCAGTTTTTTTCCATACTGACTCTACATCTCCTGATTCTATGTCACCCCTCACAAGGGGCTGAATTTCATTCCTTACCAACAGAGCTACCCCACCCCCTCTGCCCACCTGTCGGTCTTTTTCGATTGGACATATACCCCTGAATATTCAGTTCCCATCATTGGTCCTCTTGCAGCCATGTCTCTGTAATTCCCACAACACCATACTTGCCAATTTCTAACTGAGCCTCAAGCTCATCCACTTGATTTCTTATACTTCGCACATTCATATACAAATCTTTAACCTCGGTTTTTAACTCCCCTCTCACACCGGTCACTATTGGCCCTGACCTTACTCTCTTATCCCTTCTCCAACTTTCCTTCCCATTAATTTGGGAGTCTTTTGTAACTTATCCTGTGCTTACTTCCCTTTTAACTCCATCTTTATACTCCCAATTTGTCAACCCGGGCCCCCCGCTATTTAGTTTAAACCCACACATGTAACACTAGCAAACCTGCCTACCAGAAGGTTGGTCCTCCTCTAGTTGAGGTGTAACCCGTCCCTTTAATACAGGTCACCCCTACCCCAGAAGAGATCTCAGTGGTCTATAAATCTATAAATCTAAATCCCTGCTCCCTGCACCAGCCCCCCCAGCTACACATTCAGATCCCCATCTCTCTGTTCCTGCCCTCACCACACGCGGTAGAGGAAGCAATCCAGAGATAAGGTCTGGTTAGGGTTCCAAGGATCCCCATCACGGTTTATCACAAACAACGCCATAACAGAGGACTCTCCAATTTACGGTCTGTGCCCTTGGACACATTCAGAGACAGATGTCAAACGCTGCTGGAAGGTCATTAACTCGGTGAAAGACGCTCTTTGGTCGCCCCAAACTTTGTTGACCTCCCAGCGGAGCGAGATGTCCGTCGGGGAATGTTGCCGACTGGCCCACTTCAGACTGCAGGAATACGTGCCGAGGAACGGACTGAAGCATTGTATAGCCAACGCCAAGGCTCTGTGGGGGAGGACCACAGTCTAGTGTCTTCTGCTGCTGGACATTGGGGGGCAGGGTATGGTGGAGACGCCCCTCAAATAAAGGAAAGGATATCACCCCAGGAGGCCACATTAGTGGCAAGGGCATTGGGTAAAATTTGTAAACACTATGTTACGACACAATTAATGTGTGTATATCCTCTGAGAATGTTGGAAGAATTTTTGCACAGTACCTGGTTTGTATATACTTTTTACTCTGAATAAATGTTTTTGAATATTTAAAAAATCAAGTACAGCTGGGCATTCAACACCTTCATCCCTTCCAAATTTATGATCAAACTCAGAGAGCCAATTCTCATCCCGTGTAATTGGACCCTCGACTTCCTCATTGCCAGACTGCAATCAGTATGAATTGGCAACACAGGTGCTTCTCAAGGCTGAGTGTTCTACTTAGTTCTACTTAGAGTGATCTTTAGTTTAATATTGTCACGAGTACCAAGGTACAGCGAAAAGCTATGTTTTACATGATGTCCAATTATATTTGGTAATACTAAATATGAATATAATCACGTCGCATTCAGGTATAATACATAGAGCAAAGGGTAAGATACAGAGTGCAGAATATATGATTCAGTATTGCAGCGTAACAGTTGCATCGACAAAGTCCAAACTCGGCAATGGGGTAGATGTGAATCGGATAGTACCCCTGGTTTATGGAAGGACCATTCAGAAGCCTGATAACAGAGGGGTAGAAGCCGTTCCTTCGTCTGGTCATACATGCTTTCAAGTTTCTGTACCTTTTGCCCGATGAGAGCAGTGAGAAAAGGGAATGGCAGGTATAGAACACGCATTTGATTATGTTGGCTGCGATTCAGAGGCAGCGTGAAGTACAGATGGAGTCAATGGTGAGGAGTCTGGTCTGCGTTATGGACTGTGCTACCTCTACAACTCTTACATTTTTTTTGCGATCTTGGGCTGAGTTGTTCTCAAACCAAGCTGTGATGTAACCTGAGAGTTTGCTTTCTATGGTGCACATGCAGAAATTTGTAAGAGTCATTGGATACATGCCAAATCTCCTCAGTTCCCTAAGAAAGTACAGGTGTGGTGCACATTCTTATGTGAGATCAACGTGGCTAGTCCACGACACTGTCTCTGTACAAACGATGTGTAGCCAGACGCTGCTCTATTGCCATTTTTAAGTTTGCCAAAAATGCCACCACTGTTAGATGAATAACAGTAATGTTGAACTAGAGTATAGGAGAGAGATTGATAATCTGATTGAATAGTGCCAAAACACCAATCTTGCTGTCAACAATAGCAAGATCAAGAATCTTCATTGACAGAATTGTGGTGGAGAGAGTCAACAGCAGCAAGTTCCTGGACAGTGGGTCTCTCTGTCCTAGGCCTCGCACCAATGCAATCATATAGAAAGCTCACTAATGCCTTTACTTCTTAACAAGATTGCATGGACTTGTTATGTCAATGAATACTCCATCAAACTTCACCTGTATGTTCGAGAGCATTCTGATTAGTTTCATCACGGCCTTGTTCAAGTACTTGAAAGCCCAGGAACAGCAGAGACTACAGAGAGTCGTAGCATTACCTGCTCCATCACAGGCATAGGGCACAATTGTAGGATTGCTATCATACAAAACAGAGTCCCGAGTTCGATCCTAACTACAGGTGCTGTCTGCATGGAGTTGTATGGAGTTTGTACATTCTCCCTGTGACCGCTGAGTTTCCTCAGGGTACTCTGGTTTCCTCCCACCTGCCAAAGACATGCAGGTTATAGCTTAATTATATTCTGAAAATTATCCCTCATGTGTAGGATATAACTAGAGGAAGGAAGATCATTGGTCGGTGCGGACTCAATGAGCTGAAGAGCCTGTTTCCATGCTGTATCTCTAAACTAAAGATACTGATATCCACACGATTGAAAGGAACTATAAGAAGAGCTGCCTCAAAAAGGCACACAATGTCATCCAAGACCTATGCCTCGCTGGCCACACTGTCATTCTGCTACTACCTTTGGGAACATGGCACAGTGGCCTGAAAACTATGACTGCCAGGGTCAAGAACAGCTTCTTCCCAGCAACATCAGGTTCTTGAACTAACCATACCTCATGGAGTACGATCATTTGGTTGCACTACAGACTTTGGTTCTGCCCAACTATTGCTACCAAATATTACATTTATTAATTTATCGTGTTATTTACTGGACCTGTTATGCAGCAGCAAGTGAAAAATTCACAGTTCCATTCCCAGTACACATGATAATTAAGCACTCTTGTATCTGTTTTCTCTCAGCTATGTGCTTAGCCCCTTGCTCTATTCTCGTTCCACCCATGTGGTTAAGCACAGCTCCAATGCCATCTCTAAATTACGCAGACGATATCACTGTTGTTGGCCGAAACACAGGTGGCGATGAGTCAGCACACAGGAGAGAAGTAGAACCCCCACTGGCTCAATATTAATAAAACCAAGGAACTAATCACTGACTTCAGAGAAGGGACATCGGAAGACTACATGTCAGTTTTCATTGGTAGAGATAGCTAGCAGCTTCAAATTCTTGGACCTTCATATCCAGCATTTTGTGTCTTTTTTGTAAACCAACATCTGCAGTTCCTTGATTCTACAAGAAACTGATTCTGCAACAACGGAACTTTACATTACTAATTTTGCTTTTCTTCCTGAGGAATCGTCGTACTTCATCATCATCAGAGCCAAAAACGGGGCAGCATGGTGGCGCAGCGGTTGAGTTACTGTTTTACAGCGATAGTGACCAGGGTTTGATCCTGACTACGAGTGTGGTCTGCACAGACTTTGTACCTTCTCCCTGTGACCTGCATGGGTTTTGTCGAGGAGCTCCAGTTTCCTCCCATACTCCAAAGATGTACAGGTTTGGAGGCTAAATGCTTGGTATAATTGTAAATTGTCACTAGTGTGTGTAAGATAGCATTAGTTTGCGGGGATCGCTGGTTGACACGGTCTCGCTGAGCCGATGGGCCAGTTCCCGCACTGTATCTCCAAATTCAACTAAAGCAAAATTAAAACTAAATTCAGTTTTGCTTAGTTTAGAGATACAGCATAGAAATAGGCAATTTTGAGCCACCAAGTCCATGCCAACCCATTCCGCTACTTCTATGTTATCCCACCTTTTTATCCAAAACGGGGCAGCAAGATGGGGCAGCGGTGGAGTTGCTGCCTTACTGCGCCAAGTTCGAACCTGACTAAATGTGCTTGTCTGTACAGAGTTTGTACGTTCTCCTCATGACCTGTGTGGGTTTTTTCCGGGATACCCGGTTTCCTCCCACACTCCAAAGACATACAGTCTGTAGGCTAAATAGCTTGGTATAATTGTAAATTGTCCCTGATGTGTGTAGGGTAGTATTTTTTCTTCGGAGTCACGTGAGTGACTACGTGAAGACCCCGTCCAGCACGCATGCGTGACATTAGCGTTCATGCAGTGCACCGCGACGAACGGGAGTTCAAGGCGCTCCCGCTACAAATTGAAAAGTCGGGCCGACAGGTAAGTTTACCGTGGCCGTGTGTCTTTCTCTCTGTGGTCTTGTGTTCCAGGAAGAATGAGCAAGGCCGAGGAAAGAAGTCTGCAGCTCGCCCCCGTTCGTCCTTCGTTTGAGGAATGCTCTTTGGAGGGGGGGCAAGAGGCGGCGGTTATAACTACCGAGCCGAGCCCAGCACCGTAGTGCTGCCTGAGCAGCGGGCTGGAGGTACCTGCAGCCGGAAACGGGCGGTAGTGTCCGACGTTTCGGATGAAGATGCCTTACCGCTCGAGAGCACAGGCAGCCGCCTAAGCCGCATGGAACGGCTTATGGAGCAATTGCTCCAGCGAGATCTGCTGAGAGAGCAGCAGCAGCCTCGCCAAGGGAGTTCAGGCACTCCCGCAGTGCCTTTTACGGCACTGGCCATTGCTTCACCTTCTTTTGAAGGCAGCATTGGCGACCAGGGTCTGGGCTGGTCAAGAAGAGGGGTCACTGGCTGAACATTTCGGGAGTACGCAGGGTGTACAGGAACAGGAAGAGCTGCTGGGTGTGGTCAACCGCTACGTGGCCATTCCACAAGCGGTCGGCCATTAGAGCCGAAACTTGCAGCCAGCATTAACCACCTGTCCCTCTAAACCCCTACAAGAACAAGTGGTCAATGAGGCTCTTCAACTATATACAGCCCCAAGGAAATTGTACATCTTTGAATGTACCTGCTGTCAATAGCCAAATTTGGGGACATTTGGGGCAGAAACATCAGAAACCTGGAGTTGAAGCTCCAGAAGATCCTTAAATTCCTGACTGCAGGAATAACATCTTATGCTCGGTCCATTGATGGTGCGGACATCTCTACAAATCAGCAAGACACATTAGCTCTGCTGTGCACCACTCAATATGAGATAAATAATTTGCGAAAGGAGATTATCAAGCCTGCCCTCAACCCTAAATTTGCGGGACTCTGCAAAACACCGGGGTCAGAACCTCCTATTCTGCTCTTTGGGAAAGACCTTCCAAAAAAGGTGAAAGACCTGGAAGAAGAATCCAAGACCTTTGGTCTCGTGAGGGCAGGTTTGGGACCGAGCAGACCCAACAAACCCAGGCGGCAGTACCCCATGGCGTCCACCAGTCGTCGACCACACTATGGGACTGGTGAAAGCTCGGGGTCCGCAACCATTCCCCGTAAGCCTTTTTTAGGCCAGGGCCCAGAGCGGACCCATGGAAAATGCGCCACCCCAACAACATCGAGATCAACATCAACCCTCTACAGCCCAGCAGACGCCTCATCACCCAGCGATGAGGCAGAAGAAGCACCAATAACCATGGAGGTAGGTGGGTCTGGTTCCTCTCAGCATATGTGCAGTAGGGGCTCTGTGCTAACAGGGGGGAGATTGCACTTGTTTTTGGATGCATGGGAATCCATCACTAATGACAAGTATATACTCAGCAGCGTTCATGGCTACAAAATTGACTTTGTCCATAAAGATTTTCCACCAGTTCAGCATATACCCAAAAGGGTATTCACCCTCTCAGTCAAGGAAAAACAAGAGGGTCAAGCTGAACTGATGAGGTTACAAGCTAAAGGTTGTCATTGAAAGAACAAAACATGAACCTTTGGAATTTGTGTCTAATATTTTCACTAAAATCAAAAAAGATGGTGGACGATGCATCATCATTGACTTAACTACTTTGAACAAGTCTGTCAGGTATATACATTTCAAGATGGATACTTTTGAAACAGCCAGACTATTGGTTTCTAGAGGTACTTTCTAGCAAGCATTGATTTAAAAGATGCCTACTACTCAGTACCCATACACAAGGACCATCGAAAATATTTAAAATTTATCTGGATGAAACAGCTATGGCAATATAAAGCCTTACCAAATGGCTAACATCTGCTCCAAGGTTGTTCACTAAAATCTTAAAACCTGCCTTGGCATTATTGAGGAAACAAACGCATATAGTCATGGCATATTTAGACGACATTTTAATAGTAGGGAAAACCTTGGAGACAGCCATTTTGGCAGTCGCAGCCACCAAACGTTTGTTTGAAACTTTGGGGTTTGTCATACATCCAGAAAAATCCAATCTTACACCGTCCACTGCCATGGACTATCTTGGATTTACGATAGATACTGTTCGCATGATTGTAACTCTGCCGAAGGGGAAAGCATCAGAATTGGCGCTATCATGCAACAAACTCATGAATAAACATCAGCCAACCATACGGGAAGTAGCTAGAGTTATTGGCAAAATGGTAGCAGCTTTCCCAGCTGTACAATTTGGGCCTTTGCACTATCAAAATTTTGCAAAGAACTAAAGTGCATGCACTAAAGCAAAACTCAGGTCACTTTGACCGAGCTATGAGTTTAACTGCTGAATCCATTCCAGAGTTACAATGGTGGGCGAGGAATGTAAGACTCAGCTCCAGTCCCATTATGATCACCAACCCAGTATTAACCATTCAAAACGGATGCCAGTGCTTTGGGCTGGGGAGCAACTAACATGCAATCCAGCACAGGGGGCAGATGGTAGTAAATTTGAATCATCTTGCCTACAGACACGGGTATCAACTATTTAGAAATGTTGGGTGCGTTTTATGGGTTAAAAGCATATTCATGTAATACGCATCATGCACATGTCCGGTTGCAACTAGATAATACCACGGTGGTGGCTTATATCAATCACATGGGTGGTGTAAAGTCGATATCGTGTGACAATTTGGCCATCCTAATCTGGCAATGGTGTGTTGAAAGGCAAATTTGGTTATCAGCAACTTACCTTCCAGGTAAGCAAAATACAGTGGCAGACACCAGGTCACGTAGATTTAATGATAACATCGAATTGATGTTAAATCCCAAAGTGTTTGCTGAAATTACAAAGCAATATGGCACACCAGATATCGATCTATTTGCATCCAGGCTGAATCACCAGGTACCAACGTATGTCGCTTGGGAACCAGACCCTGAGGCAGCAGCAGTTGATGCATTCTCGCTGCATTGGGGGAAAATGTTCTTTTATGCTTTTCCTCCCTTCTGCCTCATCAGTCGGGTATTACGCAAGATTCAATTGGATTCCGCTTCAGGAATCTTGATAATACCTGACTGGCCTACACAGCCATGGTTCCCAGTGGGCTTTCGACATGGCTGTTGAAACACCGTTGGAATTCCCCAGCAGTCGACAGTTATTAATCCACCCAGTGTCAGGCATTAGTCACCCGTGCCATGACAGAGTCAATCTCCTGGCTTGCAGATTCTAAAAAGACCTCTACTGGGCCTGGGACTGTCTGAGGACGCCATCAACATGATGACCGCATCTCACCGGGAGTCCACCAGGAGACAATACCTGACCAATATAAGAAAATGGGAACGGTATTGCTCCAAAACAGGAACTACCTACACTACAGCTACAGCCACCAGTGTTGTGGAGTTTCTGCTTGGATTACATCGGGAAGGACTCAGCTACAGCGCCATTAATACAGCCAGGAGTGCGTTGTCAGCTTATTTGGTTCCAGCAGCAGGACAACTGACTTTGGGGTCCCATCCACTAGTGGTCAAAATCATGAGGGGCATTTTTAACACCAATCCCCCTAGGCCTAGGTACACTCAGATCTGGGATGTCAGCATAGTACTGACGTACCTTAGGGGATGGCCACCACCCAGGTCACTTACTCTGGAACAACTTACACTGAAATCAGTCATGCTCATGGCTCTAGTGTCAGCTCAAAGGGTACAGTCCCTCCACCTTCTGAGGCTGGACAGCATGACAGAGTCATTGGACTGTATCACATTTCACATTCAGGGGCTGGTCAAACAAACTAGACCAGGTACCACGCCTCCAGTTATGGAGTTCCGGGCATATTCACCTGACCCACGGTTGTGTGCCAAGACCCATCTCGCCAACTACATAGACACAACATATAACTTAAGAGGGAGAGAAAAAGCCTTATGGATAAGCCACAAGAAGCCTCATGGTCAGGTGACGAGCCAAACCCTTTCAAGGTGGCTCAAGCAGGTGCTTAAGTCCGCGGGAGTCGATACTAATGTGTACAAATCTCACTCCACCAGGGCTGCATCTACGTCGGCGGCTAGGCGAATGGATGTGCCTATGGACCATATTCTGGCCAGAGCAGGATGGTCCTCGGAAAGAACTTTCCAAAGGTTTTATAATAAGCCGCTGGCGGAGCCTGCTACATTTTGCAGACAGAATTTTAGAGTCTGCAGATAATATTTAATTTAAGCCCGGGGGAGCTCTCTGTTTTTTGTTGTTATTAATAAACCTTTTTTGTTCACAAACAGGTTATTGTTGATTGTATAACATGCTTCCTCCCTCTAAGGTCTTCAGGCAGTGAGTGAAGCATGAGCTGGTACACGGTTCGGATTCACAGAGCTTTGAAGTCTTTCACGTAGTCACTCACGTGACTCCGAAGTAAAATAGTAAGATTAAATGAGAACTTACCAGTTCGAAGTTTGATCTGTATTTTTATGAGGAGTTACGATGAGGGATTACGTGCCCTCCGCTCCCACCCTCTATTATACAGATCAACTGGTAATTAAGTTCTTATTTTTTCTTTACTATATTTATTTCAATTGTTGTGTTTTCTGTGAATCCACACCGCTGCTTTGAAGAAATGTCACGCATGCGTGCTGGACGGGGTCTTCACGTAATCCCTCATCGTAACTCCTCATAAAATACAGATCAAACTTCGAACTGGTAAGTTCTCATTTAATCTTACTATTAATATGCAGGAATCGCAGGTTGGCACATTCTGTGGGCCAAAGGACATGTTTCCACGCTGTATCTCTAAACTAAACTAATCTAAAACCTTCAGCCCCATGCTGCCTTTGTCAACCTTTTGGTTTCAGAAAGAGATTTATTGATACATTCATAATGTTTACATTGATCTCTGTTCAAATGTTACAAATACACATGCAATTGAAACATCAAACTGGATCATCGTCATCCCTTTGCAGGATACACCAACCCAAGCATCACATATTGGTCCCAGAAACCAATGGACAGTGCATGCTCACTCACCAGGGACACTGGGCATGGATGTATCCTTGGAAGAAGTGCTGATGGTTGTCATGGGTGGAACTCTCAACATACGCCAGGACCTGTGAATGACCACCTTGGTCAGGTACCATCTCCTCTTCTGCACCCCCCATTTAAACCGGTTGCCCGGTTATCAGGAGCATGGGTTGAAGTGTAACTAGAACTTAAGGAACAACTCCTTCCATTACACAAACAGGGGCTGGAACTTCTCATACTCCAACGACATATGAAAGACAGATTGGGCGGCATGGTGGAGCAACAGTAGCGTTGCTGCCTTAAGGGCTGTCCCACTTGGGTGTCATTTGCACATCATTTACGGGACATCCTAAAAATTGGTTGGCGCGTCATGACACGCATGTGATGAGCGCATGAGGCGTGGTGAGGCGTGGTGGCGAATACAGCGCCCCAGGATTTTCGGATGCTCAAAATCCTTGCACGCCACCTGCGTGACGTATCCCTTGCGCACACTGACGCACTGACAGCTTACGTGTGGCGCGTGGTGATGCATGGTTACGCACGGTGACCCACGAGCATTGCCTATGCTAATTTATTATGCATCACCGTCCGTAACCATGCGCCGCACGTACGCCGTCGGCGCACCATTTGCGCGTCATTTGAGCGCCAGGGTATAAAATGCGCGTAGTTTTGAAAATGTTTCACTGGGAAAATCCTTGCCACGGAGATCGGACTAAGTACGAACGACATCGCAAATGGCTCCCAAAAGAAGCTGGGCCCTCAAGAGCACTTGCCGCGAAACTGTCATACTGCTAGACAATTTTCGCGCGACTGTCGCGCGTCAGTCACTACCGGCCTGTCGCATAAATGATGCACAAATGACGCCCAATGATGCTGGGACAGGCCCTTTACAGCACAAGATACCCAGGTTCGATCCTGCACTGGATGCTGTCCATATGGAATTTGTACCTTCTCCCCGTAACCTACATGGGTTTTCTCTGGGTGCTCTATCATCCTCCCACACTCCAAAGATGAACAGGTCTGTAGTTTAATTGGCTTGGTAAAATTGTAAATTTTCCCTAGTGTGTGTAGGATAGTGTTAGTGTGAGGGGATCGTTAGTCGGCACCAACTCGGTGGGCCGAAGGTCTTGTTTCCGTGCCTAACCTCTAAACTACTCAGCCTCAGAAATGGTAAGTGGCCTTGGAGTCTGTGAACCATCTTAAAACCCAATTGCACGGCACTGCAACACTTTCCCACTCGGGTTCCTGATGGAAAGAGTGAAGTCTCCCACGTAGAGAGATCTCTATTGAAGTCCCGGTCCCTGCTGGTTGGCAGAACAGACTGTCAAAATATGTCTGGCTGGATGATTAACAATGGTGCCAAATGTTGTGGGGAGAAGGCAGGACACTGGGGTGGATAGGGAAAAAATCATCCATGATCGAATGACAGAGCAGACTCGAAGGGCTGAAGGGCCGAATGGCCTAATTCTGCTCCTATGTCTTCTGGTCTTATGGCAGACAAAGGGAATTAAGAGTGTGCAGGAGCATGAGTACCACCATGAAGCCTGGCACAGCACACAAGGCATTTCCAAGTCAGCTCCTGGACCAGCTCCCGGAGACGGTTTCAGGTCCTGGGTCAAATTAGCAATTGCAGATAAGCAGAAGTCACCACATCAACCCTTGGCCGTATAGACATATTACTGGGAGCCAATTAAATTATATTCCCAAAGAGTGCTGTAACCTCAGCAACATTAAAAGAGACAACTGTGAGACATGGTTGCATTTGAGACAAAATAATCTTGGTAAAGTAAAAGAGTTTTAATTACTGTAAATATTGTCCAATTATTTTCCTTTTCTCAGTGACTGTATTGGCTGCGAAACAAAGTGAGTGGGCATTTTGCAGACATTCAGCACACAAAACACAGCTATTTCCATCTCCAAGAGGAAACATTGTATTGGCAACATTATTGCATGAGGTTGCTGCCGTGCCCAGAGATACTGCCAGCTGGTCACCCACTGTGGTGTTTCACTGTAACGTATAATCTAAAAGGGAATGACTAAATATTTTCTTCTGACGAACCATGATTGTTTGAATGTAAACATCCAATTTTATAATTATCACAGTCAGAAGCACTTGAACAGGCATTTACTAATTAAAACATAGCCGGGCATATTCTTCAAGTATACCTTGTGAAGAGATATCTCTGTTTAATACTGGTTTAATGGTACTTTATTGTCACGTAACCGGATACAGTGATATTCTTTGATTTGCATACAATTCCTAAAACCTTATGAGACATATGCACAATATACCTAAGTACAAGAATGCGACGATTGTAGCATAATTGTAGTGGATTACTCTGAGGCAGTATACAAAAAGTCCACCTTTCTGACACCATTTGTATCTTTCAAGTTTTAAAGTTTTTTTTAAAGTATAGAATCTTACCTTGACCTCAAAGGCCCATTGTCCTGGTGGCAGCAGTGGATCGGTGTTGCAGGGTTAGGCCTGGCCTGCAACAGGGATAATAGTAAGATTAAACAAGAACTTACCAGTTTGAAGTTTGATCGTTATTTTTATGAGGAGTTACGATGAGGGATTACGTGAAGAACCCGCCTCACGCTGGCAACGGCATACTTCAAAGCAGCGGCATGAAAAACACAGAACACCAAAAGCCGGAGTAACATAGTAAGGCTCATAAAAGACTTAGAACTACCATTTGATCATTTATTTTATGAGGGTGGGAGTGGAGGGCACGTAATCCCTCATCGTAACTCCTCATAAAATAACGATCAAACTTCGAACTGGTAAGTTCTTGTTTAATCTTACTATTTTACTTCGGAGTCACGTGAGTGACTACGTGAAGATTTTAAAGCTTTCTGTGTTTTTTATGTCGTAGAATTAATCCGTACGACATCCGGCTAAGTAAACACATACATGAGAAACCAGACTAATGTTAGATCATTTCACAATTAACTTTTTTAATGGTTTAAAGACCATATAATAACCCTCCTTATATCTGAGGGAAATGATTACAAGCGATAAAAGATAGAAGTGACTACACCACTGATTATAGCAATTAATAGGAAACAAAGCAGGTGATTATAGTGCTCCCAACACCGCGTGTCCAAAGCTTGTCATAGTGTGAACAGGTTTATTGTAGAACTTTGAAAAAGTTTCTTCTCTACTCCACCCTGCGACTTTTAAAATATGCTCGAGAGGTACGTCCCGCCCCTTCGCCGCGGACGTAGCTGCCGCCCTGGTGGAGTGAGATTTGAACACATCAGTGTCTATTCCCACTAAAAGCAAAACCTGTTTCAACCACTTTGAGATAGTTTAAACTGAAGCTCTTGTGTGTGGTTTTTTGTGCGTAACCATTAACGTTTTTTCATTTCCTCGAAGAGTCTCAGTAACTTTAATATATTTGGTTCAAATATCTAACCACACACGAAGTAGGATCAATATGATAAGCTTGAAAGGTTACCTTTGCTCCAGATCTCCGTGGTCTGCTTTGTTTGATCAGCTCGTAAACATAGAACACAATATTATCTGTAGTCACATGCATACAGTCTAAACGCAACATTTGTAAAGTTTGCACTCTTTGAGCTGAGACCAGTGACATTAACATTATTAATTTCAATGTTAATCTTTCCAATGTCAACCCTTCAATTGGAGTCCATTGTCTAAGTAGCATAAGTACAATGCTCACATCCCAAATCTCTGTGTATCTTGATTTGGGTGGATTAATGTTAAAGATTCCTTTCATGAATCTAGATATTAATGGATGTGACCCAATTGATTTCTGATCAGTCATAAGTCCTAAATAGGATGACAAGGCACTGCGTGCAGTGTTAATGGCACTGTAACTTAAATGTTGCTCAAAATGCAAATTGGCCAGGAATTCCAAAACATTTGCAATATTCACAATATCATAAGAAATATTTGACTGTGTGCAAAATTCTTCCCATTACTTAATATGTGTCATATATTGTTTTTGTGTGCTATCTCGCCATGATGCGACTATAATTTCCATCGTTTTGTCCGATAATCCCAGCTCCTGCAGTGGTCTGGTCAAAACCTGTAGATTAATAAATTCATATATGCATATAATGGATAAATTTCTTTAGTTACTGGACGAATCAAAATATCACTACAGTTAGGAATCGACATATATGGCTCTTTAATCATATTCAGCATTACTGGGAACCAAAGTTGAGTTGGCCAATTTGAAACTACCAACAATCCAGAGGCAGAATCTTGTTCTATCTTCTTCAGACATCTCTGAATCAAAGCAAATGGTGGAAAAGCATAAAAGAACATATTTCCCCCAGTTTAACGAAACAGCATCTACTGCTACTGCATCTGGATCGTGTTCCCAAGACACATATTTAGGTAATTGATGATTAAGCCTTGATGCATACAAGTCAATTTCTGGTAACCCAAATTGGTGTATAATATTTTTAAAATATTGCTGGCTTAAGCATCCATTCCGTATAATCTTTAAATATCCTTGATCTTTTATCTGCCTCCACATTGTCTTTACCTGGAATGTAGCTTGCTGAAATCCATATTTGGCGACCAATACACCATTACCATATCTCATTGACCAGACAATCACATGATACTGATCTAACTCCCCCCATGTGATAAACATATGCAACAGCCGTATTATTGTCTAACTGTATTAACACATGTACACCTTGTTTAACACAACAATATGCTTTTAGTCCATAAAAGCACCCAATAACTCCAAATAGTTAATACCATCAGCTTGAAGAAACGCTTCTTCTTGAGCTTTTTCATCTACCTCCACAATTGGAGGATGAATCTGTTGCCCCCCATCCGAGAGCACTAGCATCTGTTGTGGGACATTTTTTAACCCACCATTGTAATTCCAACACAGCTTCTTTTGTTAATTACATAGCCTGTCAAGTGGCCTGCCTTCTCTTTGAGAGCTCGTATCTTGTCCCTTCGAAGATTTTGATAATGTAATGGACCAAATTCTACTGCAGGAAACGCTGCTACCAGTTTACCAATGGTTTTCGCTATTTCTCGGATGGAAGGATAAGGTTTGAATGAGATAATTACAAGTTACCAAAATATCATCGACTTTATCTGTTGGTAAAGTTATTAACATAGTCACTGAGTTAATTACAAACCCCAAAAGTTAATTGTTTGTGCTGGCTGCAGCTGGGACTTAATTGGATGAATCAAGAACCCTAGCTTACCACAAAGCTTTAGTAACTGAAACTGAGTTCTCAGCTGACTCTTGATAATCACTAATGATCAGAATGTCATTGAGATAAGCCATAATAATGTGCATTTTGTGCTCTTAATTGGGCTAAACTGGTTTCAACAGTTTCGTAAAGAGTCTAAGAGCTGAACTCAATCCATTTGGTAAAGCTTTAAACTGCCATAATTGTCCCAACCAATTAAATTTTAAGTACCACCGAAAAACTGATGCATAGGTACAGAATAATAGGCGTCTTTTCATCAATCTTAGCCATATAACAACCTGCTGAATTAAATATTTTGCAGTATTCAATGTCTCCATTTTAAAATGTTTGTATTCTACAAACTTATTTAGATCTGTAAGGTCCAGAATACTTCTGCAACCGCCATCTTTATTCCTTCTAAAAATATTAAAACAAATTGATGCTCGTGTTCATAAAGTTTTTTCCATTACCCCTTTTCCAGATAATTGGGCAATTTGGACATTAATCTCTGCTTTTTCAATTGCAGAAACACGAAAACATAAGCAGGTTTATTCTGTACAGGAGGATTAACCCCTTCTTTAAAAGTAATAGTGGTTAATGAAACTGCTTGTAATATATACCGATCAAAAGTAATAGTAAGCCAGTCTTTATAAACTTTTTGTAATCTCCCTCTAACTGGAGATTAATCCGCAGTTTCTTTAAGCATAGAACAAATCTTTTAATTCCTCTCCATATGAGCGTGGTGGTCTCCTTTCCCCCCCAATTCGGGTAAGTATTTGGCTGTGGCAGTACAATAAGACTTCCTTGACATATTTCTGCCTCTATTTCCAAAAACAAATCCCCTTCTGGGCGAAAAATACCTTTTTGTCCAAAGACAAAGGTTTCATGCAGCTAAAAATATTTAACTTTTCATCCAATTTTAATAATTTAGGCAGATTACTCCAAACAGACAACCAGGAGCTTAAACACCACTTGCCCGACACAGGTATGCAAACCTTGGGTGAAAAATGGGCCAAATAGCCATTTACCTCATACAAAATTTCATAGAAAGAATTGCACAATAGCGTCTTTTTCGTTTTTCCTTTTTTTTTTTTAAATTTTTTTTATCCATCTCTGCAAAAGCCATAATAGCAGCAGAATAATTTGTGAGGATTTTTGAACCTCACTACTTGACGCTCTCATATTTTGGGGTCATGGATGCCCATATCAACGGATAAACCGTAGGCACTTCCAATGAGGCACAATTTCTTGTGCTGTGCAATTTTTATATTTCAATCATCACAGAAACATGAAGTTGGTGAGATACCATATATATATGTTGGCAGCTAGGTTTTTTTTTTTTTGTTTTTTTTTTTGTTTTTTATTTATTTTGTGGTGTGCTTTCAAATGCAAATCACCATCAACAGGGTCTGCCTTTTGCAGCCCTAAATCAATTGGGATTTCATCCCATGAGACTTCTTCCGGCCCAAATCCTGGGTCCGGAGTTCCAACTCGCAATTAGGCCCACAGCCATATTTCAGAATAATTAAACCCCTCAGGGCTTTTTTAGGAACCTTCTGGTTACTATGACCCTAAGTCTCATAATAATTTGGAGAACTTTCTCCATATGCTCCATAATTAGTTCCACATAGTTTAATTATCTGGAGGACTTGCAATATCAGAGTCATCAAAACCACGGGCCTCTCAGATTTTTTTTTTTTTTTTTTTTTCATTTTCGGGAGCATTTCTCTCCGTGGTTATCATTTTTTGGAAACTAATTCGCTAACGGGTATATCTGCGGCCACCGTATCGGAACCGGCTCCGCACTAGCTTTCCCGTATATTTATTTTTCACCCCAGGAAACATTTTACCCACGAATTTTCTTTTACTTCATAATCTGTGCTATCCAGCACTTAACTTGACTCTGACTTGATTTAACATAACTATTACTGCTGGACCTACCCAGCGTCCGCTAAAAAATCCCAACTTTGCTGCACTTACCTGCGGGGCCGTTCCGACCGCTGCGAGGAGCTGCTCCTTACTGCAGCTCCTCCTTCCGCCGTCAGCGTTGACGTCATGCCGTTGCCAGCGTGAGGCGGGTTCTTCACGTAGTCACTCACGTGACTCCGAAGTAAAATCAAGTGTATTTAAAAGCATGTTTCCCAAAAGTGGGCTCTCACATATCACTTGAACTGCTCTTTCATTAAAAATTCTGAAAATAAATCAGAATACACTTAAGAACCCGACTACGGGCTCATTCAGCTTAATTTTTCTTATTCTGTATTTGGGTAGATAGGAAAATAAAAAGGATTTTAACAGGACAAAAGTTATCTGAATCTAATTTACACCCATACTGAGATAATTGGCATTAAATACAAATGTTCAGCCATGGTTGGAAGTCAAGGTAAAAAGGCATACAGCAGCCTCACAATTACTTTGGCAGTCAAAACATCTCTCTTTAAATATTGAATAGATTCTGCAGTGAAAGGTATTCTATAAATATGGAACTGCTGTGGTGCAGAATGTAAACTATAAACAATACAGCCTTAAAAAATGCTAACCTCGGGGTCATGAGAATATGAAAAGATTTAGGGTAGTCTCTAAAATATACAAGATAGATGCTTGTTTTTATTAAAGAAATCTGTGCGGCTTTGAGAGCCTGTGTAAATTAATTTGTCCCAACAAAGGATATCATTCTATTCTGGAATCTGCCTATTTAAATGCAGGCAACATTTCAGACCTCTGGCAACATTCAGTTCTATAGATGCGCACGTGTTCAGTTGTTTAAGAGTTACGTGTGATTTAGATTTGAATTTCCTGACTGTGGACCATCAGATGCATTAAAACGTAAGGCCAATGACGATGATATGGATTGGCAGATTGTTCCATTAGTAATGTAGAGTCATAGAGTCTTGCAGCTTAGAAACAGGCCCTTCGACCCAACCTGCGCATACCGACCACCATGCCACAACTACAATTAGATAGACACAAATTGCTGTAGTAGCTCAGCAGCACAGGCAGCATCTCTGAAGAGAAAGAATGGGTGACGTTTCGGGTCGAGACCCTTACCCCATTCGAGTCCTCCTACTAGTTTCACTGTCCTCCAAAGTAATTTTACTGTTTGTATGCCTCGTTGTCATCTTCCCCTCATTCAGCAATGAACCATTGTACATTTCCTTGATTATCATCTGCTCTGAGCTGTTCTTTTCACACCTTTACATGTTCTTTGGTACCCGTTCATATCCCATTTCCCTCTCCCCTGACTTTCAAGCGGAGAAAGTTCTCGACCCAAAACATCACCCATTCCTTCTCTCCAGAGATGCTGCCTATCTCATTACGTTACTCCAGCATTTTGTGTCTATCTTCGGTGTAACCTGCATCTGCAGTTCCTTCCGACACATGAACCATCTACACTCGTCCCACCTGCCTGCGTTTGGCCCATATATCCCTCTAAATCTGTCCTATTCATGTACCTGTCTAAACGTTTCCTAAATGTTGCTATAGTACCTGCCTCAATTAATTCCTTTGGCAGCTCGTTCCCTACACCCACCAACTTTTGTGTGAAAAGACACCCCTCAGGCTCCTATTAAATCTTTTACCCCCTCACCTTAAACCTATGTCCTCTGGTCCTTGATTTGCCTACTCTGGACAAGAGACCCTGTGCGTCTACCTGATCTATTCTTCTCATGATTTTATACACCTTAGCACACAGCTCACACTGCCAGAAATAATTATTTACACTATCTAGCTCTCTCTCTTGAAAGTATTCAGAGAACTGGCCTCCACCCCCCTGTGTGGCAGAGAATTCCACAGTCTCACAACTCTCTGTGTGAAAAAGTGTTTATTTATCTCCGTTCTAAATGGCTTACCCGTTATTCCTAAACTGTGGCCCCTGGTTCTGGACCCCCCCAATATCGGAAACACGTTTCCTGCCTCTAGCATGTGCAAACCCTTAATAATCTTATGTTTCAATAAGATTCCCTCTCATCCTAAATTCCAGAGCATATAAGCCCAGCCTCTCCATTGTCTCAGCATTTGACAGTCCCGCCATCCTGGGATTTAACCTTGTGAACCTACGCTGCACTCCCTCAATAGCAAGAATGTCCTTCCTCAAATTTGGAGACCAAAACTGCACACAATACTCCAGCTGTGGTCCAGACGCACCTCTTTGCTCCTATACTCAACTCCTCTTGTTATGAAGGCCAACATGCCATTCGCTTTCTTCACTGCCTGCTGTACCTGCATGCTTACTTTAATTGACTGATGAACAAGGACCCCCAGATCCCGTTGTACTTCCCCTTTTCTCAACTTGACAGCGTTTAGATAATAATCTTCCTTCCTGTTTTCGCTACCAAAGTGGATAACCTCACATTTATCCACATTAAATTGCATCTGCCATGCTTCTGCCCACTCACCCAACCTGTCCAAGTCACCCTGCATTCTCATTGCATCCTCCTCACAGTTCACAATGCCACCCAGCTTTGTGTCATCTGCAAATTTGTTACTGTTACTCATAATCCCTTCATCTAAATCATTGATGTATATTGTAAATAGCTGCGGTCCTAGCACCAAGCCTTGCGGTAACCCACTAGACACTGCCTGCAATTCTGAAAGGGACCCGTTAATCCCTACTCTTTGTTTCCTGTCTGCCAACCAATTTTCTATCCATGTCAGTGTTCTACCCCAAATTCCATAATGTTGCCCACTAATCTCCTATGTGGGACCTTATCAAATGCTTTCTGAAAGTCCAGGTACACTACATCCACTGGCTCTCCCATGTCCATTTTCGAAAAATTCCAGAAGATTGGTCAAGCATGATTTCCCCTTCGTAAATCCATGCTGACTCAGACTGATCCAGTTACGTGCTATCCAAATGTGCCGCTATCCCATAGCATTATCCCTTTGGGGACTTGGTGGAGGGTTTGCAGAAACTTTTGATAAAAGTTTACACCTTTAAGAGACCAACCTAGGTATTCCTGCTGAAGCGACATCAGTTCTTGATGTGGAGACTCGAGGCATCTCTTTGCATCCACGCATGCTGCATGGCATGATGAGTTCCTCCAGCAGTTGTCAGTTCGAGCTGTCTGTCATCGATTCATTGAGTCATGGAACTACACAGCATGGAAACTGGTGGATTGGTGATGGGCCAGGGTATCCCAAGAGAACATCCTAGAATATTTCCTGGAAGGCTACCCGCCGAGCCGAGGCTGAGGACTGGGAACCCGGCCAGAGGCCATTATCGAGGCGCTGTGGACTCGATGTCCACCCAACAGGCCTCAAAGGCTCGGTGGATGGCCGAACCCGTCCAGAGCTTGATCTGCGCAGAGGCTCCATCGGAAGATCAGGCGTGAATGGAAGCGGCCGAAAACGCCCGTTGGCTTTTACAAAAAAGGGCACAAAGTGCTGGAGCAACTAAGATGGTTGGGCAGCATCTATGGAGAATATGGATGGGTAATGTTTTGGGTACGAAGGCCAAAACATGGCAGAGAGGCTTTTCCGGACAACCAAACTCACCTGGAGGCTCCTCCCCCTCCCCTCCCCCTACCCCTCCCCTCCCCCCCCACCCCCCCATCCCCTCCCCCACCCCCCCATCCCCATCACCCTCCCCACCACCACCCCTCCCCATCCCCTCCCCCCACCCCTCCTCCCCACCCCCTCCCCCCTACCCCCTCCCCCCCCTCCCCATCCCCTACCCCCTCCCTGTCCCCTCCACCCCCCCACTGAAAGCTTGTCAAACGTGGAATTGTTTCACTGCAGACATTAGGCATGAAGAGCAAGGGCTGGTAGAAGGTGAACCGGAGTAGGTGCCTTTAGGTAGGCTGCTGGAGGTTGCCCCTAGGACACAAGATGGCCGACGCAGAGAGAGATGACGGTTTGAGGGCCGAGCCGATCGTGGACGACGGAGGGGATTGGGAGCTGCTCCAGTAGAACGAACACATGGGAATACAAATTTTTAACGATAAAATGGCACCATGCATGGTGGAGCCGGATTTATTATATGTGTCTTTTTACAATAATGTGACAAAGGGGTCAAATTTCAAATTCCTTCAAAAAAGTTGACAAGCACTTTATTGGGTTCATGACTGACTTAGTGTCAACAAAAATTAAGAAAAGCTAGCATATTGATGGCAAGTTTCTGAAAATAGCATCAGAATACACAAATACATTTTGTGTAATGGGTGTCGCGTGGTGTCCACCAGTGACCTGGTTGGCACAGTAAGTGCACGTATTTCTTATTCCTTTCTATGTTTATGAATACCACATGGAACAATAATATTGCAAACACCGTTTCCACTTCATTCACCTGATCATGTAGTAGAATACTGCATCCATCTGAGTGGACACCACAACGCGCGTTACACATCATACACACAAACGTACGTTGCGGTGGACACTCAAAGGTTTGGTGTCCCAGAAAAAAAACATTACATTATTAGCGAGAACCAAATATTTTCACCAAAGTGATCTAAACAGTACATTACCTTATGGATTTGAGAAATAACGATGGCCGATGATTCGTCAGAAGGTTTGATTTGGGATTATTTTTTAGTAAGTGTCTCCGTAACGGTCATTGTGGAGCTTCCAGAAGTTGACACAATGGAATGAAGTTAGTGACTTGGTCCGTACGAAAGAGTAACAAGAGACAGTGAGTTGCCAAACTGAAGATTGGCTCCGTTTCTTATTTTTGATGACCAATTTATGTCCCAAATTTGTTTTAATTGATTAAAAAAAGTTGGAAAATATATCGTAAACGGTCGTTGCATTTTTGACACCACGATGTTTTTAATATATTAAATTGGAAAATAAAAAAAATAATTAACTAGCCCAAAAATCGCTATTACCATGGGATACCTCGTTGGGTTTTCGAAAAGCATTAGACATTTAGAGCCTCCGTGGTTTACGGAGCTACCCACCCCGATAACGGTCATTGTGACAATGGACACCAAGCACAACGACCATTACGGGATACCAGACATGTTACTGTAATTTCTCCTGGTAATGATGAAGATATTTCCCTTGATCATTATCAAAATATATATGTATGAGGGGCCATATTAAGTTTATTTATGAATTAAATATTCATGATTAACTGTGGCATAGTTTGTAATGTCCAAAATGGTGGTAAATCGACGAAAATTTGTCTTGTATGAATAAAGTTTTTGACTTTCGGTCTTGAAGTTCTAATTTATATTTGTTATTTGTAAGGTTTCACATGATGGGCAGATTTTGGTTAAGAACAGTGTATTGGTGTAAAAACCTGAATAATTATCTCGTTCCTCAAAATCTCTCCAGTATTGTAAAAGGACTCATATGCAAAATGAATTTTCCAGTGTAATGATTTATTGAATATGTGACAATAAATATCCATCGAATCCATTGAATTTTCCTCATACCACCTGGTAACCTCTCTCTGTGATAGAGGTTGGAATTGAGTATCTGTTTTGAAAGTTGGTTTTCAGGCATGAAAACAAGATCATCTCACCATGGAGCCAACCAAATGTGAGTAGATCCTCAAAACCTGGGATGTTGGTCGGGGAGAGTGGCTGACGGTGGTTAACTTATTCTGCCTGTGGATTTGGAAGATTTTTCTAAGACAAAAATAGTGGTATATTTTTAAAGCCATGAGTTGTCCGAGTCTTCGAAATTTGCAGGAGGGATGGGATTATTATGGGTAGATACAAAATATTGGAGGAACTCAGCGGGTAAGGCAGCATCCATGGAGAGAAGGGATGGGCGACATTTCAGGTTAAGACCCTTCTTCAGACTGATCGATTACGGATTATTACTATCTGGTAAACCAAGAGTTTTATTCACATTGTGATTGTTGAAAGCAAATCCCTCCACCCCGAGGGCATAAGTTCAGGGCTTCCTCAGGGAAGTGTACTAGGCCCAGCCATCTAACGCTGTTGATACAATCTAAAATGGGGATGTTAACAAATGATTGTGCTATATTCAATTCCATTCACAACTCCTCAGAAAATGAAGCACTCCATAACCAAAATCAGGAAGACCTCGAAAACATTCAGGCATAAAAGGTCACTTGGTGTGCTGGAGTAACTCAGCCAGTCTGGCAGCATCTCTGGAGAACAGGGAAAAGTGACATTTCGGGTTCAGAGCAAAGAAGTGTTCTGACCCGAAAAGTCACCCATCCATTTCTCCCTAGATGCTGCCTAACCAACTTAGTTACTCCAACACTTAAATACTGAATACTTTACTTTATTGTCACATGTGACAAGTCATCGTGAAATTCCTTTCCCACTTACCCAAGGTATGCAATTGTAGCCACATAAAGGATGCCGACAAATTTACAAATCATTCCGCCCGAGCCCCCAGGTCCTCCTTTGTTCTTCTGAGAATCCACTGAAAGGCTCCACTGCCACTGTGAAGCTCCACCGACCCAGGCAGGCTTCACAGCCTGGCTTCTCCGCAACCTCCTGGGCGGTGTCTGCCACCGCAGCCTCATGGTCACTTTGCGCCCTATTTTGTAATCCAGCATCTGCAGTTCTTTGTTTCAAGAGTTAGGCATGGGCTGATAATTGGCAAGTAGCATTTGCACCATACAAGACAAAATAATGACCTTCTTGACAGCAACGTATTTAACTATTGACATGACATTACCATCAATGAGACACCAAACGTCAATATTCTGGTTATCACCATTGACTCAATTGGACCAGCATATAGATATCAAGGCTGCAAGAGCAGGTGCAAACCTAGGAATTGTGTGGTGACTGGTTCAGTTGACATCCTAAATCCCTTCTATTATCTACAGAGCCCAATCAGAAAAAAATATGAAATGCTCTCTGCTTTCCTGATTTAAGTACGGCTCCAATAACACCAAATATCCTCATCTTCCAAGATAAAGAAGATCACTTAATGTGCACCTTATCTCTTTAACCGTCCACTCCCTCCATTAAATGGCAAATTCAGCTCGGTCAAAATGTGACCCTCAGAACACTGATGGTATGGAACTTGGTCATTGAACTTTGCAAATAGATGATTAGGCTTCCAACCAAAATGTCCCCTATTCCTGTTCTCCAGAGATGCTGCCTAACCCGTTGTTACTCCAGCATTATATGTCTGTCTTAAACTCTCTCTTGTTGGATATCATCATTGGCGGACTCCAGTGATATGAATATTACTTGCCACTTAATGACTCATACCTAATTAATTTCAAGGTAGATAATTTTAATATATCATTTGAAACAACAATAATTATTCTGAATACTGTTTGATGTTTATGGATCTAACCCATTAAAGGGCAGGGTTGTTATTCTGCAGCAAAAAAACAAAGTGCTGGAACAACTCAGGGAGCATTCCTGGAGAGAATGAATAGGTGACTTTTCATGTCAGGACCCTTCTTCAGACTCCATTTTTCTATTTGTTGTATAGTTTCAGCTTTGTGAATAAAAGCACAATTCAGAAGTTGTGCAGTTCACTTTTTTTCTTTATGATCACTGATCAAGCATTTACAGACACCTTGAAACAAGACATTAAACAAAATATTTTATCACCTTCTTACACCATCTGTGCTGTGCTTCAACACCTTCTATCAACTCTATTTTCTTTTCACAGAACATTTCCACGCTTCCCTGCCTAAACAATAGCTTCATATGTTCTATTCTAAGACAAAGTAAAGAAGGTTTTGTTTCGAGATTCTTGGCTGACATGAGCATTACTTAATTTTTAATATGTGCTATCTCCTGAATGCAATGCAGAACAAAAATAATGAAAGATGATAGCACAGTGTAATTAAAATAGTAAAAGAAATGTGTATGACAGTGCTAAGGAAACCAGTAAATTAAGGTTTGCAATTAATATGTAACCTAAATTGATTTTAATGCAAAAAAAAGCCAGTGCAAAAGTTGTGGTAATTGAAGTCAGTGCAATTTAGTTGAAGTGACCCCAGCAATGGCCCTTCCATACAGTTTACTGATGAACATTTTAAAAAGAACTTCTCTTCCTGAAATTAAATCCAGAAACATATGACATTCCAGTCGATTGTTGCCTAGAAGCAGATTTTTGCATGGATTGTCACTGTCAGAGAAGTGCCTCTGATTCGCACTGCGCTCTGAATGGATCCTATTTATCATGAGGTGATTTACACTTGAACTGGGTTGGAAATGGCAAGGACTGTAATTAGAATGAGGAAAATTTATTTCTCAGCAGCGTGTTCCTCCCAGCAAGCAAGTGCTAGGCTGAGCAAAGGGCAGATGTAAGTACTCATCTCTTCCAAGCAGCCATTTACAGCACCTGGCTATCATGAAATAAAATAGTTATTATGAAAAAAGTTAAATTTAGGCAGTTGCAATGCAAACTCATAAACAGACTAATGATAATTTTGGTACCGTATTTGGAAGATACATAATTTATTTTTAATCCTATTTTTTATTTTCCCTGTTACTATTATTGACTATTGAGTTGCATCCCTTTCAATCACATTCGTAGTTGATTCATAATAGTTTCAAATATGCAGTTATTATATCAGATTTAACAAATAACTGCATTTTCTTGAAAAGGCATTACTCCATTGTGATTATTAACTTCAATATCACAAATAGCGGATTACTTCTTTATGGACGTTAACAAAAAAAGTATTCTGATATGATCCTGCTTGCGTCCTTTCTTTCCTCTTTTACCTTTGATCAAACTTTATGTCCACACTCTATATTGGACAGACTTTGCAGTCCAAACTCAAAAGGTCAACATTGAATTGTCTAATGTAATTCACATCACAGTAGCTAATCAGGTTATCATCAAAGCTTAAACTCTGATACAGTAAATAGCCAAGGAGTGAAAAATAAGGCAAGTACCAAATGTATTCCTCATTGTAATTGCTTAGAAGATCACCCTAGGGTAATAATACCAGTGCTATTATAACTGTTGATGCCCCAGGTTAGGAAGAGGGAAACACCAATCAACTGTTTGGATCACACCAGTGATTCCAAGTGAAAGATGTACTTGTTAACAGCTGGTTAAGTTGGAATGGGCTCTGTTACATTTTCTGCTGAAAGTTTAGCAATGTCCAATTCATTGAAAGATTTTATGTCATAAATTACTGTAATGAGACATCTAATAGTAGCTGTCATTTGATTAATCTTACCTTTGCATACATTTTTATAGGCAAGTTGGTGGACATGTTCAGCTGATTTCACCATAGTGAGCAGAACCAGGCATCTGGGACTCCAGTAACAGGAGGCAACTAACCCACTGGGTCAATAAATCGTAAAACTAAAAGTGTAGATGCTAAGAATATATATTTTTAATTATTAGAATGAGTGATTTTAATGTCAAATCACATGACGGGTGCAAAATAAAAGGTAAAATGAAAAATATATATGTTTGTAAATGTAAAAAAGAAAGGAAATAAAAGGAAAATATAAATTTGAAATCGGAAATTGTCTATATTTCCGACGATCAAATCTTAAAGAATTGAAACTCCATTCTTCTCATAATTAATTTTCAATACCAGAGAGGTTGATTAGCAGTAATTAACACATGGCATCATTTAAAGGGCACTGACAGCTGAATGACAACTTTTAACTTTCTGCGGCATGTTCAGTTTGCATGTTTTGTGCAAATGGATCAACTTCTCACCATTCAATTTATTTCCATTGTGAAACATATAGCGAGATGTTGTTGATTAGCTAACAGAACAGCAGAACTTGGAGAACAATATTGGACATCTGTGCTTAACCTTGCACCTACCCCTCAGCTAAAGTTACTGTGTGATATATGCACAAATAACAGCAAGCATCAATATCATGGAACCAAATGCCAGCCCAACAAATGTGTCTGCAAATGTGTTGAGCTTTTCCATGTCCAAATTATTCACCTCATGATGCTTCTTCAATTAGACGCAAGGCAAACAAATCATAAATTGGTGAGGGAGAAGAAAATGCTTCAGATGCAACTGAGGAAGTTTCACACCAAGAGCTCAGTGCTTTGGGGATTAACAGCTCACAAGAGGAATGGGTAAACAACTCACTGAATAGGAGGGAGTAATGGCCTGGATGTTGTAGTCGTGGTAACAGCTGACAATAAACCAACAACGGTTTCAAGATATTTATATTTGTGTGATTTAATCATGGAATCCCAAGGTTTTATTTTATGGTTGAGTGCACCTTCACAAGCTGTGTGATTTCACAACTTCTTCAGGATAACCATTGAAATAAATGAATTGACAAAATGTTCGTATACTCAAGCTATAGTTACTGTAAAAAATACCTTGAAAATGTTTAAGCTTATTGCAGGAGGCATGTGAGGTTTTAATGGTACATGAAGTCCTAATTGATGCACAGCAAAATTATGAAATAGCTAAGAATGTTGCTGAGAAAGATTTAGGAGGCATGATGGCTAGTTCAGTCTACATGCTCAGTTTGTGCAAGAGAGCAACAACATTAGCAGCCAAAATTAATATTGATAGATATTTAATGCCCAGCATGGATACCAAATATCACAGTACTGGGGTAACTCATCAGGTCAGGCAGCATCTCTGGAAAACGGATAGGTGATGTTTCGGTTCAGGATTGTTCTTCTCGCTGAATGATTCCTGGATAAAAGTGTATTAGGTATAAGGAGAGGTTATACAGACTTAGGTTGTTTTCTTTGGAATGCCAGAGGTGAGGAAAGGACTGGTGGAAGTATATAAAATTATGAGAGGTAGAGATAGGGTAAACAGAGAGAACCTTTTTTCGCAGGGTGAAAATATGAAAGAGTAGAGGGCATAGATATAAGGTTGAGGGGCAAAGTTTAATGGAGATGTGCAGTGCAAGTTTTGCCTGGAACACGCCGCCATGGGGAGTGAAATGATAGTGGTGTTTAAGAGACATAATGATAAGTACATGGATATGCATGGAATGGTGGGGAAGGATCACTTGCAGGCAGCAAGAATGGAGGGAAATAATCAGTCAAAAGGACAATTGGTTATCGGGTCTGCTGAGAGGATCAAGGACGGTGTTTGCGTAAACAGCAAAGTAGGAGAAATGCTGGTAATTATCATTAGATGTAACTATCTGAAAGAAGATGTAAGTGTCAGACTCTCCGATAGCAGCCAAATTGTAGTCTGGTCTCCTTCAACAATGGGAAAGCTCTCCAAACATTTTGTTTTAGCCTTGCTTCAGTTTGCAAGGTCATTATAGAACTGTACACAAGCACAATTCCACATAAGTAATGATAAACTGAGCAGTGAATATTGTTTGGATGTGGCTGCACATACCCCAGTACCTCCAAATGTATGTGTATCACAGAGTCATAGAGGCATTCAGGCCCTATGATGTTTGATATGACAATCATCAAATATCTATCAATATTAATTTTATGTTTTACTCTCAGGCCATTGCTTTCCATTCATGACATCCCAAGTGCTCATTGTGGTCTAATTGGTTAAATGTTGTAAGCATGCATGTCTCCATCATTCCCATATATTCCAGATTTGAACCACATCTTAGGTGAAAATATTATTCTCCAAATCCCCTCTAAGACTTGTACTCCTTAACTGTGGCCACTTGTTATAGACATCCTTCAAAGTGGAAAGAGTTTCCTAATGTCCAACCAATCTATGTCCCTCATGATGTTGGGCACCTCAATCATGACCCTCCTCATCCTGTTGTGCAACAAGCAATGCAAACCAAGTCTATCCAATTATAACTGAAATACTTCACCCAAGGAAACATAGTGATTAAGCTTCTCTGCACCTTCTCTAAAGTGCTGACTAGAACTGCACCAACTACTACAGTCTAACCCATTATGTCATATATAGTTAAACCATCACCTTCCTTGCCTTAAATTCTGTATCCCGCTAAAGAAAACCTGAATGCCATTTGCTTTCTTACCTTATGAATCTGTGCTGCTGCATTCTGGAATTTTGGGTCATCTGCACCAGAATTTCACTATTTCTCAGTATTTTATAAGACACTTGGACAAATACATGGATCAAAAAGGTTTGACGGGAAATGGACCAAATGCGGGCAAATGGGACTAGCTTAGATAGGGCATCATGGTCAGCATGGACAGGTTATGCTAAAGGACCTGTTTCTCTGCTCTAAGACTCTCTATGGCTCTACTCTCTTGGGTCACTCTATTCAGTTTTTGGACCCTCAAAATGCATCACCTCACAAATGGTATCAGACTTCTCAGCTTGTTGCTATCACATTTCATTTGAAATGGACTATCAATTTTTACAATAATTTACTAATGCTACAGTTTGCTTTTTTTAAATTTTATTTTAATTATTATTAATCTCAATTAATTTAAACACTTTTAACATGCAGTTTTAAACAAATTTTTGTTTTTGAATATTTTATTATTTTTGAATTGGTTTAGTTTTGAAATTCATCATGGAAACAGGCCCTTCAGCCCACTAAGTCCAGACTGACCAAGTCCAGACTGATCGCCTGTTAACACTAGTTCTGTGTTATCTCATCTTCTCATCCACTCCTCATGCACTAGTGGCCAATTAACCGGCAAACCTGGAGGTGTTTGGGATGTGGGAGAAAACCAGAGCATTTGGAGGAAACCTACGCAATCACAGGGAGAACTTGCAAACTCCACACAAACTGTACTGGAGGTCAGGATTGAACTTGGGCCTCTGGTATTGTGAGGCAGCAGATCTACCAGCTACATAGTTTAAATTAGTGTTTAAATTAATTGCGATAAATGGGCCTTAGAAACATCCTAAACTTTGCTCCTGACAATAATAGGCTGTGGATCCTCTTTGATGATTTCAGAGTCTTCGTTTCCAGTCTTTGCATTCCCCTGGGTCGGCTGAAGGAATGACCAAAGACACCCAAAACTTGACTCACTGATCATTTCCTGAGTCTGACCTTGAATCTTGACTGCCCCCATTTCGATTGCCCACTAGACTCCCAACACCCTGATCTGCCTCATCCCCAATTACCCCCTCACGCTCAACACTCTGATTTACCCACTAACCATCCTGCCAGATGTTCTTCAAGCCTATGATTCAAACTCTGGCTGAAGTCCCAACCTAACCTATGACTGCCAGCTTCTCTTCTCTACCGTGACCAGGATCTGTTGAACCTGCTTACCTCGCAAAGACCCTTATACCCCTGTCCCACTTAGGAAACCTGAACGGAAACCTCTGGAGACTTTGCGCCCCACCCAAGGTTTCCGTGCAGTTCGCGGAGGTTTTTGTCAGTCTCCCTAATGTTCACTGTCAGAGAAGTGCCTCTGATTCGCACTGCCTCTGAATGGATCCTATTTATCATGAGGTGATTTACACTTGAAGTGGGTTGAAAATGGCAAGGACTGTAATTAGAATGAGGAAAATTTATCTCTCAGCAGCGTGTTCCTCCCAGCAAGCAAGTGCTAGGCTGAGCAAAGGGCAGATGTAAGTACTCATCTCTTCTATTGAAGAAGCGGAAACCACTTTCGAACATTAGGGAGACTGACAAAAACCTCCTGGAACCTCCGGGAACCACACGGAAACCTTGGGTGGGGCACAAAGTCTCCAGAGGTTTCCGTTCAGGTTTCCTAAGTGGGACAGGGGCATTAGGCACATGATTTCCTATAGCATGACTGGAGAAATCATTTAATTTTATTGCAAGGTACATAATATTGCAGACACAAAATGCTGGAATAACTCAGCGTGACAGACAGCATCTGGAATTTTAGAAGGAATTTTAGTGTCCATCTTTGACGTAAACCAGCATCTGCAGTTCCTTCCTACACACACTATTCTATGTTGGTAAGATTTTCTGATTATATAGATTGTTTTGTCAGTTATTTAAGTTTCAATGTTGTTTAGATGATTTGTGCTTCTGCTGTGGCCTGTAAACGGATGTTAATAAGATACTGAGTAGCAAACAGTCTGCATTTCTTATAGTCTCTGTGAACCTTTTAAAGATGATTGTACCTTTAGAATTGATGGGAGTTAGTACAATAACAAATGGGACCTCTTCAAAACTCTGAAAAAGAGCAAGCCAGACTGTTCTAGTTGCATCTGAGTATTTCAGTGAGGAGATGAGCAGAAGGTGGAGCATCCACTGTCTATGGTTGGCAAAAGGCAGCAACTGAAAATGTTTCTAAAGGTGAATTTGAATGTCTAGAGTCAGGTAGCAAGGGCAAGAATGTAGTGCCACAAAGTCTGTCACTAACTTAAACTAAAATGTTCAATAGTCTCTCACATGCGGTCAATTATCTATTCCTTCAAATGCCGTTTCCTACCAATGGTACCACAAACCACCAGAAAATGCTTAATATATCAGCTCGCTATCAAACACTTAGCAGAACCTCCTACACGTTAGGATTCATATATTTTTAATTCATTTGCAATCCAGCATGCCCACTCTTTTACATCAAAACCACATATTTATTTATTTACAGGTTCATGGATCCTCAGCTTTTCCTCCTGAAGTCAACAATCAGCTCCTGCTCATATTGAGAGCAAAATTGTTGTTCTAGCAGCATTCAGTCAGATTATCAATCTCTCCTGTACTCTGACTTGTAGTTGACAGTTATTCGTCCAACTGGAACTGTGTCCGGCTGCACAGTCATGGGTACAGCGAGAGTAGAGGAGGGGATTAACCACGGAGCGATGAGGTGCTCCTTAGTGACGGGTGAGGTTTTAAACATCAACCCACACAAAAGGGGGTGAGGGAATATAAAGCAGCAAACAATATCATGTATTCTCTTGCATACCTTTTTGTGAACTATGAATTGTTTAATTTCAATAAATGATACAAATGTATAATTTTCCTTCATCCATTTCAAAATTCTGTTTACAACATTGGGTTTTCATTGGGGTATAAACCTAAACAATTGAAAGAAGGCTGATTTATTCCGAGTCACAAATGTAAGATTGTGAAGGCAAATGTCCCTTGTCTAGGGTGATGCCTGTTAGCTCTTCAGCAGCATATCTTACAGCTTTCATACAAGACTTGGGTTTAGGTTAGATAGATCATAATCTTTTAGTGAGTGTGAACATTGTGCTTGAACAGTCAGCAGACAGTTTTCTTCAGCAATTCTGTTTCCAACCTGTCCAATTCTACTGACGCCTTCATCACATGTACGGGAATTTGCCAGTTGATAGTGTCATTTTTTTCTTGCTCTTAATCTTCCAACTCCTGTTTTAGAACACACTGCAGATTAATTTCTCAGATAAATCATGACTGTCCCAAAGGCAAAATCGGATACTAATTATTAGATATTAGATTCAGTACAGCAGCTTTGTAAATTACAATGTTATCTATAATTTAGAGGACTGTAGCATTCACAGCGCATTCAAACTGGACCAACATACAGTAAAAAATATAATGAATAGGACTTCACCCTTAATTAGATTTGGTAAAATTAATCACAATTCCCATTGTTGCTACATTTTGTTCATCCTTACAAAGCTTTATTTTCATTATTTTGTAAGCTGTACAATGATTAGAAACATAAAAGATTTAAATAACAGATGTGATTGTCTTGCTTTCAGTAATGTGGAAAATACAACTTGCAAAAAAACCCTGAAAATTTATGCATTATTTTCTTGCATTAACTGAATCAAGGAAAAGTGTCACTTTTCACTGAATACCAGCCTGTAATTTGCATCTACTCTAACACTGCCTGGAGCTTTTCCCTGCAAACAGCAGGGGAAATCCATATGTTATGTTTATCTGTCTTTGGGTTAGATCAAAATGATTCCTGCAGATTTTTGTAGTCGGAGGAACATACTGATGGGAGGTTTTAGGTTCCCTTATGCACTAAGGGAATTGTTCTACATCATAGCATGTTAGTAAAACAGACTGTGTGTGTGTAGACTAGGAGTGGGGTTTGCCTCATGCATGGTTTTCATGGCCGTTCTCTTCCTAAAGATGACAAAAACACATAAACAATGCCTGGAATAGTATATTTACAATTACGTGGATTCAAAGGACAAATAGCTGTTGATTGTTCCTGTTTTAATAAGAAGTAATTTGAATTTCCTATAAAATTGGTAACACTTAATCATGATGATAAAAAAGACACCTCAAGAGAATGAATATTCTTATCGGTACTTGTTATTTTCCTTGATTTTCTCCTTGTTATGAATCAGTACAATGCGGGGGTGTTATCAACATTCCTGTGCTTTGCGCAAACATGGTTTCCATGTTGTTCCTGATAGGAAGATTCATCAGTTTCTTAAAAAATTAAGGAAGGGCAGCCTAATTTTACTGTGCAATTTTCCCTCAAGAAAAACTCAAAGAGAACTGTTCTTGAGATTAGGAAATTCAGGTCAAGTATAGCAGCATCACACTTGGCTCCACTGAGATAAACTAAGTTAAGTTTTCCTGTTAGCGTGTCTCAATATGATTGATGCAATTAAAATGCAATTAATTTTTAGACTTTTCGGAAAATGTCCAATATATAATGGATCACGATTAATGGGCAGTATTCACATTGAAAGGATTTATTTTGCCGACAACTGTGTTCCAACATTGTTGTTATTCACTAGTAAAATATTGTAGGGTTGTTGTTCACAAGAATATATGTCTACAGAAAAACAGTACATATTATCAAAAAGAACATTTTAGATGTACGGATGCCTCAAAATCATAATCTCCAATAGAATGTTTTTCACAATCAGGCACCGTTAATTTGGTTTTCTATGTTAAAGTTCTAAATTAAAGACAAATACAATGCCTGTCACATTCCTTTTTAGAAAGCATTCACCAAAAATTCATGCTTCTTCATTTGTTAGGTTATAGTCACTAGACTTCGGTAGACCACATGTGATTATAATGTCTGGAGTTCAACTAAATTAATTGCAGGTTGAAAGTCATAGGTTCCAAAGACATAGGAGCAGAATTAGGTCATTTGGCACATCAAGTCTACTCATGGCTGATCTATCTTTCTCTCCCATCCATACGTTCTCCCCGTAACCTTTGACCTAATACAGTGTGGAAACAGGCCCTTCGGCCCAACTCGCCCTCACCGGCCAAAAGATGTCCCAGCTACCCTAGTCCCACTTGCCTGCGCTTGGTCCATCACCCCACAAACCTGTCTTATCCATGTACCTGTTCAACTGTTTCTTAAACTATGCGATAGTCCCAGCTTCAACGATCTCCTCTGGCAGCTTGTTCCATATACCCACCACCATCTGTGTGAAAAAGTTATCACTCTGATTCCTATTAAATCTTTTCCCCTTCACCTTGAACCTATGTCCTCTGGCCCTCGATTCCCCTACTTCCCCAGTCTTCTTAAGATGCCCCCCAAAGTGGCATACAACTTACTTTAGTCCCATTTAGTGGGTTCTTGTGGTAGCAGAACAATCCCACACATAATCCACAGACTCCACCACAGGTAACATTGGCAGAGTGGATGTGTGGTTGATTTGCGATGTTATCTGCTACTTCTGCTGCAATTAGATTTTGTCAATTAGATTTTGTATGCTCCCATTATAGAAACAGGGTGCTCAGTGCATGTCTGGGTGCTCCTTTGGAAGATAGAGAAGTCATGCATCAGGGATGCCCAAAAGTTGGCAAGGTCCATTTTCCATATTCAGAGGAAAACGTGAAACATTATTGTTTGCTCTTGTCGTCACTTGTACAAGATTGGAATATTTTTCATTCTTCAATCTTTTGTGGTAATTCTGATTTTGGGCGTTGACAGTTTCCGACCATCTTTTTTTCTCTGACACACAATATCTGTATACTTATAAAACTCTGATCTTGGACGAGTATTTATTTGTGTGATATTCGTCTGTGTTTCACATCTCTTCAAAAACACCACGCGCTAACGGTGACATTTTTACATATTCTGTTAGAGATTCATGCCATGATGTCAAAATTCACCTTATCTGATCATTTCATGCATTATTTCTCAAGTTATTTATGAAAATGTTCAAAATTTTCACATAACAGAAAATAAACGAGATGATCCCGCTGATGACATGGATCTGACTGCCTGCCGCTGCTCACGCTGCGAGTGATGTCAACACTGTTCTGTCCTCTGTACTTCTTGGCTTCTTAACTTTCACTTTTTTTAAATTTGTCACTTTTTAAACTGCTGCTCAGGTCATGCTGCGCGCTCCAGGCTCCGCTGGGCTCCTTTAAGTTCTAGAACATGGCGCGGAGGTCGTTACTCCTATAGGAGTTGCCGTCAATCGCAGGGACTCGGGGAATCATGACGCCTTTTCGTCACTGGTGATCCTGATCCCACCTGCCGATCTCTGGCCGTCACGGGGGACGACCTCCTCTCCGTCTCCTCCACCCGATCGTCTGTCACGTGGGTGGGTAGGCTAGTCTGAAGAAGGTTTCTCGACCCAAAAACGTTACCCATTCCTTCTCTCCAGAGATGTTGCCTGTCCTGTTGAGTTACTCCAGCATTTTGTGCCTATCTTCGGTTTTAAGCAGCATCTGCAGTTCCTTCCTGCACGTATAATTACTAAAGTTACTTAATGCATTTGTCACTACATTTCTGATCCTTTAAGATATAATTTCTAAGTTATTAGTCCAGTCGTCTACACTATTTCAGTTACTTTTCAAGATGTTAATGGTTTTCCTTTGTACAGCTTATCTCAGGACCATAATTGTGGGACCATGACGAAGCGAATGGTGTGGATTCCACACAACTCCAGTGATCCGTGTTTTGTCTTAGCATTCGATGGTGTCTGTTTGAAGATTGCATGTTCTCCATGTCAATTTTCCATCAGATCCTCAAGAGGAGGACAAAGGGCTTAATTAGGATAGGGAAAATGGAGTATGAAAGAAAACTGGCAGGAAACATAAAAACTGACTGCAAAAGTTTTTATCGATATGTAAAGCGCAAAAGATTAGTTAAAACAAATGTAGGTCCCTTGCAGTCAGAAACGGGTGAATTGATCATGGGGAACAAGGACATGGCAGACCAATTGAATAACTACTTTGGTTCTGTCTTCACTAAGGAAGACATAAATAATTTGTCAGAAATAGCAGAGGATCGCGGGTCAAATGAGATGGAGGAACTGAGTGAAATCCAGGTTAGCCGGAAAGTGGTGTTAGGTAAATTGAATGGATTAAGGAAGGTTACTTAAGGAAGTAGCCCCAGAAATAGCAGATGCCTTAGTGATAATTTTTCAAAACTCTTTAGATTCTGGAGTAGTTCCTGAGGATTGAAGGGTAGCTAATGTAACCCCACTTTTTAAAAAGGGAGGGAGAGGGAAACCGGGGAATTACAGACCAGTTAGTCTAACATCGATAGTGGGGAAACAGCTAGAGTCAGTTATTAAAGATGGGATAGCAGCGCATTTGGAAAGTGGTGAAATCATTGGACAAAGTCAGCATGGATTTACGAAGGGTAAATCATGTCTGACGAATCTTATTTAATTTTTTGAGGATGTAACTAGTAGAGTGGATAAGGGAGAAGCAGTGGATGTGTTATATCTGGACTTTCAGAAGGCTTTCGACAAGGTCCCACACAAGAAATTGGTATACAAACTTAAAGCACACGGTATTGGTGGTTCAGTATTGATGTGGATAGAGAACTGGCTGGCAGACAGGAAGCAAAGAGCAGGAATGAACAGGTTCTTTTCAGGATGGCAGGCAATGACTAGTGGGGTGCCGCAAGGCTCAGTGCTGGGACCCCAGCTATTTAAAAAATACATTAATGATTTGAACGAGGGAATTAAATGCAACATCTCGAAGTTTGCGGATGACACGAAGCTGGGGGGCAGTGTTAGCTGTGAGGAGGATGTTAGGAGGCTGCAGGATGACTTGGATAGACTGGGTGAGTGGGCAAGTGCATGGCAGATGCAGTATAATGTGGATAAATGTGAGGTTATCCACTTTGGTGGCAAAAACAGGAAGGTAGACTATTATTTGAATGGTGACCGATTAGGAAAAGAGGAGATGCAGCGAGACCTGGGTGTCATGGTACACCAGTCATTGAAAGTAGGCATGCAGGTGCAGCAGGCTGTGAAGAAAGCGAATGGTATGTTGGCATTCATAGCAAAAGGATTTGAGTGTTAGAGCAGGGAGGTTCTATTGCAGTTGTACAGGGTCTTGGTGAGGCCACACCTGGAGTATTGCATACAGTTTTCGTCTCCTAATCTGAGGAAAGACATTCTTGCCATAGAGGGAGTACAGAGAAGGTTCACCAGACTGATTCCTGGGATGGCACGACTACCATATGAAGAAAGACTGGATAGACTCGGCTTGTACTCGCTGGAATTTAGAAGATTGAGGGGTGATCTCATAGAGACTTACAAAATTCTTAAGGGGTTGGACAGGCTAGATGCAGGAAGATTGTTCCCGATGTTGGGGAAGTCCAGGACAAGGGGTCACAGTTTAAGAATAAGGGGGCAGTCGTTTAGGACCGAGATGAGAAAATCGTTTTTCACACAGAGAGTGGTGAATCTGTGGAATTCTCTGCCACAGAAGGTAGTTGAGGCCAGTTCGTTGGCCATATTTAAGAGGGAGTTGGATGTGGCCCTTGTGGCTGAAGGGATCAGGGGGTATGGAGAGAAGACAGGTACAGGATACTGAGTTGGATGATCAGCCATGATCATATTCAATGGCGGTGCAGGCTCGAAGGGCCGAATGGCCTGCTCCTGCACCTAATTTCTATGTTTCTATGTTTCTAAATGCAAGTCAGAAGGTTAGCTGTCCACTAAATTCCTTTTACTGTGTAAGTAAATGGTGGAATCTTCGGGGTGGTTGAGGACAATCTGAGGAAAATAAAATAGGATTGGCATAATTAGGGGCTTGATGGTCAGCATAGATATATGGTGGATAAAGTGATATGTTTCTGCGCTGTGCGGCTCGACAACTCGAAAGCAGCTTAATCTTAAAAATGAAGTAAAATACCTTTCCTGACTGCCATATTTTCACTATGCCTCTCAAATAAGATTCTTTTTTTACAAAATTCCTTTTCATTTTTCTTGCAGAAAAAATGTTTTTTTTTATTTCTCATTTTCATTGCCAAGGTATTTCTTATTTTTCCTTTGCTTTAAGGATGTAGCTAAAATGATAGATTTAAATTATTGGTATATTGCTGTTGGAATTTGCAAAAAAATTGCAATCAATTTGAACAGGTTTACTTCGGATCTGTTTTCACTAAGGAAGCCACAAACAATCTCCCAGAAGTGCTGGAGGACAGAATTACAGACCAGTTAGCCTGACATTGGTGGTGAGAAAGATGCTGGAGTCAATTATAAAAGAGATATTATTTGAGCATTTGGATAGCAGTAAAATGATTAGTCCAAGTCTGCATGGATTTATGAAAGGAAAATCATGCTTGACTAATCTTCTGGAATTGTTTGAGGGTGTGACAAGTAAAATGAATGAAGGGGAGCCAGTGGATGCAGTGTATCTAGACTTTCAGAAAGCTTTCGATAAGGTCCCGCACGGATGACTGGTGACTAAAATTAGAGCACTTGGTATTGGGGGTAGGGTGTTGACGTGGATAGAAAATTGGTTGACAGACAGGAAGCAAAGAGTAGGAGTGAACAAATCCTTTTCCGAATGGCAGGCAGTGGCGAATGGAGTGCCGCAAGGCTCGGTGTTGGGGCCACAACTGTTTACCATATATATTAATGATTTGGAAGAGGGAATTGGGTTCATCTAGCAAGTTTGCAGATGACACAAAGCTGGGTGGCAGTGTGAACTGTGAAGAGGATGTTTGGAGGTTGCAGGGTGACCTGGACAAGTTGTGTGAGTGGGCAGATACGTGGCAGATGCAATATAATATAGATAAGTGAGGTTATCCACTTTGGTAGAAAAACAAGGGGACAGATTATTATCTCAATGGGGTTAGGTTAGGTAATGGGGAGGTACAGCGAGACCTGGGTGTCCTTGTACACTGAAAGTTGGCGTGCAGGTACAGCAGACAGTGAAGAAATCTAATGGAATGTTGGCCTTTATAACAAGATGATTGCAGTAAAGGAGTAGAGAGGATCTTCTGCAGTTGTATAGGGCTCTGGTAAGACCACATCTGGAGTATTGCGTACAGTTTTGGTCTAATTTGAGGAAAGACATCCTTGTGATTGAAGCAGTGCAGCGTAGGTTCACAAGATTGATACCTAGGATGGCGGGACTGTCATATGAGGAAAGATTGAAAAGACTAGGCTTGTATTCACTGGAGTTCAGAAGGATGAGGGGGGATCTTATAGAAACATATAAATTATAAATGGACTGGACAAGCTAGATGCGGGAAAAATGTTCCCAATGTTGGGCGAGTCCAGAACCAAGGGCCACAGTCTTAGAATAAAGGGGAGGCATTTAAGACTGAGGTTAGGAAAAACTTTTTCATCCAGAGCGTTGTGAATTTGAGGAATTACCTGCCACAGAGGGCAGTGGAGACCAAATCACTGGATGGATTTAAGAGAGAGTTAGATAGAGCTCTAGGGGCTAGTGGAATCAACAGATAAGGGGAGAAGGCAGGCATGGGTTATTGATTGGGGACGATCAGCCATGATTACAATGAATGGTTGTGCTGGCTCGAAGGGCCGAATGGCCTCCACCTGCACCTATTTTCTATGTTTCTATGTTTTCTAAATGGATGCAACACACAAACTGTGCAACACATGAGTAAAACTAAGACAAGTATAAATAGAATTGTGGTATTATTATTGCATGAAAGGAAGCCATTCAACCCATTGAGTCTATGCTGGGTCCTAATGAGAAATTCTGTTACTCCCATTGCCACATATTTATTTCCTGTAACCATGCAAATTATTCTCTGTCAAGCAACTGTTTGATTTTTTTTTTAATGTGACTGAATCTGATTCTACAAATCCTTGTAGGTCATGAAATCGTGAGTAAAAATATTTTATCTTGCATTGTTTTGAAAATTTTGTGGTAAACTATAAATCCAAGTCCCTTTGTCATTGAATCATTTTCTATTAGGGACAGTTTCCCTCTATTTGACAGTTGACTGATTTATTGATCTTCTTTTGATTCTTTCTTTGGAATTATTGTTGATTTCAGCACAGATTCACTCAAAGTCTTTCCTGCACCATCTGTACTTATCTGAGGTTCCATTATCTTTCATATTCATTTTTTTGGTCATATCACAAATGTTCTACAGTACATGGGTACAATGAAAAAAGATCTCCAGAAACAGATATATGTGATTTTTATATACTCTCTCTAAAAATAACTGTCTGATGTCCCTCATAGTCAGCCTTTTAACAATCCCTAAAATTTATTTTTGAATGCATCAATCCTTATTTTGATTTTATTACATGATCTTCTCCTTTATCGGCCATTTCATTCTAATTGATTTATCATCTCTTTCTTAGCCATGCATGTCTAAAAACATTGTGGGGGAGAAGAATATACAATGGTTAGGTCTTACTACCACTGCTAAATTAGCTGAGTATTTCCTTACCATGAGTGTTTTACATTGCTGAAAATGTTAGATTTAAAAACCTGTGCTTAACAATTTTGCATGTGACAGGCTATTTTACCTGTTTATACCAACTAAACTATACTTTCACTTTAAATTTAATTTGCGAGCAAATTCATATTGAAACTGTTCATCGGAAGAAAAAAAGGACACAAAGTGTTGGAGTAACTCAGCAGGTCAGGCAGCACCTCTGGAGGTCACGGCAACACGGTGGCATGGTGGCGCAGTGGTAGAGTTGCTGCCTTACAGCGAATGCAGCACCGGAGACTAGTTTTCGATCCCGACTACGGGTGCTTGTCTGTACTGAGTTTGTATGTTCTCCCAGTGACCTGTGTGGGCTTTCTCCAAGATCTTCGGTTTCCTCCCACACTCCAAAGACGTACAGGGTTGTAAGTTAATTGGCTTGGTAAATGTCAAAAGTGTCCCTAGTGGGTGTATGATAGTGTTAATATGCGGAGATTGCTGGTTGGCGCGGACATGATGGGCCGAAGGGCTTGGTTCTGCACTGTATCTCTAAACTAAATTAAACTGTATCTCTGGACATGGATAGGTAATATTTTGAGTCAGGGCCTTTGTTGAGACTGATGGTTGTGAGGAGTGGAAGCTGGAAGAGAGGAGAACAAGGACAAAGCCTGATTTGCAGAGGAGCAAAGCCAGGAGAAAGCAGAATTGAATTGACCTTTAAAGTATATAATGTGATACAAGCTGCAAGATTTTCTTTGCCAAATAGTTTTCAAACTAAACAGAATATGGGGGGCCACTCATCAGGCATAGAAATGTTAATTACATTAAAAGGTATGGAAAGATACAGATATAGGTTAGCATTTAAGAAAAGATACACAATTAACGTTAAATTAAGGGACACAGATGTAAAAAGAAAAGTGGACCAACCATAGATTCAAGGAAACATTAAGGATAGTGTTAAGTCTAAGGAATGTTTTATAATTGTATTTCTACCAAAAGCAGCAGTAAACACGAGGACTGGGTGTTTTAAAATTTTGCAAAGAACGACCAAGAGTTTTGATAAAGAAAGTAAAACAAGAGAAGCATGAAGGTAGGCTGTTAGAGGTTCTACAAGTGAGCAGATATTAGTAAAACGGATAGACTGTGGTCTGTGGATGATTGAATTGGAGAGATGATGGTGTTAAACGCCGAGCTGTAGTCAATGAATAACAGCATGACATATGAGTTTCTGTTGTCCAAATGGTCCAGAACGGAGTAGAGAGCCAATGAGATCACATCCACCATTGATCTGTTGTGGCGGTAAGCAAACTGCAGTGGGTCCAGGTTCTTGTCGAGGTAGGAGTTGATTTGCACCATAATCAACCTCTCAAAGCACTTCATCACCACAGACGTTAGTGCCACTGGTCGATAGTCATTGAGGCACGTCACATTGCTCTTCTTGGGCACCAGTATTATTGATGCCATTTTAAAGCAGGTGGGAACCTCAGACCTCAGAAGTGAGAAGTTGAAAATTTCTGTAAAAACTCCAGCCAGTTGGTCCACACAGGTTTTTAGAACACTGGTTCTAAACACTGAGTATGCCATCAGGTCCAGGTGCTTTCCGAGGATTAATTCCCGTGAAGGATCTTCTGACGTCGGCCTCTGTAACTGTGACTGAAATACCATCACTGCGAATGGGGGCTCGGGAAGGCACATCAGAGTTCTCCCTATCAAAGCATGCGTAAAATGCATTGAGCTCGTCAGGGAGTGATGTCTTGCTGACAATTGAGCTGCCTCCTGATTTTGCCTAGTAGGAGGTGATGGCATTCAAGCCCCGCCACAGCTGCCGAACATCCATCTCATCCTCCAGCTTGGAGCAGAAGTCCCTTTTCACCCTTTTGATGGTCGTATCTGGACTTCTTATAGACCTCTGCATCTCCAAACCTGAATGCCCAGGATCTGGACTTCAGAAGAGTACGGATCTCATGGTTCATCCAAGGCTTCTGGTTCAGAAACACTCGGAAGGTTTTTGTTGGGACGCAGTCCTCCACACATTTCTTTATGAAGTCTGTAACAACTGGGGCGTATTCATTCAGGTCCGTTGCGGAGTCCCTGAACATTGCCCAGTCTACAGACTCCAAACAGTCCTGGAGTTGTTCCTCTTGCTTTGCACCACCCCCCCCCCCACCTCCCCCCCACCTCCCCCCCACCACCACGACCCCGACCCCGACAAGCTCCATACAGTCTTTTGCATGCTTTCATGTGTTCAATTGATTTTTTAATAATTAAATCAAACGCAAGATATATCATTGAATGGGGTCCATTTTATCAAAACAGAGTAATAGTATACAAATTATTTTGCTGTTTGGAAATCTTTTGCTATCTATTACCACAGTGTTTTGCTTCTTCCAGTGAACCAATGCATGAGAGCCCCGGGGAGCCGTTGGTGCGAGAGGGTGGAGTTACCTGCGCTGTGAGTATAAATCTAGCGCGGGGCTTGCCTTTCACAGAGGCCCTGGGAGCCGTTGGTGTGAGAGCGTGGAGTTACCTGCGCTGTGAGTATAAATCTAGCGCGGGGCTTGCCTTTCACAGAGGCCCAGGGAGCCATTGGTGCGAGAGGGTGGAGTTACCTGCGTTGTAAGTATAAATCTAGTGCGGGGCTTGCTTTTCACAGAGGCCCAGGGAGTCCGTTGGTGCGACAGAGGGTTAGTGCGAGAGTGTGGAGTTACCTGCGCTGTGAGTATAAATCAAGCATAGGGCTTGCTTTTCACAGAGGCCCGGGGAGCCGGTGGTGAGAGAGGGTGGAGTTATCTGCGCTGTGAGTAGACTAAAATCTGCAACATTCCATCTTTGGTTCCATCTTCCAGAGAGGACCAGAGGAAGCAGCTGATTGGGTGCAACCCGGGGTTTACATTTTTACATTTCTGTAATACATTAACTGGGAGTTAAGGATTCTGGGAGTTAAGGTTTAGTATTTAATTGGTAAAGATTAAAGGATAAAGTTTTGTGTTTAATAAAAATAAAACAAAAAATAAAAATATATATTTTTAATATAGATTAATTTGGGAGTAGGATATGGCAGTAGAGATTGGCCCCGTGGTTTGTTCAGCCTGCAACATGTGGGAGATCAGGGATATGGTCGGTGTCCCTGGTGACTACATTTGCAGGAAGTGTGTCCAGCTGCAGCTCCTGGCAGACCGCATTGAACGATTGGAACTGCGGGTGGATTCATACTGCAGCATCCATGATGCGGAGAAAGTCGTGGATAGCACGTACAGTGAGTTGGTCACACCGCAGGCAAATGTAAGAGGACAGAAAGGGATCGGGTGGCCTATAGTCAGCAATGTAGCAGGCAGGTAGTACAGGGGTCCCCTGCGGTCATCTCCCTCCTAAACAAGTATACCATTTTGGATACTGTTGAGGGAGATGGCTCATCAGGGGAATGCAGCAGCAGCCAAGTTCATGGCACCATGGGTGGATCTGCAGCACATGAGGGGGGGAAAAAGAGGGGAAGGGCAATAGTAGTAGGGGATTCACTTGTCAGGGGAATAGATAGTCGTTTCTGCGGCCGCAAACGAGACTCCAGGATGGTATGTTGCCTCCCTTGTGCAAGGGTCAGGGATATCACTGAACGGCTGCAGAACATTCTAGAGGGGGAGGGTGAACAGCCAGTTGTCATGGTGCATATTGGCACCAACGATATAGGTAAAAAAAAGGGATGAGGTCCTACAAGGTGAATTTAGGGAGCTAGGAGATAAATTTAAAAGTAAGATCTCAAATGTAATAATCTCTGGATTATTACCAGTACCACGGGCCAGTCAGAGTAGAAATAGGAGGATAGTGCAAATGAATACGTGGCTTGAAAAATGGTGCAAGGGGGAGGGATTCAAATTTTTAGGGCACTGGAACCATTTCTGGGGGAGGTGGGACCAGTACAAACAGGACGGTCTGCACCTGGGCTGGAATGGAACCAGTGCCCTTGGGGGAGTGGGTACACAAAAAGCTGGAGAAACTCAGCGGGTGCAGCAGCATCTAAGGAGCGAAGGAGATAGGCGACGTTTCGGGTCGACACTCCTTGGGGGAGTGTTTGCTAGTGCTGTCGGGGAGGATTTAAACTAATGTGGCAGGGGGATGGGTACAAGAGCAAAGAGGCAGTTGGGTGTAAAACGAGGGTAGAAGCAATAGGGAACAAGGTGAAAAGTAAAAGTGGCAGGCAGACAAAACCATGGCAAAAATCAAAAAGGACCACTTTTCAACATAATTGTATAAGGGGTAAGAGCATTGTAAAAACAAGCCTGAAGGCTTTGTGTCTCAATGCAAGGAGTATTCGTAATAAGGTGGATGAGTTGAACGTGCAGATAGCTATTAATGATTATGATATAGTTGGGATCACGGAGACATGGCTCCAGGGTGGCCAAGGCAGGGAGCTGAACACCCAGGGATATTCAATATTCAGGAGGGATAGAGAGAAAGGAAAAGGAGGTGGGGTACCGTTGCTGGTTAGAGAGGAGATTAATGCAATGGAAAGGAAGGACATTAGCTTGGAGGATGTGGAATCGGTATGGGTAGAGCGAAACACTAAAGGGCAGAAAACTCTGGTGGGTGTACAGGCCACCTAACAGTAGTAGTGAAGTTGGGGATGGTATCAAACAGGAAATTAGTAATGCGTGCGACAAAGGCAAAACAGTTATAATGGGCGACTTCAATCTACATATAGATTGGGTGAATCAAATCGGCAGGGGCACTAAGGAAGAGGATTTTTTGGAATGTATGCGGGATAGTTATCTAAATCAACATGTAGAGGAACCAACGAGAGAGCAGGCTATTTTAGATGGGTATTGAGTAATGAGGAAGGGTTAGTTAGCAGTCTTGCTGTACGTGCCCCCTTGGGCAAGAGTGACCATAATATAGTCGAGTTCTTAATTAGGATGGAGAGTGACATTGTTAATTCAGAAACAATGGTTCTGAACTTAAAGAAAGGTAACTTTGAGGGTATGAGATGTGAATTGGCCAAGATTGACTGGCAATCAATTCTAAAAGGGTTGACGGTGGATACGCAATGGAAGACATTTAAAGACTGCATGGATGAACTACAAAAATTCTTCATCCCAGTTTGGCAAAAGAATAAATCAGGGAAGGTAGTGCATCCGTGGATAACAAGGGAAATCGGGGATAGTATCAAAGCAAAGGATGCTATTGATACTAAGTACAAAGTAGCCAGAAAAAGCAGCATACCAGAGGACTGGAAGAAATTCACAGGCCTGCAGAGGAGGACAAAGGGCTTAATTAGGAAAGGAAAAATAGATTATGAAAGAAAACTGGCAGGGAACATAAAAACTGACTGCAAAATTTTTTATAGATATGTGAAGAGAAAGAGATTAGTTAAAACAAATGTAGGTCCCTTGCAGTCAGAAACTGGTGAGTTGATCATGGGGAAGAAGGATATGAGAGACCAATTGAATAACTACATTGGTTCCATCTTCACAAAGGAGGACATAAATAATCTGCCGGAAATAGCAGGGGGCCGCGGTTCAAAGGAGGAATTGAGTGAAATCCAGGTTAGTCGGGAAATGGTGTTGGGTAAATTGAATGGATTAAATGCCGATAAATCCCCAGGGCCAGATAGGCTGCATCCCAGAGTACTTCAGGAAGTAGCTCCGGAAATAGTGGATGGATTAGTGATAATCTCTCAAAACTCTTTAGATTCTGGAGTAGTTCCTGAGGATTGGCGGGTAGCAAACGTAACCCCTCTTTTTTAGAAGGGAGGGAGGGAGAAAACGGGGAATTACAGACCAGTTAGTCTAACATCGGTAGTGGGGAAACAGCTAGAGTCAGTTATTAAAGATGGGATAGCAGCACATTTGGAAAGTGGTGAAATCATTGGACAAAGTCAGCATGGATTTACGAAAGGTAAATCATGTCTGACGAATCTTGTGGAGTTTTTCGAGGATGTAACTAGTAGCGTGGATAGGGGAGAACCAGTAGATGTGGTGTACCTGGACTTCCAAAAGGCTTTCGACAAGGTCCCACATAAGAGATTAGTATACACACTTAAAGCATACGGCATTGGGGGTTCAGTATTGATGTGGATAGAGAACTGTCTGGCAAACAGGAAGCAAAGAGTAGGAGTAAATGGGACCTTTTCACAATGGCAAGCAGTGACTAGTGGGGTACCGCAAGGGTCCATGCTGGGACCCCAGTCATTTACAATATACATTAATGATCTGGATGAGGGAATTGAAGGCAATATCTCCAAGTTTGCGGATGACACTAAGCTGGGGGGCAATGTTAGCTGTGAGGAGGATGCTAGGAGACTGCAAGGTGACTTGGATAGGCTGGGTGAGTGGTCAAATATTTGGCAAATGCAGTATAATGTGGATAAATGTGAGGTTATCCACTTTGGTGGGAATAACAGGAAAGCAGACTATTATCTAAATGGTGGCCGATTAGGAAAAGGGGAGATGCAGCGCGACCTGTGTGTCATGGTACACCAGTCATTGAAAGTAGGCATGCAGATGCAGCAGGCAGTGAAGAAAGCGAATGGTATGTTAGCTTTTATAAGGATTTGAGTATAGGAGCAGGGAGGTTCTACTTCAGTTGTATAGGGTCTTGGTGAGACCATACCTGGAGTATTGCATACAGTTCTAGTCTCCAAATCTGAGGAAGGACGCTATTGCCATAGAGGGAGTGCAGAGAAGGTTCACCAGACTGATTCCTGGGATGTCAGGACTGTCTTATGAAGAAAGACTGGATAGACTCGGTTTATACTCTCTAGAATTTAGGAGATTGAGAGGGGATCTTATAGAAACTTATAAAATTCTTAAGGGGTTGGACAGGCTAGATGCAGGAAGATTGTTCCTGATGTTGGGGAGGTTCAGGACAAGGGGTCACAGCTTAAGGATAAGGGGGAAATCCTTTAGGGCCGAGATGAGAAGGACTTTCTTCACACAGAGAGTGGTGGGTCTCTGGAACTCTCTGCCACAGAGGGTAGTGGAGGCCAGTTCATTTGCTATATTTAAGAGGGAGTTAGATGTGGCCCTTGTGGCTAGGGGGAGCAGAGGGTATGGAGAGAAGGCAGGTACGGGATACTGAGTTGGATGATCAGCCATGAACATATTGAATGGCGGTGCGGGCTTGAAGGGCCGAATGGCCTACTCCTGCACCTAATTTCTATGTTTCTATGTGCAATATTTGTGGCGCTTCTTGTGAATATCCAGTTAAACATAGTCAGGCTTAATTAGTACACAGACAAAAGACCACCTGTAAATACCCGATGCAATAAGCTCATAGCCTGAAGAGACAGGTCATTCAACCAGCTGACTGAATACATGTCCTATCAAGAATTTCAAGGCTCAATGCATATGTGATCTAAGAAATATGTGTAGACCAGTTAAATAACAGGGTGGGAGATTGCAACCATCACGTGGTCCACCATGTTTCGACTATTGCAATCAACCCGACGTGCATAAACAAGATCAAATGGAACAAGTTGACCTACAACTTTAGGCTGTGCACATCATACGCAAGAAGAAGACGTTAAATAACATACATTTCTGCTATCTTCTGTGTAGACCAGTTAAATAGCAAACACCTGCTTGAAAAATGTCAATGGCTCCACCGCATTTATTGAAACCACTGTCAATTGGTATTTTTCTGCTTGTGACTTTAATATATGCCCAATGTGACACATGTTGACACATGTGACACAAATGTGTCAACGTGACACATGTGACACATGGATCAATATACTATCCATGATTTGCTTTTATTCAGAAAATGTTAAGTTATATAATAAAATTACTAACCAACTATTTTATATCCCAGTGTACACCCCTGACCTTTTCTAATGTCAACCATATGCGATAACAAGAATATTGCTTGTATTCTTAACACTAAAAATAACTTAACACTTAACAATTCAATAAATGGCAGCATGCCCTTGTTTTTACATTGTTCTTATATACATATATATATATATGTACCTCTTTTGTACATATTTTGTATCTATCTATCTATATATATATATATATATATATATATATATATATATATATATATATATATATATATATATAGGTACAAAAGAGGGGAGGAGAAGATCATGCTGGAACTGTGGCATAGAAAACACAGCCAGTGATGGTACAGAGCTAGCAGAAGCATCCACGTTGCGGGGATGGAAACTGGAAGTATCCCGGGCTAATTCTGCTACCACCATCAAGTGCAACAAGTGATGGCTCCCACTGACAGTGGTTTCAATAAATGAGGTGGAGCCATTGACATTTTGCAACAGGTGACGGCTCCCACTGATTGTTGCCGGAAGCTTGCGTCCTTTTCAGGACAGACGATGACAATGGTGTAAACGTTTGAAACAGGGAAAATGGACATTAATGAATAAGAAGATGGTACAGAGCTGAAACTAAGATCAGATCAGTCACAATTTTGTTGATAGCAGAGCAAACTCAAAGTATCAGAATGGTCTCACCCTGCTCCAATTTCTTTGTCTTATGTTCTTGCTTTTCAGATCCAAAGCAAATAACATAACATGTTCTAAAGACCTGTGACAAATACACAGACTATTTGAATGAATGCTATGTCATTTTGTGACTTCCTCCTCGCATCTACTGTACATAACTGGCAGTACCTCATGGCTTAATTTCATCTTAGAGCTTTCATGTACAGCCTTCTATCCACTTATCAAGTCATTGTTGGTATGGTATTAACCAGAAGACATAGATCCCTGGAGAACACCAACTGTGAAATATTGTTGGCCAGACCTCCACTCCTTCTCCTGCCACCCAACCAATTATCAACCCATGTCATAAGGTTATTTCAAACTCCATGCACTTCAATTTTTGTTGATAATCTCTTGTGCAGGGATTTCATGAAGACAATTTCTACAGGTACTCCCCGATTCATCATAGCAGTGATCAGAGGTTATTCAGACACGTAAATCCATGCTGCCTTTCTTTCATCAACATGTACCTGTCCAATAGCTCAGTCACTTGGTTCCTGATGATATATTCATGCACCTGCCCACAACTGATGTCAAATGGACAGATCGGTAGATAATTGGTTTCTCCCTAGCTCTATGGAGCAATACATACACTTTTGCAATTGGCAACATTACGGAATTGGTGAATGTTGAAAAATTAAGATCAACAAACCTGCCAGAACTTGCTTGAACTGCATTTGAGAAATTGTACCTGCATTCTCCTGCAATTCTTTAGTTATTTATTTTGGATGTGCACAAGAATCAAGAAAATTCCAAGGTTGATTCCAAATCTGTGTTGAAGCCCAAGTCAAACCAAAATTCCTGCAGAGAAGTAACTGTTGTCCAGGACTCCTTGAATGATGTTCTGTTAGTTGAATAGTTCCCACCAATTTTTATACTTTGGGGAGCAACCTGAAGGCAAACAATGTGATGATGGAACAGAGAATCCTAATGGGCCTTTCCCACTATGGAAAATGTTCAGGCGACTGCCGGCGACTGTCAAGTCGTAGCAGGTCGCTGAAAAACCGGCGACTGGAACGGTGACTGGAACGGCGGCTGTCAAAGTGGAACACGCACACACATGTCGCTTCCATCACTACCCAGGCGGGGGACAGGGCAAGTGGGGGGAGTCAAAAGACAAACTTCTTTCATCCTACCTTTTGCTTTTGCAAGTGTCTCAGTTGGTGAGCAATTTTAGAATAACATAGTGCTCCCAAACAGGCACTCATAGACCAAAAATTGCAGCATTGAAAAAGATGGGCTTCATGATGATTCTGGAGTAAGGTTGGTGTTTGGTTCCACCTTGGATGTTTGACCATTGCTGTTCTCCCAGGTTAGGGAAAGGGGCAAAACATATTTTTTAAATGTTTATTTCTGGAAAAAAAAACATTTCACAGGCTTGACCCGACCCATTTATACCAGAGTCACCCTTACCTAGTTCCTGAACTTGGTTTCACTGTTGCAGACCGCTCGATTAGTTATTATTAAACTGCCATCTGGTACACGTGTGCATCTCCTAAAAGAGGTTTTGTGCATCAGGCTGATAGTTATGGTGCACAAAATCTAAGATATAACGATTCAGGTACTGTGCAAACGGCCAGCGGAAGGTCTAAAAATGTGATGTACAACAGGAATGACCTTCAGTTCGAGCAATTCTAGCATTTTATATCACAACTATGGTACAATGTCAGATCACAATCACAATCACAATCACAATCACAATAATACGCAATATACGAGGAATTTCATTCACCAAGACAGTCAAACAAATAAAAAGCAACAAAACACACAAAATACATTTTAACATAAATATCCATCACAGTGCCTCCTCCTCACGCCTCACTGTGATGTAAGGCGAAAAAAAGTTCAAATCTCTTCTCTTAGCTTTCCCGGGGCCTCGAGCCCTCCGTTGACAGGATGATCTTGACTCCCATAGCCAGCGGCGTTTGGGTCCTCTGCATTGAGGTGATCAGCTCCTGCATCAGGGGGATGTCAGCACCGGACAATCGGACCCCGCGTCAGGGCTGGTCGAGCCTCTGCGTCGTCGGAGCTTCTGACTAGCTTCTCCCGAGACCGCGAACTCTTGATTGTAAGTCCACAGGCCACGGTTGGAGCGATCCCTGGCAAGGGATCGGCTCCGATGTAAATCAAACCTCATCAATTAAACCATTGGTGCCCATACACCTGAAAATTACCATGTTAATACTGTGCTCGATAATAAGACTGCTAAAACCTCACCATCAATCAATTGATCAACTTTCAAGAACATTGTATGCAACAGCTCAACAGAAGAAATTATGTTTTTAAATATAAAATAAAACTTACCTAAACAAAATGCATGAAGTTTGATACACTTTGGGGACAGGAGGTGTTCAAATATGGTTAGGACATACATCATGATTGGTGGGGTCCCAGGCAGTATTTAAGACAAAGAACAAGTCCAAGGATCCCTGAAGTTGGCAGCATAGGTAGATAGGTTGGTGAAGATGGCATGTAGGTTGCAAGCCATAAATAACCAGGAAATAGAATATAAGAACAGGGAGGTCTTGGTACAAATCTGTAAAAGTAAGTAAGTAAGTACGTTTATTGGCCAAGTATTCATATACAAGGAATTTGCCTTGGTGCTCCGCCCACAAGTAACAACATGCAATACAGTGACAGTTACGAATGACTCAGAAAACACTAAACATTAATAATAATAAAACATTAATGATAAAACACCATTGATCAAGCATGTGAACCAACAAAATACCAGATCAAAGGGAGGCTAAAGATTTTTGGCTGTTGAGTAGAGCAACTACTCGTGGATAAAAACTGTTTTTATGTCTGGCTGTGGCAGCTTTGACAATCTGGAGTCGCCTTCCAGATGGAAGTGATTCAAAGAGTTTGTGGCCAGGATGAGAGGGGTCAGAGGTGATCTTGCCCACTCGCTTCATGGCCCTTGCAGTGTACAGTTCATCAATGGAGGGAAGGTTGCAGCCAATAACCTTCTCTGCTGATCGGATGATTCACTGCAGCCTTCACGTGTCATGCTTGGTGGCTGAGCCAAACCAGACCATGATGGAGAAGGTGAGAACAGACTCTACGATGGCTGTGTAGAATTGGACCATCATTGCCTGTGGCAGATTGTGCTTCCTCAGCTGCCGTAGGAAGTACATCATCTGTTGTGCCTTTTTGACTGTGGAGTCGATGGTAGCCCCCCACTTAAGGTCCTTGGAGATGATGGTTCCCAGGAACTTAAAAATCTCCACCGATGTGACTGTGGTGTTGTTGATGGTGAGTGGGGTGAGGGGAGGGGGATCTCTCCTAAAGTCTACAATCAATTCCACTGTCTTAAGAGCATTGAGCTCTAGGTTGTTGCGACAACACCAGGACGCCAGCTGTGACACTTCCTGTTTGTAGGCAGATTCCTTCCCATCCTGGATCAGTCCAATCAGGGTTGTGTCATCCGCAAACTTGAGAAACTTGACAGAGGAGTCAGTGGAGGTGCAGTCGTTGGTGCAGAGAGAGTAAAGGAGAGGAGAGAGTACGCAGCCTTGCTGTGATCCTATGCTGAGCGTTTGCGGGTCCGAGATGTGCTCTCCCAGCCTCACATGCAGAGCTAAAATCAACAAACAGGATTCTCGCATAGGTCCCCTGGCGGTCTAGGTGCTGTAGGATGAAGTGCAGGCCCAGGTTGACTGCATCATCCACAGATCTATTGGCCCACTATGCAACCTGCAGAGGGTCCAGCAGGGAGTTTGTGATATTTTTCAGCTTGGCCAGCACAAGCCTTTCGAGTGTCTTCATGGCTACAGAGGTCAGTGCGACAGGCCTGTAGTCATTAAGACAAGTAATCCTTGCCTTTTTGGGTACAGGGACAATAGTCGAGACTTTGAAGCAGGCAGGGACAGTACATGTTTGCAGGGACTGGTTAAACATGTCTGTATAGTCCGGTGCCAGCTGTTTAGCACAGAGCTTAAGAGTAGAGGGGGAAACATTGTCAGGTCCTGGAGATTTCCTTTTTATTTTGTCCTCTGAAAAGCCTCTCCACCTCCTCTATTTTTATTGTTGATTTTGGATAAGTGATGTTGTGTGGCACAGAAGGGGTGGGTGATTGGGTGTGAAGTGGTGATTGGAGGGGGTGGGTGTAGAAGGGCCCAGTCTTTGCAGAATTAGGTCAAGCTGTGAGTGGGTGTCAAGTGTTGGTTGAGGTGGGAAATGGTCCAGTCTTTTCATACTGGAGTCTTGCCATAAGTAGGTGTGAAGTGGTGAATGGGAAGGAGGGGGTGCAGGGTTCATTCTTTGTAGACTGGGGTCTGGCTGTGTTTGTTGGGAAGGGGGTACCAGGGTTACATTTCTGATTTTTAAACCTGCAGTAAGACTCATTCAGATTGTTAGTCAGCTGACGATTGTCCAAAGAGCGGGGGGCTTTCCTCTTGTAGCTGGTAATTTCTTGCAAGTCCTTCCAAACTGAAGAAGAATCACTAGCTGAGAACTTGCTCCTCAATCTCTCAGAGTACCTTTCCTCGGCAGCTCTGATTCCTCTTCTCAGCTTGTACTTGCCCTGCCTGTAGAGGTCTGCATCCCCGCTCCTGTAGGCCTCCTCTATAGACCGTCGGAGCTGTCTGCGTTCTGCAGTGAACCAGGGCTTGTTATTGTTGAACCATGTCCGGGTCTTAGTTGGAATCCAACTGTCCTCGCAAAAGCTGACATATGATGATACAGTGTCCATATACTCATTGAGGCTTGTGGTTGCTTCCCTGAACACATTCCAATCCGTGCAGTGAAAGCAGGATTGTAGGTTCTCAATGCCCTCGCTTGTCCACCTTTTCGTTGTTCTGACCACAGGCTTAGCAGCTTTTAGCTTCTGCCTGTAGGTTGGAATAAGGTGAACTAGACAATGATCAGAGAGACCCAGACCCGCCCAGGGAACAGAGCGATATGCATTCTTGATTGCCGTATTACCGTGATCGTGTGTTCTCTCCCCTCTGGTAACATGAAGTCTGTATTTTGAAAGGTCACGGCTGAGGTTAGCTTCATTAAAGTTCCCCAAAACAATGACCATGGAGTCCGGGAAGTCACTCTGTACCTTCATTAATTGGTCAGCGACTTGCATTTATGCTGCATGTACGCAGGCTTGGGGGGGAATGTAAACTCCAGCAAGAATAAAGGAGTTAAATTCCCTCAGAGAGTAGAAGGGTTTGCAGTTTATAAAGAGGGATTCTAGGTTGGGAGAGCAGAAATTTTACAGTACCGTGATGTCGCTGCACCAGTCCTGGTTGGTCTAGAAGCATATTCCACCGCCTCTTGATTTCCCTGCTGCCTCCACTTCGTGTTCCGCTCTGTGACGTTGGAAGCCAGCCAGTTGCAGCGCGCTCTCCGGGGTCGACTCACAAAGCCAGGTCTCAGTGAAACACAGGGCAGCAGCTCGAGAGAAGTCCTTGATTGTCCGATGCAGGAGTTGGTGGTCCAGCCACAGCTGTCATATTGTGTACAGTTCCAGCTGCCACATTAAATGAAGGACACAGTTGTACCTGAGAGTGTGCAGAAGATATGCACTACAATGTTGCCCCTGGATGGAATGCTCCACTTCTGGGGAGACTGACAGAGGAGACTGACAGGGAGGAGTAAAACATTACGAATGGTACAGATGGTAACATTTCCCCATAGCAGAAAGAAATGGAGATAGAGATAGAGATACAGTGCAGAAACAGGCCTTTCAGCCCAGTGAGTACGTGCAGACCAGCGACCCCTGTACACTAGCACTATCCTACACACTAGGGACAATTTACTATTTTTACCAAAGCCAAATAAACCTACAAATCTGTATGTGTTTGGAGTGTTGAAAGAGTTAATCGCTATTATATTGTTTGCTGCCATATTTAACCACTTTCTGTAATGAAAGAGCTAATTGCTATTGCATTGCTTGCTAGGATATTTGATTTTTTCTCTCAGACGGGCTTTCTCTAGTGGAAAAGTACTAGTAGGTAAGAGGGCCCGTTAGGGATGCCAGTACTGATAAGGGGACAGACACGAGCTGGCACAGAAAAACAATCATAATATGATTAGTTTTAATCTGCAATTTGAGAAGGAGAACATTAAATCGGAAGTGGCAGTGATGCAGTTGAACAAAGGGGACTATGAAGGCATGAGAGGGGAGCTGGCCAAAGTAGACTGGAAAGGGATCCTAGCAGGAATGACGGTGGAACAGCAATGGCAGGAATTTCTGGACATAATCCAGAAGTCGCAGGATCATTTCATTCCAAAAAGGAAGAAAGATTCTAGGGGAAGTAGGAGGCAACCATGGCTGACAAGAGAAGTTAGGGATAGAATAAAACTAAAAGAAAAGATATATAACACAGCAAAGAGTAGCCGGAAACCAGAGGATTGGGAAACTTTCATAGGACAACCGAAGGAAACAAAACGGTCAATACCAGCTGAAAAGATGAAGTACGAGGGAAGCTGGCCAGGAATATAAAGAAGGACAGTAAAAGCTTCTTTAGTTATGTTAAGGGAAAAAGAGTAGCAAAGTCAAATGTGGGTCCCTTGAAGGCAGACACGGGTGAAATTATTATGGATAACAAGGAAATGGCAGAGGAGTTGAATAGGTACTTCGGATCTGTCTTCACTAAGGAGGACACAAACAATCTCCCAGATGTACTGGAGGACAGAGGATCTAAGGGGCTAGAGTAACTGAAAGAAATTTTCATTAGGCAAGAAATAGTCTTAGGTAGGCTAATGGGACTGAAGGATGATAAATCCACTGGGCCTGACGGTCTGCATCCCAGGGTCCTCAGGGAGGTGGCTCTAGAAATAGTGGACGCATTGGTGATCATTTTCTAATGTTCAATAGATTGAGGATCAGTTCCTGTGGATTGGAGGATAGCTAATGTTATCCCACTTTTCAAGAAAGCAGCGAGAGAGAAAACGGGGAATTACAGACCAGTTAGCCTGACTTCGGTGGTGGGAAAGATGCTGGAGTCAATTATTAAAGAGGTAATATTGGAGCATTTGGATAGCAGTAAAAGGATTAGTCCAAGTCAACATGGATTTATGAAAGTGAAATCATGCTTGACTAATCTTCTGGAATTTTTTGAGGATGTGACAAGTAAAATAATGAAGGGGTGCTAGTGGATGTAGTGTATCTACACTTTCAGAAAGCCTTTGATAAGGTCCCGCACGCGAGACTGGTGACTAAAATTAGAGCACATGGTATTGGGGGTAGGGTGTTGACATGGATAGAAAATTAGTTGGAAGACCGGAAGCAAAGAGTAGGTTTGCTCTTTGCTTCCTTTTCAGGTCCTTTTCAGAATGGCAGGCAGTGGCGATTGGAGTGCCACAAGGCTCGGTGTTGGGGCCGCAACTGTTTACCATATATATTAATGATTTGGAAGAGGGAATTAGGAGCAACACTAGCAAGTTTGCAGATGACACAAAGCTGGGTGGCAGTGTGAACTGTGAAGAGGATGTTAGGAGGTTGCATGGGGACCTGGACAGGTTGAGTGAGTGGGCAGATGCAGTATAATATAGATAAATGTGAGGTTATCCACTTTGGCAGCAAAAACAGGGGGCAGATTATTATCTCAATGGGGTTAGGTTAGGTAAGGGGGAGGTACAGCAAGACCTGGGTGTTCTTGTTCACCGGTCACTGAAAGTTGGCATGCAGGTACAGCAGGCAGTGAAGAAAGCTAATGGAATGTTGGCCTTCATAACAAGAGGATTTTAGTATAGGAGTAAAGAGGTTTTTCTGCAGTTGTATAGGGCTCTGGTGAGACCACATTTGCAGTATTGTGTACAGTTTTGGTCTCCTATTTTGAGGAAGGACATCCTTGTGATTGAGGCAGTGCAGCGTAGGTTCACGAGATTGATCCCTGGGATGGCGGGACTGTCATATGAGGAAAGATTGAAAAGACTAGGCTTGTATTCACTGGAGTTTAGAAGGATGAGGGGGGATCTTATAGAAACATATAAAATTATAAAAGGATTGGACAAACTAGATGCATGAAAAATGTTCCCAAAGTTGAGTGAGTCCAGAACAAGGGGCCACAGTCTTAGAATAAAGGGGAGGTGACTGAGGTGAGAAAAAACTTTTTTACCCAGAGAGTTGTGAATTTATGGAATTCCCTGCCACAGAGGGCAGTGGCGGCCAAATCACTGGATGGATTTAAGAATGAGTTGGATAGAGCTCTAGGTGCTAGTGGAATCAAGGGATATGGGGAGAAGGCAGGCACGGGTTATTGATAGTGGACGATCAACCATGATCACAATGAATGGCGGTGCTGGCTTGAAGGGTCGAATGGCCTCCTCGTGCACTTATTTTCTATGTTTCTATGTTTCTATAACTCCATGTTAGGACTGGACTGTTGCATCTTGGGACTATGACCAATGTCTTCGGAATGCTTGGTTTTGAGCAAAAGGTGAAAAACAACTCCATATTAAGACTAGTCTGATTCTTCTTGGGACAATACTTAATGCCATTGGTATTGTGCGTATTGACTTTTGCTGTATAAAATACCCTAGGATTCTTGGTTATGGTGAGTGGTATCTTGGAGTGGTATACTTCTGGACTGTAACATCTCCCGCCACTCCCATCATGACGTAAAAGTAAGCTTGTTTGGTTTACCTTAACCCATTGTATTTTGTCTGTTTTTAAGATGTGAGCTTTAACAGTGTGGGAGGATACTGGAGCACCAGGGAAAACCCACGCAGTCATGGGTAGAATGTACAAACTCTGTACAGACAGTACCTGTAGTCAGGATTGAACCCGGGTCTCTGACGCTGTAAGGAAGCTACTCTAACGCTGTGCATCAGTGCTGCCCTCGGAAAGGGTGTCAGGGGTTAATGGAGAGAAGGCAGGAGAATGGGGTTGACAGGAAAGATAGATCAGCCATGAATGGATGGTGGAGTAGACTTGATGTGCCTAATTCTGCTCGTATCACTTGTGAAATGAAGTTTTATGGTGAGGATAATGCTTCAGAGGGATATCTGGAGAGATGATATGGTAATGATTCAATTGTACCATTGTTCTCCTGTATTGTGTTGTAGCTCGCAAAGGCAGACAGTAAGCATTGGGCTTCCCTCCTCTCATGGCTGAATTCCAATTTGGCACCAAGCATATGACATCTGATAAAACAACTTGCAACCCAATGCACAGTAAAGAGATTTTGTATTGCTTGTGATTGCAATTCAAACAACTGCACCTCAGTTCCCATCTACCTCTGTTCCAGTCTGTCGAGTCCTTTCTGTGCTGTTTCTCACCTGAGCTTTTAAGTGTAATTTTCTTTCCTGAGCAGATCCATCTATTTACTCACGGTCTATTCCTTTTTAAAATCCCAGCCTTGTGCCTAAAACATTTTGTAAATGTCAATTAATCGTAGGAACCAAAGGCTCCTTTGTTGTTTCAGGTGAAATCATCATCACATTGTTTGTGTTTCAATAGATACTCTCAGTTCCCCCTCTAGTGTATGGATGAATGCATTTACACCACAGTGTTTTCAAAATAACTTGAAGAAAGAAAAATTCTGAAGGATAAATTGCAGTCTGTTAAACAATCTACCTCTTACGTGAAAGATAAATTGTTGGAAGGACTCAGTGGGTCAAATTGCATCTGTGGGGAGAAAGGGATATTGGTGTTTCAGGTCAACTGAATCAGAACTGAAAGGGTAGAGAGAAGATAGCCAGTATAGGGAGAGGGGTCAGAGGGAGACTGAAATGACTGGTGGAAGTAGATGAGGGGGGAATCATGAGTAAATAGAAACAGGTGGCAAATGAGAAGGTGAAGTGTTGAGGCAGAGGCTGATTTGTGATAATGGAAGAGAGGGATGAATCCAGGTGGTGGGTTTGGAGTTTGAGGGGGGGAACAGGAACCGGAATGCTGAGCCTTGGGAGAATAAACCTAGGCATGTCAATGAAGAGCAGATGAAAGCAGATGTAAACCTGGATGAACTGCTGAGAATAGGAAAGGAACATAGGGGGAGTGGGTTAGTGGAATTAGATAATTTAAAGATCATAGCATAGGCTACCCGAGCGGAATATGATGTGTGGTTCTTTCCCTTCACAATTAACCTCGCTGTGGCTGAGGGGGCTAACAAAGACTTGCAACCTGATGCTCAGGATGGCCTTTGTCAACCGAGACCAGATGCACCACAATGCGGTTGAATTGTTCGTGCTTAGTCTCGCCAATACAGAGGAGGCACATCATAGAACAGGGTGGAGTCCAGGTTGGAGGAGTTGTTCCTGGTGTGTGGTGAGGGTGGAGGTGTAGAGACAGGTGTTGTACTTCCTATGGTTGCAGGGGAATGTGCCAGGAGGTGGAGATGGGTGAGTGGGAAGGGATGAGTGAACCAAGCAAACACAGAGTGAGTGGTTCCTGCACAATGTAGAAAAGAAGAAGATGCGGCTTGTTTTGTGATCCTGTGGAGCTGGCATAAGAAATAATGGATGATATGCTGATGGTGAAAGCTAGTGGGGTGAAAGAAGGATACCAGGGAACCTATATCTGTGCTGTTCTGGGCAGAAGCAGCTGAGAGCAGACATGAAGGAAATGGAGGAAATGTGCATGAGGGCTCATCAACAATGGTTCAATGCTTATTACTGTCATATATGCTCAGCACAGTGAAATTCTTTTATACAACCCATAAATTCAGTCGCCGTGTTTTGGCGCCATTCACAAAGAAAATAAACTGTCCAAAGTCCAAAGTCCGGTCCACATGTTGGAAGTACTGGACTGCTTCTGATTAATCAAGAAGCCACATTTCCTGAAGGAGGAGGACATTTCAGAAGTCCAATAGTAGAAAATGAACTTCTGGAGAAGAGAGGCAACATAGTTAGAGACATTGAGAGAAAGAAATGACATCCTTACAGGAGACAGGGTTGAGGAGGTGTAGTCAATTATGTATGTTTATAATAGATATTAATGGATTGTGTGTCACTTGAGTTAGAAAAAGCAATCCCGATAAGGAAAATAAGTGTCAGAAATAGTGAGTTAATGACAAAGATGACACAATTGACAAGTTCCACACAAGTGCAGAAAGCAGCACCAGTGTTATCATTGATGCGGCAGAGAAAGAGTTGGGGATTCCAGCATCTGTAATCTCTTGCATCTCCAATCTACCTTTCATGATTGACAGAAGTCTAAAAGAAAGATAATAGGTAAGCTGTAGTTTACTGCATCTTGCACGTGATACCTGTGTTGCCTGGTTCAAAATCACTAATTAATAGTATTGTGCTTGATCCCCAAGGTGTGTTAAGATTCAATAATCCTTTAAGTTTCTTGAAGAAGGATATATTTCAAATCTTCGGATAGGTGTGTCTTTCAGTAGATATTGTGGAACAAAAGTCTGCAAATCGTTGTACATTCTACAGGTTAAACTGGGAGCAAATTGTTTCTTAATCTGCATTTTCTTGCTCACAATTATTCATTGGATCTGGCACTGACTTCAATTACATTGGTTTGAGTGTAATATGCTTGCTCAGAATATAGCTTTAGCTTTGTCTTAATGCCATGGCTTTCTTTTAAAAGATGAGCATTCCCATCAAAGTGACAGCACAGACACCACCAGATGAAAAATTCACAAAATACCACAGACTTTCAGCCTTAGATAATGAGAAAAGTTGCAAAGATTTAAGCCAAGTGCAGGGTTTTGCGTTCAATGTCAACATATATAAAGACTTTATCAGGATTCACCCACAATCTTCAGTAATTCAGGAAACATGCAGAACCAGAGGCTTCATAGAAACTCTGTTACTCTAGGGATCATGGTGGCGCTCAGTGGCTGCCTTTCAGCACTTTCAGCGCCAGCTACCTGGGTTCGATCCTGGCTACGGGTGTTTGTCTGTGCGGAGTTTGTTTGTTCTCCCTGTGACTGTGTGGGTTTACTTCGGAGAACTTCGGTTTCCTCCCTCACTCCAAAGACATGCAGGTTTGTAGGTTAATTGGTTTGGTATAAATGTAAAACAATGTCACTGTGTAGGATAGTGTTAATGGTTGGGGATCGCTGGTCAATGCGGGCTCGATGGGCCGAAGGGCCTGCTTCCACGCTGTATCTCTCAACTAAACTAAACTAAACTACTGCAAGTCACAAGAGAGCTGCACATGCCAATCTAGCATCTGCATGTCCCTGGTTAGAATTGGCAGCCCATAGTTTAGGTTTAGGTTTATTATTGTCCCAGGTACCGATGAACAGTAAAAACTTTATTTTGCATTCTATCCAAACAAAACAGGTAATGCTATACATAATTACAATCAAGTAAAACTTAAGTACAAGAGGCAGAACAAAGGAAAAGATGCAGAGTGCAGAATAAAGTTCTTAGCAATGAATAAAAGTTTGCATCAGTTCCACAGACAAAGTCCAATATCCACACAAGGGAAGAGGTGAATCAGACAATAACCTGGCTTATGGTAGAACCATCTCAAGGTGGTTGGAATTGTCTTAAGGTCCACGTAAATAAAAGTTATTGTGTCCAGATGACATAGATCTCTACTCCCCAGGGGCTAATACTTTGGTGCACTGATTAAATGATTATATCACCTCTAAGACTTCCTGCTGAGTTTCAAACTGAAAAAAAGTGTTTATAAATATGTTCTGTTGGATCTTTGACAGATTTAGGAAGGCTTTGTTCTTTGGAGGTTGGATTCTGTAGCATTAAAGTTTGATGTGGAAGATAGTTCCTGTGTTGTGCAAGACAACTTTCGGGGACTGTAAATATAAAAGGAATCCTATAAGTAATCCATGAGACACATTGTACCAAATATTTGCAATAAGTTTTGCAAAGCCATCGATTAAAGGCACGTTAGAAATAAGCAGAGTTCCTCTTTACACACAAAGTACTGGAGTAACACAGTGGGTCTGCTTCATAACACTATAGCGAGTAATGAAATTTTTTTTTTTTAAATCCTCTATTCTTGTTTCTTTTAGGATAGCCTTTGCAGGAATACATTGATAATAATGACCAAAAGACGGCGATAGCCTGAATAAACAGGAATATGATATATACTGAAGAAATCAAGTGGTTAAGATTAAGTCAAATATTGGGCTAGATCCAAATAGCAAAAGATAACATTGTTACTGAGAAAACTGAAATATAATATGATTTTTTTTGTTCTTCCAATAGCTGAAAGGCAGTTTAATTAGCTGAAAAATCAAATTATTCTTTGGACAGATACGAGAGTGTTTTGTTCAGTCACATTTCCAAAAGAACATCATTGAGACATTGTGACATTGAGGATAAAATTGCGAAGTTTGTAAGATTCCTTTTTTATTTGGTTTATAAATCTATTTTTTATTGTGTGATCAAAACTGTATTGAAGTGGAGGTTCAAAAATATGAAGTGTGAAAAATAAACTTGCACAGAATAAATAATACCATTGGAAAATATGGAAAATAAACCGACTCTGATTCACAGCATCAAAAGAAAGGGAGTATAGCCTGAAAGAAATAACATTGCATGGGAGAAGAGCAAGCTTTTATTACGTTTGAAAATTTGCTTGCACAATATGTTCTCACTATCACAGTGCTGAAATTAAAACATCTAAAGGAGGCTTTAAAATTAGAATGGAGAAACAAGAAACCAGCCAATCAGAAAATGTATTATGTCAAGGAACATAATGAAAGAGAATAACATTGTTCCATACGTGTCAATGTATCTGATAATAGAAGACAAGATTCATTAATGAAAGAATATGGATTTTAAATTTTAAACATTAAATAAATCACATCAATGAGAAAATATTATGCACATATTAACAGAGTCTACTGTTAATTTACTAAATTTACTTGTACACAGGGTTTGGGAGGATTAATCGCCTTTGGCATTTTAGTGGCAATTCTACTTCTTCAACAAGGATTATTTGTGAGATGAAGAGATTCCTACTGTAATGGTGCAAAATAGTTGCAGAATTTTCCTCCAGTCCTCCAAGGTAGAAAAATTATGATATACTTCCATGTAAGGATTGAGTATGACTCACAAGTGATGGTGTTTCCTAGTGCCTGTGCCATTTCTAGGCAAGATGCAGATTTGGGAGTTGATGTCAAAGATGCCGTGACTGGCTGATGTGTTGGAGACAATGAAAGGAGAAAACCAATTAACCAGACCTTGCCCTGGATGCTGTCAAGTGTTGTGAGCATCATAAGGTCATAATGATAGGAGCAGAATTAGGCCATTTGGCCCATCAAGTCTACTGCACCATTCAATCATGGCTGATATATCTCTCCTTCCTAACCCCATTCTCCTGCCTTCTCCCCATAATCCCTGACACACTGACACTAATTGGAATTGCATTCATCCAAACAAATGGAGCAGGTCCCATCGCACTCCTGACATGGATGGTAACAAGGGGAAAATCTTTGGAGAATCAGGAGCTGAGTGTAGAATGCTCAGCCTTTAAGATACAGTTCTAACATGTTTGTGGCTACTCTGCACATGTGTGTCATTGCTCACATCTTGCAAATCTTCAAAAATACAACCTTAAGATTTACAACATGTTCAGCACATCTGAACATTTTGATGCTTTTGGCCTGGCGGGAGGAGGGCTTCCATGGGGGATCCTCTGCAGTGTGAAAGTACATCACCATTCTTCTCGTGGAAGTCTTGACTTCTGCTAACTGTCAAGGACTGGTGGTGAGCAAGAAATCTACTGCCTGTATTATTTATGATTAGATTGCTTTAGAGGCATAGGGCAACATAGAACGGTGTAGAACAGTACAACAAGGAACAAGCCCTTTGGCTCACTATATCTGTGCCAAACATTATGCCAAGACCAACTCTTACCTGCCTGCGCATAATCCATATCCCTCCATTCCCTGCATATCCATGTGCCCCCACCCCTGATAGCGTATTCCAGGCACTCACCACCCTCTGTGTTAAAAACTTGCCCCGCACATCTCCGTTAAACTTTGTCCCTTTCAGTTATGCTCTTTAGTATTTGATATTGCTATTCTGGGAAAAAGTTTCTGACTGTTTACTATGTCTATGCCTCTCATAATTGTATACACTGGATTATAAAAATAAAAATACCCACACAAAAATTATATCTCAATAATGTGGAAAATAGAAGCATTGGATGAAAGGAATAAGAAAAACATAAAGATAATTAGTAATACTAGCATGATGTTAGAGCAAAAATATCCAAATGTCTGTATCAATGAATAAAATCTGGATTGATAGAACAAATAAACGAGAAAGGAAGCAATACGCTGATCAGCACATTTCCAGTACATCGTGACACTGAAGATATTGTGCAGGGAAATATATATTTAGCAGATTAAAACAGTTGAAAAGAAAAATGCGACAATAAGAGAGACTTTAAAGCACAGATTTGGAGAAAAACAACAACACGCATAGGAAACAAAACATACTAATTATATTGAGGAGATATGCAGGACTCTGTTGCAGGTGATACACTCCTGACCGACATCCACTACAAACCAACTGACTCCCACAGCTACCTGGACTACTCTTCATCCCACCCTGCTTCCTGAAAGGACTCCATTCTCTATTCCCAATTCCTCCGTCTGTGCCGCATCTGCTCCCAGGATGAGGTGTTCCACACCAGGTCATCACAAATGGCCTCATTCTTCAGAGAACGGGGATTACCCTCCCCAACTATAGATGAGGCTCGCACCAGGGTCTCCTCCATACCCCCAACACTGCCCTCTCTCCCCATTCCCCCACTCGCAAACAGGGCAGAGTACCCCTGGTGCTCACCTTTCACCCCACCAGCCGGCTAATACAACACATAGTCCTCCGCCAGTTTTGCCACCTCCAACGTGACCCCTCCACTCGCCACATCTTCCCATCTCCCCCCCTGTCTGCCTTCCGCAAAGACCGCTCCCTCCGCAACTCCCTTGTCAATTCTTCCCTTCCCTCCCGCTCTACCCCTTCCCCAGGCACTTTCCCTTGCAACCGCAAGAAATGCTACACTTGTCCCATCACCTCCCCCCTCCACTCCTTTCAGGGACCCAAGCAGTCCTTCCAGATACGACAGAGGTTCACCTGCACCTCCTCCAACCTCATCTACTGCATCTGCTGCTCCAGATGCCAGATGATCTATATCGGTGAGACCAAGTGGAGGCTTGGCAATCGTTTCGCCGAACACCTCCGCTCGGTCCGCAATAACCAAGCCGACCTCCCAGTGGCTCACCACTTCAACTCCCCCTCCCATTCCGTATCCGACCTCTCGGTCCTGGGCCTCCTCCATGGCCAGAGTGAGCAACACCGCAAGTTGGAGGAACAGCACCTCATATTCCGCTTGGGGAGTCTGCATCCTCTGGGCTTGATCATTGAATTTTCTCAATTCTGTTAACCCTTGCTGTCTCCTCCCCTTCCCACCTCTCCCTCAGCCCTCGGGCCCTGGCATTCCCTCTATCTCTATCTCCCTCCCCCACCCTAGTCGCACTAGCTTCTCATTTTCACACCACAAACAGCTTACAATGGCTTGTTCCCTTTATCATCGATACTTTTTTGCATATCTTTCATTCATTGTTCTTTATCTCTCCACATCACCGTCTATATCTCTCGTTTCCCTGATCCCTGACCAGTCTGAAGAAGGGTCACGACCCGAAACGTTACCCATCTCCTTCGCTCCTTAGATGCTGCTGCACCCACTGAGTTTCTCCAGCCTTTTGTGTACCCCCTAATTATATTGAGTTTATTTTCCTAAAGCAGCATTTTCTCAAACTTACACAGAAGCAATAAATGTTATCAGTAAGATACTGAAATAAGCTGTTGATCAGACAATGAGAAGGGATATTGTAAATGTTGGCCTAATACCAGTAATTTTACTGTTAAATTGAAGGGCAGACAAGATCACAAATTAAAATAACTAAATCTGAAACTAATTGAAGAAGCTAACCACTAGATTCCATATCAAAAGGAATACTTTGAGACACATGAGACTCAAGATGCTGGACTCTTGAGTAAAGCCAAATCAAACTGCTGGAGGAACTTGTTAAAGAAGGAACTGCAGATGCTGGAGAATCGAGGGTACACAAAAGGCTGGAGAAACTCAGCGGGTGCAGCAGCATCTAAGGAGCGAAGGAGATTGGCGACGTTTCGGGTCGAGACCCTTCTTCAGGTGGCATCTGGGCAATGGACCGAATGACTTGGGTGGTTTCCTGCTTCAGGGATGCTCACTTAGATGGCATAACCGTGCACAGCACGGTTAAAGCATTCATTGATGGATTTACGCAGTCTTCAATCAAATATGGAACTAAAATGCACAAAGCCACAAAGTGACAACCAGGAAGTGAGAATGATTTTAAAAACTTCATTTTTAGTTGCATTATAGTTTTATAGATGACAACTTGTTCTATAAATTTCCATCATTCGATGTTAAACCCAGGAAATTAATTTTTATTTGTTAGTGTTGGGGAAACAGGAGCTAATGATTTCTGAGTGATATGTAACTGAGACTGAAAAATATACAGCAGAGTTCTGAATGAGATGGTTTGCAGGGGTATGTATTAAGCTCACCTGTTGTATGTCAGAGATGACAAAAAAGTGAATGTTTCAGAAACTAATGGCTGGAGTAGGGGAACAGATAGACTTAGGTGGCCTTATGATGGAAGGGACATGGATGAGAATTTAATTGCCCATGTGATAAAGGGTCAGCTGAAGTCAATGAGGTGCAGTGTGAGGCATGATTAAGGATTGGAGTGGAAGTAATCTTCAGAGAACAGAATAAACGGCAAGGACAAACATCGATGTACTAGACATTTGTTCTTTTTCATTTTAACTAACTGGAGGTTGGGTATATAAAAGTCTCCATATACGTTACACATTCGACCCTTTTCATAGAAAGTTGGGTATGGGTCCTCCAACATGTTTCCAATCCAAGCTTAGATATATAAAGATTATCTCCTGTTTTGAGTAGATGTCTGAACGTTGAATTTGGAAAGACAACGAGCACACAAAGTCCCTGTAAAGTTTCTATTGATCTCTTTATTGATCTCTCTTGACCTTTCTCTTGATCTCTCTCTTGTTCCCTTCATGAAGTACCATTTCACACATTTTATTATACTTCTTGTTTCACAAGTGCACTTAATGCATTTTTGTTTATTCCTTCCATGTTGTAGTCTGGCCACCAATCCAATCATGCAAGACATTTGGTAAGTAAGCATGTCATCTTTATATTTTCTGAGCACCTTTTTTTCAGTTTCAGTCCACAAACGCTACAGTTTTTTCTCACACTGTAGTTATAATGACCACTCCTTGATTAGGCAATATACTGCACTTCCCTCAGTAACCAAGGTTTTAACAATCAATTTGAATACCATATTAAACAACACTAACACAATAAATCATATACATGCACACAGACAGTCTTAATAATGCAATATTACTACACTGTGATCTAAAACAGACCTTATTCAGTACTGTCAGTATATCAAAAAGTGAGCTTGTGGTCCAGATATTTGATAGTTTAATAAACAGGCCATACCACAATCCAACAATCTAACTGTTTATGAAGTATTAAACAAAGAAACAAAAATCTTCCAAAATCATCCATGAATTGATAAAAAGCAACAGCTACAATTACCTCATGGGTGTAAAATACGCAACAAAGACTAAAAAATGAGACGAGAAATGCTGGTCTTCATGCTTCTGATTATATTTGTGGACAATAAAATTCTGCAAAAAGAATTTATTGGTTTCCCTGCTAAGACAAGTCACGCTTGCGTATAATCTTCTTCCCTATAGGGTTATGCCAGGAACAATTCTCATGTAGGTGGAGGGTAATAGATTTGGACCTCATTATCCTGTCATGTGTACATATGCACCACTTTGAGCATGGGCCACATCTGTAAACAACAAATAAATTCTTCTGGCCTTTTGTATCTATTTTAGGAGGTGGATAACAGTGTAGCTAATTTATACCTTCAAAGACCAATTTTCTTTGCCAGATCTACAGCACTTTACAATGAAAGGTAAGAAGTAGAGGCCGTATGTTAATCTAAACTTGAATAAAAGATTAATGAAGCTTCAGTATATGCTTAGTACACCCACAATTGCAACTGCATGCAAACTCCTATTTATTTTGTGCACTGAAGTCACATCAGTCTAAAAATGAGTGAGTACCTGGGTCACCGCCTAACAACCCATTAAAGGGAGCAGAAACAAAGCAAGTTTGTATTGTGGAGGATATAACACGTTGCGGGATGAATTATAGCAGATGTCAATAGCTCCATTGGTGTCAATATAAATATGAAAAATTACCAATCTCTATCCATCAAACCATTTCAGTTGCTGCCATTTAATTAATTATAATGTTGATTAATGAGCACTAAATACAGTATTGTCAATAGAGATATACCCCGCATTGCAAGATTTGTTTTGCTGGCTGTAAACTATAACATTTTCATTAATGCATTGCTAACTAATTTCTAAAAAGCTGATCATAACTAATTATACTAATTTTCTAATCATGTATTACAAGATGATGTACTGTACATTTCCACAGGAAAAAATAAAATCTAATTCTAAATGAAAAATCATTATGTCTATGATGGCAATAATCACAATGGTATAAGATTGCTTAAGGGCCTCTCCCACTTAGGCGATTTTTAAGCGGACTGCCGGCGACTGTCAAGCTCGCGGCACTCGCTGAAAATCCGGGAAGTGGAACGGCGAGTGTCAGAGTGGAACACACACACACACACACACGCGCGCGCGCCAGGGAAAGCGAGGGAGTGCTGTCTGAAATTCACATGGTGCAAAGTCAAGGTGATACAGACACACACCGCGATGAACAGGAAGGTTAAAAGTGCTATCACAGTGTACGGTAAGTCCTTTAAAGGGGGGGAGAAGGGGGGGAGAAGGGGGGGGGGAGAAGGGTGGGGGGAGAAGGGGGGGAGAAGGGTGGGGGGAGAAGGGTGGGGGGAGAAGGGTGGGGGTTGAAGGGTGGGGAGAAGGGGGGGAGAAGGGGGGGAAAGAGGGGGGGAGAGAAGGGGGGGAGGAGGGGGGAGGAGTGGGGGGAAGGAGTGGGGAAGGGGGGAGAAGGAGGGGGAGAGGGGTGGGGAAGAAGGGTGGGGAGAAGGAGTGGAGACACTTTTAAGAAACCAGACAACTTTTAATAAGCCAGAGATACACAGTTGTGATGTTTGGCAGACATTTAACATTACTGGTCGGTTTTCCTTGGTTCTGAAAACTCGTGCTTACGTTATTTTTCCCCAATGAGTCAATGAAAATGACCGGTCAGCAAAGGCGATTAACTAAAACAACCTACGACTACCTCAACTATCCATAACTACATGGCGACCCCACTACGACTACAGGATTATCGATTTTCTCCATGGCGAGCAGTTTTTGGTCGCAGAAAAATTTTCAACATGTTGAAAAATTTGCTGCGACCATACTGAGGTCACGACTAGTTCCCTTGTGGGAACTCCTCGCGACCATGAAGGAGACTCACCAGAGACCACCAGCGAACATGTGGCGACCATGTGGCGATCACGAGGCGAGCGCAGAGTCTCCTGCACTCGCCTAAAAAGTCTCCTAAGTCTCCTAAGGCCCTTAAAAGTATATCTTTGCAGCCATTTGCACTGTAGTCAGTTCACATAATTTTAATGAGCCATAAAGCAGTATAAAAGCCGCATACAACTTATGTGTTATTTTCCAAATGAAACATCTGACTTTTGGAATTAAAATATTCACCTCATAAACCTGTTCTATTTACAGAGTTGATCCCCATTTCCTAGAAATTGTATTGAATCCAAATCAGGATCAGTGGATGCATCTAATAAACCTGTTGGCAAGACTGCATGAGATCAGTCTGCTTGTTTCAACAGTGCACTCTGGTAAACTGCAAGCTCCAGAGTCAGCTCACTCATCATATAGCGGGTGGAGATGGAGTAAACAAGTTGGTGGGAGTAGAGTGGGTGAGGATTGGGTAGGGAGAAGAGAAGAAATGTGACAAATCAATTTGTTGGACGATGGGTGGCGGTTAGCAGTTCATCATGAGTTTAATATTGTATTCAGCCTGATACCATTTTAAGGCAAGCATTTCAATTAAAATAGTAAGATTAAATGAGAACTTACCAGTTTGATCGTTATTTTATGAGGAGTTACAGTGAGCGATTACATGAAGAAGCCCCGCTAGTGCGCCTGCACGTCAATCTTCAAAGCAGCGGTGTGAAATCATAGTAACTGCAGTTGAAGTGATATAGTAAAACTCAGAAGACTAGAACTACCAGATGATCTTTGCGATTATGAGGGCCGGGAGTGGAGGGCACGTAATCTCTCACCGTAACTCCTCATAAAATAAAGATCAAACTTCAAACTGGTAAGTTCTCGTTTAATCTTACTATTTTACTTTGGAGTCACATGAGTGATTCCGTGAAGATTTCAAAGCTCTGTGATTTCATGCCGTAGATCCAGTTCCATACGACACACTGCTTCGGTTGACACAGGATAAACAATTAATGTATTGAACATTGTTTAAATTATACAATGAACGATTTAAACAATAGAAGACCAGTAATGACCCGTCTCTCCCAGGAGAAATTACAAAGGAGAACTCAAACAGAACCCAAAACAGCATGTCCCAAATCCGTCCATTGCGAGGACAGGTTTATCATAAAATCGTGAAAAGGTTCCTTCACTGGACCATCCTGTGGCGAGGATTTGGTCTAAAGGCACGTCCTGCGCCTTTGCTGCGGACGTTGACGCCGCCCTGGTGGAGTGAGATTTAAACACATCAGTGTCTACTCCAGCATAATCCAAAACCTGTTTCAGCCATCTAGAAATAGTTTGTACTGACACCTTTCTATGAGGTGTTTTGTGGCTGATGAGCAGTGCTGTCTCAGAGCCTCTGAGACTCTTGGTGACCTTGATATATTGACTCAGGTATGTAACTACACATAGTCTCAGGTCAATGGGGTATGCTTTAAAGCTTATTTTGGTTCCAGCCATCTCTGACCTGCTTTGTTTGATTAGATCATATACATAAAACATAATATTACTTACAGAAGGATGCATGCTGTCCAGTCGTAACTTTTGCAATATCCGGACCCGTTGTGCTGACACTAGCGCCATGAGCATGACCACTTTGAGCGTTAACTTCTGGAAAGGCAGAGATGTCATTGGAGCCCATTGCCGAAGCAGTGTGAGAACAATGCTCACATCCCAGATTTCCGTATATCTAGGTCACAGAGGGTTTTTGTTAAAATACCTCTCATGAATCGGGCCACCAATGGATGAGATCCGACAGAGTGTTGTCCTGACCCTTGCCCTAAATAGGACAAAGCACTTCGAGCACTATTAATGGCAACTGCTCGTCAAAATGCAATGTAGCAAGGAACTCCAATACATCCTGTATGCCTGCAGTATGACAAGATATATTTGACTGTAAACAGAACATTTCCCATTTCTTAATATGAGATACATATTGTTTTTTAGTACTATCTCTCCAGGCCGCTGTAATTACATCCACGGTCCTACTCGATAGTCCGAGTCCCTGGAGCGGCCTGGTCAGAATATGCAAATCAACAGATTAATATGATCATGTAAAGGGTGACTCTCTCCTGTCACAGGGTGAACCAAGTTGCTGCATTTGGGGATAGTCATAAATGGCTGTGTCATCAGTCTCAGGACCAATGGGAACCATGGCTGTGTGGGCCAGTTAGGGACTACCAAAACGGCTGAAGCAGAGGCGTGCTCTATTTTGGTGAGACATTGACTGATGAGGCAGAATGGGGGAATGCGTAAAAGAACGTACGTCCCCAATGTAGCGAGAATGCATCCACCACTACTACCCCTGAATCTGGTTCCCATGAGACGTATTTAGGTAATTGGTGATTTAACCTGGATGCAACAGATCTATGTCTGGAAATCCATACCGGCTGACAATCATTTTGAAAAATTTTGGATTCAGCATCCATTCTGTGTTGTCATTGAATTTACGTGACATGGTGTCTGCCACTTTCACATTATCTCTACCTGGTAGGTAGATATCTGAGACCCAGATGTTTCTCGTAATGCACCAGTGCCAGATGAAGTTAGCCAGATTGTCACATGATAATTACCTAATTCCACCCATGTGATTGATATATGCAACAGTTGTGGTATTGTCAATCTGAAGCTGAACATGTAAACCATGCATTGTTGAGCAGTATGCTTTTAGGCCATAGAATGCACCCAGCAATTCTACATAGGTTATCCCATGCCTCTTCAGGATAAATGCCTCTTGCACACTCCATCTGCCGCCACAGCTAGACTCGGTATCATTGGCTCCCCATCCCGAAGCACTCACATCAGTTTGTAAAACTGAAGGTTGTTGAGTCAGAATGTCTCTAGTACATCGTGGGACATTAGTTATCCACCATTGCAACTCGGCGATAGCTTCGGCTGGCAACTGCATTGGTCTATCGAAATGACCTGCATGTTCTTTCAGTGCTTGATCTTTAGCTTGTTGCACTTTCTGATAGTGCAGAGGTCCGAACTGCACTCCAGGGAACCGCCACTAATTTACCAATAACATTGGCTACTCATCGAATGGAGGGTTGTTCATCTACCCGATTGCTACCGGCCTCCATAATTTCTACAGTTTTGGCCATAGGCAAAGTCACTGACATGTTAGTTGAATCAATGATGAGCCCCATTATTCTAGATGGCACTAATTTGGATTTAGTTGGATGGATGAGGAAACCTAACCCCTCAAACAGGTGTTTGGTAACTGAACCCAATTCCTCAGCTGCTTCCTGAGTTTTGTCTATGATCAGAACATCCCATTATAATGTGATTCTGAGTGCGGAGTAGCCCTAATACTGGTTTCAACAATTTGAGGTTAACCCATTGGGCAAAGCTTTAAATTGCCACAGCTGTCTCATCCAACTAAATTTCAAGTATCTATAGTATTGGCGATGAATTGGTACTGAATAATATGTATCTTTCAGATCTATGGTTACCATATAACACCCTTTTGATACCAGTTGCTTAGCAGTACTGAAAGTTTCCATTTTAAAATGTTTATACTGGACATAAGAGTTAAGTCGGGTTAGGTCCAGAATGACTCGGCACCCACCATCCTTCTTTTGCCTGGGAAATATAGTGGACACAAATTGTTGAGGCTGATATGCCGTCCTTTCAATTACCCTTTTGGAATAATATTCCAATTTCATCATTCACCTGTAGAGTTTCTGGTCTTGAAACCCAATACCCGACTAGGTGTATTTTGTACGGGTGGATGTACTTCCGAGATAAACTCGATTCAAGACACCCGGAAACAGTCCAGTATGAATAGATCTGATGTTATGCAGCACCATTCATCATAGAACAATTGCAACCTACCCCAGACCGGTGACTGATCGCTAGAGGATATATCCTCGACTAGTCCAGTATTTGTACCTCCATGGTTGCTGGATTCCTCGGTCTCCTGGCCCTGTTTGGGGTGTGCATTGGAGCGTGCCAACGTTTTGGTCCCTGGATAAGGGATGTATCAGATATTAAACTGATAAGAACAGATACTACACTTGATCTTAGCCAAAAGGCCAAGGAGCGATGTGTGTAGCTGGAGTCGCCCGGCTTGGTCCTTGACATGCACCATCGTCTGTAGCCCATCTGAAAGGGAACGGTTTTCGAGGCAGCATCCTGCTCCCGGGATGAGTTTTGATGAGGCCGATTGTTTTTCCCTCATCGTCCAGGTCTTTTTCTGGATGTGAACCACGGGTTGAGCGTAGGCTTGATGGCTATTTCGTGAATATTTTTTTTTTTTTTAATGGGCACTACACAGCAGGGCCAGCATATCCTGCTATGTTTTTTGATAGTGGTGGAATTGTACCATTTGCCCAAACGCTGTTATTCCTGCTCTAACCAGTTTGAGGACTATCTGCAGCCTCAACCCATGCGGCCTCATGATGCGCCCATTTGCCCACAGATAGCCTGGTTCACTGTGGGCACTTTGAGCGATGCACAGTTAACAGGTGTCCGATATCTCTGCAAAGTTTCCTCCATTATGGAGTCCTGAAGCTGGTGAGAGGCCATATAGTTAACATTGCCAGCCAGGTTTTCATCCATCTGTTCACCAGTTCCAGCCAGTATGGCAAATTTGCTTGCCACATCCGCCACACCTGGAGCATAGCTCATGTGCTTTGGTGCATGCTCTTCTGCAGTATCACCAACTTTAGGGTCAGAGTCATACCGCCCTGGCTCTCCCGGCTCATGCTCAAGGGAGGTATCATGCAGCCCTTAAAAAGGCGCTGCTGTTATGGGTCCCCATGCAGACTCGCAGGCATATTTTTCTTCCTGCCTGTACAGCTCTTTGCTATACGGACCTCTGCTAGAGGTTGCTACTGAGAGCTGCTGGGGAACCCTGGGAGTATCAAACTCAGGCTGGAACACCTCCTGGTTGATCATTTTATCTATGAGGTGTTCCATGTTGTCCAGACGTCTCCAACCTTTCTATTGGAAGGAGGAGAGTCTTCCTGGCCTGACTCATCAGAGTCGACAGGCCTGGACAATTTACTCTTGGCCTGCCTCCCGACAGGAGTGGCCACAGTGCTCTGAAGCACCGGAGTTGCTGCCGCTGGCTGAACTGCCGGCGGCTCTGAAGTCGGCGTCTCAAAGCCGGCATACACCCGCTGACCACGGCCCCGCGGGTAGGTTTTCACTTTTATAGGCGACACCCTTGCCTTACTTTCTGTTAATATTCCCTTTTTGGAAATGTCCCTGCTGGTTCCTGCAACCAGCCTTACGGGACCTAGCAAACCACAGCAAGTTTAAAACACTTACCTGTGGGTGTTTTACTTACCACTGGTGGAGCTGCGCTCTCCAGCCTGTCGGTGCGCCAAGCGCGTCTGACGTAATGACGCACAGGCGTACTGGCGGACTTCTTCATGGAATCACTCATGTGACTCATATATTTTTAGTATATGTCCCCAGCTCCACATATTTTTGTCTCAGAATAAGTGTTAAGCCCTCTGTTAGTGCATCTGATTCATATGAATACCAAGGATGTCTTTACAGAACCCTTACATATATATGGGTTTGTTAATGCAAAATATCAAAGGCAGCTTTAGAGAGTTGAGGTTAGTGAAGTCTAGGTAAAATGACTGACCACAAGAGAAGATAGACTCAAAATGCCAGAGTAACTCAGATGGACAGGCAGCATCTCTGGAGAGAATGAATGGTGACCGTCACCCATTCCTATCCATAGATGCTGCCTGTCCCGCTGAGTTACTTCAACATTTTGTGTCTATTTTCGGTGTATACCAGCATCTGCAGTTTCTTCCTACACATGACCACAAGAGAATTTGAATGACCAAGTCTGTGGATTATAGAAGTGGAAGCAAAGAGAGAGGCAGATGATATTACGAAGAGCCGAGTCCAGAGTGAAATAAAGAGTTTCTGAACATTAGAGAATTTCAGTGATGCTTAGCTTCGCTTATAGACACAGGCCCTTCAGCCCACAGAGTCCACACCAACCATCAATTACCTGAACACCCGAAGTTTAGATGGGGTCTGTTGTTCACCGCAGAAAAGGACAGTGGAGTCAGAAACCTTCATCATATTTTAAACTTTCCTTCAGGGTCACTTGAGTCGCAATCTAAAAGGCTATGGACTGGAAATTGGGAAGTGGAAACAACCTAAAAGGCTCTAATTTTTATGGCTTAGACATTGGGCCAAATGGGTCAATGTTGTAAATGTCAATGATTCAATATCCCAGGAATGAATAAAATAGGCATATTTATCCACCATGGCATACAGTGCATTTCTAGTTAGAAATGTGCAAATCAATATCCCTCAATAATGATTTACTGGTCGTCCAAGTATTGTCTACAATCTTCTGCAGACTTTTTAATCAATCAGTTTTAAAATGATGATTTAGAAATTGTGCTTAAGCGTGACTGCTAAATTAAAGTGTACATACGGAGATGTTCTTTCCTTAAATATAATTTTATCCCACGGCAATCTTGAAAGATAGGAATTGTTCAATTTTTACATTTTTAATATATTATTTTAAAATGTACCAGTCCTTTGAATATTGCATGAATAATTTATTTTTCTTATTGTCTTTCCTCTCATAAGCAGCACAGTCTTTTCTCATACTCCTCCATCTTCTGTAAAAAGAAGTGTCAGTTTAAGAAGTCAAATGCAATTGGAATTATGCCTGCTCAGACCTTCAATGGCTGTCATCCACTATGCAAAATGATGGACCAAAACTGTTCTTATAAATCATGTTATGAATTGTATTAAGGGAGTATTTAGATACCTGACAAAATCAAGCACGTCTTATGTCTTTCAGGTTAAAACTCTTTGCAAATTTAGAAGGATCAAACACCAAAAGTGTCTCTTGCTGAAGCAATATATCAAATGTAAAGGATAACAAGTTTTATGGCAAGGTTATTTTACAGCTGCATTGCTCATAATATGTCCTTTTTGTGAAATGCATAATGAACATTTCTTGCAAAAGCATAGTAATTCAATCTAAACATTAACCATTTCAGACTGAGGTAGAAATCAAATTTTTGTGCGACAAAAATGAGTTTGCTTTGAATTTTTGTATTTTGTTTGAAATACATGAAAGACCAAGTGTTATCCACACATTTTTTGCACTTTAGCTAATACCCGGACAATATGGTATTTATCGATCACTTAGACTAATCTCAATATAGTTTACATGTTAGTTAATCTTGAGAAATCAGAGGAAATCTATGCTCCCCATTGGAACATTAAGCCAGTGTAATTTAGCTGTCCTGACAGCAGCACTATATCAGAGTTGAAGCAGAACTTCAGCTGTGTTTAAGAATCCTGAGCTTCTGTCCAATTTAGCAGAAGACCAGAATCTTTAATTAATTGATTCGTCATCTAATTTTTATTGATTGATTGAAAGATACAGCATTGAAGCAGGCCCTTTGGTCCATCAAGTCCATGCCAACTATCGATCACCTATTGATGAAGATGGTTGTCAAACAATGCAGCAGGATCTTGATCGGTTGGGCAGGTGGGCTGAGGAATGGTCGTTGATATTGAATTCAGAGAAATGTGAGGTTTGCACAATGACCTTCATCAGTCAGAACATTGAGTATAGAAATTGGGAGGTCATGTTGCAGTTGTATAAGATGTTGGTGAGGCCGCATTTAGAGTATTGTGTTTGGTTTTAGGCACCATGTGATAGGAAAGATGTTGTCAAGCTGGAAAAGGATACCGAGAAGATTTATGAGGATGTTGCCAGGACTCGAGGGCCTGAGCTATGGGCAGAGGTTGAGCAAGTTAGGACTCTACTTCCTTGGAGTGTAGGAGGATGAGAGGTTATCTTATAGAGGTGTACGACATCATGAGAGGAATAGATCGGGTAGACGCACAGAGTATCTTGCCCAGGGTAGGGGAATCAGGAACCAGAGGACATTTCCCTTAAGGTGAGGGGAAAAAGATTTAATAAAAATCTGAGGGGCAACTTTTTCATGCAAAGGGTGATAGGTGGATCAAGCTGCCAGATGGGTTGTTCAGGCAGGTACTATCGCAATGTTTGAGAAACATTTCAACAGGTTCATGGATAGTACAGGTTTAGAGGGAAATGTGCCAAATGCAAGTAGGTGGGACTAGTGTATATAGGACATATTGGCTAGTGTGGGCAAGTTGACTTGTTCACATTAGTTCTATGTTATCTCACTTTGGCATCCACTCCTTACACATCTGGGCCAATTTATCAAGGCCAATTACTTTACAAATCCGCACATCTTAGAGATGTGGGGGGAAACCCATGCGGTCACAGGGAGAACATGCAATCACCTCACAGACAGCTCCCATATTCAGGGTTGAAACTTGGGTATCTGATTACTATTAGATATTCACAACATGGCATTGTTTTTAACTTAAACCAAATTGCTTGGATTTAGCTGATTAATTTGCCATTAATAATATTCTTAGAATGGACTTGCATCATTCAACCCAGTAATTGTTCATCCAGAAATAAATGTCCCCCCTTTTAACTCAAATTTACTATCAAACCACAAAGCACAAATGTATTTCAGGATGCATTTCACCACAAATGCATTTCCATCACTGGGAATGGTTCATTCATATGCTGGGGTGGAGAAGTCAATGATATATGGTTGTTACATTCTGTAGCATGTTTAGATAGATGTGGTAATGCAGTGTTCCAGGTACTTGATTAGTAATTATGACTCATCTGCCCCCCCCCCCCACCTCACCTAAGGTAGACACAAAATGCTGGAGTAACTCAGCAGGTGAGGCAGCATCTCTGGAGAAAAGGATTGGGCGACGTCTCGGGTCGAAACTGAAGAGTCTCCTTTTCTCCAGAAATACTGCCTCACCCACTGAGTTACTCCAGCATTTTGTGTCTACCTTCAATTTAAACCAGCGTCTGCAGTTTTCTCTTACACATTTTGTCCACCCCGCACCGATATCCACCTATCACTTGTCAGATTTTGTCCTGCCCCCACCACTTTTCCAGCTTTCTCCCACATTCTACAAACAATCTGAAGCAGTGACCCAACCCTAAATGTCGTTTTTCCATGGTCTCCAGAGATGCTACGTGTCCTGCTGATTTACTCCAGGACTTTATGTTTGCAAATGAACTAACAGTCTGGTGAATGAGTTTAAATCTCACATTGACAACCTTGAATTCAAATCCAATTGATTAAATAATCTATAATTAAATTTGAGTAACATAGGTAGTCTCATTAAGGGTAACCATGAAATTGCAGCATGCTCATTAAAAAACCATCAGTTCTTTAATGTCCTTCATGGAGAAACAATCTGCTGGTTTGATTGATTTGTGATTCCAAACCCACAGCAAGCCACTCAACAATAATAAATCATAAAAAGAATAAAACTTATCTTTAGGGTCGGCACAGTGATGCAGAGGTAGAGCTGCTGCCTCACAGTATCAGACGCAGGTTCGATCCTGACTACGTGTGCTGTCTGTACGGAGCTTAAACGTTCTCCCTGTGACTTTAGACTTGAAACTTCAGAGATACAGCGCAGAAACAGGCCCTTCAGCCCACCAAGCCCACGCCGACCAGCAATCACCCTGTATACTAGCACTATCCTACACACTAGGGGCTAGTTACAATTTTACCAAAGCCAATAACCTACAAACCTGCACATCTTTGGAGTGTGGAAGGAAGCCGGAGCACCCGGAGAAAACCACATGGTCACAGGGAGAACGTACAAATTCCATGCAGACAGCACCCATAGTCATGATCAAACCTGGGTCACTGGTGTTGTAAGGCAGCAACTCTACTGCTGCACCACTGTGTCGCCCCAACCACTGTGACCGTGTGGGTTTTCTCCAGGTGCTCCGGTTTCCATCTGTATTCTAAAGACATGCAGGTTTGTCGGTTAATTGGCTTCTATAAATTGCCTCTAGTGTGCAGGATGCAAAAGTGGGATCACATAGAACTAATTTACGGACGATGGATGGACTACATAGACATGGTGGCTGAAGGGCCTGTTTCCACTTGTATCTCTAAACTAAACTCTAAAACTGGACAGATAACGCCAGGGTAGACACAAAATGCTGGAGTAACTCAGCGGGACAGGCAGCATCTTTGGAGACTCCAGCGATGCTGCCTGTCCCACTGAGTTACTCCAGCATTTTGTGTCTACCTTCGATTTAAACCGGCATCTGCAGTTCTTTCCTACACAGATAATTCCTCATTGTTTTTTATTGCAGCAAAGTCACTCCCATTTGAGGGGAGATATCTATCTGAGGAGATCTGGCCATACTCTACACATTAAGGTGATAATCTACAGCTTGAAGGTGAGAGGGGCAAAGTTTAAAGAAGATGTTTTCGGCAAGATTTTTACAAAGAGAGTGGAAGGTCACTGGAACATACTCCCAGGAGTGGTGGTAGTGGCAGATACGATAATGGCATTTAAGAGGATTTTAAATGGGCACATGGATATGCAATGAATGGGAGGACATGGGTCACAAGCAGGACATTATTGCTAGACAGGTTGCCAGACTGGGTCTGCGGCTGATGGTGAACTGGTAAACATATATAACCTTGCTCTCAGCAATTTTCCTGTTGCAACTAGCTTTGGCAGGAACAGTAAGTGCACGGTACTATCAGAGATGAAGTTCTGTCTTCAAACTGAGAACACCATTGTGTTTTACGGCAGTAACATTCCGAAATAATAACAAGATTGTCCCAGAATTAAACGGGCAGCTCAAAACTATAAACAAAATGCTGGAGTAACTGAGCAGATCAGGCAGCATCTCTGGAGAAAAGGAATAGGTGACGGTTTAGGTAGGCCCCCTCCGTCAGACTGTCTGAATTGAGGGGTCTGAAGAATGGTGCCGACATGATTATGTGTGCTGTCTGAACAGAGTTTATACGTTCTCCCTGTGACTTTAGACTTTAAACTTCAGAGATACAGCACAGAAAGGGGCCCACCAGCCCACCAAGCCCACACCGACCAGCAATCACCCTGCATACTAGCACTATCTTATACACTAGCGGAGTCAAGGGATATGGGGAGAAGGCAGGAACGGGGTACTGATTGTGGATGATCAGCCATGATCACATTAAATGGCGGTGCTGGCTCGAAGGGCCAAATGGCCTACTCCAGCACCTATTGTCTATTGAACCATCACCTATTCCTTTTCTCCAGGGATGCTGAGTCACTCCAGCATTTAGTATCTATCTTCAGTATAAACCAGCAACTGCAGTTCTTTCTTACACAGCTCAAACTATACATGTTTAAAGATCATGTGGACCACAGCAGCAGTAGAAATGAGTTCCACCATAATCTATGACCTCATGGTACATTTGTCCCTCAATATACTAATAATCTCAAGTAAGGCCATCAACCCAGGTTCATTGAGGAGTGTAAAGTTTGTTTCAGAAACAGCAACATTTGTACCTCAAAATCAGGTCCCAACTTCATCAAATCGGGACCTGATTTTGAGGTACAAATGTTGTTGTACAAGCTGATGAAACATTGTCATACTAAATAATCAAAACATCGAGTAGTAAACAGGGCTAAATAAGCTTACATCCAACAGCAGATGAAAGCTCCTCAGTCCTTCACATCTAGTAATAAATGGGGGTGAATAATCAAAGAGTTACTGGCAGAAAGATACTCCAAAAATATCTATTCTCAATAGCACCAAAATCCAATTTGAATGTAAAAGCTAAGGAATTTGAGTAATGTTGCTTGTAAACAATACAATAATTGATACTTTGAGGCCTTCACCCTGTTAGTGACTGAAGCATATGACTGACTGCTCTCTGGATTACAACAGTACTTGTAGGAAGTCCCAGTCAGTGAAATGCCATTGAATAAATTACATATTCTTTGATCTAAACATCTTGAGAAGAGGTTAAGATCTCACCTACTGCTCATATCTGGGGGCAGCATAACAATAGAGTGCAGGCATAGTGGTGCAGTGGAAGAGTTGCTGCCTTACAGAGACCCAGGTTCGATCCTAACTATGGGTGCTGTCTGTACCGAGTTTGTACATTCTCCCTGTGACCGCATGGGTTTTTTCTTTGGGTGCTCCGGTTTCCTCGCACATTCCAAAGACGTGCAGGTTTGTAGGTTAATTGGCTACTGTGCAGGTGATCGCTGGTTGTTGACGACTTTGTGGGACAAAAGGCATGTTTCCATGCTGTATTTCTAAACTAAAATAAATCTTAGAATCAAGCTGAAATGCCGAGTATATATTAGTCTTATGATCACAAAAGTCTACGATTACCTGATTTGATTATCTTTATGAGTTAACAAGAAACAGAGGAGAGCCACAGATGCAAAACTGCTTTAGGACCACAAAACCTCTCAGCCGCAGTCATGAAAAGTTGTGACACAGCTACCTGCATCTCCAGCAAAATGGCTCCAGAATATTTTAAATATTGAAATCTATCAGACAATGTGGAAAGATAGACAGGTATGTCCTTTCACTTGGAAATATATATATATATATATCGGTCCTTAATAATCTCTGAATCCAAATCCTGTAACTTTCTACACTCAAAATATCCTGGGTGCACATTCATCAGTAGGACTGCAGCAGATTTAGAAGACAACTCACCACCACCTTTTCCTCCATGTAAATAGGGTATAGGTTGCATGATAGTCAGAACAGCAGATGCATAACTCACAACTTTAACATCCTCTGAACTCCATTGTCACCCACGTGTTTCTATGTGTATACATCACAGATATTCCTAGCAACAGCATTAAGGACATTCATTTATGGCAATGATATTGCTCTAGTTGGTCAACAGACAAGTATTTATACCATTAGTAAATTCTTAACCATAAGTTGATATGAAAAATATTATTTTATGCATCAATAGAAAATGAATTGACCCTGTAACTGTCCTTTACATTAAAATAATCTTGAATTTCAAATTAAGTGTGTAAATTATACATTATTTTGTTTTTGGTATGTGTCTGTCATCACCTTGATTAAGTACAGGTGTCAGAGGTTATGGGGAGAAGGCAAGAGAGTGGGGTTAGGAGGGAGAGATAGCCACAATTAAATGGTGGGGTAGACTTGTGAGGACAAATGGCATAATTCTGGTCCAATCACATGATCATTTGATAATTTATTTCCTTCTCCCTTCCTTGGCATGTGATATTCCAATGGTGCAAAGCTAATTCCAACAGTGAAGAGTGTGCCCGTTCACAGAGCAGACAGGGATCAGCTTGGGAGGATTTGTGGGATCTTGTACATGTGACTCTGGGGTAAATTATCCATGAGTGTCTTGTTTTAATTATATTTATCTTCATGTTCTTAGGAGTGCTTCCAAAATAGTGTGAAATTTGCAGGCTAGTTCATTGAATTAATTAGATGTTTTTGTGAAAATGTTCAATTTGCATTAATTAATGGTCAAAACCACAGATGAGAATATAATGATGCATAATCTGCTGATACCAGGCTCTTGCTGTCAATGGATTAAAAAAAGGCTGGCAGAAATATTTGCCTCAGAGACACCGTAGCGATAAAGACTTCAAAGATGACTTGACTTTGCATTAATTCAGTTAATTACAGGGAACCAATTTTCATCTAATTCATCTTGTGTTTTACCTAAATAATATACAACTCATGACAGCATGAGTTTCTGATATTCAGCAATCGAGTTTTCGAACACAAGCAATTATTTTGTGGACAGATGAGTTTCAGAAATGAAGGAAGCAAAATGTTCATAATACAGTAATGTTGTGAGGCTATTTCCCCAGGCAGCAACATGAATTTCTGGAAAATCTAAATCTGTATTTTCTCCTGAAAATGTCAGTGTTTGTCCAGCCATAATATGTGACTAAATGTGCCTCTTAAAAAATGCCAGGCCAAGCAGAATAAGCCTTTACATTAATCATTAAGGAATAGCTGTCTCACCCTGTGGGATTCAACAAAATCCAAAATTCAATATATATTTTTTGTAAATGTTTTATAGATGTCTAGTAAGGTCATCCTTTGGGACAGTAATGGTAAATATGAGCATATGATACAAAAAGATAATAATAATCAATGTGATCTCTCCGAAACTATGTAAGCAAAAACCTTGGCGAGGCCAGAATGCCGAGACTGTTTCAACTGGTGCAATTTCCAGCTCTTCAGCCACTTATAATTGGCCTTTTGCAGCAGGGTCACCTAAAAGATGGCTACTTGGGAATAACAGTGCATTTACCCAATGGCTATCAGGGGTTTTAATACTGCTTAAAAGCAGCAATTCTTTTGTAGGGGCTTTAATAATGGCTGGGTTAAGTACTTGAGATTGCAGAATGCTTGCATGTGCTCTGAACAGACCCAACCAAGTGCATTCTAAATCAGAAGTGTGTGTCAATTTTTTCCCAAAAGTGAATGATTAAAGGCTAGCTTATAGCCTTAATGTGTCCTCCATTTAATGGCATCCCCACCCTTCAGACGGTCCTGCATTTCACTAAATGGTGGGGTATGCTAAAATGTCAAGTTCTAATTCAGTTTGGGATGATTTTGTTCTAATCATAGTAATCATGTAATTTACTGTAAAATGTATGTACTGAGAACAAGAGCTACTGTTCCTTTACCTTATCAGCAACAAATGCAATAGAAAATGTAAACTGAATTTGTGGACTAAAAACTGAATGTTGTTATTCTTACTTAAAGTTTGGCATAGTGTGAAAGTGCGGGATAAGAATCATACTGAAGGAAAAAATGTAAAGTAAAAATCATTATAAACTTCTTTCTCTTCATTTAACAGAGCTACTAACCAATTTATGATGATGAGCAGGTTAACATTCCTATTAACAGTAGATATCAAAATCCAGAGCAAACTTAATGATGAGAATTATTTTACAACACCTTTGCATGGAGGTGCACATATGTTCTACATAACCAAACATTTGATGGAATAAGCGAATACCATGTTGAAAAGATCAATTTTGTGATGTGAAGTATTTTTATGAATATGGTGAAAAGTATCCAGTCAGGAAATTTGATCGATAAACCAGAGAATAAGAGGTGAAATAGCAAAAACCATCTATGGGAAAATTAGTGTACAGGAAACCTCTTGAAATCAAAGCATGGCACCTCATGCCAAAGGTATTGGCACTGATAAAGTGGGCCAAAGTCCTGAAAGGACAAAGATTTAGCACTTTGTGTATTTGAAAAACAATTAATCAGCGGATAAAAGCTGCACTTGCCAAAATAAATGACATGAACACAGATGTTAGCATATAGGAAATAAAAGAAACAAATGACAAACAGGTGGCGAGGACTATAAAACAATGCAAGTATATTATGATAAAATAGGGGATCAAGAACAAAGCAAGGTTTCTGAAAGCAAGCAACAATGAAATTATAAATGAAAATAAGCAAATGGTAGATATCTTAATTAATTATCAAAGCAGTCTATTGAAGCAATGGCCAGGAAAGCACACCAATGTCCCTACTTTTCTTCTTCAGAACGATTGGGAATGTCCCCAACAACCATCACCAACTGCTACAGAAACACCAGAGAAGGCATTTTATCAGAATGCATCACAACATGGTTTGGGAAGAGCTCCATCTATGACCGCAAGAAGTTGCAAGAATAGTGGATGTAGCTCAGACCATCACGCAAACCAACCACCCTTTCATTGACTCAATCTACACTTCATTTTGCCTCGGCAAAGCCACCAGCAAAATTAAGGACCAGTCTCGCATTCCTCTTCTCCCCTCTCCTATCAGCTTAGTTTAGTTTAGTTTACTGTCACATGTACCGAGTTACAGTAAGAAGCTTTTTTGTTGCGTGCCATCCAGTCAGTGTAATTACAATCTATACGTCTACAGTGTACTGATACAGGATAAAGGGAATCACATTTAGTGCAGGATAAAGTCCAGTAAAGTGAAGTGCAATTAAAGATAGTCCGGGGACCACCAATGAGGTAGAATATTGGTCAGGTCCGCTTTCCAGTTGGTGATAGGACGATTCAGTTACCTGTTAATAGCTGGGAAAAAACTGTCTCTGAATCTGAAGGTATGCATTTTCACACTTCTGTACCTCTTGCATGATGGGAGAGGGAAGAACAGGGAGTGTCTGGTATGAGACACGTCCTTCATTATTCTGGCAGCCTTGCCGATGCAGCATTAAGTGTAGATGGAGTAAATGGAAGGGAGGTTGGTTTGCATGACGCTCGGGGCTCTGTCCACAATTCCCTGCAATTTCTTGCAATCTTGGATGGAGCTCTTCCCAAACCATGTTGTAATGCATCGTTGGGCACATCTGTAGGAGTTGGTGGGAGCTGATGAACTTCCTAAAACTTCTAAAGAAGTAGAGGTGTCAGTGTGCTTTCTTGGCCATTGCTTCAATATGGTTGATCAAGGACAAATTGATGGTGATATTTACTCCTAGGAACATGAAGCTTTCAATCTCTACTTTGGCGGCATCATTGTATACCGGGGTATATATACTTTTTTGCTTCCTAAAGTTGATCACAATCTCCTTTGTCTTGCTGATATTGAGAGATAGATTGTTGTCTTGGCACCAGATTATGAGACTCTCAATCTCCATCCTGTACTCTGTCTTGTCATTATTTGAAATACAGCCCATTATGGTGGTGTCTTCTACGAATTTGTAAATTTAGTTGGAGTTATATTTGACTTCACAGTTGTAGCTGTACAAGCACTAAAGATTGTGTCTGAGAACGTATCCTTCCAGGGTAACCAGTTTTATCTCCCTCCGAGACACAGGGAGGCATGTCCTCTACGGGCTCCTCCTCCACACCCTGCACTTCCTTGCCCTGGTCCACCATCCGGACACCAAGTGGCGGTCGGTGTTGCCTTCCAGAAGTGAGGGGGGCCCCCGGTGTGGTTCCCACTACACAAGGATTCTCCCCCTCTACATTGGGGACCTGAGGTGGAGGGTATTGCACCGAGTTGTTCCCTGCAATCTGTTTCTCTCGTGGTTCACAGACTCGCCAGCCGCCTGCCACATTTGCGGGCTGGAAGAGTCTGTGTACCACGTGTACATGGAGTGCGTGAGGCTGCAGCCACTGTTTGAATACCTAAAGGGGCTGCTCCTTGCCTTCTGGCTGCATTTTTCACACACCATTCTCATCTTTGGACACCCTGTGCGAAGGGGAGAGGGTAGGGCTGAAGATGTCCTGGTTTGATTGCTCCTGGGTCTGGCCAAGCTGGCCATCCGCGAGTCAAGGCGGCAGGCGTTGGAGGGCTTTACCCAAGCCGGCTGCCTGCCCCTTTACCGGGGTTACATCCGTGCCCTGGTGGGGTTAGAATGGGAATACGCCCTGTCCACTGGCACCCTGAGGGAGTTCCAGGACCGCTGGGCTCCGCAGGGTGTTGAATGTATCTTCAATAAGGATTGAAACATAGTTGTATAGTAGTTTATTATGGATATATGTTTGTATTGTATTATGGTGGTGGATTCTGGCTTGTTTTATTGTAGTGTAAGTATTATTTTTTAAGAATTTAATACATTTTTGGATTTAAAAAAAAAGGTCACCAGTATTGAGGATTATCGTAGAGGATGATTTCAGGCAAGAGGTACATAATTTTAAAAATACATTCCTCCTGATTTACGGACAGCTGTTATCAAGCAACTGAGCTCTCCTCTCACCATCTCCAGTGTGGTCCTGACCTTCCATCTACCTCATTGGAAACTTTTGAACTATCTTTAATCAGAATGTATCAGACTTTATCTTGCACTAAATGTTATACCCTTTACCCTGTATTTGTACACCGTGATGGTTTGATTGTAATCGTATATAGGTAGGTTGCATGGCAGTCGTGTCAATACCCGTGACCTGTACTGTTTCCACGCAACGCCAACTGGAGTACACGTGATGAACTGCAGGTAAGCACTTACCATTGTTTCCAGCATAGCGGGCCCATTAAAAACCGTCAAAATGGTCAATTTTTGCACTGTAAATAATTATGGAAATCGGGGTAAGCACGAGAGACATTTATCCTACTTCAGAATTCCAAAAGTGAGGAGAAAGGACGGTAGAGAGAAGCGACAGCTGAAGGGACAACAACAGCTAAAGTGGTTGGCGAACATTGGCCGTGCAGATATCAAGATTGAAAATATTGACAATTATCGCATTTGCTCACTGCATTTCATCTACAGTAAGGCATTATTTGTGTTTTTTCTTGATTCCTTTGCTATCTAAAAAGTCTGGCAGTAAAATTGTAAAATTGCCCATGGTTCTCAAGTGGGTTTTTACATTCAAAAATAAAACGATTCTAAAGCAAAATTTATCATTTAAAAAAAAAAATCACAAACCATACATGGGTTTTGAATTACATTTTACTCAGATGCAAGCCAAGGAATGGCATAATTGTTAGCTGCCAATTGGACATAATCAACCTCAGCAAATTGACAATATCTTTGAAAGGGAGTGGGTGTTTAAGCTGTCAGGACATTTTATTATTTGCCAAAATATACATCTCAATAGCATAATGATAGAAAATAATTCTGAAAATAAGTCTGAAGAAGGGTCTCGACCCGAAACGTCGCCCATCCTTAGATGCTGCTGCACCCACTGAGTTTCTCCAGCCTTTTGTGTACCCATAATGATAGAAAACTTACTTTTCCATGCACCACTCGTTAGTCTGTAGATTTTTTTAATGATAAATTTAGCTTCAGAAGCGTTTTATTTTTGCGTGTAAAAACCCACTTCAGAACCATGGGCAATTTTAAAATTTTACAGCCAGATTTATCACTTCTGAAACTTTTAAGATACCAAAGGATTCAAGACAAAACACAAATAATGCCTTACTGTTGATGAAATGCAGTGAGCAAATGCGATAATTGCCAATATTTTCAATCTTGATATCTGCACGGCCAATGTTCGTCAACCACTTTAGCTGTTGTTGTCCCTTCAGCTCTTGCTTCTGTCTACCATAATTTCTCCTCACTTTTGAAATTCTGAAGTAGGATAAATGTCTCTCACACTTACCCCAATTTCCACAATTATTTAAGCACAACAAATGACAATTTCGGCATTTTTTAACGGGTAAGAAAATACTCATTTCGTGTACTTACAGTATATGCCGGAAGCTGCCATGTACTCCACATGGATTGAGCTGCTCCGTGTGTCACCCCCTTTGACCCGATGACCATACGTGCAACCCCCCTATAATGTTTTCTATGACTGGATCACATGCAACAAAAAACTTTTCACTGTACCTTGGCACACGTGATGACAATAAACTATAAGTAAACTAAAATAAATTAAACTAAACTAAACTGAATGCAACAATATCTATAATGAAAAAGAGAATAACATCCCAGATATCCCACAAAACTGAAACCAAATCGGCGGCAGATTTCACCAAAGTAATATTTGAAAATAACAATAATGATAAAAGTAATAGTACTAAAATGTGACAAACTTCCTAGCAAATTAGGTTTATCAATGTGCATTAAAATAAGTGAGTAATATGTGTCACAAATGTACTAATCACAATATTTTAAGTTCTGTTACTATGTTGGACATGCTTTCAGGTAAAAAAACTGTGCATATCTCTTCACTACATGAGAAGGCTTCGGAAAGGAAGAACTTATTGAGTAGTTAGCCTCGCACCTGTGTTTAGGAAATTTGTAGAGATTCTGATTAAGGATAGTTTATCAGAAGGAGCCAAGATAGATTGGTAAGAAGTTATTCCTGAAAAATCTGACTGAGCATTTTGCATTGTGGATGCAAAATTGCTTTTGATTATCAGATTTCCATATATGTAAACACAGGAGCCCTCTAAGTTGTTATCAACTGTCCCTCGTGGTTTCTCATAGTGTTAGCCTTATTAGATGGTGCAGGATTTTTATGGCCTACACCTGTTCCTGCATCTTATAACACATGGTTAGGGGCGAATGTGGTTTGATCCTTATTCGGGTAAACAATATCTTTAACTGATAATTCCGTTGACTGGTTAGCATGTAACACAAGATTTTCATTGTACGTAACAATAAAATAAATTAACATGGCCCTGATTTTAACATGGCCCTGAACCAAACAAAACTACACTAAATGAAATTAAACTAGATGTTGAACGTTGTGTGTGGAAAATTGGAAACTTCTAGCCCTAAATATCCTCATCAAAAGAAACACGAAGAATCAATGTTTAATATTTCCACACAATATTTCCAAGGCATGATCCTTTCTATCCCCTTGATATATCAGCAATCAAAATTAGTGCAACCACATGTCAGCCATCCACAGTAGTCAAATGGGACAGGCTGAGGTGTTAATCCATACCAAATATTAATAGAATATTGACTGGCCTTGAGGGAGATACGACATATATTGCCTGAAGTAGATTCATATTGCCCGAGTCGAAGACGAGGGCAATATGGATCTAGTGAGGGCAATATATGTCGTATCCCCCGAAAGAGGACAGTCAATATTGTTATTATTACCCATATCAGACATCTAGAGGAAAATCTGAACATCTCAGCTCGGCGGACTTCCACGTAAAATTTAACCAAAATGGACGCGGCAGTCTTCCTGTCTGCCGTTTGAATATTCTAAATTTCCCACGCAGCGTCACGTTGCCAAGTTCCCGGATGTGAGACCAGGGGAATATAAGACTATATTCCCCGCTGTTTTAACAGGTAAAGTCCATAGGCGTTCGCAAGAAAGGGGAATACAAGAAAATATTCCCCTGTTACCCCTGCTGGCAGTAAAAACGAAGGGAATACAATTTTGTAAAAGCATACCTCAGATGTGTGATATGGGTAATAATATTGATTAACTGCTGGACAAGCATATCATCACACCAGCCATGTCAACATAGTACACTTCTCTGCCTGATCTGAGGTGTGGAAGAAAGATTATAATAGTAAGATTAAACAAGAACATACCTGTTCGAAGTTTGATCTTTATTTTATGTGGAGTTATGATGAGGGATTACGTGAAGAAGCCCCGCCAGGCGCATGCGCGTCATACTTCAAAGCAGTGGCGTGAAAAACACAGAAACCAATAGCTGAAGTAAGATAGTAAGGCTTACAGAAGACTAGAACTACCAGATGAATCTTTAGATTATGAGGGCCGGGAGCGGAGGGCACGTAATCCCTCATCATAACTCCTCATAAAATAAAGATCAAACTTTGAACAGGTAAGTTCTCGTTTAATCTTACTATTTCACTTCGGAGTCACGTGAAGATTTTAAAGATCTGTAATTTTCATGTCGTAGATTCACTCCATACGGCACACTGCTTCAGTTGACACAGAAGTGAATAAATAATATATTTAACATTGCTTCAAATTATTCAATAACTATGTTAATAATAATAATAGCAAGGAAAGTAATAACCCCTCTATCCCAGGGGAAAATTACAACAAATGATATGAAACAATGATATGAAACAAAGCAAACAAATTGAACAGAACACAACTTAGCATGTGCAAACCCTGGCACTGTGACAACAGGTTTATCATAAATCTTGAAAAAGTTACTTCTTTAGACCATCCTGCGGTCTCTAGAATTTGGTCGAGCGGCATGTCATGCGCCTTCACCGCGGATATTGATGCCGCCCTTGTGGAGTTGAGATTTAACTGGGATTGGACACGCTAGAGACAGGAAACATGTTTCCGATGTTGGGGAATGCAGAACCGGGGGGGCACAGTTTAAGAATAAGGGGTAAGCCATTTAGAACGGAGATGAGGAAACACTTTTTCACCCAGAGAGTTGTGAGTCGTCGGTAAGTTTCAATGAGGAGACCCCTCATCCTTCTAAACTCCAGTGAGTACAGGCCCAGTGCCGACAAAAGTTCATCATAGGTTAACCCACTCATTCCTGGGATCATTCTCGTAAACCTCCTCTGGACCATCTCCAGAGCCAGCACATCCTTCCTCGGATATGATGCCCAAATCTCCGTAGAAAAGCAGTAGGTTTGAAGGGAGCCACTCGGATGTACCTGCCTACACTCAGCATTCTGGAGTTTAGAAGGATGAGAGGGAATCTTATTGAAACATATAAGATTATTGAGGGTTTGGACACGGTAGAGGCAGGAAACATGTTCCTGATGTTGGGGGAGTCCAGAACCAGGGGCCGCAGTTTAAGAATAAGCCATTTAGAACAGAGACGAGGAAACACTTTTTCATACAGAGAGTTGTGAGTCTGTGGAATTCTCTGCCTCAGAGGGCGGTGGAGGCAGGTTCTCTGGATGCTTTCAAGAGAGAGTTAGATAGGGCTCTGAGAGATAGCGGAGTCACGGGATAAGGGGAGAAGGCAGGAACAGGGTACTGATTGTGGATGATCAGCCATGATCACGTTGAATGGTGGCTTGAAGGGCCAAATTGCCTACTGCTGCATATATTGTCTATACTCTCGACCGCGACTCTGAGCAAATCTGGTGTCAAGCTACACTCCAGGGTCAGTCGTTACAGATCGGAAGCTTTTACCGACCACCTGACATGAAAACGGAGCCTCTTTTGGATCATGGATCAAACATCTCCAAAATTAACGCCTCGTCACGCTCTTCACTTATCATCCTGGGAGCTGATTTCAATGTCGCAGGTGTAGATTGGCCTGATGGCACACATGAGAATTAAGGGACAGAAGTTTAGGGGTAGCGTGAGGGGGAACTTCTTTACTCAGAGGGTGGTGGCTGTGTGGAATGAGCTTCCAGCAGAAGTGGTGGAGGCAGGATCGATTTTAACATTTAAAAGTAAAGTGGATAGGTATATGGACGGGAAGGGAATGGAGAGGTATGGTCTGAGTGCAGGTAGATGGGACTAGGGGAAAACAAATGGTCGGCACGGACTGGAAGGGCCGAGAGGGCCTGTTTCCGTGCTGTAATTGTTATATGGTTATATGGTTATATGGTTATATGAGACATATATTGTGTCTTAGTGCTATCTCTCCAAGCTGCAGTTATAACATCCATTGTCCTATCCGACAGTCAATCAGAACCTGCAGATTAACAATTAATACGATCATGTAATGGATGACTTCTCCTGTACTGGATGTACCAACAATTACTGCAACTGGGGATTGTCATGAATGGCTGAGTCATCATTCTGAGCACCAATGGGAACAATGGCTGTGTAGACCAGTTTGGAACCACCAAACGCCTGCGGCGGAGTCTTGCTCTATTTTGGTGTGACATTGCCTAATCAGGCAAAATGGGGAAACATAGAAGACTATACTTCCCCAATGTAGCGAGAATGCATCCACCGCTACTTCTCCTGGATCTGGCTCCTATGACATATTTAGACAACTGGAGATTTAATCTGGACACAAACAGATCAATATTTGGTACCCATACTGACTGACAATATTTTTGAACTTCTGAATTTAACATCCATTGTGTATTGTCATTGAACTTTCGTGATCTGTTGTCTGCCACAATATTGTCTCTCCCACAGCTGTGGTATTGTCTACTTGTAATTGAACATGTAAGTCATACATTGTAGAACAATAAGCTATCAATGCATAAAATGCCCCCAATAACTCCAAATAATTGATACCATGTGTTAGGAAAATTAATCGTATTGGACAGTCCATCACCACCTCAACTGGTGGCACTGTCCTTACCTCACCATCCGAGAGCACTCCCATCAGTTTGTAATAACACTGAAGGTTGCTGAACCAAAATATTTTCTAGTAGCTTGCGCAACATTGAGAATCCACCATTGCAATTCAGCTAAATCTTTAGTTGGTAACTGCATGGACCTATCAAATGACCTGCACACTTTTTATTTTATTTTTATTTTTAATTAATTTATTTTATTTTTTATTATTATTATTTTTTTTTAAATTTATTTATTTTTTACTTTTTATTTTTAGTGCTTGTCCTCTGGCTCTTAGCAGACTTTGATAATGCAGAGGTCGAAACTTGACAGCAGGAATGCTGCTACCATGTACCAATACCCGTAGCTACTTCTCAGATGGAGGGATAAGGACTCTCAGCGAGACAAGTACAGACATTTGTAATATCCCCAACCTTATCTGTTAGCAAGTTACTGACATATCAACTGAATTAATGACAAACCCCAAATAATCAATTGTTTGGGATGGCTGTAACTTAGATGTTGTTGGATGTACAGAACCCTAGCCTATCAATAGGCTTATGGTTGCTGAAACCAGTTCTTCAGCTGTCTCCTGAGTGGCATTTACAATTAACATATCCTCCAGATAAGCCATTACAATGTGATTCTGAGCCCTCAGTAACACCAGTGCTGGTTTCAATAATTATGTGAACAGCCTGAGAGCTGAAGTTAACCCATTAGGTAATTCTTTAAATTGCCTCAGCTGACCCATTGAATTAACTTAAAGTACCTGCGATAATGATGCATTGGTACTGAATAATAAGGTTTTTTTTTCTTTTTTTTTACGTCTATAGTAACCATATAGCAGCCTTGTGATAACAACTGCGTTACAGTGTTGAAGGTGTACTTTATTAAATGCCTATACTGAACATACAAATTTAGTTTGTGAGGTCCAGGATGATTCTGCAACCACCATCTTCTTCTGTCTGGGATATATTTTCTACCTGACGAGCTTCTGGTGCAGCAAACACCAAACTGATCAATATTATGCAGCATAATTCATTATAAAACAATTGTAATCTTATACCCAACCAGAGGTTGTACCCCAGAAGTTCTATGTGTGATGGAATGAAGTTCCTGTACCTCCGTAAATGAACTAGAAGATCCTGAATCGTTTTGGCAGATTTTCACCAATAATTAATCTGGTTATTGTTTGCCCTACATAGTCCTGCATTTTTGGGTATAATGTTGGCCAAATGGCAATTTTCATCATACAATTAGGTTTGAATAGGCACTGCTGAGTAACGCAAGCCTATGTTATAAGTTTTGGACATTTATCGACCCTTGTATGTCTTCCCCAAATGCAGTGATGCCAATTGATATCAACTAGAGGACATGCTGGAAACACATTTCCTGCCCTCGCATCGTAACACTCATGGGTGCCAAAATTACTGAGTTTACTGTTGGCACCCTGAGTGAGGCACAATAGACAGGTATTAAATATATTTTACTGTTTCAATCATAACAGTTTCTTGGAGCAGGTGAGAAACCAAATAATGTTGGCAGCCAGGCCTCATCCATAGCCTCACCAGTCCATACTGATATAGCAAACTTGATGCTACATCGGGAACACCTGGAGCGTGGCTCTTGTGCTCTGGTGTATACACATAAGTAGGGACACCAGCTTCAGGGTCAGTCTCCTCCTGCCCTGTTACTCCCGAGTCTTGCTCTAGGGAGACCTCATCCAGACCTAAACAAGGCACTGGAGAGTCAGATTCCATTTTTTTTTTTATAAACAAGCACCATACTCAGTGTATGGAACTCCTTCGGAGGCTGCCTGGGAATCTCTGGGTCTTTGGACCCTTGACTGATTAAAGTTTAGAGCATTATAGTCTTGCTCTAGGGAGACCTCATCCAGACCTAACGAGTCAGATTCCCATTTTTAACAGGCACCATACATAGTGTATGGAACTCCTTCGGAGGCTGCCTGGGAATCTTTGGGTCTTTGGACCCTTGACTGAGTAAAGTGTGGAGCATTTTCTCCATTTCTAGTCTCCCCCACATTCTTGTCCTCTCTTGGAGGAGAGTAACTTTCTTTACATTTTCTTGTGTATTTGTGCATAATCATATACGTTCATGTTTAGAATTATAGATTCTGACAGGCACATTCTACTTGCAGAATATTTATATTAATCTCAGTATCACACAGTTCTCCCAATATAAGGGTTGATGTGGCTGTATTGGGTATAATACTTTGTACTTATCTCACTGCCTCTGCTGGACTCCCAGAATCAAACCTTGCATTCAACCTGTTTGTTTTCTCAGAGTAGGGATGAGAAGTTTAATAATGCACATATCCTGATCATACACATCAAACTAAGGAACTGCATCTGGTAACACATACTCAGAGCAGACCTTGTATGCTTACCTATCGTTGTGGCCTCAGCCCGTATGACTCTAGAGCAGCTGGAGGGTATTAACTACGGAATAACGGCCACTGGTATCGGAACCGGCACCGCACTTATCTATTTTGCCGATCGCTGCGATGGGACCGCAATGCTGCGTGGCCCATGCTTGCTCCTCCCGCTGAACAGGCTTCTGCTGACTCATAAGCCAGCCTTACGGAGCTTAATTCTCGCTGGAAGTTTTTAAAACTTACCTGCGAGGTTTTCTACTCACCACTGGTGGAGCTGCGCTCTCCAGCTCCGTTCAATGCGACATGCGTCGACGTAATGACGCACATGCGCCTGGCGGGGCTTCTTCACGTAGTCACTCACGTGACTCCAAAGTAAAATGCAATTTATCTGTAGCCACAACAAGCTGGTTGTCATATCTGTAAAATAAAAGCAGTATGCAGTGGAAGGTGGTGAGCTGAAATCAAAATGGATAATTCTGGAACAAGCAGATGAAACCCCATTGGCAGGAAGGGAATACACATTAACAAAATGATTTAATAAGGTTCAATAACGTCAGACCATGTTTCTGCTATTTCCAGATAGCTCTGCCTAAGATCCATCAATTCTTTTTTACTTGTTCCATTATCAAACCATCTTACTTGCACAATCATTTCTATTTGTCTTTGTTTTTCCTTTCCCGCAATCCACCATTCATCTCCTTTCCTCTTTCTCTGCATTTAAAATTGATTATATTTATAACACAGCTTCTTTCTGCTCCCACTAAAAGAAAACGCAAACCAATGTAGTCAATCTTATCTGCAGAGCACATCTACAATTGTATACTTTTATATAATTGCATACAATATCGGTATAAAATCATTATTGTATCCTTTGGACCCAACAATAGAAGGTAAATAACTGATAAAATGTTATTCCAAAATAACTAAACCTCCCTTGATGGAATGTCACCCTTCAATTATACACAAAAGGCCATGCATTACAGAGACTGCCCTTTCCTCCTTTATTTCTTGCCTTAAACCTATGCTCTCTGATTATAGATACATTTGATACAGGGAACTGTTTCTTACTGTTTGCACAATCTATGTTCTTCATTATTTTTGTACCATTTTAATTAACTCCTTAGTCTTCACTGCTCTGAGGAAAATTATCCTATAATTGAAACACTCCACTCTGGTAAATCTTCTCTGCACCTTCTCCAGAGCAGTCATATCCTTCCTGTACTGAGGTGGCCAGAAGTGTCCACAATATTCCAATTGTAGCCTTATCAACGTTTTATAAAGCTGTAACTGTTAGCTATGTCAGGGACTTTTGAAAAACCACACCTGTTGAGAGTGAATGGGGTGAGCAAAGAGTTGGTGACATAATTATTTTCCCGAGGCACAGATTTGCTTTTGATGCTGAATAGTCACAAACATGAATGATGCTGTTATGAAGAAGAGATTGTTTTGAAAGGCAATAAGAAGGAACCAAATCTTTAAACGGACCTTTGTGATCTCTGGACATCAGAGAAAGTGTTGTCACTGCCTGCAGCCATTCCTGTAAATAAAAACAGTTCAGAAAATCAATCAATGTTTACAATCGCAAACTCATAGTTTCAGTCTCGGTGTTAAATGAACTGCAATGTCATCTGCATGTGGGGGATTTAATGAAATGCCCTTCCAAGCATGCAAGCACATGAAACCCTTCCTCTCTCTATTGCAAATCCATGAGGAGAATTAACAAATCATTGTCAAGTGAAACACTCTGTGATTGATAATAACTGTTATGTACGTGCATATACACACATTACCTCGATGAATTGTGGGTAGTGCAGTTAATAAAAGAATCATGAAGAGGGACTGAATTAAAAAACATGCATATCTTGTTGATTCAGCTCACCAACTACTCTGCACATGTATACGTCCATATATTTGCATCCACTAAAAAAAAACATTCTATGGAGCTGAAGGTTGCTCGAGCAATAAATAGTTATGCTTTGTTAGCTTTCCAACTTGCTGCAACGGCAAGAGAGTCAAGCACTGGGATATTGAGCGTGTAGGAAGGAACTGCAGATGCAGGTTTAAACTAAAGATAGTCACAAAATGCTGGAGTAACTCAGCGGGACAGACAGCATCTCTGGAGAGAATGAATGGGTGACGTTTTGGGTCAAGACCTTCTGAGTGTCACGAGGGGGGGAAAACAGAGATAAAGAAGTATAAGGTGTGAGAAAGAGACATCAAAGGGATGGAGTTCAAAGAAAATGTAGAATAGATCATTGTCAGCTAGGAGAAGTTAACAACAAAGCAACCAGAGATAAAATGTAATTAGGAACAGTCACTGGTTGGATAACTGGGAAGGGGGAGGGATGAAAGAGGGAAAGCAAGTGTTACTTGTAGAATAGATATTCAGATTCCTCTCCAGCTCTGCAAATCTCATGATTTAGATAACAGGCTTCTATTTTATTAATTCTGTCAAAATGGACAACCTAACATTTTTCATCATTATACTCCATTTGCTGACTTTGTATCTCTGTGGCCATCTAATGTTGTCTTCACAACTTATTTTTATACCCAAAATTTGCAAAAAAAAATTAGCAACCAGATCTTTGGTACCCTCATTCAAAGCTTTCATATAAAAATTTTCAAAGATGATTTCCCACCTCTAGTTCGAGTATCTTTCGAAACAGAATAAGACCCAGTTATGCTAAATCTGTATCTGAGTCTATTTTCTATCTACGCCAATATCTTACACTGTGAGCTTACATCTACCATTGTGAGTTTTAATTTTCCAAACTAACCTTTTATGTAGCAATTCATTAAATGGCTCTAGAAGTATGGTGCATTTACTGGTTAACTATTCCATAACACATGTTATTTCTTCAAAGGAATCCAATAATTTGTGAACATAACTTCCCTTTCTCAAAACCATGATGATTTTCTCTGCATACTTTGAACTTTTCTAAGAGCTGATAAATTGTCATAAACGTTAGCTTCTTCTTTCAAATGACAGAAGTTAACCTAATGGGCTTATTATTTCCTGATTTCAGTCCCCTTTCCTTTTAAATGATGTTACATCTGCTACATTCCAGTCAAATGGAGCCTTCTCCAAATCTAGGTAGTTTTACAGAATTAAAAGCAACACATCAATTCTCTCACTAACTATTACTTTAAGCACTTGAGGTTACTTTAAGCCAATAAAACTACAAGCAGCCGCCACCAAGCTTTGAGGGCAAGTCCACAGTCTATCATCCTGCACCATTTAGACGCTGAGCTACTGGGTCTCGTCTAGCAGCCTCTCAAGTACTTCATGGGTGTATTGTTATAGGAGAAAACATAAGCAGTCTTGACACATTGTAAAATAATGCATTGATTTGATGGCACAGTGAATGTAGAGACAAATGTGTACCAATTGTATATTTCCTGTATGTATTATTAAAAATAAAGTATATTTTGAAAATAAAAAATGTATATCAATATTCCTAAAGTTGGTGCCAGAGCAGGGAAACAAATGGTAGAAACAGAACATTGAAGGCTCGTTATCAGAATTAATGCAGCATCTGCAGCAAGACAGATGGAGCATAGATAAAAGTAAATAGATTCAATCTAATAACCACGATGCAGAATATGTATGAAGAAACGGCAGAAGCAGGTTTAAACCAAAGATAGACACAAAAAGGCTGGAGTAACTCTGGAGAATCACTGGAGAGAAGGAAATGGGTTGCAGGACAGGCAGCATCTCTGGAGAGAAGGAATGCTGCCTGTCCCATTGTGTTACTCCAGCATTTTGTGTCTAACGAGATGCAGATGTGTTCGCCAAGATCCAAGGCCAAACTATACTTACATTTCGGGACAGATAAGGACGATGGCAAAGGAAGTTCTGGTAGACAATAAAGAACAGGATAAAAGCAATAAAAAGAAAGAATGTTCGATCAGAAAATCAAGAAATAGAATTAATGAGCTATGAAACAGTAAGAGAGAGAAAGCATTAAAGGCCTGCTATCTATTTGCCACTAGCAAGATATAGTTGAGGAGGACCATCAAAATGACTTTCCCTGTGGCAGAGTGAGATTCATACACAGGTAGTCCAGTTGGATTTGTCTCTTTAAATGTCTCAGGAAATATAAGGCAGAGTAAAAATCAATAAAACAATCATTGGGAATTTAGTCTGAATAAAGATTGGGCAAAACCAAATTATCATCAACAGTATGGAGGACAGACTAAAGAGATAGTTCATGAAATTGTGTAGGAAGGAACTGCAGATGCTGGACACAAAATAACGGAGTAACTCAGCGGTACGGGCAACATCTCTGGACTGAAGAAGGGTCAACCATTCCTTCTATCAAGAGATGTTACCTGTCCCGCTGAGTGGTTCATGAGATTTGTGGGTTAATTAATAATCTTCTAATTAACAGACATTGAAGGATGATTAAAATTAACATAGTAGAATATAAAGGTTTAACCTAACACCAGAGTCTAAGAACTAAACTATGTAAACTATGAAGATTTGAGCTGTGGTTTGCCTAGAAGGTTGGCAAACTACATTGCAATGGATGATAGTGAATAATCAATTGCTAACAGTTGAATAATTAATACTTACTTTACAACAAGAATATATCCCTGGAAACCAACAGATCCTACTGTGCTAACAATAGAAGCGAATATGCTGTTGGAGCAAAGGGAAAGTAAAATGTCAGCAGTCAGCGCAAAAAGGAGAAAGTAGAATATAGGAGTAATGAAGTAAGACATGTAAAAGCAGATTATAAAAGCTTCTTCAGCTGTGTATTATCCAAAATTAACGAGAGTCCTTAAATGTCTATAACAAGAGTGTTGCATTGGTCAATAAGAAAGTGGCAGAGAACTGAAACAGATCTTGTCTGCCTGACATCGCAGAAAATAACGGTGAAGAAATAATAGCAAACACAAAGTAGGGACTGGTTGAGGAGCTAAAGGAAATGTTTGGAGAAATTAATGGGACTGAAAGCCAAAGCATCTTGAAACCCAGTCACCTGTTTTCAAAGGCTTTGAAAGTGGTAGCAATGGAGAGGGTGGATGAACTAGTTGCCATCTTTCAAAATTCTAAGCCATTCTAGTGATTCCCACTGATTGAAAGATGGTAATGTAATTTATTTCTCTTCACAGATACTGCTTGGTCTGCAAAGTTACAACATAGAACTGTACAGCACTGGAATGGGCTCTTAGGCCTACAGTGTTTGTACAGAACACGATGCCATGTTAAACTGATTTTATCTGCCTGTACATAATCTATATCCCTCTATTCACTGCACTACCGTGTGCCTACCTAAAAGTCTCTCAAACACCACTATCATATCTGCCTCCACCACCACCTCTGCCAATGCGTTCCAGGCCCTCATTAGTCTCAAATCTTGCCTTGCATATCTCCAATAAACCTTTCCCCTCGCACCTTATAGCTATGCCCTCTACTTTGGACATTTCCAGCCCTATCTATCTCATCATTTTATGTACTTCTATCATGTTTCCCCTTCAACCTCTGCCATTCCAGAGAAACCAAGTCTATCCAACCTCTCCCTGTAGCTGAAAATCTCTATCCCAGGCACAATTCTGATAAACCTCCTCTGCACAATCTCCAAATCCTCCACATCTTTCCTGTAATGGGGCTACTAGAACTGCATGCAATACTCCAAATGCAGTCTAACCAGTCCCATAGAACTGCATCATGACTTCCTGGCTCTTATTCAATGCCTTTAGCAATGAATGCAAACACACCATACACTTTATTTACTTGTGCTGCCTTCAGTGAGCAAAATATATGTTTAATTTAGTTTAGTTCACAGCGCGGAAACAGGCCCTTTTCCCCACCGAATCCACACTGACCAGCGATCTCCAAACACTAGCACTATCCTATACACGAGGGACAACTTTTTACAATTTTAACTGAAGCCAATTAACTAACATACCTGTACGTCTTTGGAAAGTGGGAGGAAACCGGAACTACCCGAGAAAACCACAAGGTCAAGGGGAGAACGTACAAATTCTGGACAGACAGCACCCGTAGTCAGGATTTAACCTAGGTCACTGATGCTGTAAGGCAGCAGCTCTACCGCTGTGCTATGATGCTGCCAAAAGTTCCTCCAGCACCAGGTTATATAGCATGTCGTATCTCTGGGAGCAAAGCCCTGTGGTCCTACCTCATGCACATCAAAGTCAACAACAGTTTACACCACTATCACCAAAATCTCCTTACTGATGTGATGAACCCGTCCCAGATAAGATATTCTCTGGGCTTTGTTTCAGCCTCAACATGTGTATACATTGCTCTGACAATAACCCCAACTGAGTGGAATATCATCATCACCAATTTACAAAGGAAAAATGCTCTGTTGCAACTTCATTTGCACATTCTCATAACTCTATATTGGGAGCACAAAGTCCTACTACAATGTGAAAGCACTCAAAGCAATAGTCCAGGTATGACAACAGGATGTTTTGTCATTGAAAGCTGCCACTGTCACAGGGTTAATCGACTTTCATCCAGATATTACCACCAGCAGTTAATGATTTGTGGCTAGGGCACACAATGCCTGCCTAGTAAAAACTGAAATTGAATAACCCCTTGATACCTACTTGACTCCATGGAGAGATTTTCTCACTCAACGGGAAGGCGTGAGAAACAGCTGTGATTAGAAGCTCATGGTCAGATTTCATCATGTGAGTGATAATGATAACCACATCACAGCTGAGGGCATCAGGTAGCAGCTGAAATTGTTTCCTCAGATCAAGATGGGCCAGAAAAGTTACACTACTAAATTTAACTTGATGTTACTGATAAACAGTCTGCTACTCTCTACAGTAGAGCCAGAGCTCTCCTTTGTGTAATAATGTGAGGAAGGTATCAATATAGTGGTCAAATTTGGCATAAGCCTTCAGTTGTATAGAGGCACCTTGGGGCAAATGTGTGGATCAATAACATTAGTCAGCTTTCTCGTACCAAATGCAGCCACTAGCTGTGGAAACCAGACTCTGTCAACGAAGGGTTTTGACTCGAAATGTCACCTATTCATGAGTCATGAGAGGAATAGATCGGGTAGTCGCACAGAGTATCTGGCCCAGAGTGAGGGAATTCGGAACCAGAGGGCATAGGTTTAAAGGCGAAGTGGGAAATATTTTATAGGTAGTGAATGTATGGAACGAGCTGCCAAAGCAGGTAGTTGAGCAGGGACTATCGCAATGTTTAAGAAACAATTAGGTACAGGTATGGATATAACAGGTTCAGAGGGGTATAGACCAAATGCAGGCAAATGGGACTAATGTAGATGGAACATGCTGGTCGGTGTGGACAAGGTAGATCGAAGGGTCTGTTTCCATGCTGTATGACTCTATGACTCTATGACTCTATTCCTTTTCTCCAGAGATGCTGCCTGACCTGCTGAATTACTCCGGCATTTTGTGTATATCTTTGCCAACAAAATAGAGAGAGTACAGAGGAGATTTTCTAGAATGTTGCCAGGGTTCCAGCAACTATGTTACAGAGAAAGGTTGAACAAGTTAGGTCTTTATTCTTTGGAGCACAGAAGGTTAAGGGGGGACTTGATTGAGGTCTTTAAAATGATGAAAGGGATAGACAGAGTTAACGTGGATACGTTTTTCCCATTGAGGGTAGGGAAGATTCAAACAAGAGGGCATGACATGAGAATTAAGGGACAGAAGTTTCGGGGTAACGTGAGGGGGAACTTCTTTACTCAGAGGGTGGTGGCTGTGTGGAATGAGCTTCCAGCAGAAGTGGTGGAGGCAGGATCGATTTTAACATTTAAGAGTAAAGTGGATAGGTATATGGACGTGAAGGGAATGGAGGGATATGGTCTGAGTGCAGGTAGATGGGACTAGGGGAAAACAAATGGTCGGCACGGACTGGAAGGGCCGAGAGGGCCTGTTTCCGTGCTGTAATTGTTATATGGTTATATGGTTATATGGTTATATGGTTAACAATAAATGGCCTTGCTCTCCACCCAATTGCAAATATAGGCATTGTACCGAATAAGAATGTTATATGTCAATAAAATTATGTTCATTCATTGTCCAAAGCTTCTGCAGACCTATAGATGCCATGCCAATGCTGTAGATCTCCATGCAGTCAAAATAAAGGACGAGAAGCCAATCCTTCCTCATCATCATCAGCAGTCGCACATAGGTGGCCACAATCATTTTCAGATCCATGTTCGTATGCTACAAAGTTCACAGTCGTTCCCATTGAATGGATACTGTAGTTTCCTACGGGAGTCACATTGAGCAAATGCTCATATTCTTCATGAAGCATTAACAAACAATATGCACCTGTATTACTTCCTATAGAGACCTTCAAATCACTGAGGAGCTTTTGGCACTTATCCACAGCATTGAATATAAAATTATATTTTGAAGTTGCCCAGCATGTTTACAGAATCATGTCAGTACAGCACTCCTCCATGGGTATAATATATAACATGAATATATAATTATATTTACCATGAATATAAAAATTTAACCCATTTACAAATATTAGGATGATGTAATGTCCCTGCTGAGGAGGACCGAGCATAAGTTCTAAAAAGTTGTACATGACACAAATGAAGAGATAGAATGAAAATTCCAGCCTACAACTAAAGATCATTCTGATCTCGAACTAGGACATTTGGCATTAAGTGAATGACACAAGTTGACCATACAGTCACTACAAAGGCTTTGTAAAGTCTGACTCTAATGTGAAGTGATTATCAGATCTGTCAATAAGGATCTTATTTCCTTCTTTGGTGAAAGGGCGGAGAGGATTTTGAGTGAACAGGAAACCTGGAACAAATGAACGTTGATCAGGCCTAGGGGGACACCACTTTTAAGTTGCTTCTATATATCTTCTATCTATATTACTAAAAGTCTGATCTTGACCGCATTTGGCTTGCTGTGCTGTGATTTCCGAGAGAACGCCGCCACCTACGGGTGTCATTTTTGGCCACCTCATTCAGAGCGCCCCTCCGCCTTCCTGGACCAGAGGATTTTTCCCATCGATGAAAAATCAGAGAAATATTAATGTTTTTTAAATATTTGCCTTTCTCTCTGATGCCCCTGCTGGTGGGAGGGGGGAGGGACTATAAAACCCGGATGGTGTGCCTCAATCATAGAAACATAGAAAATAGGTGCAGGAGGAGGCCATTCAGCCCTTCAAGCCAGCACCACCATTCAATATGATCATGGCTAATCGTCCGCTATCAATAACCCGTGCCTGCCTTCTCCCCATATCCCTTGACTCCACTAGCCCCTAGAGCTCTATCCAACTCTCTCTTAAATCCATCCAGTGATTTGGCCACCACTACCCTCTGTGGCAGGGAATTCCATAAATTCGCAACTCTGGGTAAAAAAGTTTTTTCTCAGCTCAGTCTTAAATTACCTCCCCTTTATTAACCATATAACCATATAACAATTACAGCACGGAAACAGGCCCTCTCGGCCCTTCCAGTCCATGTCGATCATTTGTTTTCCCCTAGTCCCATCTACCTGCACTCAGACCATACAGCTCCATTCCCTTCCCGTCCATATACCTGTCAGTCTTATTCTAAGACTATCGGCCCCTAGTTCTGGACTCACCAAACATTGGGAACATTTTTTCCTGCATCTAGCTTGTCCAGTGCTTTTATAATTTTATATGTTTCTATAAGATCCCCCCTCATCCTTCTAAACTCCAGTGAATACAAGCCTAGTCTTTTCAATCTTTCATCATATGACAATCCTGCCATCCCAGGGATCAATCTCTACGCTGCACTGCCTCAATCACAAGGATGTCCTTCCTCACATTAGGAGACCAAAACTGTACACAAAACTCCAGAGTTACACGGGAGTTGTGTAACCCTCCAGAGTTACACAAAAAGCTGGAGAAACTCAGCGGGTGCAGCAGCATCTAAGGAGCGAAGGAGATAGGCAACATTTCGGGTCGAGACCCTTCTTCAGACTGGTCAGGGATCAGGGAAACGAAAGATATAGATGATGATGTGGAGAGATAAAGAACAATGAATGAAAGATATGCAAAAAAGTATTGATGATAAAGGGAACAAGCCATTGTAAGCTGTTTGTGGTGTGAAAATGAGAAGCTAGTGCGACTAGGGTGGGGGAGGGAGATGGAGATAGAAGGAATGCCAGGGCCAGAGGGCTGAGGGAGAGGTGGGAAGGGAAGGAGACAGCAAGGGTTAACAGAATTGAGAAAATTCAATGTTCAAGCCCAAAGGATGCTGACTCCCCAAGCAGAATATAAGGTGCTGTTCCTCCAACTTGCGGTGTTGCTCACTCTGGCCGTGGAGGAGGCCCAGGACCGAGAGGTCGGATACGGAATGGAGGTCAGGTTGGTTTTTGCGGACCGAGTGGAGGTGTTCGGCGAAACGATCGCCAAGCCTCCGCTTGGTCTCACCGATATAGATCATCTGGCATCTGGAGCAGCGGATGCAGTAGATGAGGTTGGAGGAGGTGCAGGTTAACCTCTGTCGGACCTGGAAGGACTGCTTGGGTCCCTTGAAAGGAGTGGAGGGGGGAGGTGAAGGGACAAGTGTTATATTTCTTGTGGTTGCAAGGGAAAGTGCCCGGGGAAGGGGTAGAGCGGGAGGGGGGGGAAGAATTGCCAAGGGAGTTGCGGAGGCACGGTCTTTGCGGAAGGCAGACAGGGGGGGAGATGGGAAGATGTGGCGGGTGGAGGGGTCACGTTGGAGGTGGCGAAACTGGCGGAGGACTATGTGTTGTATTTGCCGGCTGGTGGGGTGAAAGGTGAGGACCAGAGGGACTCTGCCCTGTTTGCGAGTGGGGGAATGGGGAGAGAGGGCAGTGTTGCGGGGTATGGAGGAGACTCTGGTGCGAGCCTCATCAATAGTGGGGGAGGGGAATCCCCGTTCTCTGAAGAATGAGGCCATTTGTGATGACCTGGTGTGGAACACCTCATCCTGGGAGCAGATGCGGCATAGACGGAGGAATTGGGAATAGGGGATGGAGTCCTTACAGGAAGCAGGGTGGGAGGAAGAGTAGTCCAGGCAGCTGTGGGAGTCAGTTGGTTTGTAGTGGATGTCGGTCAGGAGTGTATTACCTGCAATAGAGATGATGAGATCAAGGAATGGTAGGGAAATGTCAGAAATGGTCCAAGTGTATTTGAGTGCCGGATGGAAGTTGGTGGTGAAATGAATGAAGTCAGTCAGTTGTGTGTGGGTGCAGGAGGTGACACCAAAGCAGTCGTCGATGTAACGGAGGTAGAGGTCGGGGATGGGGCCCTGGTACGCCGAGAACAAGGATTGTTCGACGTACCCAACAAAGAGGCGAGCGTAGCTGGGGCCCATGCGTGTGCCCCCATAGCTACGCCTTGTGTTTGGAGGAAATGGGAGGAATCAATAGAGAAGTTATTCAGGGTAAGGACCAACTCCGCTAGGCGGAGGAGGGTGTCAGTGGACGGGTATGGGTTACTCCTCTGGTCGAGGAAGAAGCGGAGGGCTTTGAGACCGTCCTGGTGGGGGATGGAGGTGTAGAGTGACTGGACGTCCATGGTAAAGATGAGAGGATGGGGGCCTGGATAATGGAATGCATGGAGCCGACGGAGAGTGTCTGAGGTGTCTGGAACATAGGTGGGGAGGGATTTAACAAAGGGGGATAGGATGGCGTCAAGGTATGTAGAAATGTGTTTGGTGGGGCACGAACAGGCAGAGACAATGGGTCTGCCAGGGCAGTCGGGTTTGTGGATTTTGAGGAGAAGGTAAAATCGGGCCGTGCGGGGCTGGGAAGCGATGAAGTCGGAGGCTCGGGGGGGTAGAGAGCCAACCAAAACCTACTTGACCTCCCGGTGGCTCAGCACTTCAACTCCCCCTCCCATTCCGTATCCGACCTCTCGGTCCTGGGCCTTCTCCACGTCCAGAGTGAGCAACACCGCATGTTGGAGGAACAGCACCTCATATTCCGCTTGGGGAGTCTGCATCCTTTGGGCTTGAACATTGAATTTTCTCAATTCTGTTAACCCTTGCTGTCTCCTCCTCTTCCCACCTCTCCCTCAGCCCTCGGGCCCTGGCATTCCCTCTATCTCTATCTCCCTCCCCCACCCTAGTCGCACTGGCTTCTCATTTTCACACCACAAATAGCTTACAATGGCTTGTTCCCTTTATCATCGATACTTTTTTGCATATCTTTCATTCATTGTTCTTTATCTCTCCACATCACCGAATATATCTCTCGTTTCCCTGATCCCTGACCAGTCTGAAGAAGGGTCTCGACCCGAAACGTCGCCTATCTCCTTCGCTCCTTAGATGCTGCTGCACCCGCTGGGTTTCTCCAGCTTTTTGTGTAACCCTTGATTCTCCAGCATCTGCAGTTCCTTCTTTAACACAATACTCCAGATGTGGTCTCACCAGAGCCCTATACAACCGCAGAAGAACCTCTTTACTCCTGTACTTAAATCCTCTTGTTATGAAGGCCAACATTCCATTAGCTTTCTTCACTGCCTGCTGTACCTGCACGCCAACTTTCAGCGACTGTACCTCCCCCTTACCTAACCTAACACCATTGAGATAATAATCTGCCCCCTTGTTTTTGCCGCCAAAGTGGATAACCTCACATTTATCTATATTATACTGCATCTGCCACGCATCTGCCCACTCACTCAACCTGTCCAGGTCCCCCTTGGATGGCACTAATCCTTTTACTGCCATCCAAATGCTCCATTATTACCTCTTTATTAATTATTAATTGACTCCAGCATCTTTCCCACCACCAATCACTCTGCAAGATGGAGGAAGCCAGAGGGTCACGTCTCTCTGAGCTCTGAATAACACTGAACACATGTTTACCCTTAATGTGGTTTGAAAATTAAAATATGGTTGGTTTGAAGTAAAAAGGCATTGCCTGCAAATGGTGGTTTGTGTGCTTTGGGTTGAAGCTAAAATGTACTACTGCAAATGGTGGCTTGGGTGCTTTGGGTTGAAGTTAAAAGGCACTACAGCAAATGGTGGCTTGGGTGCTTTGGGTTGAAGTTAAAAGGCACAACTGCAAATAGTGGCTTGGGTGCTTTGGGTAACTTCCTGTTTGCACTGTATATTGATTTTAGATAAAACGCGACCACTTACGGCTGTGATTTGTGGCCATCTTACTCAGTCCCCCTCCGCTCAGCAGGTGCAGAGGATTCTTCCCATCAATGAAAAATAAAAAGTGTTATTAGGGTTTAAAAAATGTTGAGAATCTCTCTCCTGTCAATCACACCACGAAGGCCACACCTTTTCCAGTGGAAGGGGGAGGGGTTATAAAACCTGGATGTGTGGGTATGGCTCAGCCTCTGCATGATGGGGGAGGTTGAGGTCATGACTGAGCTGAGCTGTGAATCAACTGAACACACTGAATGTCTACTGAACTGTGAGTTTGGTGTTTTGTGTGGTTTTATGATGGTTTCACCCCGCTTGAACTGGTGTGAAACTGCATTTGAATGTGGTGGTGTTGCACCCTGCATGAAATGGTATGGAGCTGCATTTGAATATGGTGGCCTTGCACCCTGCTTGAAGTGGTATGAAGGAGGTGGAAAGTGACTTGGGAGTGCTAGTGCAGGATTCCCAGAAAGTTAATTTGCAAGTCGAATCAGTAGTACGGAAGGCAAATGCAATGCAATGAAACTGCACTTGAATTTGTGGCCTTGCACCCTGCTGAAAGTGGTATGAAACTGCACTTGAATTTGGTGGCCTTGCACCCTGCTTGAAGTGGTAGGAAACTTCACTTGAATTTTGTGGCCTTGCACCCTGCTCAAAGTGGTAAGAAACTGCACTTGAATTTGGTGGCCTTGCACCCTGTTTGAAATGGAATTTCAAGGAATAGCCGTGAGTCAACTGCCAGTCCACCAGCCATGAGTGAGCTGCCAGCACATCAGGCTTGAGGGACTGAGCTGCCACCCCAAGAACCCTACCAGCTCTCTAGAAAGCCCCCCCACTGGCCACCAATATTGGAATTGTTGGAGAGGTGGAATATTGCGTCGGGGGACCAGCCCTCCCATGTGAACATGGGACCCAACGGGTCCCACTTAGTCTAGTATAGATGTATTTTTCAAAAAATATTTGTGTCTTATGAAACAGAATTTTCCAGTCTTTCCTCAGAGCAACATTATGAGGGACACTATGATTAATAGAACATTAGAATATGAATGAGAAAAAGTCAGTCAGCATATCCAATCGTCTCAATGCAGTCAATGGACCTTTTCTCAGTCCCAGAAGAGTTGCTGGCTGGCCATTTGTAAAGAGGTCCAGATTTTCTGCTGCACTTCCAAATAAACTGGGCTTCTTTGCTTTAATGGACCTCAGAGTTAAGTTCCATGTTTCTACATTCTCCCTCTCTATGACTCGTTGTTTATCACTTACTTAATTTTTAGTAACAGTACCATCACAAATGATAATTAAATATTGTTATTCACAGCAAATGGATCGTCAATGAAGAGAAGAGGAAAGGAAATATGGGAGAAAATAAGCTCAGCTCAGTAACTGGTCTTCTTGCTGGGACTAACATGGTTTGGTTTCCACCAAGAACATTTTCTCTCTCTACAAACAATCATTGTTTTGTAATTCTAAAGATAAACAAGAGAAAGAAAAGACATGCTGTGGTGAGATTTCTTATCCCCTGCGCTATCTGTTTTCTAGGCAATAGGCTTGCTGTATTTCTGCAAAAGTTGAAAAATCCCTGTAAAATCCAGGCTTGTTGGTCTCAGTAAGATCGCTATTCCCACAAACATTAATTCTCAGCGACCAGAAGGACGCTCTCTGCAGGTTTTGGAGCCAAGCAATGCAGCTTGCAGCATTGATAGAGCCGTAAAGGGTGTTTGAATAGCTCAGAATAAGCCCTGCCCATGAAACATCTCTTAAAACTTTTAACAGATATAAAACTACAAAGCCTGCCTTGCCACTTTTCAAAGCTCTCAAATCATAGAGTCATAGAGTTACAGAGTCACAAGGTCATCGAGTCATAGTCATAGGGTCATAGGTTCATAGGGTCATAGGGTCATAGGGTCGTACAGTCATAGAGTGATACAGTGTAGAAACTGTATCACTCTTCGTCCCAACTTGCCCACACCAGCCAACATTTCCCAGCTACAGTAGTCCACCTGTCCGCGTTTGGTCCATATCCCTCCAAATTTTGGTAGTAGGAATAAAGGTTTAGACTATTTTCTAAATGTGGAGAGCATTTAGAAATTGGAGGTGGAAAGTGACTTGGGAGTGCTAGTGCAGGATTCCCAGAAAGTTAATTTGCAAGTCGAATCAGTAGTACGGAAGGCAAATGCAATGCTAGCATTTATTTTGAGAGGGCTAGAATAGAAAAACAGGGATGGAATGCTGAGGCTTTATAAGGCACTGGTCAGACTACATTTGGAGTATTGTGACCGGTTTTGGGCCCCATATCTGAGGAAGGATGTGTTGGCTTCGGAGAGGGTCCAGAGGAGCTTTACGAGAATGATTCCAGGGATGATTGGCCTAAGGGATGATGCGCATTTGACTGCTCAGAGCCTGTACTTTCTGGAATTTAGTAGGAAATGAGCAACAATCTTATTGAAAGAAACCAAATAATGAAAGGCCTGGATATGGTGGATGTGGATAGGCTGGTTCCACTGGTGGGAGATTCTGGGCCAGTGGCCATAGCCTCAGAAAGAAAGGATGTACTTTTAGAAAGGAGTAGAGGAGGAATTTATTGAGTCAGTGTGGTGAATCTGTTGAATTTGTTGCCATAGACAGCTGTGGAGGCCGTCAATGGATATTTTAAAGGCGGAAATTGACAGATTCTTGATTAGTATGTGAGTCACGGTTATAGGGAGAAGGTGGGAGAATGGGGGTGAGAACGGAAGATAGATCAACCATGATTGAATGGTGGGAGAGACTTCATAGGCCGAATGGCCTAACTGCTCCCACAACTTGTCAACTTGTGAGCTACTACATGTCAGTGGTTTAATTGTCCTGCCAATATCTCAGCAATTAGTCATGTGATCGATAGTGACAACCGTGCTTCGCCTATATTCAGATTATGTTAAAGCACTTGCTTAATGCTCCTTCCAGATGGTGTTTAATATGTAAAAGTGTTCATTTATAAGATGAAGGAAGAAGGTAGCTAATAGCAGAAGGTTTCTGTGCCAGTACTTATCCTGATGATACTAAACAATTTAGGCCTGGAGTCAATGTTGAACACACATGTTTGAAGGTATGATTCCATGAAAATAACTGTGTCAGATTGCTGCTTGACAAGTCTGTAGAACATACCTAGTTACTTTTATGGACCTTCCTGAATATTAGGGAGTAGAATTGTGTTCTGGGAGGGAAAGGAAAGATATTGAGTGGCACAGTATACAGTTAGTAGAGTTGCTGCTTCACTGCTTCAATCCTGTAGGAAACTGTACAGACACAGTCTGGTGTTCAAAGTCAGCTTTAATCATCAGTCATGGTGGTGCAGTACAATATGTTGTTAGTTCATCTCATACAATATGTTGTTAGTTCATCTCTACCACTGGTGTAACTATGTAATGGGAAGTGAGTGTTAATATAAAGTGCTTCACTGCTTCAATCCTGGCCCTGAGTGCTGTTTGTGTGGAATTTTCATGTTCTACCTGTGACTGTGTGGATTTTTTCCAGATGCTCTGGTTTCCTTCCACTTCCCAAAAAAAGTGCAGTTTGGTAGGTTAATTAGCCACTGTAAATTGCCCCTAATGTGAACATACAACATAAAACAGCCAACAGTACAGCACAGGAACAGGTTCATTGACCCATAATTTCTGTGCCGAACATGCCATGTTACACTTAACACCTCTGCCTGCATGTGATCCACATCCCTGCATTCCCTGTATATCCACGTATCAATCCAAAAGCCTCTTAAATACCACTATTGTCTCTGCTTCCACCACCACCCCTCGCAGTGTGTCCAGTCCCCCACCACTCCTTGTGTAAGAATTCCCTTTCCCCTACTTTCAGTCTGAAGAAGGGTTCTGACCCAAAACGTCACACATCCTTTTTCTCCAGAGAAGCTGCCTGATCTGTTGAGTTACTCCAGCACTTTGTCTATTAACTGTACGCTTTCCCCTTACTACCTACCTCCCAAAGTACAGCACCTCACACTTGCTTGGATTAAACCCCATCCACCCTTTCTCCACCTATATTTATAACTGATCAATATCCTTTGACAGCCTCCTTCACTGTCTGCAATTCCACCAATGTTGACATTGTCTGCAAAGTTATTAATCAACTCATACACATTATTTTCCAGGTCATTTGCATACAGTACCAGAGAACTCAGCACTGATCCCCGTGGAACATGGCTGGTCTCAGTTCTCCAGCCAGAATAACCTCCTTCTACCACAACCCTCTGTTTTCTCTGAGTAAGCCAGTTCTGAACCCAAGCTACCAAGTCATCATGGTCTCATCTCTCTTAATCTTCTGCATCAGTGTACCATATGGGACTTTATCAAATGGTTAACTAAAATCCATGTAGCTACCCTCATTAATCACCTTCTCAAAAAATATAATCAAGTTTGTAAAACATGATTTGCCACACTGATCTCATAATCCTCTATGTCCTTCTCCTTGGTGAATACAAATGCAAAGTATTCATTTAGTTTTCCTCACCTCCATCCTCTGATTCCAAGCATAAATTCCCTCCTTTATTCTTTTGTGGTCTTACCTTGTCCCTAGTTTTCCTCTATTTTTTAATGTACATATAAAATACTTCAGGATTTTATTTTATCTGACTTGCAAATTACATTTCATGGCCTGTAGAAACAAGGAACTGCAGAAGCAGATTTATTTTTTTTAAAAGACACAAAGTGTTGGAATAAGTTAGAGGGTAAGGCAGCATCTCTGGAGAATATGTACGTGCTCTTTCGAGTCGGGCCCTTCATTGTGGCCTTTTTAGATCCCATCAAATTCCCTTCCCCAAAGTAAAACAAATTAATTTACGTTAACAACCAAACAAGTAATTTTGTGCTTTTTGATCTCCTTTAATCCTTGTCCCACTCACCTTAAGATCTAATCTTTAGTCTTTAAATCTTTAGGCTTTTAACAATATTTCAGCTCAATTGTGCTGAATCTGTGTTCGTCCAGTTCTAACTCCCTTATTGCAACCTTAATGGAACTTAGGCAGTCGCACATCTATAATTTCTGGGTCACAATATATTGTACAAGGCATGTGCCAAGAAGGGTCTCGACCCGATACGCCGCCTATCTCCTTCGCTCCTTAGATGCTGCTGCACCCGCTGAGTTTCTCCAGCTTTTTGTGTACCCATTGTGTGACCAGCATGTTGGCGAAATGGTAGAGTTGCTGCCTTACAGTGCCAGGGACCCAGTTTGATCCAGACTACGGGTGCTGTCTGTAAGGTCTTTGTACCTACTCCCTGTGATCTGCATGGGTTTTCTCCAGGATATCCGATTTCCTCCCACACTCCCAAAATGTACAGATTTGTAGGCTTGTAAATTGATTGTAAATTGCAAATTTTAGTTATAAATTTTCCCTAGTGTGTGTCAAGGATAGTATTAGTGTGCGGGATCACTGGTCGGTGCGGATTGAAGGGCCTGTTTCCATGCTGTATCTCTAAACTAAACTAAACCTAAACATTGTCATACCTGCTTCTGCATGAAATTATAAATAAAAAATGAATAAACAGAATAACGTTATATCGTTCATGCTATAGCTGCAGTCTCATGGGTGTAGTGTTCACTCACCATTCTCCTGACATAATTGGTCGTGATGTTATATAATGATTAAAACTGTTTCCAAATATTGTTGATTTCAAATATCAGAGCATAATTTATTTTCATACAGGGATGAAAGTGGTTGGATGAGAGAAAAGATTGAAGAATCCCGTTGCTCCCAATTTTATGGTCACTGACTTCAATGTTAATGAAAGTCAAAGATTGACAATTTGACAGGAAGTCTTCTATGGTGCTTGATTCTCAGAAGTAGCGCAACTTGGGATGCACAATATACTACATTATTCAATACTTACTGAAATTGATTTTGTGACAGCATCACCAAACAAAGCAGCCAAATAACATGCCTTCAAAATGACAAGATGTATAAAATGACTGGGAAACAGAGACTGACAGCAAGCCAGAGAGGAAAACATAAACATTTCTTGCCTTATTGATACTGCCAAAGTCACGGTGACTGACCTTGACAGACACTGCTATAGAAAAGTACACATGTTCCATCATGTTAGGGCATCTGACAGCATCAATCACAAGTTACTGGACCAAATTAGGAGGGCATGGCAATATAAAATGGAAACAGCAAATCTCCTCTCAATCAGAGTGTGAAACTGCGAACCATTTTTTCCTGCTCCTAAGAGATGCACAAGATGCTGGGAGTTATGGCACGATTCATTTGTATGGCTCATGGCATCTGGTCCACAGGCCGGCCAAAAGCAGAACTATTTGAAAACAGCAGGGTGAATTTAAATTATTTCACATTTTCCACTTTTGGTTCTGCATGTCTCAGAATCTATGCTGGTCTTCTGCAGCTCCCATAAGCTGTTGGATATCCTTATCAGATGAACAAGGACGCACTCACACAATCCTATCATGTCCCATCATTTTCTCAGTCAGTGTTATCAATCCACAGAATGATCCCCGTTGGTAGTGCTAAACACACTTAATGTCGGTGGAAAAACACCATACTCTGTATCAAAAAATAGATTCCATTCTGCCTTCAAGGAAATAAATGTGCCCATATGAGTTTCCAGGCACTTTACTTTGCCTTTTCCATCTCTTATTTATATAGGTGCGGTAGATGGAATGGTTTTCCTTCCTAAACTCTCTAGACTAACCCTGACAAAAATAACATTCCTTTCTGCCTTATAGTACATTGAAGACCCCAGTGTGGTAAGTAACAGACAATTTGGTGGGAGGGTTAGGTGTATTTTTTCATAATATGTTTATTCCTATTCGAACTTATATAAAGTTCAATAAACAATATATAATATTATGCACTCTCTACACCATGAATGGCTCAGATGTAATCATGTATTGTCTTTCAGCTGATTAGTTAATGCACAATAAAAGCTTTTCACTGTACCTTGGTACATGTGACAATAAATTAAACTAAAATAAATTCCACCACCATCCAAAGAAAACTGCAAGTGAAAATTCCTGGGAATCCACCATCTTTGCATAGATCACTTAGCATTTTAGTGAGAAGCAATACATTTATTGCGACGGTACACAGTGGGATGACATACCAGCACCTCTAAAAAGTTAAACTTCATTATTTCATTATCCAGCCACATGACAGCTATGTTCATTAATTGTGTGTACTGGCATCTTTTTGAGTACAAAAAAACCACTGGTGAGAAGTCATAGCTCTTATAAGCATTTGAGGTGCGTTCATACAAAAAGATGCATGAGTGGCATGTCCAAAATGATTTTAAGTTCCTTTAGATGTTAAAAGCTATATTCACGATTTTTCAGTAATTTGCAAAGGCACTGTTAATCTAACATGTGATCACAGGCATGGTGGGCACAGAGGGAAGATAGCCAGTATAAATATCCAGTAAATGGAGATAACGAGTATAAATATTATCAAATATATTACATAATATATTTACAGTGGCTTGCAAAAGTATTCATACCCCTTGAACTTTTCCACATTTTGTCACGTTACAACCACAAACGTAAATGTATTTTATTGGGATTTTATGTGATATACCAACACAAAGTGGTGCATAATTGTGAAGTGGAAGGAAAATTATACATGGTTTCCAAATTTTATTACAAATAAAAAACTGAAAAGTGTGGCGTGCAAAAGTATTCAGCCCCGCTGAGTCAATACTTTGTAGAACCACCTTTCGCTGCAATTACAGCTGCAAGTCTTTTGGGATATGTCTCTACCAGCTTTGCACATCTAGAGACTGACATTTTTGCCCATTGTTCTTTGCAAAATAGCTCAAGCTCAGTCAGATTGGATGGAGAGCGTCTGTGAACAGCAATTTTCAAGTCTTGCCAGAGATTCTCAATTGGATTTAGGTCTGGACTTTGACGGGACCATTCTAACACATGAATATGCTTTGATCTAAACCATTCCATTGTAGTTCTGGCTGTATGTTTAGGGTCGTTGTCCTGCTGGAAGGTGAACCTCCACCCCAGTCTCAAGTCTTTTGCAGACTCTAACAGGTTTTCTTCCAAAATTGCCCAGTATTTGGCTCCATCCATCTTTGCATGAACTCTGACCAGCTTCCCTGTCCCTGCTGAAGAAAAGCATCCCCACAGCATGATGCTGCCATCACCATGTTTCACAGTGTGTTCAGGATGATGTGCAGTGTTAGTTTTCTGCCACATATAGCGTTTTGCATTTAGGTCAAAAACTTCAATTTTGGTCTCATCAGACCAGAGCACCTTCCTCCACATGTTTGCTGTGTCCCCCACATGGCTTGTGGCAAACTGCAAACGGGACTTCTTATGGCTTTGTTTCAACAATGGCTTTCTTCTTGCCTCTCTTCCATAAAGTCCCGATTTGTGGAGTGCATGACAAATAGTTTTCCTATGGACAGATTCTCCCACCTGAGCTGTGGATCTCTGCAGCTCCTCCAGAGTTACCATGGGCCTCTTGGCTGCTTCTCTGATCAATGCTCTCCTTGCCCGGCCTGTCAGTTTAGGTGGACAGCCATGTCTTGGTAGGTTTGCAGTTCTGCCATACTCTTTCCATTTTCGGATGATGGATTGAACAGTGCTCCGTGAGATGTTCAAAGCTTGGGATTTTTTTAATAACCTAACCCTGCTTTAAACTTCTCCACAACTTTATCCCTGACCTGTCTGGTGTGTTCCTTGGGCTTCATGATGCCCAAGGAACATTGTTTGTTCACTAATGTTCTCTAACAAACCTCTGAGGCCTTCACAGAACAGCTGTATTTATACTGAGATTAGATTACACACAGGTGGACTCTATTTACTAATTAGGTGACTTCTGAAGGCAATTGGTTGCACTGGATTGTATTTAGGGTTATCAGAGTAAAGGGGGCTGAATACTTTTGCACGCCACACTTTTCAGTTTTTTATTTGTAAAAAAAATTGAAAACAATGTATCATTTTCCTTCCACTTCACAATTATGCACCACTTTGTGTTGGAATAATCACATAAAATCCCAATAAAATACGTTTACATTTGTGGTTTTAACGTGACAAAATGTGGAAAAGGTTCAAGGGGTATGAATACTTTTGCAAGCCACTGTATATATATTAATGCATATAAAAAGTGGAGGAGAAAGACAGTAGTTGACAGGAGATAGGTGGAACCAGGTAAGGATGAGGGGTCAATGGGCAGATTAAGTCAAGTGGCAGTTGGGGTGGAGGTAAAGACTGCGGCTCGAAGGTAAAAAGGGAGATAGCAAAGAAATGCAGATTGTGAATCTGATAAGTAAGGAAGATGATAAGTGGAACTAAGGATGAGATGATGGAGAGATGGAATATGTGGGTTATTTTACAATGCCATCCTTGTACCCCCTGCTTATGGAGCATGTTGGCCCCAAATCCTGCTCAGCCAGGAGTGGGCTTGCCAAATAATAGCTGCTCCCAATTTGCTCTCCCTTGCTCCTGCCTAATAATGTTGGAGTTTGCCCTCTCAAATTTAGTTATTTCTCCCAGCATCCAGACTTATCCTTCTTCATAATTACTTTAAAACTTAGGTCAAAAATGCTATTCTACTGAAACATTAATCACCTGACCAGGTTTGTTTGGTAGTGTAAGGCCCCGCATAATAGTAAGATTAAATGAGAACTTACCAGTTTGAAATTTGATCATGATTTTAACATCTCTACCATGTACTGTAGATGGAATCTCCGGAATGGCTAATATCGCGGAGTTATGGCGACAACATTATAGCACTTTATTCAACTGTGTCCAAGGTGACTTGTATAGGGTGGACAATATTGAGAGTAATGACTCGATGGTGATTATGTCACATGAGGTGTATCATGCCATGAACAAGCTGTCCAACAACAAAGCAAGTGGCTTGGATCATATCTCTGCTGAACATCTTGAGTATGTGAGTATGAGGATAGCTCCTCTCCTAGCTCTTTGTTTTACTGGCTTTATGATTCATGGCATGTTACCAGACTCAATGTTGTCTGTCCTGTTAGTGCCGGTTATTAAGGACAAAGCGAGTAAAGTAGGCAGTATAAATAATTACAGACCCATAGCTTTAGCCAGCATATTCTCAAAAGTCTTAAAAAGAGTTCTGCTGGATAGAATACATGAGTTTGTTAACTCCACAGATAACCAGTTTGGCTTTAAAGCTAAACATGGCACTGACTTATGCATATATGCCCTGAAGGAGATTATAAACAAATATAGAGGCAAAAACTCTTCAATCCTTATGTGCTTTATTGATGCTTCCAAAGCCGTTGACCATATTAATCACAGAAAGCTGTTTGGTAAATCCGTCAAAGAGGGGTGCCTAAATACATTGTGAGAATACTGGCCTACAGGTATGCCCACCAGACTATGCAAATAAAATGGGGCAATATGGTCTCAGCCCCATTTGGGGTTAGCAATGGTGTTAGACAAGGGGGAATTTTGTCCCCAGTCCTTTTTAATCTATATATTGATGATCTGTCTAAACAATTGAAAGCCTGTAACACTGGGTGCGTGATTGGTAATATTTTAGTGAACCACATTATGTATGCAGATGATCTTGTGGTCTTTAGTCCATCTAGCGCTGGTCTCCAGCAGCTCCTTACTGCATGTTCCGTGTATGGTTTGGAACATGACATTAAATATAATGCTAGTAAGTATGCTGTTATGGTCTGTAGAACCAAAGAGGATAAAAGCCTAAAATATCCTGATTTTAAATTGTCTGACAACAATCTTAGTGTCTGTAATAAGATAGAATATCTAGGGCATATTATTACAGAACAGATGACAGATGATGAGGATATTTATAGGCAACAACACATGCTGTATATATAGGCGAATATCCTCTTGCGTAAATTTGGTGCATGTGCAGATGTGGTGAAGATGTTGCTATTTAGAGCATACTGCACACCCCTCTACACTGCGCACCTGTGGTCGAACTATTTAAAGACAAGTATGCAGAGACTAAAGGTTGCATATAACGATGCCATGAGAACACTGCTAAGGCAACCAAGATAGTGTAGTGCCAGTAATATGTTTGTGGCTGCAGGAGTCAGTACTTTAGAAGCTATCCTAAGACACCACATGTATAAATTCATTTGCAGGATAAATGACTCAAAAAATGTGCTTATTGTGGCCTTGACAAACATAAGGGTTAGCACTACACACTACGAATCCCAGTTGTGGAGACACTGGTATCGTTGTCTCGTTGTACGACATTGATCATTTTTTACTCTGGATTTTTAACTTAAGTATGGTGGGGGTTTTTTTAAATATATAAATTATGATGTTTTTATGTGATTTACCATGATTTTATATATATTTATGATATTTGATATGCAATGCATTTTTTAATGTAATGTTGCCCCTTGTCTGGACCTTGAGTCCATAATAAAATTATTATTATTATTATTATTATTATTATTATTATTATTATTATTTATGAAGAGTTACGATGAGTGATTGCTTGAAGAAGGCAGTCAGTCCGCTTGCACGTCAATCTTCAAAGCAGCGGTGTGAAATCACAGATAAGGGAAGTTGACCTGCAGATAGTAAGATTTGGAGAACTAGAACAAACAGATGATCTGATAATATGAGGGTTGGGAGCGGTGGGTACGTAATCGCTCATCGTAACTCCTCATAAAATCAAGATCAAACTTCAAACTGGTAAGTTCTCATTTTTATTATAGTGAGAGACATGCTGCCTTTGTGTACTGTCCCTCCAGGCCGCTGTTATGACATCCACTGTCCGGTCAGCCAGTCCGAGTCCCAGGTATAGTCTCCTCAGAATCTGCAAATCAATAAATTGATTTGGTCATGTAGTGGGTGGTTGCCCCCCATGACTGGGTGTACCAGCAGATCCCTGGTTTTGGGGACAGCCATCAGAGGCTGTGTTATAATTCCCAGGACTAGTGGGAACCAGGACTGCGTAGGCCAGTCTGGCTCTACCAAAATGCTTGTGGCATTGTCTTGCTTTATTTTTGCCAAGCATCGGCTGATGAGGCAAAATGGAGGAAAAGCATACAAGAACATTCCTCCCCAATGCAGTGTGAATGCATCAATTGCCACTGCCCCTAGGTCTGGCTCCCATGACACATATTTGGGTAACTGGAGATTCAATCTGGATGCAAACAAGTCAATATCCGACATGCCATACCGGGCGACAATATCATTAAACACTTCATGATTCAACATCCATTCTGTGTTATTATTGAATTTCCACGATCTAGTGTCCGCCACCATGGTAGGTAGATTGCTGTGACCCAAATGTTCCTTACAATTAATTAATACCATGTTGCTGAAGAATTAAGGACTCCTGCACATTCCATCTACCTCCGCAGCTGGAGATGGTATCTGTTGCTCCCCAGCCCAGGCCACTTGCATCAGTTTGTAAGATTACCGATGGTGCATCAATTAGAATTTTCTTAGAGCTGTGATGTATATTCGTTACCCACCACTGTAATTCAGCAATGGCCTCTGCTTGCAATTGCTTGGGTCTTCCAAATTGGCCTGCATGGGATTTGAGTGCCTGTTCCTTTGCACGTTGTACATTTTGATAGTGCAAAGGTCTGAAGCGCACAGCTGGAAAAGCAGCCACAAGCTTGCCAATTACACTTGCTGCTAGTCTGATTGTTGGCTGCTGTTTAACAATTAGCATATTGCAGGCTTTCATTAACTCTAATTGCTTGCCATTTGGTAGTGTCACTGATATATGAATTGAGTTCATTGTGAACCCCAAGTAATCAATTACCCTGGTAGGAGTCAATTTTGACTTAGCTGGATGGATTAGAAACCCAATCTCTCAAACATAAGTTTGGTGGCTGAAACAGATGATTCAGCTGATTCCTTGGTGTCCCCAACTATTAAAATGTCATCCAAATAAGCCATAACTATGTGATTCTGAGCTCGTAGTTGCCCCAAAACTGGTTTTAGTAATTTTGTAAATAGTCTGGGAGCTATGAGTCAGACAATTAGGCAATGCTTTGAATTGCCACAATTGTCCCATCCAGTTAAATTTCAAATATCTCCTGTGCTCCCTGTGAATGGATACTGAGTAGTATGCATCTTTTAGATCATGCCATATAACATCCTTTTGAAACCAGTTGGATGGCTGTGCCAAAGTTATCAATTTTTTAAAGTTTATACTGCACATGAGTATTGAGCTCAGTCAAGTCTAGGATAAAACGACATCCTCCATCCATTTTCTGCTTCGTGGATACAAATTGGTGTGATTCCTGATGCGACCTCTGAATCACCTCTTTTTTTATATAAAGCCTAGATTTCAGCTTATACCTCGAATCTTACCTGTTGTGAAAACCCATATGTGCAGTTTGGTAAATTTTGTGTGGGTGCTGATGAATCAAGAAGGAACTCAATTTTGAAACCTTGTATACTGTGCAGTATGAACGGGTCTGCTGTGATCCAATTCCATTCATTCAAGAAATGTCGCAATCTCCCCCCAACTTGTGAGTGAGTGATGTGTAAGGTGTTCCACAAGGAACTAGGTTCTCCTACCTTAGACGTTGCTGGCGGTACGGTGCTGGCTTCCGTCCTCGAGGCTTGGGAAGGGGGGCTGATTGCGGGTGCCCCCCGTGCATCCGAGCCGTGGGCCGACTGGGGCCTACCGCTAAAAAAGACCTTGGTGCCTCCAGCTCGAGTCTTCCTCCGGTCCAGGAACCCCTAGGCTGGTTTCGCCTGGTGCTAAAGGAGGCATAGGGGTGTGCCCGGTGTGATGAGCCTCCGGTTGTTGTTTGGGCTTGGCTCATGAGGCAAATGGTCTTGGCCTCGTCATCCAGCTCGCGGACCTGCTTCGGCAGGTCTGCCCCATATAGATAATTGGCCGGCTGGACATTGCTGGCCTTGCACAGCACAGCAAATTTGGGATTGAGTGCCGGCGATTTGCGTTTTTACGCAGACAATTTATTTCGAAGTGGGCGTTACACAGAAGCCCCACTGCATCCTGCTGTATCTCAGTCAGCAGCACCCCATCTACAGACCTTGCAAAGGCCGTAATGCCAGAGGCCAATAATTTTAAACATTTTTGGCTTGACTTCCTGGGCTCTTACACCCACTCCAATATGACCCCAGGTGGAGTGGTTGATGGCCGGCCCATTAAGGGAGGCACAGTTGGCAGGAGTGTGGTATCTGTTGCAGATCTCCTCCATTGCCAGGTCTTTGAGCTGATGAGATGTCAAATAGTTTATATTAGTGGCCAGCTCTTCGTCCAGGGTTGCTCCTGATGGTGTAGGGATGACAAATTTGGATGCCAAAAGTGGCACTTCGGCCCCATGCCCCCGGGAATGTTCACCTACGGTGCCTCCATAATCTGAGTCAGGGATATACTGATTCTGTGTACTCCCCTCTCCAGAGAGGGAGACACTTCGCAGCCCTGTGTACAGTGCTGCTGGCGCGGGCTCCCATGGAGACCCGTGCTGAAACTGCTCCCTCCTCTGGAGCATATCGGTCTGGAGCCACCTCTCCAATAGGTGCTCCATCTGGTCATCCGTAGACGCTTCCCAGTGAAGGAGGGGATCCCTCCAGCCCTGACTCATCTGAGTCTACGGGCCTCGCAGACTTGTGAGTGGCCTTGCGCCCCGGCAGGACTGCCACGGTGCTCTCCTCAGGCACCAAGTCTGCTGTCGCTGGTTCCACTGCCAGCGGTATGGAAGGCGATTCAGACAGTCGCCCGCTACCCGCACCTCCGTGGTCTTCAGTAGTCGGCTTCCCCGCAGACCGTCTCCTCACCTTCGACACGGTTAGGGTTCTAACTTGCTGGAAAACAAGAAATAACGAACCCGCCAACACTACCTCAGAGTAGTTTTTAAACCACTTACCTGAGTTTTTAAAACTTACCACTGGAAGGACGCGACGCGCCTGCCAGTCAGTCGTTGGCGCATGCTTCAGATGTAATGATGCGCAAGTGGACTGACGGCCTTCTTCACGTAGTCACTCACGTGACTCCTAAGTAAAATCCCCTGTCTGATTGGACTATCCATATACTGCTTCAGGAAGACCTCTGATAAACTTTTAGTTCAGTTTAGTTTATTGTCACATGTACCGAGGTACAGGGAAAAGCTTTTGCCGCTTGTTAACCAGTCAGTGGAAAGACAAAACATGATTATAATCGAGCCACTCGCAGTGTACATGATAAAGGGAATTGAATGGAATTGAATACATTATTGTAACATATGACATGTCAGTGTGAAATTCTTTGCTCACATACTCAAGGTATGCAAATAGTCGTCCATGAAGGGTGCTTACAAATTTACAACTTAGCGCCCCCCCCCGTGCCAGGTCCCCCTTTGTTCTCCCCCTCCCCCTCCTCACGGTGGTCCCCCCACGCCAAGTCCTCCATTGTCCATTTTTCTTCCCCCTCCCTCACATTGCATAACGTTATATATCAATCACATTGTATATCACATTGTATATCACATTGTATATCACATTGTATAATGTTCAATGCAAGATAAAGTCCAGTAAAGTCTGTTTAAAGATGCACCAAGAGTCTTCAATGAGATAGGTGGTAGCTCAGGGTTGCTCCTATGTGTTTCTGCCCAGTCTGAGCCTCTAACATTAAGGAACTCTGTAAATATTGGAGAAGTTGAAGTCACCTCCTGTGACAACTGTATTGCTATTACATCTTTCCTTATTCTCCCTACAAATTTACTTTGTATCCTCCCACTGACTATTGGGTGCCGTGTAGCATAATCCCAACAGAGTGATTGTACCTTTCTTATTTTTGAACTCCACTCAAATTACCTCAGCGGTTGAAGCCTCCAAAATGTCCCCTCTGAGTGGAACGGTGAAATTCTCACTGTTTGGTAAGGCAACTCCTCCATCTTTCACCCCACCCCCTCTCTTTCAATCAGGAACCTTGAAATCTCTGGTACATTGAACTGCCTGTGCTGCCCCTCTTACAACCAAGTCTCTGCAAAGGCAACAACATCAAGAAATATTAGCGTAGGAACACAAAAGATGGGTACACTTTATCAGTAATTATATTGCACAGCTATACAAAGTGAGTACATAAATCATAAATCTAATTCTGTATCTTTCTTCAACACTGAATTCCTGGAAACATTCCAATGGCAAAGCTTTGTGTCCAAGGAGCCTGTATCTAGTATTCTGAAAATCTTATAAGAATGAAAGAAGTATTGATAAATCAATTTCTCAATGGGAGTGAATATTAAATCTGTTCATCAGTGTGGAAACAGGAACATTCCTGGGCCAAAGCAAAACAGCATGTTAACTGGCCGGTCACGGTGGCAAAGCGGTAGAGTTGCTGTCTCACAGCGAATGCAGTGCCGGAGTCTCGGGTTCGATCCCGACTGCGGGTGCTGTCTGTACTTAGTTTGTATGGTTTACCCGTGGCTTGCGTTGGTTTTCTCCGAAATCTTCGTTTTCGTCCCACACTCCAAAGACGTACAGGTTTGTAGGTTCATTGACTTGGTAAATGTAAAAAAAACCGTGGGTGTTGGTCGGCGCGGTCCCGGTGGACCCGAAGGGCCTGTTTCCGCGTTGAATCGCTAAAATAATCTAAACTAAACTGCAACAGAATAGAATTTTGCAAGAAGAGTATTATGTCAAGTGTACATAATTTCTGTCTAACAGGTTCCTATGATGAATTGTCAATGAAAAAAGTACATACCTTCATCACATATATTTGTATGTTTTAGTTTAGAGATACAGCATGGAAACAGTCCCTTTTGGCCACCGAGTCCATGCTGACCATCGATTTTCACACTATTTCTATGTTATTCCACTTACTCATCCACTCTCTACACACTGAAGGGAAATTTACAAAGGCCTATTAATCTATAAACCCACACATTTTTGGGAAGTAAAGGGAACTAGAGCACCCAGAGGAAACCCATGCAGTCATAGGAATAAGGTGCAAACTCCACACGGACAGCACCCAAGGTCAGGATCTGACACTGTGAGCAGCAGCAGCTTTCCTTGCTCTATGTGAAAGACTGTAACAATTGTGTTTTTAAATCATGTTTCTCTCAATGTACGCAATGTACAATAAGTTGACTTTTAATTACAGTATGATTTGAATGTTACAAAACTAAGTGTTAGTGACGGAAATGCAATTAATTTCGGAAAGGGGATTAGTGGGGTGAGAGATACAGCACCTAACCTCATGTCAAGTATCACTAATTCCACCAGAATGGAAAGAATATTCCAGGATATATTGAGAAATTTCAATGTGTCCTTTACATTGGGAGTCTGCATTTGCCCTTCCATCCATCTGGTGTGATACTATCTCTGCCAGTCTCATGGAGCAGTGCTTTGTAAAGCAAGATTTAATCAGCAGCTGATAAGTGAACGACTTCTACTTTCCCTTTAACATTTGGCTGGTTGGCTTCATCATGGTTCCCAGATACTACTCTAGCAGATGGACAGAGCAGTTAGGAATGTGTTGCCAAAATCTCTACCATCTGGACTGTCTGCAGCATGATGCGAAATATTCTGACAAGAGTACAAGGAGAAGATTCAACTAAGTCTTCATAAAATGAGCAGATTTCATTTCCTGCCTGTTGGCTGTAAGTGCCCTGTGTTTGCGAAAAGATGACTTGAATTGTGCCTCCTCCAGTTGGACGTATATGGGTGGTGTGTGTTGTGGTGCAGGAATTGTAGGAGTGAAGTGGGGGTAGTGAACATAAGATCATGATCATAAGTAATAGGAGTAGAATTAGGCTATTTGGCCCATCAAGTCTATTTTGCCATTCAATCATGGCTGATCTATCTCTCCCCCTCCTAACCCCATTCTCCTGCCTTCTCCCCATAACCTCTGACACCCGTACTAATCAATAATCTATCGATCTCTGCCAAATATATCTACTGACTTTGCCTCTACAGCCTTCTGTGGCAAAACTTTCCACAGATTCACCACCCGCCGGCTAAAGATATTCCTCCTCATCTCAAGTCTTTTAATTCTGAGACTATGACCTCTAGTCCGAGACTCTCCCACGTGGAAACATTTTCTCCACATCCACTCTATCCAATCTTTCACTATTCTGTACATTTCAATGAGGTCCCCCCTCATTTTTCTAAACAACAGCGAAAATAGGCCCAGTGCTGTCAAACGCGAGTGGAGTTGGTGGAGGGAGGTGGTGGAAAATCTTTGCTGCCTCATGATTCTGCTGCAATCACGTTTCACTTCCAAGTGCAACCCTAGCTCCTTGCACATAGTGAGTGTGGGGAAAGCATTCTCACTCCTGACGGGCCACCCCCAAGAAAATGGGTGCAGTGGATAAAACTTTATTTCTAAGACTTTGCTGGCTTTACCTTGTTATTCCCTTATCATGTATCAATACATGGCTCGATTGTAATCATGTATTGTCTTTCCGCTGACTGGTTAACACACAACAAAAGCTTTTCACTGTACACTACGCCACAATAAACTGAAACCGAAACTGAAACTAAACTGAAACTTAAACATTGCAACTTTTTCAAAGGTACAAATAATTAATAGCCTGGCGACGACAGCCAGGGCTAATCAACATGAGCAGGAGGAAAGTCAGCATTGAGAATTTCAGCTGTTGGAATAGCTTTGGGAGTCTCACATTCTTCCATGACTTTATTTTGGAATGCCATGGATAAGGATGGAGTATCCTCCAGTTACGGGAAAAAGTATACTGCACAATAAATAATAAAATAACAGTGGGCATAGGCTTAGATAGTAATTTCATCTCCACCTTACATCAGAATCAGAATCAGAATCACACTTTATTTGCTATGTATGTTCATACAATTCATACAATTCATACAATTAAAAGCAACAGATCACTCAAAAAACACATTTTAACATGAACATCCACCACAGTGACTCCTACACATTCCTCACCGGTGGAAGGCGAAATAAAGTTCAAGTCTCTTCTTTTGTTCTTCCTCAGTCGTGGGCCCTCGAGCCACCGTTGATGGGATCATCTTGACTCCCGTAGCCGGCGGCATTCGGGCCCTCCGCGTCGAGGTGACCAAGCTCCCCTATTGGGGGGATGTCAGCCCCCCCGCGCCGTGCGTTTCAACCTCGCGTCGGGGCTGGTCAAGCCTTCTGCGATGTTGGAGCTCCCGACTAGCCTCACCCAAGACTGCGAGCATTTGTTGGTGATTCCATAGTGGTCCAGGCAAGGGATCAGCTCTGATGTCAAATCCGCGCCCCGCGGTGTGGCTCACGACAGTCTGATGAGGCCTCCAACTCCATCGATGGAAGGCCGCAGAGCCTGGAGAATGTGATCCGAAAAATTGATCACATCTCCGGGAAGGTAGGAGCTTGAAAAAAATTTCCCCCGATCCTCTCCCCCCTCCCCCCACATAAAACAAATCGAAGAACATTAAAACAAACTTTTAACACACTAAAAAATAACAAAAAGAAAGAAAATATGAACAGACTGCTGACAGGGCAGCCATCTCCCTACCCTTGGTGGTATAAAATTGCAGATGTATAAAATCATGAGGCGAATACATAAGGCGAATGCACATAGTGTATTACCCAATATAGGAGAATCAAAAACAGGAGAATCAAAAATCAAAGACAAATGTTTACAGTAAGAGGGGCAAGATTTAATATAAACCTAAGGGGTATATTTTTAACTCAGAGGTTTGTGGGTACATGGAACGAGCGCCAAAGTAGGTAGTTGAGGTAGACACTATTACAACATTTAAAAGACAGTTGGACAGGTATATGTATAGGAAAGGTTCCGAGGGGTATGGGTCAAACAAATTGGACTAGCTTAGATGGGGCATCTTAGTCGGCATGTACGAGTTGAGCCAAAGGGTCTATTTCCGTGCTGTATGAATCTACATGAAACAGCCATGTACCAGGCGCTGCTGGCGCGGCTCTCCTGTAGGCCGGCAATGTCACAAATGAAACAGCCCTGTCCCAGGCGCTGCTGACGCGGCTCTCCCATAGGCCGGTGCTTTCACACATGAAGCAGCCCTATCCCAGGCGCTGCTGGCGCGGCCTGTCCCATAGGCCCGCGCTATTGCAGTGTAGGCTCACTAAATCAAATTTTTAGTGTACAGCTTTACCTGTGAAGTGTTAAAGCAATTTTTAACCCTTCACAGCAACTTGTGCTAAACAAGAAAGAATTTCATTGTCAGGGACACATGACAATAACTTTTTTGACTTTTAACTTTGCCTTTAACTGTTAACTTTAAGAAAAACACTATAACATACATGTAAACTTTATTATAAGAGAAAAAACCTTGTAGTCTGACTTACCTGTGTCCAATAGGGCTGAACAAATCCTTTCTCCACCAATTTTATTCCCTGGCTGGGGACCGACATCTGTGAGCTGCTGACCGCACTGTCAGTGACTCTGGCGTTATTTCCTTGCCATTCCACGGCCTCCCCGCAGGCTGGAAGCCACTGACTGCCTTGTCAGCGGCTCCTTATCTCACAACCCGATCTTTTGCCAGTTATCCGCTTCCGCGGTCTGACCGGGGTTTCCCCTTAGTCCATAACCGGCTCACTCGTCGGGCTGTGAAACTGGCAGGAAAACCTCTGTGAAGAGAGGTTCCTGCTTGAAAACCCCTGGTAAGTAAAAACGAACTTACCTTCTAGGTTTAACTTACAGCTGGCAGGATCTCTGCCCTGCCAGTCTGGTGCTTGCACCAATGCGACTGATGTACTGACGCGCATTCAGCCTGGCCGGGCTTCTTCACGGAATCACTCACATGACTCCGAAGTAAAATCATTAATTCGTCTCTAATCCATCTTTTATGTCCTAAATCTATGCCCTCTATTTTATCAAGAGAGAGAGAGAGAGATTGTTTTATTGTTATATGTCCCAGATAGAACAATGAAATTCTTACTTGAATATTTCTTATCATAACAAAGCAACTTGTTGAGTGATCTCAGCCCATGCTACTTCACATTTACTACTCTCCTCAATGCAATGTATTCCTGCCACCAATTCCCCACAGAAGGTCTGGACTGAAATATGGTCTGGTTTATAACAATTGTGGCCAAAATTGCTATTGCAGGAACTTCCTGGTCATCGTGAATATACTGTATGTACATACAAGTGTGTTGTTATTCACACCAACTGATAAGTCACTGAATGAAATACATCCACGGTGGCCCTGAAAAACACCTAGTAATTTACAAGGGTCTTCGTTGCTGAGGTTGGATATCAATACATTTTTAGATATTGATGGATTTAAATAATATGGGATTAGTTCAAGAAAGTGGCAAAGAGATGAAAGGTCAGCCAGAACCAGACATGAAGAGCTGGATGGTCGACTGTTGCTCCTATTTTCCATGCAATAATTGGTTATGATGAAAATAAGTAAACTTGCAGCTTAAATAAAACCAGAAAATGCTGAAAAAACTCAAAAGATCAGGCAGTATCTGTAGAAAGTTCATAGTTCATGTTGAAGTGCTTTGATTTATTTTTAATTTTATTTGTAATTACCATCAATGTAATCACTGTTAATTTAAACCAGTTGGGCAAAGTGAATTGCCTTTTCATGTATCTGTACACCGCGAGTGGCACAATTGTAATCATATATTGTCTTTCCACTGACTGGTTAGCATGCGATAAAAGCTTTTCACTGTACCTCGGTACACGTGACAAGAAAATGAAACTGACCTGAAACTGAACTGAAATGGAGTCAAAGAAATTCCTGAAAATCTTAGTAACAAAGAGTAGGGATTAACGAGTCCCTTTCAGAATGGCAGGCAGTGACTAGTGGGGTACTGCAAAGATCGGTGCTGGGACCGCAGCTATTTACAATATACATCAATGATTTGGATGAAGCGATTCAAAGTAACATTAGCAAATTTGCAGATGACACAAAGCTCGGTGGCAGTGTGAACTGTGAGGAAGATGCTATGAGAATGCAGGGTGATTTGGACAGGTTGAGGGAGTGGGCAGATGCATGGCAGATGAAGTTTAATGCGGATAAACGTGAGGTTATCCACTTTGGTAGCAAAAACGGGAAAGCAAATTACTATCTACATTGTGTCAAGTTGGGAAAAGGGGAAGTACAATGGGATCTGGGGGTCCTTGTACATCAGTCTATGAAGGTAAGCATGCAGGTACAACAGGCAGTGAAGAAAGTGAATGGCATGTTGGCCATTATAATAAGAGGAATTGAATATAGGAGCAAAGAGGTCCTTCTGCAGTTGTACAGAGCCCTAGTGATACCACACCTGGAGTATTGTGTGCAGTTTTGGCCCCCTAATTTGAGGAAGGACATTCTTGCTATTGAGTGAGTGCAGCGTAGGTTTACAAGGTTAATTCCTGGGATGGCGGGACTGTCATATGCTGGGAGAATGGAGCAGCTGGGCTTGAACACTCTGGAGTTTAGAAGGATGAGAGGGGGTCTCATTGAAACATATAAGATTGTTAAGAGTTTGGACACGCTAGAGGCAGTTCCCGATGTTGGGGGAGTCCAGAACCAGGGGCCACAGTTCAAGAATAAGGAGTAAGCCATTTAGAACGGAGACGAGGAAACACTTTTTCTCACAGAGAGTAGTGAGTCTGTGGAATTCTCTGCCTCAAAGGGCGGTGGAGGCAGGTTCTCTGGATGCTTTCAAGAGAGAGCTAGATAGGGCTCTTAAAAATAGCGGAGTCAGGGGATATGGGGAGAAGGCAGAAGCAGGGTACTGATTGGGGGATGATCAGCCATGATCACATTGAATGGCTCGAAGGGCTGAATGGCCTACTCCTGCACCTATCGTCTATTGTCTTTTGTATATCTGCTTAGAGGTGAAACTAGTATGGTTTGCATAGTTACGCCAATAGAGAATTAGTAAATAGGAAAAATTTCTTCACGATCCCTATATTCCTTCCAACCAATTCGTGCTAATGCTGCGATCAATACCATTTTTACAAAACTAATGAAAAATAATTAAAATCTCTATGTAAGTGAAAGCAGGAAAAAATGTTGTTTAATTACTCTTTTACTGTGTTATTTTAAACACATCTGATAAAAGAAAAAAACCTATTCAACCTCACACAGATAAAATAGTAAGATTAAACGAGAACTTACCAGTTCGAAGTTTGATCGTTATTTTATGAGGAGAAATGATGAGGGATTACGTGAAGAAGCCCCGCCTGGCGCTTGATTGGCATACTTCAAAGCAGCGGCATGAAAAACACAGAACATAATAGCCGGAGTAAGATAGTAAGGCTCCACATAGATTTAGAACTACCAGATGATCATTTATTTTATGAGGGTCGGGAGTGGAGGCACGTAATCCCTCATCGTTACTCCTCATAAAATAACGATCAAACTTTGAACTGGTAAGTTCTCGTTTAATCTTACTATTTTACTTCGGAGTCACGTGAGTGACTACGTGAAGATTTTGTAGCTTCTGTGTTTTTTATGTCGTAGACTCATTCCATACGACACTCTGGCTCAACCAACACAGTAATGAGCAAATAACACATTTTTTCCCCAAACATTGCCTCAGTTTATGTGATAAATTTTTTCCCATTATATAAGAATGAAAATAATGCCCTTTTCATTGAAAGGCAAATTTATCACCAAAATATCAATTCATAATATAATTTGATAGTATAAACAAAGCAACAATTACAGAGAACCCAACACTCCGTGTCCAATCCTGACACCATGACTGGTTCCTTGTAACTTTAATATTTATTTTACACCCTCCTGCGGCCTTGAATCTTTGCTCGAGCGGCCCATCCTGTGTCATTCCTGTGAATGTATCTACCTCCTTAATGGAGTGATTTTCCACATCCCAATGTCTAGTTCCACTGAGTGTTAAACATGTTTTAACCATCTAGAATATAATTATCTAGAACCATCAGTTTTTACTTATACTTAATGTGGTTTTTGTGTGTAATATGTAGTACTGTCTCACCACCACAGAGACTCTTACCTACTTTAACATATTGAGTCAATGTTGGCCCACACACAATTTTTGGCCGACAGGAAATGCTTAATTTTTTACCTTGGTTCCAGCTCTTCCTGGTCTGCTTTGGTTGGTAAATTCATAAACATATAAGATAATGTAATCTGTAGCCACATGCAATTATATAACGTAACATTTGCAATGTTTGCACTCCTATGCTGACACTAAAGTCATGAGCATTATCACTTTCAATGTTAATCTTTTGAATCATTGATAGAATTGGAGTCCATTGCCCAAGGCAAATCAGGACTATGCTGATCTCCCAACTTCTGTATTTTCCACTTTGGACAGAATATATATATATCCCTTTTTCATATCGGGATATTACAATGAGCCCGATAAATTCTTGGTCAGCAATTTGTCCTAAATAGGACGATAAACACTATGAGCTCTATTATTGGCTCTATCACTTAGATGCTGAGAAAAATTGCAATCCACAAGGAACTCCCATATATCTAATATAATAAAATAACCTTTACTCTCTGCAAAAGACTTCCAATTTCTTATAAACATTTTACTAGAATGTTGCCTGGGATCCAGCAACTATGTTACAGAGAAAGGTTGAACAAGTTAGGTCTTTATTCTTTGGAGCGCAGAAGTTTAAGGGGGGACTTGATTGAGGTCTTTAAAATGATGAAAAGGATAGACAGAGTTGACGTGAATAAGCTTTTCCCATTAAGGGTAGGGAAGATTCAAACAAGAGGGCATGACATGCGAATTAAGGGACGGAAGTTTAGGGGTAACGTGAGGGGGAACTTCTTTACTCAGAGGGTGGTGGCTGTGTGGAATGAGCTTCCAGCAGAAGTGGTGGAGGCAGGATCGATTTTAACATTTAAAAGTAAAGTGGATAGGTATATGAACGGGAAGGGAATGGAGGGGTATGGTCTGAGTGCAGGTAGATGGGACTAGGGGAAAACAAATGGTCGGCACGGACTGGAAGGGCCGAGAGGGCCTGTTTCCGTGCTGTAATTGTTATATGGTTATATGGTTATATGGTCAGACATGATTTACCTTTTGTAAATCTGTGCTGACTTTGTCCAATGATTTCACCACTTTCAAAATGTGCTGCTATCCCATCTTTAATAACTGACTCTAGCAGTTTCCCCACTCCCGATGTTAGACTAACTGGTCTGTAATTCCCCATTTTCTCTCCCCACCCCCTCCCCCCTGAGTAGGGGGCGCCGTCGAGTATGGCTGCCCTGCCAGCAGCTGTTAGTCTTTTCACTCTTTTTTTAATTTTTAGTTAGTTGAAAGTATTTATTTTTGGAGGGCTTTTAGTCTTTTATGTGGGAGGTGGGAAGGGGGGGGGGGAAGGGGGAAACTATTTTTCTCAGTCCTCTCTGGTTGGAGATGCGGCTTTTCTCCGGGCCGTATCTTCGCCCCTTCTATTTCTTGCAGATTATTTATGTATTCCTTAGTGAAGACAGAACCAAAGTAGTTATTCAATTGGTCTGCCATGTCCTTGTTCTTATAGAGGTGTATAAAATCATGAGAGGAATAGATCTGGTTAATGCACAGAGTCTATTGCCCAGAGTAGTTGAATGAATGACCAGAGGATATAGGCTTAGTGAAGGGGAAAAAAATTAATAGGAATCTGAGGGGTAACCTTTTCACACAAAGGGTGGTGGATGTATGGAACAAGCAGCCGGAGGAGATAGTTGTGGCTGGGACTATCCCAATATTAAAGAAAGCGTTAGATAGGTACATTGTTTGGAGGGATATGGACCAAATGCGGGCAGGTGGGATTGATGTAGCTGGGACATGTTGTGGGCAAGTTTGGCCGAAGGGCCTGTTTCCAAATTGTATCATTCAATGACTCTATGACTAAGTCCTGGAATTACATCTCTGAACTTCTCTCTTAATATAGGCCATAAACATTCCTCTTTAACCAGGCCATAGATTTTCTAGTCAGATACCTCTTTTATTGTTTAGGCGTCAATATTTAACAGACAATTTAATTTGATAATCATTCTCAATATAATTTAGGATTATGTAATGGTTCAGTGACACATATAAATGCAAGTTGTTATTTTACTTCGGAGTCACGTGAGTGACTACATGAAGAAGCCCATCCTGGCGCTTGATCGGCATTACGTCGACGCTGACGGCAGAGCAAGAGCTGCAGAGGCAGCTCCTCGACAGCGGTAGGTACGGGCCCGCAGGTAAGTGCAGTTGAAATACTTACAGGGCATATCCAAACTCCGTGGCTGGTTTATAGAGCCACCAGGAGTTAAAAAGAAATGGAATTTGAAAGCAAAAATAAAATAAAAGTTAAAATGAAAAGAAAATACTCCAGGTGGAAAAAACGGAGTTTAAAAAGCGTCCCAGGGGAAAACTCAGCGATCGGGACGGCAGATTAAGTGCGGAGCCGGTTCCGATACTGGTGGCTGTTAAAATTACCGTTAGGGAGACTCCACAAACTTTTGGCTATGAGGAAAAATGGAGTTTAAAAGTTAAAAAGAAAAGGGAAAACTCCAGATGGCTTAAAATAATGGAGAAAGACTCCAAAAATAAAAAAATTAAAAACATTCAACCAAAGGGTTTTAAAGGCCCAGAATATTCCCAAAAACAGACCCTGAGGGGTTTCCATATTTTAATATATATGGTGGAATTTATCAATGTGGGAATATCTACCTCGGATTGTTTTGGAGGTAGTCTCCTTGAGGAAAAACTCAGGAGTAACCAGGGCAGTAAAAGAATATGAAAAACCTGACCCTAAAGATGCATTGATAGTGGTGGCTGGTCATAAAGTACCCACCACAGCACAAATATATATATACAGGTGTGACCCTATTAAAGAAAGGAGTTTTACAAACAGATACCTGAATTGAGAGAGGCCTTGAGTAAGAAGAGATAGCCATGGAAAGTAACCACTGGAAACTGAAAGGGTTCACTAATGAAACTAATTTGTCTCTCACCAAAGCTGTTATGGTGGAAACAGCAGGATTATTGATAAAACTTTTATGTTTTATTAAGGTACACCACAACACAAATATATATATATATACAGATGTACTAGGTACGATACCTGAATGAAGGAGTGAGGCCATGGAAAGTAACCATGGAAACCAAAATTAATTGGTCTCTCACCAAAGCTGTTATGGTTGAAACAGCAGAATTATTGATAAAACTTTTATGTTTTATTAAGGTATCAACAGTGAATCCGTTTATGGTACCCATGTCTCAATTATATGGAAACATAAGGAAATACGAATTCAAAGTATTTCAAGCTGGTGCGTGGTATCACTACTTATGTAAAACAAATAAAACATTGTGCAATAACCAAAACATTTTAAATAAAAATACAAACTGCCATCAGTTTGTGGAGCACAATGGGATAAAATATATGTATATGTATATGTATATGTATATGTATATGTATATGTATATGTGTGTAATTGTTATTGGGACCAATTTTGCACTTTAGATTTGCAGGTCAAAACAGATCAAGTTATGTTAAACTCCTGATTATTATGGAGTAAACCTACCTCAGGATAAATCAACGACATTGATTACAAAGGACAGACTATTGGTCATTAAACTTTGGCAAAATTATGATATGTAAAGATTTGATAATGGATCAAAACAAAGGCAGGAGAATGATAAATAAATATTTATCTAACACAGCCTTATGTGAACCCATATGATTGGGAAGAGAAGGCTTCGTGTACATTTGAAGAGGTGCAAAAACGTGTTACAGAAGAAGTTGATGAAATCTCCAATTGTGGGAGATTACAGGTGTGTTATGATCAATGATGTGGCATAACAAAGGACTACAAAAAATTTGTAGAAGGAATTGATTCGCTTGTATAGGAAAACCTAAATATTGATGTTAGGTTTGTACCCAAAATATCTCCAATAAAAAAAAGGTACGTAAATTTGTATTATAAATTTCCCCAGGAAAAAGAAGATGTGGTGGTAAAGCCATACAAAACATCATTTTAAATACACTTTTACAATGTAAAAACATTTTATTAAAATGGACATCTTCAACATTGATAAACAGTTGTTATTAACAAATTGTTAATCATTACTATAAGACTCGAAGGATTGGTATTTAGTACCAATTTATTATCATATTACAGGTGCTTGAAATTAATTAGAATAGGTCAAAGTTAAGACATTGTAAAATGGATTAAATTCAGTTCTAGGCTGTTCACATAATTACTGGAACAACAATTGTACTGATGAGAAGATCAGCACTTGCACGAATGAGGACATGGTCATGGTTTATCTTGATCACATTTTAATTTGGAAGGTTGATCAGGAGTCAGCTGCAAATTAGTGCAGCAATTACAAGCCTGTTGAGAGGCAAGGGTTCTGACCCATCCAATAAAAAACTATGTTTTAGGCATTCATAAACATTCCTCAATTACTATTCCGGGTTTAGGTAATTCAGCACCATATGAGGGGGAAAAGGTTTTCCGAGATAATAATGTCTCATTGCTTTGTTGACAAACTTTGTCCCTCCATCAGAGAAGGAGCTTAGGTAAAAGAGTAAAAAAGCTCCAAAAAAGGGAAAACATAAGCATTATAAGAGTATGCAGGCCTTTTTGACAGGCCTATGCAAATACCAAAGGATACGTTATCAGAATTAAACCGGTGGATAGAAAAGGTTCCACAAGCTGCTTTAAATATATAAGCTTAGCAGCTGTTACAAGCTGAAGCAAGTATTATCGGATGATGGATAGCTTCTGTGATTATTTGGGTTAAGATAAGTATAATATCTATTCTTATCAAGTTAATATTTGATACGTCCCTTGTTTAGGGGACTACGGACAATAACACCAGGAAATTGCAAATGGATTGTCCTAAGAAATTTTCTCCAAACATTTGTATTAATTATTGGAGTATCAGGAGCTTTTTATGGATTAAATGCCTATTGTTCTATTATGAAAGTGTGGATGTCATGTCAGGTGAACAATACCATGGCTGTGGCATATATCAATCACATGAGTCAAGTAAGATCATTATCAAGTGATTGTCTGGGTAACCAGATGTGGCGTATTCTAAAAATGTTTTTGTTAAGCTGTTTATCTCTAAGGAAGAGACAATGTTGTCGCAGACAACAAATCAGGGGAAAAACATTGTCAGTAATATGGATTAATTACCATTAATCTGGTTATATCTAGATTAAATCACCAATCTCTCAAATGTTCTTGTGGGAAAACCGAGAGCAGGAGCGGTGGATATATTTCGCTAAATTACATGAGGAAAGATGTTCTTTAATGTTCCTCATTTTTGTCTGATAGGGCAGTGTCTAATGAAAAGAAGGACGCTACCAGGGGCGCTTTGGTGGCCCAAACCGGACCTTCATGGTTCTCATTAATGTTGAGAGTGATATTTGAACCAGTTATGATGACTCATAGTTGCAGTAATTTATTGTTGTGAAAATTCATCCATGGCATGAAGATATGAATTTGGTTATCTGCAGGTTTGACCAGACCATTATAACAATTTAATCAAGTCCCCCCTTAACCTTCTGCGCTCCAAAGAATAAAGACCTAACTTGTTCAACCTTTCTCTGTAACATAGTTGCTGGATCCCAGGCAACATTCTAGTAAATCTCCTCTGTACTCTCTCTATTTTGTTGACATCCTTCCTATAATTAGGCGACCAAAATTGTACACCATACTCCAGAATTGGTCTCACCAATGCCTTGTACAATTTTAACATTACTTCCCTGCTCCTATATTCAATGCTCTGATTTATAAAGGCCAGCACACCAAAGGCTTTCTTTACCACCCCATCTACATGCGATTCCACCTTCAGGGAACTATGCACAGTTATTCCTAGATCCCTCTGTTCCACAACATTCCTCAATTCCCTACCATTTACCATGTACGTCCTATTTTGATTTGTCCTGCCAAGATATAGCACTTCACACTTATCAGCATTAAACTCCATCTGCCATCTTTCAGCCCACTTTTCCATATGGCCCAAATCTCTCTGTAGACTTTGAAAATCTACTTCATTATCCACAACACCACCTATCTTAGTATCATCTGCATACTTACTTATCCAATTTTCCACCCCATCATCCGGATCATTGATGTACATGACAAACAACAGTGGACCCAACATAGATCCTTGAGGCACCCCACTGGTCACCGGCTTCCAACCTGACAAACAGCCATCCACCATTACTCTCTGACATCTCCCATTCAGCCACTGTTGAATCCATCTTGCTACTCCACCATTAACACCCAAAGATTGAACTTTCTTAACCAACCTTCCATGGGGAACCTTGTCAAAGGCCTTACTGAAATCCATATAGACAACGTCCACTGCTTTACCCTAATCAATTTCCCTAGTAACCGCTTCAAAAAATTCAAGAAGATTTGTCAAACATGACCTTCCAGGCACAAATCCATGTTGGCTGTTCCTGAACAGACCCTGTTTATCCAGATGCTTATATATATTATCTCTAAGTATCCTTTCCATTAATTTACCCACCACTGACGACAAACTAACAGGTCTATAATTGCTAGGTTTATTCTTTAAACCCTTTTTAAACAACGGAACAACATGCGCAGTACGCCAATCCTCCGGCACTATTCCCGTTTCTAATGACATTTGAAATATTTCTGTCATAGCTCCTGCTATTTCTACACTAACTTACCTCAATGTCCTAGGGAATATCCTATCAGGACCTGGAGATTTATCCACTTTTATATTTTTCATAAGTGTCAGTACTTCCTCCTCTTTGAATCTCATAGTTTCCATAGCTACTCTACTTTTTTTCCTTACTTCACATAGTTCAATATCCTTCTCATTGGTGAATACCGAAGAAAAGAAATTGTTCAATATCTCCCCCATCTCTTTTGGTTCTGACTCTCTCCATAATTATATTGAAACTAATGGTATTGTGATCACTGGTCCCGAAGTGCTCACCAACGCATACCTCCGTCACCTGACCAGCCTCATTTCCTAACAGGAGGTGCAGCACTGCCCCTTCTCTGGTCGATACCTCTATGTACTGCTGCAAAAAACTATCCTGCACACATTTTACAAACTCCAAACCATCCAGCCCATTTACAGAATGTGTTTCCCAGTCTATTTTTGGAAAATTGAAATCTCCCACAATCACTACCTTGTGCTTACTACTAATATCTGCTATCTCCTTACATATTTGCTCTTCCAATTCTCGCTCCCCATTTGGCGGTCTATAATACACCCCTAAAAGTGTTGCTACACCATTCCCACTTCTCAGTTCCACCCAAATAGCCTCCCTAGGTGAGCCCTCTAATCTATCCTGCCAAAGCACTGCTGTAATATCCTCTCTGACAAGCAATGCAACACTTCCACCTCTGGTCCCTCCAATTCTATCACACCTGAAGCAACAAAATCCTGGAATATTTAGTTTCCAATCACAGCCGTCCTGCAACCATGTTTCACTGATTGCCACAACATCATATTTCCAGGTGTCAATCCAGGCTCTAAGTTCATCCACCTTTCTTACAATGCTCCTAGCATTAAAATATACACATTTTAGAAACCCACCATCCCTTATTCTCTGTCCATTATCTTTTTCTTCTTTCTCGCCTACATTTTGGGTCCGAGTGCTTCCCTTCTCTGCCTCTTGCCCCACACCCTGTCCCCTTGCCCCCTCTAACCGAGTCCCTCCCCCCAGCCTTTCTAGTTTAAAGTCTCCCCAGTAGCCTTTGCAAATCTCCCTGCCAGGATATTGGTCCCCCTCGGGTTCAAGTGCAACCCGTCCTTTTTGTACAGATCATGCCTTCCCCAAAAGAGGTCCCAGTGATCAAGAAACTTGAATCCCTGCCCACTGCACCAGTCCCTCAGCCATGCATTCATCCTCCACCTCATTCCATTCCTACTCTCACTGTCACGCGGCACAGGCAGTAATCCTGAAATCGTTACCCTTTTGGTCCTTCCCCTTAACTTTCCCCCCAACTCCCTAAATTCTCCCTTCAGGACCACATCTCTTTTTCTGCCTATGTCATTGGTACCTATGTGTACCACAACATCAGGCTCCTCTCCCTCCCTTTTCAGAATCTTTTGGACACGTTCCGACACGTGCGAGACCCTGGCACCAGGGAGGCAAACTACCATCCGGGTTTCCCGACTGCGTCCACAGAATCGCCCATCCGACCCCCTAACTGTCCCCTATTACAATTGCCCTCCTCTTTTTGCTACCCTTCTGAGCATCACGGCCGGTCTCTGTGCTGGAGACCCGGCCGGTGTTGCTGCCCCCAGGTAGACTGTCCCCTCCAATTGTACTCAAAACCGAGTACCTATTTTCCAGTTGTACGGTCACAGGGGTACTCTCTAGCCCCTGCCTCTTGCCCTTCCTAACCGTGACCCACTTGTCTGCCTCCTATGATCTGGGAGTGACTACCTCCCTGTAGCTCCTCTCTATGACCTCCTCACTCTCCCTGACCAGACGGAGGTCATCGAGCTGCTGCTCCAGGTTCCTAACACGATCCTTTAGGAGCCCCATCTCGACACACCTGGCGCAGATGTGGATGTCTGGAGGGCTATCAGATTCCCTGACCTCCAACATCTGACATCCAGAACAGTACACTGCCCTGGCCTTCATACTGCCCCCCTTACACAGGATACAATAGCAACACAATACAAAGTACACAACAAACTGCTGGGATCTGACTGCCAATCAGCTGCTTTCCCTAGTCCACTTCCCACCAATCAGCTGCTTATCCTAGTCCACTTCCCACCAATTAGCGGCTTCCTCAAAAACAAAAACACTTCTCTGAATGGAATGTTATGGATTTAGGTAAAAACAAGCCCTGCGCTTGATTTTAAACCTTACCGGTCGGGTGTCGCTCCTCCCCCTCCTTCTCTTCCAACAGCTCCTGTGGGCCTCTGAAAAAACAAGCCCCATGCTTGATTTTAAACCTTACCGGTCGGGTGTCGCTCCTCCCCCTCCTTCTCTTCCAACGGCTCCTGTGGGCCTCTCCGACGAATCTTATAGACAATCTGACGAATCTTATAGAATTTTTCGAGGATGTAACTAGTAGAGTGGATAAGGGAGAACCAGTGGATGTATTATATCTGGACTTTCAGAAGGCTTTCGACAAGGTCCCACATAAGAGATTAGTATACAAACTTAAAGCACACGGTATTGGTGGTTCAGTATTGATGTGGATAGAGAACTGGCTGGCAGACATGAAGCAAAGAGTAGGAGTAAACGGGTCCTTTTCACAATGGCAGGCAGTGACTAGTGGGGTACCGCAAGGTTCAGTGCTGGGACCCCAGCTATTTACAATATATATTAATGATTTGGATGAGGGAATTCAATGCAACATCTCCAAGTTTGTGGATGACACGAAGCTGGGGGGCAGTGTTAGCTGTGAGGAGGATGCTATGAGGTTGCAAGGTGACTTGGATAGGCTGGGTGAGTGGACAAATGCATGGCAGATGCAGTATAATGTGGATAAATGTGAGGTTATCCACTTTGGTGGCAAAAACAGGAAAGTAGACTATTATCTGAATGGTGGCCGATTAGGAAAAGGGGAGATGCAATGAGACCTGTGTGTCATGGTACACCAGTCATTAAAAGTAGGCATGCAGGTGCAGCAGGCAGTGAAGAAAGCAAATGGTATGTTAGCATTCACAGCAAAAGTATTTGAGTATCGGAGCAGGGAGGTTCTACTGCAGTTGTACAGGGTCTTGGTGAGGCCACACCTGGAGTATTGTGTACAGTTTTGGTCTCCAAATCCGAGGAAAGACATTCTTGCCATAGAGGGAGTACATAGAAGGTTCACCTGACTGATTCCTGGGATGACAGGACTTTCATATGAAGAAAGACTGGTTAGACTCGGCTTGTACTCAGCAGAATTTAGAAGATTGAGGGGTGATCGTATAGAAACTTACAAAATTCTTAAGGGGTTGGACAGGCCAGATGCAGGTAGCTTGTTCCCGATGTTGGGGAGGTCCAGAACAAGGGGTCACAGTTTATGGATAAGGGGGAAATCTTTTACGACCGAGATGAGAAAAACATTTTTCACAGAGAGTGGTGAATCTCTGTAATTCTCTGCCACAGAAGGTAGTTGAGGCCACTTGATTGGCTATATTTAAGAGGGAGTTAGATGTGGCCCTTGTGGCTAAAGGGATCAGGGGGTATGGAGAGAAGGCAGGTACAGCCTAGTTGGATGATCAGCCATGATCATATTGAATGGCGGTGCAGGCTAGAAGGGCCGAATGGCCTACTCCTGCACCTATTATCTATGTTTCTATGTTTCTATCACCTCCTGCATTCCAGGGAATAGAGTCCCAGCCTAATCATTTCTCCCTATAGCTCAGACCTTCTAGTCCTGGCAACATCCTCGTAAATCTACTCTGTACCCTTTCCAGCTTGACAACATCTGTCCTATAACATGGTGCCCAGAACTGAACACAATACTCTAAATGCGGCCTCACCAACATCTTTTACAACTGTAACATGATCTCCCTGCTTCCATACTCAATTCTCTGACTGATGAAAGCCAATGTACAAAATACCTATTAGACCACCTTATCGACCTTCAAGGAACCTGTACTCCTAGATCCTTGGAAGAAAGAACATAAACATTTGAGCAGGAATGCAGGAATGCCTTTCAAGCCTTCTTTGCCATACAATAAGAGCATATGGTCATGTCCTCAACTTCACTTTGCTGCGTGTTTTCAGTAACACTCAAATTTCCCTATTGTCCAAGTCTGGCTAATTCAGTCTTGATTACATTCAGTGAGTCAACCTCCCCCTCTCAGAAAGAGCATTCCAAAGATTCACAATCCTCAGAGAGAAGAAAATCCAACCAACCTTTGCCTTAAATGCACAACTAAATTTGAACTATGCTCCAGGGTCTAGGTTCCTTGGTTTATAGGATAATATCATCTTAATCTTTAGCTCGTTAAACCCCCTCAGAATTTTGCACGCATTAGAAGCTTCAATCTCGAACCAGAGGACATAGGTTTAAGGTGAGGGGGGAAAGATTTAATAGGAACCTGAGGGGTAACTTTTTCATCCAAAATGTGGTGGGTGTATAGAACAAGCTGCTGGAGGAGGTAATTAAGGCAGGTACTATCACAATATTTAAGAAATATTCAGACAGGTATATGGATAGTTTAGGTTTAGAGGGATATGAACCGAACTTAGTTGGACTAGTGTAGCTGGTTCGGTGTGGACAAGTTGGGTCGCAGGGCCTGTTTCCACACTGTTTCCTGGGACATCTGGGAATTGTTGGGTCCCAGTTAATCATGGGGTGGTGCACAACTTTCACCTACATTAGTTCCATTGACCCAATCACTCTACATTTATTTGCCAGGCCACTTACTGAGTATAGATTTCCCACTGGCTGTATGCTCTTTTTCAGCTGACCTGTTCCCTCAGAGCTGGCCATCCACTGACACAAACAAAACCATTGGTGTTGCTTATTTTTCAGCATGAGATCTTCCTCGGTGTGTGATTCTTTCCATTCCCTCAATTCAGCACCTCCTTGGTGCCACCCTCTATTATTTTGGACACTCCTGTGGTGCTGGACCTTGTGGCTCCTACAATGCTGTACATTGGCCTGATGCAAGTCCTGAGGCAAGGTCTCAACCAAAACAATACCTTCCCCATCCCTTTCCCCACCCCTCCCCACAGCTGCACAACCTGCTTCAAATTCCAGCATCTGCAATTGTGTGTCTCCGCTCAACGTAGATGATTTCCAAATTGCTGGACAGTAGACAAGTCTGCAAGATGATACTGTGGAAATCTCTATCAAATATTGAAGCTGAGATGTTTGAAGAAAGGGGAGGACGGGGCATTGGTGGCAGGCACATTGTTTGTGGCTCCTGGTGTTGCTTTTCACTATTCACAGAGCAAAAAACGTTTTTTTAGACAACAATATTGTCAAATGTTCAGCAGTCTTTTAACCCTAATAATTCAGTCAAATTCTGTTGCTATTGGTAGTTAATATGGCTAACTTACTGTCTCTATTAAATGCACATCATAATTATCATTTTTATACAAATATATATTTTATTTCAAAGTCACGTGAGTGACAACGTGAAGAGGCCCGCCAGCCCGCATGCACGTCAATACGTCTAATGCATGACGCACGACTGGCTGGGTGGAGGGTCGCTCCTCCAGTGGTAAGTTTAAAAACCTCAGGTAAGTTTACAACTTACTCTGAGGTGGTTTTGTTTTGGGTATTTTCTATTCACAGTTGTCTCCAGCGAAGAATGGAGAGATCCAAGACTAACAAATCCAGACGGGCCGTGGGGAAACAGGCTACAGAAGACCGCGGGAGTGCGGGTAGCCGGCGTCCGCCTGTTCCGCCTTCAGAGTCGCTGACAGTGCATTCAGCAACTTGGTGCCTGCACAGAGCACTTTGGCAACCCCTAAAGGGGTGAAGGCCAAACAAAAGTCTGACAGGCCTGTATTCTCAGATGAATCAGGCCAGGAGGATTTCCCTCCCACACCAATGGGTAATGTCTTCGGGCATTTATCCAATATGGAGCACCTCATGGAGAGGATGCTCGCTCACAATATGCTCCGTGATACGGAGGCATCTCAGTGCGTGATCCATGGCAGCTTAGTGCCTCCCACTCAGATGAGCGGAGTGCAGGAGGTCAGTACATGGCTGACACCAAATACAGAAGTGTATCAGAAGGACATACCGGTATGCATGATATGCGCAAGGCTCATATACAAGAGTTCCTGCTCTTGCATCCAGATTTGCGATACCTTCGCAAACAGGTGAGCCACTTCAGGAAGAACTGGCCTCCAGAATCAATGATCTTGCCTTGCACCAATTGCAAGAACAAACCATGATTGAAACGTTGCGAAGTACCAAACTCCAGCAAATTGTGCTTCTCTAAAAGTGCCCGCGGTCAACAATTCCATTTGGAGTTACATTGGAGGTGGCATCAAGGCCCAGGAAATGAAGCTCCAGCGGATTCTAAAATTACTATCTTCAGGCATCACGGCTTTTGCCAGATCGGTAGATGGTGGGCCACTATCGGATATCCAACAAGATGCCATGGCATTAATGTGCATTGCACATTTCGAGATGAACTGTTTTCGCAAGAACGCTATCAGGCCTGCATTGAACCCGAAGTTTGCGGGTCTCTGTAAGGCCAGTAATGTCCAGCCACCTAATCTCCTGTTCGGGGAAGACCTGACTAAACAGGTGAAAGATTTACATGACGAAGCCAAAGCTGTAGGATTAATCAAAGCATCTACTGTGGGCAAGTCTTCACTCTTACGGCGTCAGCACCCCTACGCCTACACTAGCAATAAGTGGTTTGCTGAATCTAGTAGCAGCCCTAAAGTTGATCTTCCTGGGCATAGGTCTTTTTTAGGCCAAGGCCTGTCCCGGCCATCTTGGAAAATGCACAATCCTCGCACCCCGGCAGCTCAAGTCTCCAAAGGAAGGGGACGGAAACAGAACCAGTATTAGGGGCCGTTGGGCCTGCTATCAGACCACCGGTAACCATGGAGGTAGATTAGATTAGATTTTATTACTTGTCATTCGAACCTCAGAGAGGCCCGAATGAAACTCCGTTTCTACAAGCCATAACAAACAGAATAATCCATTAAAAAAACACACAAACAATTCAATTCACACAAACATCCATCACAATGAACCACCACCTCACTGTGATGGAAGGCAAAGTTCTTCTCTCTCCCCCGCACCATTTCTCTCCCAATGTTGAAGCCCCAGGCGGGCAGTGTTAAGTCCCACGGCATTGAAGCAGCACCGGGCGATGTACGGCCCCACTCTAGGCCCAAAAGTCACAAAGTTGGGGCCCCCGGCGGGCGCTGGAATGTCCCGCGGCCATTAAAGCCGCGTCGGGCGATGTACGGCCCCGCTCCGGGTCGTTCCAACCCCGCGACACGGGCTGGAGAAGCTGTGTTGCAGGAGCTCTGGAGAGCAGTCTCCCACCCGGACCCGCGGGCTCCTGTTATCCCGACAGTCCACCGGTAGTAATCTGCAGCTAGAGCTGGAGCTGGAGCTCCGGAGTCGGGCCGCAGCTGGAGCTGGAGCTCCGGAGTCGGGCTGCAGCTGGAGCTGGAGCTGTAGCTCCGGAGTCGGGCCGCAGTTGGAGCTGGAGCTGGAGCTCCAGAGTCGGGCCGCAGCTGGAGCTGGAGCTCCGGAGTCGGGCCGCAGCTGAAGCTGGAGCTGGGGCTCCGGAGTCGAGCCGCAGCTGGAGCCCCAGAGTCAGGACGCAGCGGCGAGACCACCACCGCTCCCCACGCTCCAAGGCTGGCCAGCCCCACGATGGTAAGTCCGCAGCTCCGCAGGCTCCGTGACTGGAGCCGCCAGGTCGTCCCGGTCGGAGGCCACTCCACGGTGCTAGGCCCCAACGACAACGGAGACCCGACAGGGAAAAAGTCAGGTCTCCCATGCAGGGAAGAGATTTTAAAAGTCCCCCCCCCCCCCCCCACCCCACACATATACACAGTTATAAACAGTACAAAAAAAACACAAACAACTACATTTAACTAGACAAAAAAAAAAGACAGGCTGTAGGGGCCGCTGCAACATGAGTCGCGCCGCCGCAGAACTACATGATGACAGAACTACATGTAAGTGGGTCTGGTTCTTTCCAGAACATGGGGGTGTGGAACAGTTACAAGTTTGTGGTTGATTGGTAAACTTGTTTTTTGCATGAATGGCAGTGGATAACTTCAGATCCATTTATTTTGCACAGTATAAAGGGGTTCAACGTTGATTTTTTACCTAATTCATTTCCACCCACACAACATATGCCAAGTCGGTCGTATATTCATTCCAAACAAGAGGGTTTGGATATACAAGCAGAAATTCATACATTACACAAAAAAGGTGTAATTGAGAGATTAAATTATGAAAGTCACCAATTTGTCTCTAATATGTTCTCTAGGCAAAAGAGAGAAGGGGGATGTCAGACCATCCTTGATTTAACACAAATTAACTCATTTGTGCAGTATAGACATTTCAAAATGGAGAACTTCTTTACTGCTAAACAACTAATTTCTAACGGATGTTTTATGGCATGCATCAATTCTAAAGATGCATATTATTCAGTTCCAATTCACACGGATCACCAGAGATATTTGAAATTTACCTGGATGAGGCATCTATAGCAGTTTAAAGCATTGCCTAATGGACTAACCACAGCTCTAGGTTATTTACCAAATTCCTGAAGCCTGTGCTGAGCTCAAGAGAATATTGTTATGGCCTATTTGGATGATATTTTAATCATAGGGAAAACACTACATTTGGCTAATCTGGCTGTTTCAGCCACGAAACTCATATTTGAGAAATTGGGGTTTCTCATCCATCCAGGTTGATACCAACAAGGGCTATTGATTATTTAGGGTTTACTATTAACTCTATATAAATGTCTGTGACTCTGCCCTTGGGTAAGGGATTAGAATTAATAGAAGCCTGCAATAACCTTCTTGTTATGGAGCAGCCATCTATTCACCAGGTGGCTAGTGTAATGGGCAAAATAGTGGCTGCTTTTCCAGCTGCCCGATTTGGGCCTTTGCATTATCAAAATTTGCAGTGAGCAAAGGAGCGAGCACTTAAGTCCCATTTAGGTCATTTTAACAAACCTATGCAATTATCGGCAGAAGCTATATCAGAGCTACAATGGAGGACGACCAATATTTAGCATTGCTCCGGCGACATTTTGATCAGTAAACCTTTAATTGTACTGCAAACTTGATGCAAGTGCACAAGGATGGGGAGCTACTAATACCATCTCTAGCTGCGGCGGTAGATGGGATATGCACTAGTTACCATTTACCCATCTATATGGTATCAAGTACCTGGAAATGCTGGGGACATTTTATGGTTTAAAGGCTTACTGTCGGAATATGCATGATCTGCACATTCGACTGCGTTGATTACACTACAGGGGTGGCATATATTAATCACATGGGTGGAATCAAATCAGTATCCTGTGACAGCTTAGCTAATCTCATGTGGAGCTGGTGTATTGAATGAAGGATTTGGATTTCAGCTACCTACTTGCCAGGTAGGTTTAACACGGTGGCAGACACTAGGTCACGTATTTTTAATGATAACATGGAATGGATGTTAGATCACAAAGTGTTTAACGACGTTATTGCTTGATATGGAATGCCTGATATTGATTTGTTTGCATCCAGGCTTCATCACCAGTTGCCAAAATATGATGCTTGGGAGCCAGACCCAGAGGCAGTAGCTATAGATGCATTCTCGTTACACTGGGGTGGAATGTTCTTCTATGCATTTCCTCCATTTTGTCTCATTAGCCGGTGCTTGCTAAAAATCAAGCAAGACTCCGCTTAAGTTTATATTTATAACATTTTATTGGAAAACGATGTCCCAATGACAGAAATATATAGGTAATCATGGGAAAACGGATTAGGTCAAATAATCAGACCAGAAGTATGGGATGCAAGTTTACAACATATACACCACTGCTCGTTAAATGCTGGACACTCTCTTATACAATTTAAAATATTACATAGATTACATTATTCAAAATCCAAATTACAAATTTCAAATATATCTGCCATATGTAATAAATATCAGCACTTAGAAGCTAACTTAACGCACTCATTTACAAATTGTATAAAAATTACTTAATTTTGGACAGAAATATTTAAGATAATTTCAAAAGTTGTTAATACGAATCTGATTCCTGACTCAAAATCAATAATATTGTGAATATTAGAAACAGATCAATTAATAACAATGAATCAAATATTTTTTATTGATTACAGTTTAATAATTGGGAAAAAATTAATATTGAAATTCTGGAAAGGTCCTACATCCCCCACAACCAAAATGTGGATTACAGGAATGTCGGAGACACTTCATCTGGAAAGATTAAGGCTTGTCCTATTGGACAAGTTGGATCTTTTCAGAGGGATATGGTCTCCATTTATTGAATATTTAAAGGGTCAAAATGGCTCGGTGCGAGGGCCTGACTGAAGTCTGAATAAAGGAATAGATGAAGAATCATACATAACAAATCATGGATATATCTCCAACGATGGATAACCTGTTTAACATTCCATTCATCTTTTTGATTTTCTATTTTTACTTTATTTCTCTCTATTTTTTCCTATCTGCGTTAAAAACTAAAAAATGTATATAAGTACAAACAAGACATAATTGTTAATATTAATAATATTAAGAATGTATGTGACAAGTATATTCTTCTTTTAATATGTACTTACTTCTAATAAAAATATTTAACAAAAAGATTCCGCTTCAGGTATTTTAGTAGCGCCTGACTGGCCTACGCAGCCATGGTTCCCGTTGATGTTAGGAATGCCAACAGAACCATATATGGTTATCAGTAAGCATAAAGACTTGCTTGTTCATCCTGTGACTCGGGAATCTCATCCTCTGCATGATAAAATGAACTTATCAATTTGCAGAGTTTAAAAATACCTTTTCTGGGGCTTGGATTATCCAAGCGAACGGTGGATCTGATCACTGCAGCTTGGCGGGACAGTACCAAGAAGCATTACATTTCCTACATTAAGCCATGGGAAGTGTTTCAAATATAACATATTTCAAATTCAAATATAACGTATAGTACGGCAGATATTACTGATGTCTTAGAATTTCTTTTGATGTTATTTTTTGATCGAAAATTAAGTTATAGTGCCATCAACACTGCTAAAAGTGCTTTATCATCATACTTGCTACTGGGATCGGAACACCATTCTGTCGGGTCTCACCCTTTCATATCCAAATTTATGAGGGGCATCTTTAACATAAACCTTCCCAGGCCCAGATACACGGAAGTATGGGATGTTAACGTAGTGTTAACACTGCTTCGTGGTTGGGCTCCAGCTGCATTGTTATCTTTGGTCCATCTCACCTATAAGCTAATAATGTTCATGGCGCTTGTTTCAGCGCAACGTGTCCAGTCATTGCATAAATTAAGACTGGACAGGACAGTTATGTCTAACGACAAGATAACGATTTACATAAATGAGTTAATTAAGCAAAGTAGACTGGGGTGTGTTAGGTCTTAAGCTGGAGGTTTTAGCATATCCAACTGATCGCAGGTTATGTGTTGCACGTATATTCAACAATACATAAAGGTTACGAAGGACCTTAGAGGCACTGAACTGGCTATGTTCATCAGTCGCAAAAAAACGACAAAAGGGTATCGATGCAGACCATTAGTAGATGGTTGAGGCAAGTATTAGCTTTCGCAGGAGTGAACACTGATGTTTTTAAATCTCACTCTACCAGGGCTGCAACAACATCGGCAGCGAGGGTCATGGAAGTTCCATTGGACCGCATCCGAGCGACAGCAGGATGGTCGAATGAGCGGACTTTTCAAGCTTTTTACAATAAGCCTATTGCCAGGCCTGGTTCGATTGCTAATACAATTTTGAGTTCTGTTAAATAATTTATTATTTTCCCTGATGTAAGGGACCATTATTATTACTTTCATTAAAAGTATCAGCATTTTTAAGTCTATATCATGTTGAATGCACCATGTTTCCAATCATATCTGGTCAACTGACGCAGTATGTTTGCATTGGTTCACTGCGTGAAATCACAGAGCTTTGAAAACTTCACGTAGTCACTCACGTGACTTTGAAATAAAATAGAAAGATTAAACGAGAACTTACTGTTTGAAATTTGATCTTCATTTTATGAGAAGTTGCGATGAGGGATTACGTGCCCTCCACTCCCAACCCCATTCTCATAAAGATCATTCAGTAGTTCTAGTTTCTTAAATCTTCCTATAGTTTAGGTCAACAATTGTTCTGTGATTTCATACAGCTGCTTTAAAGGTTGACGCACATGGGCTGGCGGGCTTCTTCACATAATCCCTCATCGCAACTTCTCATAAAATAAAGATCAAACTTCAAACGGTAAGTTCTCTTTTAATCTTTCTATTTGATATTATCTTTCAAACCTTGCATTCTCATGAGAAAAAACAATGTAGATATATCTGGGACTCGGTGAGTATAATCTATTATTTATAATGATAGTGTTAAAGTCTGTTTACTTGAAATACCCTAAAATAGTTTTATTCTTGTTGACAACAACAATCAGATATGATGGTTCTCGCAGCATGTGTAAGGCATTCACCGGGCACATGCAGAGACATAAATTAGAAAAATGTTCTGTCACAGCAACTAAATGTAGATAAATGATTAAATATCCTTTTCAAGTTCATGGCTATGTAGGTATTGCAATTTTCTTTTCAAAATGGAAATAGAATATCATGACTCTACCAGACCAGATAGACCTTCAAATAGTTTGAATATTGAGCTGCTGAAGCTGTTGATATCACAGCGTACTCCACCAGAAACACTTAAACATTGCTATGTTTCTGTGGAGATTTTGAGGCATAACATGAATTCACATTCATTTTGCTTTTATTGTGCTTGAATTGTGCGTGAGATCAATTGCTAAATTCTTTTGGAATCTTATAGCGCACGTAGTCAATAACGTGACATTATCATGGAACTTAAGCTTCGGTTTATCATTGCCTCATGTACTGAGGCACAGTGATAAGCTTTTGTGAAGTTCATAAGTGATACGAGCAGAATTTAGCTAGTCGTCCCATCAAGTCTACATCATTCAATCATGGTATGAATATTGATTTCTTTAACATCAGGTAGCCCCGGTATTCCTTCTCTCTCTATCCCTTCACCACCTGTCACAAAAGCTTCTCGCTTTCACCCAACAAAGAGCTAACGATGGCCTGTTTCCTTTATCATCGTTTTATCATGCAACTTTTTTGCATATTTTTCATTCATTGTTCCTGATCTCTCTACATCATCATCTCTATCTCTTGTTTCGCTTATCCCTAACCAGTCTGAAGAAGGGTCTCGACCCAAAACGTCACACATTTCTTCTCTCCAGAGATGTTGCCTGTCCCGCTGAGTTACTCCAGCTTTTTTGTGTCTATCTATGCTGATTTATCTCTCCCTCCTAACCCCATTCTCTTGCCTTCTCCCCATAACCCCCGACACCTGTACTAATTTGTGTACTATCTAATCAAATTAGATAATACCACACATGAATACAATCAATCCAAATACAACAGAGAGTGTGAAAAGAAAATTACCCGAGAGCAGAATGTAGTTTCCCAGCATTGTTGCGTAATAGTTCCAGAGAAAACGTCCAATGTCCACTTTGAGTTAGGTCGGAAAACTGGGGCTATGCCCTGGCTTACGGTAGAACCATTGAGAAGTCTGCAATGTGGTTCTGAGCGTAGCATGTGGAGCACACAAGGGTGACGTCAATCCACACACAATTCCCAATAAACACCTTCTTTGTGAAAATGATTCATGTACTAGAATGACCACACTGTGTGTGCTGCACACAGGAAAGGGAGCCTAAAGCTCGCCTCATTTTAAGGGATCTGTCATTACTTCTTCAGCTGTGAGGGACTGAGCAAAAGCTGGACACATTTTTATGAACTGAATGGGCTGAAGACTGCAGTTCAAAAATTTGCAGTAAATTTAGGTCCAAGATGGTTTTAGTTGTGGTCCCACCATTCTCCAGTTAACTCGGGAACAACACAATCAAGGCTAATGTCAGAGAAAGCCAAATGATGATGGGAGAAAGGCTCAGGCTAATGGGACAATGTTGTGGCAGTGTTCTGGGACCCATAGTTCTTTCATAATGTTGTCACAGGTATATAGGATGGTCAAGAAGGCCTTTGGTTCATTGGCCTTCATCAGTCAGAGTATAGAGTATAGAAGTTGCTATGTTATGTTCCAGTTGTACAAGATGTTGATGAGGCCGCATTTGGAGTATTGTGTTCAGGTTTGGTCACCCTGATATGTGAATGATGTTGTTAACCAGAAAGGTGTGCAGAGAAGATTCATGAGGATGATGCCAGGATGTGAAGCTTTATGGAGAGGTTGGGCAGGTGAGGACCATATTTCTTGGAGTGAAGGATGACGAGTGGTGATCTTATAGAGGTGAATAAGAACATGAGGCAAATAGATAGGGGGGGATGCACAGGGTCTTTACCCAGAGTAGGGGAATCAAAAACTGTAGGTTTAATATGAGAGGGGAAACATTTAATAGGAGCCTGAAGGGCAGCTTTTTCACACAGAGAATGGTTGATATACGGAATAAGCTGCCAAAAGAGGTTGTTGAGGCTGGTACTTTACAACATTTGGACAGGTACATGGATAGGAAAAATTTAGAGAGATATGGGCCAGATAAGGGCAAATAGGGCTAACTTTGATGGGGGCCTCTTGGTTACATGGATGAGTTGAGCGAAAATGCCCGTTTTCAAGCTATATTACTCAAGGGCCTTGCAGGCAGGTGTGAGTAGTGTAGAAAGGGCACCTTGGTCGGTACGGGCAAGTTGGACTGAGAGGCCTGTTTCCGAGCTGTATGCCTCCATGAATATGACACTTTGAAATATCATGAAAGGAATGTAAGTGAAGGATCTGCCTCTTAATAGTCTAGTTTCAGTAGCAAATGTATCCAGTCATATTTATGTATTCATTAAAATGCAAACTGTTTTAAAATGATTTGCCATCAAAATATTGTTTGAATATTTAAAATATTGATTACTCCTCAGGTTGTATTTAAGTTGTAGTTGAAATGATAAGAAATTTCCATTTTCATACATGTCTCCGAACATTTTAATTCCTATTCTTTCCCAATATGTAAATGATTTATCAATAATAGAAGGTTTAAACGATGGATTATTAACTATAGGGGGTGAGAAGTGATAGATTTCGTAATTATAGGGTTAATTGTATTTGTTTCCAAATTCTAATAGTACTATGAATAATTGGATTTTTACTATATATTGTATTATTCAATTTTGTAGGTGAGAGACGGATCGCTCCTATATTAAAGGAGCAATCCTCTCTCTCCATTACTATCCAATCCACCCGCTGGGCAGAGTTGTCCAACAGGTGAATCACATTTTTGATGTTTGCTGCCCAATAATAACACAAAAAAATAAAGAGTGTTAATCCACCAAATTCTTTGGGTTTGCACAAATGTATTCTTTGAATTCTATGTGATTTATAGTCCCATATGAAATTTGTAATATCAGAATCCAGGTTTTTTTTAACTTTTTAGGTAAGTATATTGGTATTGATTGGAATATATATAAAATTTGTGGTAAAAAGATCATTTTTATAGCATTTATTCATCCTATTAAAGACATCGGAAGAGTTTTCCAGAACTTAATCAGGGCGTTTACTGTATTAAGTCCAAAAATCCAAAAATTCTGGAATGAAATCTTTGAAATTTTTACAAAATTATTCCAAAAAAATTTGAAACCAAATGCAGAATTGATTATTTTTAGAACAATGGAAGCCAGCTTTGAGCTGACTTCGTTCCAAAAGAGCTTTCTTAATTATGGCTTAATAATGGCAAAAAAACGTATACTTAAATTCTGGAAAAACGTTCCCACACCAACGATAAAAATGTGGATTTTAAATATGTCCGAAACGTTACATCTAGAAGATATGAGATTCCTCCTTGCAGGCAAATCAGACCATTTCCAAAAGATTTGGTCTCCATTTATCGACTTGTTACAAGCATAGGGTGCAACACAACTCTGAAACTAAATGGTATCAGGACCCGGTGGGGGTGTGTAAAGATACGAAGGAGGTACATCCCTTTTATCTTAGCTTATTTTACTTTCTCATATTTTCTGTCTTCTATTTTTTTTCTTTCTTTTCCTTTGTTTTTCTTTTTTAGTCTTTCTTGTGTCTTATGCTTCTACGCGTTCTTCCAGATCACTCTCTCACGCACTTACTAACTCTCTCTATTCTTCTTATTCATTACTTCTAATAAAGAAAATTTTAAAAAAATTAAAAAAAATATTGCTTGAATTTGTCAACATGATTTCATCATAACACCAAATTAATACTCAATTATGTATGTATTGAGTATTAATACTTAATTATGTATGAAGTCAAATTAGATAAATTAATAATCAATATATTATTTTACAAATATATTCCTGTAAGTAACCTTCATTTTATATTTTATCTACAGGGATATCCAATATCTACTAGTTTTGATATGATGCTGCACTCCTAGTGCACAATTCCTTTTTAGCAGCCTTGAGCAATGTCTGAGTAAAGAAATTAAATGATGAAATATTTATAGAAATCTTAAAAAAATGACTACTCGCTTCAATTAGTTGAGCAATATTAACTCTGGGGTGTCCTTTCTGCATGTTATAAATAATTTACTGGTTAAATAAGCAAAGAATATTGACCATGCTGACACTGTCAGCCATTTTGTCATGAAACCCAAACCATCTGAAGATAGTGCATTGTATTCACTAATGTACATGGCTCTTTTTAACTAGTCAAGTGGGCTAACACCATTTACTGTGGGAGTTACCTTATGGCAGTGAGGAATTATTGCTTGCCATAATTTGCATAACTATTGCTGAAATTTGGTCAGCAATGGGACCAAATCTGTTGAAGATAGCATATCCTTATACATAACACTCCTTCTCTCATCCTACTTTCTCCACATACTATAATTTTTCTTGAAAGAAAAGCTGCAATTGATATAAGCATGCAGATTGAGGTGAGATTTGCCCATCTATAGGTGGTGTTTAGACAATGGCAGAGAAAAAGGATAGGTTAAGTTCCAGCTTGGCAAACGATAAGGCAGTGCATGTGTTGTACAGAGAACAGAGGTTAGGAATTCAGTTGGTTGATTGATCAAAGATGACTGCTACTCAACAATATGATGAATGCAATGGAAGGTCTTTTAGCAGATCTGCATTTAATGTCAAGATCAAGTTCAAGTTCAAGTGAGTTTATTGTCATGTGTCCCTGATAGGACAATGAAATTCTTGCTTTGCATCAGCACACAGAACATGGCATTTACTACAAAACAGATCAGTGTGTCCATGTACCATATATAAATATATACACACATGAATAAATAAACTAATAAAGTGCAAATAACAGATAAAGGGTAATTAGTTATCAGAGTTTTGTCCGAGCCAGGTTTAATAGCCTGATGGCTGTGGGGAAGTAGCTATTACTGAACCTGGTTGTTGCAGTCTTCAGGCTCCTGTACCTTCTACCTGAAGGTAGCAGGGAGATGAGTGTGTGGCCAGGATGGTGTGGGTCTTTGATGATACTGCCAGCTTTTTTGAGGCAGCGACTGCGGTAAATCCCCACGATGGAAGGAAGGTCAGAGCCGATGATGGACTGGGCAGTGCTTACCACTTTTTGTAGTCGTTTCCTCGCCAGGGCGTTCAAGTTGCCGAACCAAGCCACGATGCAACTGGTCAGCAAGCTGTCTACTGTGCACCTGTAGAAGTTAGAGAGAGTCCTTCTTGACAAACTGACTCTCCGTAATCTTCTCAGGAAGTAGAGGCGCTGGTGAGCTTTCTTGATAATTGCATCAGTGTTCTCAGACCAGGAGAGATCTTCAGAGATGTGCATGCCCAGGAATTTGAAGCTCTTGACCCTTTCAACCATTGACCCGTTTATATAAACGGGACTGTGGGTCCCCATCCTACTCCTTCCAAAGTCCACAATCAGTTCCTTGGTTTTGCTGGTGTTGAGGCCAGGTTATTGTGCTGGCACCATATGGACAGTTGCTCGATCTCTCTTCTGTACTCCGACTCATCCCCATTAGTGATGTGCCCCACAACAGTGGTGTCGTCAGCGAACTTGATGATGGAGTTCGCACTGTGTCTGGCTATGCAGTCATGAGTATAGAGAGAGTACAGCAGGGGGCTGAGCACGCAGCCTTGAGGTGCTCCCATGCTGATTGTTATCGAGTCTGACACATTTCCATCAATACGAACAGACTGTGGTCTGTGAATGAGGAAGTCGAGGATCCAATTGCAGAGGGATGCGCAGAGACCCAGTTCTGCGAGTTTGGTAACCAGCTTGGAGGGGATGATAATATTAAATGCCGAGCTGTAATCGATGAATAACAGGCTGACATATGAGTTTTTGTTGTCCAAGTGGTCCAGAGTTGAGTGGAGAGCCAGCGAGATCGCATCCACCATTGATCTGTTGTGGCGGTAAGCGAACTGCAGTGGGTCCAGCTTTTTGTCGAGGTAGGAGTTGATTTGCGCCATGATCAACCTCTCGAAGCACTTCATCACCACAGGTGTGAGTGCCACAGGTCAATAGTCATTGAGGCACGTCACCTTGCTCTTCTTGGGCACTGGTATAATTGATGCCTTTTTGAAGCAGGTGAGAACCTCAGACCTCAGAAAGGAGAGGTTGAAAATGTACGTAAAAACTCCAGCCAGTTGTTCCGCACAGGATTTTAGAACACGACCAGGTATACCATCAGGTCCAGGTGCTTTTCGAGGGTTCATCCCTCTGAAGGATTTCCTGACATCGGCCTCTGTGACTGAGACTGAAATACCATCACAGCGAATGGGGGCTCGGGAAGGCACATCGGTGTTCTCCCTATCAAAAGATGCGTAAAACGCATTGCGCTAATCAGGGAGTGATGTTTCGCCGACATTAGAGCTCCCTCCTGATTTTGCCTTGTAGGAGGTGTATGGAGTAGCTCAACACCGACCTGGTGCAAGGTTTTTCAGTCGTCCTCTTCTCCTACATCCTCCAAGTCATACTCTCCTCCAAGAAAACAGACTAATAATATATGCTTCTTAGCAAAGGGGCACGCAAAAACTCTAAACAGTAAATGTTGTGTTTTACTTTACCACTCATTCCTTGTGGATTTTGCAAGTAGAAAAAATATAGACATTTTCAAACATTTGCGTAATCGTACCTAGAGAATAGGAAATCTAATCTGTAAATTGTTTATCTCTTTTACAATACATGTGGGGTTTCTTTCTTCTCATAATGTTCTAATAATTTGTTCAAGCAGCTGAATAAATATGAACTAAAAAGCTGAGGTCAGTAATAGTGGTCGTGAAACAGCCAGTTTGTTGTTGCCACCTGGTTCGCAAATGTTTCTCAGGGATAGAAATCTGCCTTGACATATATATTGGTCATATATGTCAGTGACTTCAGTGCCACCAATAATATAAAAAAGGATGCAAAAAGCTTCTTTGGATATATAACATTTGAATACATATTAAATTATAAAAGGGCTGGACAAGCTAGATGCAGGAAAACTTTCCCCAATGTTGGGCAAGTACAGAACCAGGGGCCACAGTCTTAGAATAAAGGGGAGGACATTTAAGACTGAGAAAAAAACTTTTTCACCCAGAGAGTTGTGAATTTATGGAATTCCCTGCCACAGAGTGCAGTGGAGGCCACATCACTGGATGGATTTAAGAGAGAGTTAGGTAGAGCTCTAGGGGCTAGTGGAATCAAGGGATATGGGGAGAAAGCAGGCACAGGTTATTGATTGGGGACGATCAGCCATGATCACAATGAATGGTTGTGCTGGCTCAAAGGGCCAAATGGCCTCCTCCTGCACCTATTTTCTATGTACCTATGTTTCTATGTTTCTATAAAGAGTAAAGAGAAAGGAAAGAATGGACATTAAACTGTTGGAAAATGATGCTGGAGAAGGGTGAATTGAATATGTTTTTCACAGTGGAAGGTACCAGAAATTCAAAAGAGTACCAGCAAGGTACCAGAAATTCAAGAGAGTCGGCGGCAGATGTTAGGGGAGTTGCTCTTACTAAGGAGAAAGTGCTTGGAAAGCTAAAAGATCTGAAGGAGCACCTCACCTGGGCCAGATGGACTACAGCCCAGATTTCTGAAAGAAGTGTGGACACATTAGTAGTGATATTTCAAGAATCACTTGAGTGATGCTGGAGGACTGGAAAATTGCAAATGTTACTCCACTGTTCAAGAAGGGTGCAAGGCAAATGAGGGGAAACCAAAGGCTAGTTAGCCTGAGTTCAGTAAGAGTTTAGAGTCCATTATTAAGGATGAGGTTTCCGAGTACTTAGAAGTCCATGTTAAAATAGGCTGAATAGCATGATTGAATCAGTAGGAAGGAAGGCAAATGCAATATTAGCATTAATTTCAAAAGGACTAGAATATAAAAGCAGGGATATAATGCTAAAGCTTTATAAGGCACTGGTCAGACTGCATTAGGAGTATTGTGATCAGTTGTGGGCGCCATATCTGAGGAAGGATGTGTTGGCTTAGGAGAGGGTCCAGAGGAGCTTTCCGAGAATGATTCTGGGGATGATTGGCTTAAGGGATGATGCGCATTTGACTGCTCAGAGCCTGTACCTACTGGAATTTAGAAGGATGAGCAACAATCTTATTGATGAAAGGCCTGGATATAGTGGATGTGGAAAGGCTGGTTCCACTGGTGGGAGATTCTAGGGCCAGAGGACCCAGGCCCAGAATAAAAGGATGTACCTTTGGAAAGGAGAAGAGGAGGAATCTGTGGAATTCTTCACCTCAGATGGCTGTGGAGGCCAAGTCACTGGGTATGTTTAAAGCGGAAATGGACAGGTTATTGACTAGTAAGGGTGTCAGTGGTTAAGGGGAGAAAGCAGAGAATGGGGTTAAGAGGGAAAGATAAATCAGCTATTAATGAATGGCGAAGTAGAGTCGATGGGCCGAGTGGCCTAATTGAAGTCTGAAAAAGGGTCTCGACCTGAAATGTCACCCATTCCTTCTCTCCAGAGATGCTGCCTGAGCCGCTGAGTTACTCCAGCATTTTGTGTATACCTTTGGCCTAATTGATGAATGGCCTAATTCTGCTCCTATGATTTATGAACATCAACAATGTGGTTAACTCTAATTTGGGTTCTGAAGAAGCCCAGTTGATCAATCGAGGACACTTAAGTTAAGGATGGTCAGTAAGTACCAACCTTGCAAGAAATATCCCTTGGGTAATTCAATACAAAAAAGTGGCTTCCACAATCAGCAACTGCATGATCTACTTTGACTTTCAATTTAATCATAATGCACTTAAATACGGGCACTATCCAGGATTTTTATACAGCACACATGTCTGAGTGAAAATTCTTGAATCAAATTGAATCAGAAGAGCTATACTTTTTTTCTCTTTGTTTTAATACAACACACATACTCTACGAAGAACAATACCCTGAATTTGATGATGGCAACGTGCTCTGAAAATGCTGAAAAACTTCTATGGACACCTTTACCAACTGGTGTCTTCTTTGTCCCTGATCAGAAAATTCAGGCCATGTATACCTTTCCTGTGTTATAATTAGGATTTAAGAATTTGCATAACATATTACAGTTGGGACACAATATTTATAAAATCTTAAATACATTGATCTTTCGACTGACCTTGTATTCTAGTGCTCCTGTGGCACAAAAATCATCATTGGTGTTTTGCCTTTGTGGATTCACTTACTATTCAGACACACTCTGTGAGCTGAGCATCTGCATATTGTGTTTTAAAACTGGCAGACCTGTATTTTGCTGTCTATTGATGTCTAAAGAAAATTGATTTCTGCTCTTGCACACTTGCAATTACTGCAGACTTGCAGTCCATGCCATTCAAATGTTGATTGAATGTTAATGTTAAAAAAAAGCTGATGGGCTCAGCCCTGATAATATTAGCAATATTTTATAAAATGAGAAATTATGCAGTAGCTACTTAACATATCCAGGCAACGTCATTCCTGAATAATAATATCTGACATGCTGAGCCAAAGCAGAAATTGTTTTGCCTTGATGTTTTTCAAGAAGATATTTAAAAAAAATCTCTCATATTTCACAACCTTTCATGTAAAAGGCAATGCTAACGTGCTACCTTTAATAATATTGAATCCATTTAAAGCTTGGAACTTACACAATGGGGATTAGTTTAGTGTCTCATCATATGAAGCATCCTTTCACTATTTTAACGGAGGTGCTAATCCAAGTCAAGGCCTCTGTTAATGTACTGGACGGAAGAACTTTAATTCAAGAATCACTGGTTTTCAAGATCTCCTTTATTAAATAATGCATAGTTAGAATTCTGTTGATTTATTCATATACTTCATTACAATGATACCCCACTCAAAAGTGAAATTAAATATCAAATTTGATTAATTTCAACACTTTTCACATAATTATCTGTAAATGTTCTGACTGTTTTGCATATTGTTTATGGCAATAATGATAAAATAAATGCAAGTAGCAAAGGTAAGAGCACATAATTTAAAGTGAAATGGAAAGATTGGCTTTGACAAACATATGACAAATAAAATAAAATCAAAAAGCTCAGCTTTCAACAATATTATTTTCTTCTCAGATTAAATGTCCAGAACATGGCATAGAAATGCATCGACTCACAGAGTCAGAGGCATAGTGGAAAGCATGGAAGCAGGCTGCCCACTCCCACCAACATGCCCCATCTGCATTAATCCCACCTGCTTCCATTTGGCCCATATCCCTTTCAACCCATCCTATCCCATGTACTGTACCTATTTAAATGTTTCTTTAATGTATAATTTTTGTGTTTAAATTTAGCTAGGAAATTTAATGTGAACTATCTGATTCCTATTCGTGTGAGGTTCTGAAAGAGTATATCTGAGAACAATAGATGGGTGACACCATAAAAGTAAATTAATAGGTTAAAATATATCAATTGAAATTGAAATTTAAGAGAGAATTCACAAATAAATGAAGTTCTGATTTCCAAGAAGGCTACCATGATGGAATGTCAATGCTATAACTGCTTCACTTACTAGGCAATTTACATGAATCATTCTGATTCTGCACATTGTTCAAGAGATTATATCAATATTAAAAGAGGGGGAAGAGTGGTGCAGTTAGCAGAGCTGATGCCTCACAGCTCCACAGACTTGGATTGAACGTTGACCTCAGATGTTGCATGTTTGACATCTTGGACTAGTAGAATTAGACCATTCGGCCCATCATGTCTGCTCCGCCATTCAATAATGGCTGATCTATCTCTCCCTCCAAACCCCATTCTCCTGCCTTCTCCCCATAATCTCTGACACCCGTACTACTCAAGAAACACGTATCTTGCACATTTCGTGCACGTTTCTTCCACGTTTCCCTGCAACCATAGTGCTTCCGTGTTCTCCCACAAGCCAAATAACATACAAACGTCGAGCAAAGGAACAGGCCCTTCAGCCCATAATATCAATGCAAACAAGATGCCAAACATGATAAAATTATCTCATCTTCCTGCAAATGATTCATGTCACTCCATTCCTTGCATAGCCATGTGCACTACCTGATCTGCCTCCACCACCTCCCATAATAGCATGTCTCCAGGCACTCACCACCCTCTGTGTAAATAAAAACTTGCCCTGCACAACTCCTTTAAACTTCATCTTAAAGCTATGCCCTTTTGTCTTTGCAAGTCCACCCAGGGGAAATGATTCTGACTGTCTACCATATCAATGCCTCTCGTAATTTAATTTAGTTCTATCAAATCTCCACTCAACCTCTGGCATTTTTGAGAAAACAATCCAAGTTTGATAATACCGTCTAATCTAGGCAGCATTCTGGTAGACCCCTGCATACCCTCCAAAGCATCCTTTCTGTAATGGAGCAACTGGAAGACATGTGGATTGGCAGGCGAATTGTCACCAGTGCATAGAATGTAAGGGGAACTGATGGGAATGTGAAGAGAATAAATATAGGTTTAATATTGAAATACTCCAATTAATGCTTGATGGTTGGTACTGATTCAATGGATCTAAGTGCCTACTTCAATGCTGCATGACTCAATCATTAGAAATTGTTATTTCCATAATATTGTATAACATTCTTAGAATCATGGAATTTTCACAGGAGAAAGCCATTCTGGTCTTGAAATCAATGCTAGCTTCTCCGAGAGTTCCTTTCACCATTCAAGCAAAAAATATTGAAGCAGGAACACGTCAAAAAAGGCACATATTCCAAACACACTGTGATATTTTAAATAGCTGTAAAACTGTCACCTAATAGCATCCAGATGTAAAGTGGTATGACAATATTGAATTATATTACACAATTAGACAGCATGCAGCTGGCAGCATATGTTGGCACTAACATTAATTTGCTTGTCATGCCAGCCTGAGAGCAACAGTTCTCCTACACTCAGCTGTCACCTTTCAGACCTCGAGCAAAAAGCACAAAATGCTGCAATAACTCAGCGGGTCAGGCAGTATCTCTGGAGAACGTTGTTTAGGCGATGTTGTGGGTCTGGAACCTTTCCCAAAATGTCGCCTATCCATATTTTCCAGAGATACTGCTTGACCTGCTGAGTTACTCCAGCACTTTGTTTTATTTTTTAATTAAGATTCCAGCATCTGCAATTCCTTGAGTATACCTTTCAGACCTCCAATGGCCAGTCTGTGAAAGTTGTGAGCACTGAATCCATGGTCATTATGGTTCATTTTCCAACTTGTTTGGAATGTAAACCTTTGAAGTATTAGTCAAGTAGGCCAAGTACAGCAAGAAATCTAGTGTAACGTTTGCAAATAAGAAACACCACGCATATATTTTTGCAAATAAGAAACACCACGCATATATTTAGACATACAAAAGCAATTTTCCAATCCTCCCAGCATGCAATATTTTCCTGGAAATATTTATTGCACACTTCAAAGATAATTATAGATTTTCTCCTGCGTGCAATTTGTTTGCCAGTCAATTTAATGCAAATGCTGGAAGACAGACAAGTGGAACATGCCCCGTTCCCATTTATTTTCATAAAAAGAATGTGTAGCAAGCTGTAAAACAAAATACTCTCCACCCCTTGCTTTTCTTTCTTTCACTTGTATTCTGATTTAACAACTGGATTTTGCTCCAACCTTATCCTGAGAATAAAATACAAAGTGCATGGGGCAACTCTGAAGATCGGACAGCATCTGCGGAGGGAAAGGGACAGATGACGTTGTAAATAGGTCATTCTAAGCTCCTCCCAGTCTAGTTTCAGTCAATAAAATTCTTCATGACCACATGGCACTGCATGGAGATTGGCATTATGGCGATGTGTACCATTGATTTTTACAATGGCTATGGAGGTCATCATGAGGGCCTCCAAGTGGGTAGTGGGTGGTGAGTGGCTGAAGTCTGGAGTCCGTCTACCACCCATCACGGCCTACATGGATGACATGATAATCATAACAACAACAGCACCTTGTACCTGCCTTTTAGGGAAGCTTTAAGAGAACATCACTGGGGTCAGAATGAAATTCAAGCCATTCAAATCAAGAAGCATTTCTATAATCAAAGGCAAAGTTACAGATCAAAGGTTCCTCATTGATCAAGAACCTATCCCAACTGTGTCAGAGAAGCCAATCAAAAGTCTGGGAAGATGGTATAACTGTAAACTGAAGGACACTGATCAGGCTAACGAGTTTAGGCAAGAAGTCATCAAAGGTCTGGTGAACATCGACCGATCCATGCTGCCTGGAAAGCTGAAAATCTGGTGCCTGCAGTTTGGGTTACTACCTCGCCTTATGTGGCCACCAACCATGTATGACATCACCCTCGCAAGAGTCGAGAAGATAGAAAGAACAATCAGCTCTTTTGTGAGAAAGTGGTTAGGTGTTCCTCGGTGCCTGAGCAGCGTAGGCCTGTACGGTCAGGGGGTACTTCAGCTGCCACTCTCTAGTCTCACAGAGGAGTTCAAGTGCACTAAAATCAGACTAGAGATGACCCTGGCAGAATCGAGGGACACTGTCATCCAAGCTGCTGCTCCAACCCTGGCAACAGGAAAGAAGTGGACAGTTAAGAATGCGACACAGCAGGCAAAATCTGCTCTCCACCAAGGCGACATGGTAGGGCAAATCCAACATGGAAGAAGTGGCTTGCGGATTGGCGGAAAGTGACCTTGCTGGAACAAGGCATCATCACTGGAGCGCCGGAAGTTGGTCGTGGCTGAAATTCCACCAAGGACTAGGTTTGGACAGCTGGAGGCAGCGGGATTGGCAGATGCTGGTGGATGTGGACCAATGGCTTACAGTTCCATCAGAGATAGCCATCACCAACTTGAGGCCTTATCTTGTGCTCTGTCGAACTCTCAGCGCATGGTGTACTTTGTGGAGCTCACAGTCCCTTGGGAGGATGCTGCGCAGGAAGCCTTCGAAAGAAAGAAACTGCAATATACAGAGCTTGCAGCGGAGCCAGAACAGCAGGGCTGGAGAGCTATGACCTGCCCGGTAGAAATTGGATGTCGAGGATTCGTAGCAACATCTACCTTAAGACTGATGAAGGACCTGGGGATCAGCGGACAAGCCCTATGCAAGGCCATCAAAGAAACATCACGGGTGGCAGAGCGGAGTAGCCAGTGGCTCTGGCTGAAGAGGAAAGACCCCATTTGGTCTCCCAAATAACTGACTAGACAGATGCAGAGGGGGTTGGTTCTGGGACGGCAGAATGCACCGCTGAGCCTACTGGAGACATCGTGGGTTCAATCAGCCCAATTGATAACCCCAATGACGTGTCTGCCTAGCCTTTATCAACATCGGAGGAGCATAAATGTGTGCAGAAGGCTTTCATCACCATCGGGAGTAAATTGATATTTGACACGAATTAACAACTCAAGAATAGACCCAATACATTGTTATCTATTTGGAGTATTGTGAGCAATTCTGGGCCCTATATCTGAGGAAGGATATGCTGGCACTGGTGAGGGTCCAGATAAGCTTTACGAGAATGATCCCAGGAATGAGTCGATAACATATGATGAGCATTTGGCAGCACTTGCCCTGTACTTGTTGGAATTTAGAAGGATGAGGGAATGGGACCTGACTGAATCTTACCAAATGGTGAAAAGCCTGAATGTGGAGAGGATGTTTCTGCTTGTGGGAGAATGTATGCCCAGGGGCCATAGCCTCAGAATAAAAGGATGTACGTTTAGGAAGGAGATGAGGAGGAATTTTGTTAGTCAGAGGGTGGTGAATCTGTGGAATTCATTGCCACAAATGGCTGTGGAGGCCTGCAGAATTCCTTTGCTCAAGATTGCAGCATCTGCAGCCTCTTGTGTCTCCATATTATCCGACAGCTCCTCTCTGCCCTGATTTAACCATATAACCATATAACCATAGTTAGTGCTGTGACTCAAAGCAAACTGATCCACTGCTTCATGAAGCAGCTTTATCTTTGGTCAACTGCTTCCACAATAAGGATAAACTCTAATCCTCCAGGTTGACCATTGACACAGATTTCCCTAAACTTCCTCACAGTCAAATTCAGGTCAATGGGGATTAATCCTGCCATGTCTGGCTACACAGGAGCAGTGGTTGTGAATCAATAATTTCACAAATCCCAACACTAATCAACTGATGATGTGTGATTTCATTCTAGTTGCGGTGAGGCACAAGGTGACAAATAATTCAGATTGGACAGACAGTCAGGAATCATTACATTGAAATAAGCATCAGTTTATCTCATATAAATTTGGAAACATTGGTGATGTAATAGAGTTGAGGTTATTGGTGATTAGAATCTGAGAGAGATACAGCATAAAAACAGGTTCTTCAGCCCGTTAAATCAACATCTACCATCAACCACTTGTTTAAACTAATCCAACATTAATCCCAGTTTTATTATTCCCCCTGCCTTCTCATGGAATCCCCCCCCAGATTCTACTGCTCATCTACACATACAAAGTGAATTAATGTGGCAAATTAACTCAACATGCACATTTTGGGATGTGGGAGAAAATGGGTAAATCCAGAGGCAACCCATGCAGTCACAAGGAAATGTGTAAGTTTCAACACAGACAGTACCCAAGATCAGGATTGAACCTGGGTGCCTTAAGCAGTGAAACGGCTCTACTAGTTGTGCCACTTTCCCACCTATGTCTATGTGTAAAGAACATGAGTCTCCCTGTGTAAAAGCATAAATGCTCGCAACCAGTATATCAGTTCACTGCTAAGAAAATTGATTGAAGACATAGTTGTGAAGAATACAATTGATGCGGTAAACACAGAAAAATCAGGAGAGGAGGTGTCATGGATAGTTATGATTGGAAATTCAATGGGGAAGATAATCAATATGTAAAGCAACAAAGGTACATTGTGGAGTGATCAGCTCAGCAACAGCGAGGTTGAGTTCTCAGGACTCAACTACTGTTGAACAGTAGTTATTTCAAAGGCTAAGATTGTTATATCAGGTTGCTGCATACACATGCAGTCTCTTGGAAGAAAATGTGTCTTTCTTGAAGCGACAGTTACCTACTAATCTTCAGTCACAATTTGTGTCTATTTTTGTCCGGGGCAATACCGAGGAATCTTTGAGGATTTCTACTGGATACGTTGAGAAAAACCTGAGACAAGAAGCTGTAAGCGATTTGCCAGGACTAAGTATGAAAGCCTGTTGACAAGGGCTTGACAAGGGCGGTACAGTGGTCAAGCAGTAGAGTTGCTGCCTTACAGCACCAGAGACCCGGATTCGTTCCTGGCTACAGGTGCTGTCTGGACGGAATGTGTACATTCTCCCTGTGACCACGTGGGTTTTCTCTGGCTGCTCTGGTTTCCTTCCACACTCCAAAGACTGTGGGAAAATTGGATTCAGTAAAATTGTAAATTATCTCTAGTGTGTAGGATAATGTTAGTCTTCAGGGACTCGGTGGGCGAAAGGGCCTGTTTCCGCACTACCTTTAAAGGTACAGTCTAAAGTCTACAATCTAAAGTCTAAAGGGAACTTGAGGGAGTTGATAAATCAAGAATCAGTTGACACTGGAAATGACAGCTCTGGCTGTATTCTCACAGGCAAGTATCACCGAATGGTTTACAAGGGTGTTGCCAGGACTCAAGGGCCTGACCTATATCGAAAGGTTGGCAGGTTAGGGGTTTGTTCCTTGGAGCACAGGAGGCTGAGGTGTGATCTTGCTGTGGTGGAAAAATTATGGGGGAATAGATAGGGGGAATGCACAGAGTATTTTACCCATGGGAGAATCAAAAACCAGAGGACACAGGTTTAAGGTGAGAGGGGCAAGATTTAATAGAACCTGAGAGGCAACTTTTCCACTCAAAGAGTGGTGGGTATATTGAATGAGCTGCCAGAGGAGGTATGTATTATAAAATCATTTAAAAGATACTTCGATATGTCATGGATAGGAAAGATTTAGAGGCATATGGGTCAAACGTAGGCGAATGGGACTAGCTTAGATGGGACATCTTGGTCGGCTTGGACGAGTTGAGCCAAAGGCCTATTTGCCCACATTTGACCATGTTTCCATGCTATATGACTCCAGCACTCTAAGTGCACACATTTGCACAAAAGTATATTTGTAAAACACAAAGAATCCCACGTTCTCTTTCCAGATTGTGTGCCACCACAAATGGGTTTATCTAAATCCAAAATGGATTTGATATGCTCACTCATACTGTCCTCTTTAATTGCTTCAATTCCCCAGTTTACATTGCTGGGAATAAGCCTGCATTGCTCACTTTGTGCCTCTCAGCTTATGGCCTGCAATGCCTTCTCCTCCATATTCTGGAACGGTCACCCCAGCAGTTCCCTGAACAACATTTCATGGCCCTTTCCCAGCAATCGGATAAATACTCTGTCTTGGTGAAACCATTCACAGTCTCAGTAATCTGTTTCCTTCATGTGCTGGACATCCAGCATTTTAAATATCTGCAGAGAGAGAAATAGAGGTAACATTTCAGGCCAGTGACCTTTTGTCAAGTTGACCTGAAATGTAAGCTCTGTTTCTCTCATTGATCTTTTTATTCCAAATGTTACCACAACTGTAGTATCACTCAATATTACTTTTAGCTTACCCACTAGATTCTATTGAGACTTAAATAATTCTCATTTTCATCACCTTGAGGTTCTACACCAGTACCTTCCTTCTTAATCTTGCTTTCACAAGACTCTGTAGACTTCAAATTACCCCGACATGCTTCATCAGTTGATGTACTCATCACGTAATATCACTGATACCTCATTCAAATGAAAGCCAAAAGGTCAAGTGCACAATTTATATTCCTTGTACTTTCTACCTACAATAGTATAGGCAGAAATTCATGTATTTACAATGCTATAATCTGATCTGTTCACACCTTCATGTCAAATCTGCATGATCAAATTTGTCCTCAAAAATCCAGGTTCTGATCAGGTTTGACACATAGTCCAACCTATTTCTTTTGTGTATTCCAATGACCGATCTTCACCCATGTTCTAATATAATCTTCTACCAAACAGATTTATTTTATGTCATTAAATGTCACCTCCACAATAATCGCCTCACCACCTCACAATGTCTTGCAACTTCACCCACAATGAGATATCCCTCTATGCAGTGTCATTTGGTGCAGCAATGGCATCTTCGAGTCATAGAGTAATACAGCACAGAAACAGGTTATTTGGCCCAACTTCTCCATGCCAACCGAGATGCCCCATCTACACTAATCGCAACTGCCTGCGTTTGTCCCATATCCCTCCAAACCTTTCCTATCCATTTACATGTGAGTATATGGAATGAGCTCCTCTGGCATCTCATTCCATATACCCACCACCCTCTGAATGAAAAAGTTGCCACTCAGGTTCATATTAAATATTTCCTCTCTCACGTTAAACCTACGTATGTCCCCTAGTTCTTGATTCCCCTACTCTGGGTAAAATGATGTGTGCATTTATCATGATTGCAGTTTTCCTGGACTTACCTGGAGTTACCAATGAGGTTCTAATTATGTATTGGAATCCAACCAAGAAATGAATCATCAGGACCTTCCCAGCAAACTGTGATAGGGGCAACTTTAGCTCAATAAATGAAATTCACACCTAAACATGCAGCCCTTAAAATCAATAAAAGGTGAATATCATTAAAGTACAATAGAACTGTAAAAGTGTGTCTGTAAAAACTAACTTCAAACATATGGAGCAAAACTGTCCTAGTAACAACCCGTTAAAAAATAAATAACCAAGAAAATGTTTATCCCTTGTAAAAATCTTGAACATTTCACCTTGTAATCCACTTTCAGTCTCTTATCTCGTTCCTAGTGGCTTGCTCTCTCTATGTCATGGCCCTGTGGTTACTGAATACATAAGACTGCCTATGAACCGGTTTGATAAATGTATGTGTTACTAAAAGCAAACTGCAGGCAGATGTAAAGATATTAGAGATTTAGTGGGTTCAGCAAGTCAAGGCTTTGGAGACTGTGAAACAAAAAGCAATATATTCTTGCAATATTCCAGGATGGCAGTGCAAATATGATTCAAAAGAGCTACAGTTTAAAATATATATATTATAAGATGATAAAAGGGTTGAACGTTTCACATTTAAGGCCAAAACATTTTATTAAATTAGCTTCTACTATCCTTTCAGTTAATGCATTCAAGACCATGACAATTCTCATTGGGAGAAAAATGACACCAATTACCACTAAGATGGTGAAAGGAGTCATCCTCGAGCTAACTTCTGGGGCAGTCTCATGAAGAAAAGGAACATGCTGAGAAACTAAAGAAAAGCCACAGAATCAACAAGGATTCTGCACCTTCCTCCAGGATGTTAAGAAACAAGATCGTGACGAATGGGGAAGTGGCTTGGACACAATGGTATGATCTTTCGAATTGCAGAAGAGTGTGAGGGGGGATCTTACAGAAACATATAAAATTATAAAAGGACTGGACAAGCTAGATGCAGGAAAAATGTTCCCAATGTTGGGTGAGTCCAGAACCAGGGGCCACAGTCTTAGAATAAAGGGGAGGTCATTTAAGACTGAGCTGAGAAACAACTTTTTCACCCAGAGAGTTGTGAATTTATGGAATTCCCTGCCACAGAGGGCAATGGAGGCCGTATCATTGGATGGATTTAAGAGAGAGTTAGATAGAGCTCTAGGGGCTAGTGAAGTCAAGGGATATGGGGAGAAGGCAGGCACGGGTTATTGATAGGGGACGATCAGCCATGATCACAATGAATGGCGGTGCTGGCTCGAAGGGCCGAATGGCCTCCTCTTGCACCTATCTTCTATGTTTCTATGTTTCTATGTAAAGGAATGTGACAGTTATAATGGGCTGATGGCCTCTCAAAACCACGGTGTCCAGGTTTGGAATCAAACATCCAGTGATTTATAAGGTTCAGGATAGCTGCCTTGAATCTCTACTCAGTGTCTTGAAATGCTCTTTACAGGTCAGTCTATTTCCTACTTTAGCAATTGCACATTACAGCCTGAAAACTAGATAATAGATGGAGTTTTGATGTTCAAAGATGGAGGAGACACCCATTGAGCTGAGATCAGAGCCCCTTATTAATTTTACTTTATGTTGAATTAGTTGGTATCACTTGTTAAAGTTAAACATATTTTTTACAATTGAGCCTGTTTGTGTGTGTTTTAAAGGCAAAACATGTATATAAATGCCATGTTGCATATGACAGATCATGCTTGCGATCATTTCCAGGTCAACTAGTAAACTGCTCTCCTTGGCTTGTACTCAGGGCCCAGGCCATTGGATTCTGGTGTCCATGCCCAGAATGGCCTCAGATGTGTTTAGAACCAAATTGATCCAAACTGCATAGCTGATTTAGGTTAGTTGCTGGAACCAAGGTTGGTCCATTATTTCCCTGGTGATGCACAGGCCAATCCTTTGTGCCAATATGCAGAATGGTTGCTGATTCCTGGGCTTCTCATTGGATGATAACGTCAGTAGGACTATAAGACGAGGGACCAAATCACTCTCATGCCAAGGACCGGCAGACAGCTACAAGAGTCATTTCATTTCTTGAGTCTTTAGTCTTATCCATTATGTTACTCTGCCTGATCATCATGGTCATGGCATCACTGGTCTTCAAGCTAATAAAATATTCCTGTAAAAAATGATACTTATCATTGGGAAACATTCCTTAACAGATCCCATGCAATGACGTGAAAGCTGCAAAAATCTGCAAATAGCTGCTGTCAAGAACCATGCAAGTAATATTTTATACATGGTTCTGGGTGATAACTACCCTAACATATTTTGGCATTTTCTTAGTATTTCGAAGGTCACCCAATTGGGATGACAACACCCATTTATCATCTAACTCCTTGGCATTTGTTGTTAATTTTTCACCTCTAGTTAATCCTCCTTTTGTAAACAATTTCTAAATCCCTTTGAACTGTTGTTTCCTGTTGCTGAAAGGAGAGGCTTCCAAGCTTAGATCGTCTGCATTAACATCACATTTATTGTGGGTTAACTGCTACATATGAGAACAAATAGGCCTCCTTGTCCATGAAAGCAGATTGTACTGTCTGTCTGTACTGTCTGTACGTTCCTTGCATCCCAGAAGAGGGAGTTGGTTAAATAATTGTTCTGGTTGCATATTGTTAACAATGCTTCCATTAGTTCTTCCACCTCCTCCATTCTTCAGCATTGGAAGGATTATGAGAAACATTTGCAGTGTTGTGGCAACTCACCAGTTGTGGGATCAAAGGAAAACAGACAGCCTCACCACTTATGGCAATACGGTGGCCCACTTAGGGCGGCACTGTGGTGCAGCAGTAACCCCACAGTATTATCTCAATGGGGTTAGGTTAGTTAACGGGGAGGTACAGTGAGACCTGGGTGTCCTTGTATACCAGTCACTGAAAGTTGGCGTGCAGGTACAGCAGGCAGTGAAGAAAGCTAATGGAATGTTGGCCTTCATAACAAGAGGATTTCAGTACAGAATTAAAGAGGTTCTTCTGCAGTTGTATAGGGCTCTGGTGAGACCACATCTGGAGTATTGTGTACAGTTTTGGTCTCCTAATTTGAGGAAGGACAACCTTGTGATTGAGGCAGTGCAGCGTAGGTTCACGAAATTGATCCCTGGGATGGCGGGACTCATATGAGGAAAGATTGAAAAGACTAGGCTTGTATTCACTGGAGTTTAGAAGGATGAGGGGGATCTTATAGAAACATATAAAATTATAAAAGGACTGGACAAGCTAGATGCAGGAAAAATGTTCCCAATGTTGGGTGAGTCCTGAACCAGGGGCACAGTCTTAGAATAAAGGGGAGGTCATTTAAGACTGAGGTGAGAAAAAACGTTTTTACCCAGAGAGTTGTGAATTTATGGAATTCCCTGCCACAGAGGGCAGTGGAGGCCAAATCACTGGATGGATTTAAGAGGGAGTTGGATAGTATTGATAGTGGACGACCAGCCATGATCATATTGAATGGCGGTGCTGGCTCGAAGGACCGAATGGCCTCCGCCCGCACCTATTTTCTATGTTTCTATGTTTGTATGCAGCAGTAGAGTTGCTGCCTTCCAGCGCCAGAGACCCACGTTTGATCCTGACAATGGGTGCTGTCTGTACAGAGTTTGTACGTTCTCCCCGTGACCATGTGGGGTTTCTCCGATGTGCTCTGGTTTCCTCCCACACTCCAAACACGTACAATTGTAGGCTAATTGGCTTGCTAAAATTGTCCCTAGTGTGCATGGAATAGTGTGTGTGTGCGGGGGATCGCACGGACTGGGTGGGTTGAGGGGTCTGTTTCTGTTATATATCTCTAAACAGAAACCAATAATCCAGGGACCCAAAATGCCCTTCCAGATTAGGCAGAAATTCACGTGCTTCTCTAATCTGTTTTTTTGTTTGCGTTTGGTGCTTTCAATTTGCCTCCTCCACAATGGTGCACCAAACGCAGACTCGGCAATCACTATACCAAGCATCTGTGCTCTGTCTGTCGTGGTCACTTTGTGCTCCCAGTAGCAGCCATTTCAATTCCCCTTCCAATTCCTATATGGGCCTATCTGTCGTCAGCCTTCTTCCATGCCAGGGTGGTGCCAGGCCTAAACTAGAGGAACAGCAACTCCTTGCTGTTATTCTGCCTCGATAGTCTATAACCCAAGATGTGTGTGAACACAGAATTCTATAATTTCAGGTAACCTGCTCTCCCTTAGTCCCTGTATCTGCCCAGATCCACCCCCCCCCCCCCACCTCCCCCCCCTCTCCCCACATACCCTTCTTCCTCACAAATAGCCTATTCCCTCTCACCCAGATTTTTCCCTGCCCACTCCATGTGTCCATCACCAACACACTTTTCCATTGGGTCTCCTTCCCCCACCCATTCCCTTTTTTCCACTGCACTTCCCTTATGGTCCCATACTCCATCTTCCTTTCCCACCATCTGCAAAGGTTAACTCAACTGAACATGTCCTAGCCTCAGTCTCTAACTCTCAGTCCCACCTGACTCCATCCACCAATTTAGCCCTCCTCACCTGTATCCACTCATTGCTTGTCAGCTGTTGCCCTGCCTCCTTTATACTGACTATCCCCCACCACCCTTTCAGACAAGTTTAAGGAATTTGACATGAAAAGTCAACTGTCCATTTCCCTCCAGAGATGCCACCCGCCCTGCTGATATCACTCAGCGCTTCGTTATTTTGCTATAGAACTGTTAGTAGCTGTTCAAAATAAGAAGCAAGCTTCCCTCTTACCTGAATAATCATGCCTAACCTATAAGTAAACCTTGACTTCAGACAAAGGTTAAAGTGTTTTCTAGTGAGCTGACAACAAATGAGCTTGATATTTACGCCAGTGAGAGTATTTCTAAACTCAAACCCAATTACATAAGAATTTAATCATTACAAATCCTATGCAATGTGAAGGTAGCCAAAATACTTACTGCTTCAAAATGTAATGTTTTAGCCACACAAGCATCAGATATTATTTTAACATTGTTTTCACCAAAGGGGTTTAACCCTGAGAAAATATTTTCAAAATGTTAATATGTGATTTCTGAAACGGTTGGTCAAAATGTTAAAAGATCATCCACTACAAGTATTCCATCCACATTCTTAGTGAGGAAGTTTACACAGCAGGACGACAGTCAGAAATTTACCACTGATGAGAAGATTTCCCTTGGAGTGTTAAATTGAACAAATACACTGGCACAAGTAGTTTGGTCTTGGTAGGATGTGATAATGAGTACTGCTTCACTGAGCCTTTTTGCCTGCACCAGATGTCAGCAAGGAAACCAGCAAAATAAATTGCCTGGAATATCCTCGGAAGCTATTCCAGTTAGAATGTGGCTTCTGCTTAGCTGCCAACAGTATCAAGGGGCCTGACTGTAAAAATCCCTAAAAATATTCCTGGTACATTTCCTTGTCATGAGCTAATCAAAGAATATGGAAACATTGGTCAGAGTCAATTCTGTGAAACTCTTTATAAAGAATATATAAATTCTAATCTCATGTTCAAAATGAAGGCTAGTTTTATGTAAGGAATGCTATATCAAAAAAATAATTTAGAATACTCTATTATAACATCTGAATAACAGTATAGGATATTTGTTAATGTGCATTTATCTTTGAAATGACTATTTATATTCAAGTGATTAAACGTGCAGCTGCAAGATGCCTATGTATAAATGGTTATTGCAAATCTAGATGGAAATACAGGTCACCAACATTTCCATTAAATTCTAACTATTGTGATCCCGAATTTTCAATATTTAGGGCAGCGCAGTGGCACAGCGGTGGAGCTGCTGCTTCATAGCAATGGAGATTCAGGTTTGACAATGACAACAAGTGCGGTCTGTTGGGAATTAGTATGTTCCCGCTGTGACTGCATGGGATTTCTCCGGGTGGTCTGGTTTCCTTCCACATTCCAAAGACATCAGGTTTGTAGATTAATTGGGTGCTGTAAATAGCCCCATTGTGTAGCATACGGACATGGGATAACATAGAATTAGTGCATAGGTGATCGATGCTTGGCGTGGACTCGTTGGGGCAAAGGGCCTGTTTCCACGCTGTATCTCTAAACTAACTCTAAACTAAACTAAACATACAACACATTGTTGGCTATGCAAAAGTTCGTCCTTAATGTTAAAGGATTGGTATGGAATTTCTAAATAGAATGAGTCATGTGTTGTTGATGTACCCATATGTAGCTGATACTGACACAAATAATATGTGGCCAAGGTGAGAGGGGTCAGGGATGATCTTACCTGCTCACCTCCTAGCCCTTGCAGTGTACAGTTCGTTGATAGGGGGAAGGCTGCAGCCAATAACCTTCTTGGCTGATCTAATTATGCATTGCAGCCTCCGGATGTCATGCTTGGTGCTGAGCCAAACCAGACCATGATGGAGAAGGTGAGGGTAGACTCTATGATGGCCGTATAAAACTGGACCATCATTGCCTGTGGCAGATTGTGTTTCCTCAACTGCCGCAGGATGTACATCCTCTGTTGGACCTTTCTGACTATCTAGGGAGTAGGGTGCAACATAACATAGTGCCCAACGCTTCACCCTTACTTGCAGGTTGCCCCAACACGAAATTTCAGGAGGCATCCACTTCTTCAGGTCTGAAGAAGGGTCTCGACCTGAAACGTCACCTATTCCTTCTCTCCATTGATGCTGCCTCACTATTTTGTTTACTGACACATCCCAAGTTACTTATGAAACTGGGGAAACACCAAGACCCAAGTTGTTTCTTCAGGCAACGTCCTAACTCCACCCTTTACCAAATCAAAATAATTTAGCACCTTTTAGGAAGTTAGAGCAACCCATATCAAAACCTGGACCAGTACTGGGTGAGGATATCTTAGAGGACACATCCAGTGAGGCAATATGCGTTGAACTCATGAATAAGAAAAGTACAATAACTATTTAGACTTTAGGCATTAGAGACACAGCAAGGATACAGGCTCTTTGGCTCAGAAAGTTTCTAAGTTCTGGGAGTAGTCTTCGCCGGCCAGCGATCCTCATACATTAGCACTATTCTACACACTATAGGCGAATTACAACTTTACCGAACCTTTTGGAGTGTGGGAGGAAACTGGAGCAGCCAGAGAAAAACCACTCGGTCATGGGGGGAACATACAAACTCCGTACAGTCAGCACCCGTAGTCAGGATCAAACCCGGATCTCTGGCGCTTTAAGGCTGCAGCTTTAATTTTTATGCTACTGTGCCACCCTTTATGGAGCTTTACTATAGGCCTCTCAATACCCAGCGAGAATTAGGGGAACAGATATATTCACAGGTCATGGGAAGATGTAAATCAATAGGGTTATTGCAGTGGATGATTTTAACTTTCCCTACCTTGAATAATATTCCCTTTGTACCAGATGCTTAGATGGAAAATAATTTGTTAAATGCACCCTGGAATATTTGTAGCAACATTATGTGCATAGTCTAAACCAGGCATGGAGCAACTGTAGACCTGTTGCTGGTGAATGAGGGACCTAGGAGATTGTAATATTACAGCGTGGTGACATTTTACCAACAGCTGAGCAAGATAGTATTGGATTGGTCTGTTTTAAACTACTTACATTAAGAACAATGGCAGAAAACTACACTGTAACAAACAGGCATCTAGACCTTTTAAATGAATTAGTGATTGCCCGATGAATTCAGATATCCTAATCCCAAGATGCCAAGGCACAGTAAATACAATGCCTGAAAGTGCTGTGGATGCCTCCAAAAATGTGGTTGTTGGGGCAACCTGCAAGTAACAGTGAAGCATTGGGGACTATGTTATGTTGCACCCCACTCCCTACATAGTCAAAAAGGCCCAACATGTAATTCCTGCGGCAGTTGAGGAAACACAATCTGCCACAGCCAATGATGGTCCAGCTTTATACTGCCATCATAGAGTGTCCTCACCTTCTCATGGCTGGTTTGGCTGAGAAGGTTGTTGGCTGCAACCTTCCTCCTATCAACAAACTGTACACTGCAAGGCCCAGGAAGTGAGTGGGTAGGATCCCTGACCCCTCTCACCCTAGCCACAAACTCTTTGAAGTACTTCCCTCTGGAAGGCCACTCCAGACTGTCAAAGCCACCACAGCCAGACATAAAAACAGCTTTTTTCCACAAGCAGTAGCTCTACTCAACAACCAAAAGTCTGTAGATTCCTTTTGCTCTGGTATTTTATTTTATTCTTCATGTGTTTAATTTATATTTAATTGTCTACTGTATATCGTGTTGTTCCTTGCGAGAAAAGCACCAAGGCAAATTCCTTGTATGTATACATACTTGGCTAATAAAATGTATTCAATTCAATTCTCACCCATCCCATCTTTCCTACCATCCTCTGGGCCAGTGAGTAAGTCAAGGATTTCATTACATAGATACAAGCAGAGGCCCCGTTCCCTGAGTTGGATGATGGAATTGGAAGGGATGATGTTGTTGAACTCCGAGCTCCAGTCTTTGAACAACAGCCAGTATATGTGCTTGTTGTCCAAGTCATCCAGCACAGAGTGGAGAGCCAGAGAGATTGCTTCCCCTATCAACCTGTTGCAACGGTAGGTGAATTGAATTGGGTCGAGATTCAAGATGAGGGATTATGCCTCCATCTGCGGGACAGTGGTGGAGAGAGTCAACAGCTTCAAGTTCCTGGGCATATACATCTCTGAAAATCTGCCCTTGGCCCATTACATTGATATAATTGCAAAGAAAGCTCACAAATTCAGGTAGATGCACAGTCTCTCGCCCAGAGTTGGGGAATCGAGAACCAGAGGACATAGGTTCAAGATGAAGGAGAAAATATTTAATAGGAATCCAAGGGGAAACTTTTTCACACAAAGGGTGGTGGGTGTATGGAACAAGCTGCCAGAGGAGGTAGTTGAGGCTGGGACTATCCTATTGTTTAAGAAACAGTTAGACAGGTAGATGGATAGGACAGGGTTGGAGGGATATGGACCAAGCGCCGGCAGGTGGGGCTAGTGTAGCTGGGACATTGTTGGCCAGAGTAGGCAAGTTGGGCCAAATGACCTGTTTCCATACTTTCACTCTTTGACTATAACTCTATGAATTCTTCGACTTCCTTGGAAGTCATTGAGAGCCAATAAAGTCAAAGAGTCATACAGCACGAACACAGGTGCATTGGCCCAACTTGTCCATGCCAACCAAATGTCCCATCTACGCTAGTCACACCTGCCCATTTTCAGTTTTGTTTAGTTTAGTTGTAGATGTAATTGTAGTTTTGGTTTTAGTTTAGAAATACAGCGCAGAAACAGGCCCTTCAGCTCACTGAGTTTGCACCGACAAGCGAGCCCTGGAGATTAACACTACCCTACACACACTGGGGACAAGTTTACATTTATACATTTATACATTTATACCAAGCCAATTAACCTGTACGTCTTTGGAGTGTGGGAGGAAACTGAAGATCTCGAGAAAACCCACACAGCCCACTGGGAGAACGTACAAACTCCGTACAAACAAGCAACCCTAGTCAGGATCGAACCCAATCTCTAGCGCTGTAAGGCAGTAACTCTATCGCTAAACCACCGAGTTGCCCATGTTTGGCCTCTCCGTATAACTTTGAACCTCGAGTCCTGGCAACATCCTTGTAAATCTTCTCTGCACTCTTTCGAGCTTACTGACATTTTTTCCCATAGCAGAATGCCCAAAACGGAACCCAATACTCTAAATGTGGCCTCATCCATGTGTTGTATGAGTCTGAAAAGATATTGCTGTTGCCAAATACGCATTGAACATGTGTAGGTATCCAGTGGAGAGCATACTGATTGGTTGAATCACAGTCTGCTTTGGTAACTTAAACATGAAGGAATGAAGGAGTTAGTAGATATTGTCAGGTCCCTCATGGATATTGACCTCCCCAACAGCAAAGGGACCTGAAAGAAACATTGCCTCAAAAAAGGCAGCCAACTTCATCAAAGACCCACATGCTCTCACCTCGCTGCTACCATCAGGAAGAAGATTTAGGAGCCTGAGAACCATTACATCCAGATTGAAGAACAGCTTCTTCCCATCAACCATCAGGCTCTTGAACCACCCTGCACAATCCAAACCACAACCCTATTTCAACACCGAAGTACTATGGACTTTGCACTTGGATTGCGCTGCGTACTTTGGCTGTATTATCATGCTCTGATTTACCTACAACAACTGCTAACCTATTGTATATTTATTTGATGTGTTGTTGCATTTAAAGTGCTGGTAAAGCAGCAGCAAGTAAGAATTTCATTGTTCCGGTCCTGTTGATTATGACAATGAAACATTCTTGACTGCACAATATCCACGTTTTTTAGACCTTAGATGACAAGAAGAAAATCATAAACAGTATGTACCAGAACTTCCAAAATAAATATCCATCAAGCAAGGACCAGTATTATAAAATTATTCCCCATTATTTACAGTGAGATAGTATAGCTTGGTTTTGCATTACTTGCATCAATTGCATTGAATTAATGAATTATTCAGATGGCTAAGATACTGGCTACGATAAAGGAAAATAAATCAGAGGGTGAAAAGTTATATATTGAAAAGTAATTGAATGCATGAACAGGGAAGTTGAAGCACGGTCTCATTTCATATATGCTTGGAAAGATTCTAGAATGTACTGTATATAGTTATTGGAAATTCTCATAGAGTATTACTGAAAGTTACCGCGTCATTAGGATTTCAGGGTTTATGATAGATGCAAAATATATCAAATATCATCTACTTCAACTTAACTTATGGGGTAGCTGTAAGTACATTTGTAACGACATATAAAACTTGAAGTACAAGAGAATCAATTCAACTCATCATTTTAATTAATCCGTGCTATCTTTCAGCTTGATTCTTCAAAAAAATCTTCCTAATCTCAGTTATAAAACTGTCACCAACTTAAATTAGTTTTCCTGCATTACACTTTGAAGTGTAATATCTTAGATTTTTATCTACAATCATTTCCTATTTTACATCCCAATAAAATACTTCTTGATCGACTACTTTGTAAGGATGCAGAAATTATAATTGCTTACTGTTATGCAAATGATAAAATTAATTATCAGTTTGATAAAGCACAAAAAATAAAATATCGATGCTATCAGCATAAAATTACAATTTTAAAATAATTTCACATCTGTTCTGTTGCACAGAATAACCCACATATTGATGTTTCAGTCTGTTTGGTCGTCTACCAGATGGCAATATTTTTCTCTTGAATCTATACGTAAGCCTATGAAAGCCTACTGAGATTTTGCAACTTGACAACTAACTCCATTCATTTGGAAGAGACAAAAATACTCTTGACAGTTCCAGGCCATTATAATTTTCCATTTTCGTTTGTTATTATGTATCTTTAAATCATAGCCATTGAGTGCATATTCAAAAATTCAACCTGGCACTGATATAAATTTAGTTAATACAAAAATGTGAATAACTCATATAAGGTCTTGGCTGTATTAATACTTTATTAAGTTTAGATTGCTGACACAGTTTCTTCTGCTTGGCAAACTCTCCCCTTTGCTATTTTCTTACCTCTTTGTCAGCATATGCACCAGTTCCTTCAGTAATTCTTAGTGGCAGTGTTTATTTCCTTTTATTTTTCAAATATCAAAAAACAATATTAACTAAGCTAACCTGGATCAACATGTCTTCTGGCATGTAAGTTTGTTACTGACCACAACATTATTTGTGGTCTCTTAAGACTTACAGTAATATATGTTTAGCTCCTGGCATCTAGCATAGAGTTCAGACCTTAGTTTAGTTTAGTTTAGAGATACAGCACAGAAACAGATCCTTCAAGCCCACCAAGTCAGTGCTGACCAGCAACTCCCGTACATTAACACTATCCTACACCACACACACGAGGGACACTTTACTATTTACCAATTAACCTACAAACCTTTACGTCTTTGGAGTCTTGGAGGAAACCAGAGCACACAGGTCACGGGAAGAAAGTACAAACTCCATACAGACAGCAGCTGTAGTCAGTTTAGAACCCGGGTCTCTGGCGCCATAAGGCAGCAACTCTACCGCTGCGCCACCATACCATGCCTCATACTTCATGAGGGTTTTTTTTTCCAATTACAGGCTTGTGATTGAAGTAGAACAAAAACAATAAATCGTGTACATAGCACAATACATTCATTTGAGAGGATCACCAATATAAATGAAAAAAGAAAATGTGTCCTATTCATTAATTTTAAAGTTTTTAACTAAAATATCTGGTAAGCTTGTTTTTAAATATATTTATAGTGTTGTGGTTTCCTTAATTATGTTTTATACTTATTATTTTAATCTGTTTCTATTGTTGTTTAAACAATTAATTAGCAGAGATATTTGGACACTATTGAAAAAGTATATGACAGAATGACCTACCAGAAGGGACTCAGATGTGGGATCTCAGAATTTACAACCCGAGGTTCAATCACCACTTACGGACTGTTCCACTTTGCAGGGGTCCACAGTGGTAAATCTGGAGCTAGGGTAAACCAAGGGGTGTGGAAGGTTAGGCAAGAGAGGTTGTGCAATAGATATATGTGACCATAAGGAATTAGTGAGAGCAAACACTAATGGCCAGGTCCATCCTGTTAGATCAGATGATCAAATGTTTGGCCAAAGATATAAGCCGTGAGGAGAATTTCAAAGGAAGTCAGAGAGGTTGAGAGGCATAGACAAATAGAAACATAGAAAATAGGTGCCGGAGTAGGCCATTCAGACATTCGAGCCAGCACTGCCATTCAATATGACCATGGCTGATCATCCAAAATCAGTACCCCATTCCTGCTTTCTCCCCATATCCCTTGATTCCTTTTTTTTTCAATTACAGTGACAGTGAGATTTTGGAAAATAAATCTAGTTCTTTGTCAAATGAGAGTATGACGAGTGATACTGGGGTAGAATCATTTGGGGGTTGCAAGTGTTGGATGATATAAGATTGAAGAAAGTGTTATGGGCAAGATCACAGAAGATATGGTTAAAAAGAAGAGTAAAAATATAAAATCATTACATTGCTCAAATGGGAACCAGTGCAGGCCAACATGTACATGGTGGCATTCAAGTGGTGTGTTGGTAGCTGAATATTTAGTGGTCTTTCGTTTACAGAGGGTAAAAAATACAAGTGTGTTGAGCTTGGCAAGTGAAGAGGTCACAAAGTAATGATTGCAGGTTTCAGTTACCATGGGACTGTGGTTGGCATGGAGTTGGTTGATGCTACTGGGTGAAAACAAATGTTCTCATGTGGCCCAAAGTCCATCTCATGGTGAAATATGACACCAAGGTTACAAACCTTCTGGTACACTGCTACATGGTTTTCACAGAAAGTGAGGAAGATAGCTGCTTGATGAGGAGCAGCGCTTGTGACAGGGACCTCTCAGGAATATGGTTGGAGCCACAAGAGATGGGCAAGGTCCTCAATGAGAATTTATCCTCTGTATTTACTGTGGAGAAATTGGAGCAGTCACTAGAGGTGCCTTATGAGCAGTCAGGGTTACAGTCAAAAAAGTACTGAAGATACTGATGTGTTTGAAGGTAGACTAATCTCCAGGGCCGATCAGATATATCCAAGGACATTGCAAGAGAGGAAATTACGGGAGCCTGGTTTGAAATTTACGAGTCATCCTTAAATACAGGAGAGGTGCCGGAAGACTGGAATGTGGCAAATGTTGTGCCTCTTTTCAAGAAGGGCTGCAGAGAAAATGCAGGGAACTACAGGCTGGTGAGCTTAACATCTGTAGTTGGTAAGTTACTGGAAAGTATTCTGAGGGATAGGTTATACAAGCATTTGGAAGGGCAAGGGCTGATTAGGGATAGTCAGCATGGTCTTGCATGTGGGAGGTTGTGTCTCACAAATCTGACATATTTTTGAAGATGTGACCAAACAGGTTGGTGAGGGCAGAGCTATAGATGTTGTGTACATGGACTTCAGTAAGGCATTCGACAAGATTCCGCCATGGTAGGCTACTCTGGAAGGTTAAATGGAAGATTAGGCATGGGATCCAAGGAGAGATAGCTGAATGGATAGCAAATTGGCCCCACGGAAGGAAGCAGAGGGTGATGGTGGAAGGTTGCTTCTCGGACTGGAGGCCTGTGACTAGTGGTGTGCCTCAGGGTTCGGTGTTGGGCCCGTTACTGTTTGTCATCTACATCAATGATTTGGATGAGAATATACAGGGCAAGATTAGCAAGTTTGCTAATGATACAAAAGTTTGTGGTTTTGCGGAGAGTGAAGATGGTTGTGAAAAATTGCGCAGGATCTGGATCAATTGGCGGAGGAATGATTGATTGAATTTAATACAGAAAAGTGTGAGGTGTTGCACTTTGGGACGTCGAACAAGAGCAGGGCCTGCACAATAAATGGTAGGCCTCTGGGTAGTGTTGTAGAGAAGAGGTATCTAGGAGTACAGGTCGAGCTTCAGGTAGATAAGGGTCAAAAAGGCTTTTGGCATTTTTGCTTTCATCAGTCAGAATATTGAGTATAGAAGTTGGGAGGTCATGTTGCAGTTGTATATGACGTTGGTGAGACCGCATTTAGAATATTGTGTTCAGTTCTGGGCACCATGTTAGAAACATAGAAAATAGGTGCATGAGGACGCCATTCGGCCCTTCGAGCCAGCACCGCCATTCAATATGATCATGGCTGATTGTCCACTATCAATAACCCGTGCCTGCCTTCAATTCAATTAAATTCAACTTTAATGTCATTGCACAGATACAAGAATGGGTACAACGAAATGCAGTTTAGCGTCAGTTCATAGTAATAGCAATATATAAATAGATACAGAATGCAGACAATGTGGACGGAGAGACTGGAAAAATCTATCGGCGGGACTCCGAGTTCAGAAGTGTGATGGTGTTGTTATAGAAGCAGTTCCTCATCCTACTAGTGCGGGACCTGAGGCTCCTGTACCGCCTCCCTGATGGTAGGAGGGCAAACAGTCCATGGTTAGGGTGGGAGGGGTCTCCCCATATCCCTTGACTCCACTAGCCCTGAGAGCTCAATCCAACTCTCTCTTAAATCCATATGTTATAGGAAATCCAAATGTTATAGTAAAGATATTGTCAAGCTTGAAAGCGTTCAGAAAATATTTACAAGGATGTTGCAAGGACTAGAGGGTGTGAGCTATCGGGAGAGGTTGAGTAGGTTGGGTCTCTATTCCATGGAGTGCAGGAGGATGAGAGATCATATAGAGGTATACAAACTCATGAGAGAAATAGATCGGGTAGATGCACAGATCTTTTTGCCCAGAGTAGGGGAATCGAGGACCAGAGGACATAGGTTTAAGGTGAAGGGGAAAAGATATAATAGGAATCCGAAGGGTAACTTTTTCACACAAAGGGTGGTGGGTATATGGAACTAGCTGCCAGAAGAGGTAGTTGAGGCTGGAACTATCCCATTGAATAGAAGAATGAGATCCGACTATTTACCCACTTGAGTTTGTTCTACCAGTCAATTGAATCGGTTCATCCACAAATGAACTCCATTTCAATTAACTCCATTAAAATTGTCATTTAAATGACAATAAATGGCATTCCAATCTGATTCTGATCTACCTATGGAAGTACTACACCAGATGAGTAAACATAGAAACATAGAAAATAGGTGCAGGAGTAGGCCATTTGGCCCTTCAAGCCTGCACCGCCATTCAATATGATCATGGCTGATCATTCAACTCAGTATCCTATACCTGCAGTCTCTCCATACCCCCTGATCCCTTTAGCCACAAGGGCCACATCTAACTCCCTCTTAAATATAGCCAATGAACTGGCCTCAACTACCTTCTGTGGCAGAGAATTTCAGAGACTCACCACTCTCTGTGTGAAAAATGTTTTCTTCATCTCGATCCTAAAGGAATTCCCCCTTATCCTTAAACTGTGACCCCTTGTTCTGGACCTCCCGAACATCGGGAACAATCTTCCTGCACTTAGCCTGTCCAACCCCTTAAGAATTTTGTACATTTCTATAAGATCCCCCCCCTCAATTTTCTAAATTCTAGTGAGTACAAGCCAAGTCTATCCAGTCTTTCCTCATATGAAAGTCCTGATATCCCAGGAATCAGTATGGTGAACCTTCTCTGTACCCCCTCTATGGCAAGAATGTCTTACCTCAGGTTTGGAGACCAAAACTGAACACAATACTCCAGGTGTGGTCTCACCAAAAACCTGTACAACTGCAGTAGAACCTCCCTGCTCCTGTACTCAAATCCTTTTGCTATGAATGCTAACATACCATTCGCTTTCTTCACTGCCTGCTGCACCTGCATGCCTACTTTCAATGACTGGTGTAGCATGACACCCAGGTCTGGTTGCATCTCCCCTTTTCCTAATCGGCCACCATTCAGATAGTAGTCTACCTTCCTGTTTTTGCCACTAAAGTGGATAACCTCACATGTATCCACATTATACTGCATCTGCCATGCATTTGCCCACTCACCCAGCCTATCCAAGTCACCTTGCAGTCTCCTAGCATCCTCCTCACACCTAACACTGCTCCCCAGCTTTGTGTTATCCGCAAACTTGGAGATGTTGCATTCAATTCCCTCGTCCAACTCATTAATATATATTGTAAATTGCTGGGGTCCCAGCAATGAGCCTTGCGGTACCCCACTAGTCACTGCCTGCCATTCTGAAAAGGACCCGTTTACGCCTAACCTTTGCTCCCTGTCTGCCAGCCAGTTCTCTATCCACATCAATACTGAACCCCCAATACCATGTGCTTTAAGTTTGTATACTAATCTCTTATGTGGGACCTTGTTGAAAGCCTTCTGAAAGTCCAAATGTAACACATCCACTGGTTTTCCCTGATCCCTAGTTACATCCTTGAAAAATTCTATAAGATTCGTCAGACATGATTTACCTTTCGTAAATCCATGCTGACTTTGTCCAATGATTTCACCACTTTCCAAATGTGCTGCTATCCCATCTTTAATAACTGACTCTAGCAGTTTCCCCACTACCGATGTTAAACTAACTGGTCTGTAATTCACCGTTTTCTCTCTACCTCCTTTTTTTAAAAGTGGGGTTACATTAGAATCTAAAGTGTTTTGAAAAATTATCACTAATGCATCCACTATTTCTGTGGCTTCTTCCTTGAGTACTCTGGGATGCAGCCTATATGGCCCTGGGGATTTATCGGCCTTTAATCCATTCAATTTACCCAACACTACTTCCCGGCAAACCTGGATTTCACTCAGTTCCTCCATCTTATTTGACCCACGGTCCCCTGCTATTTCCGGCAGATTATTTATGTCTTCCTTAGTGAAGACAGAACCAAAGTAGTTATTCAATTGGTCTGCCATGTCCTTGTTCCCCATGATCAATTCACTTGTTTCTGACTGCAAGGGACCTACATTTGTTTTAACTAATCTTTTTCTCTTCACATATCTAATAAAACTTTTGCAGTCAGTTTTTATGTTCCCTGCCAGTTTTCTTTCATAATCTATTTTCCCTTTCCTAATTAAGCCCTTTGTATTCCTCTGCTGGACTCTGAATTTCTCCCAGTCCTCTGGTAGGTTGCTTTTTCTGGCTAATTTGTATGCTTCATCTTTTGTTTTGCTCCTATCACTGATTTCCCTTGTTATCCACGGATGCACTACCTTCCCTGATTTATTCTTTTGCCAAACTGGGATAAAGCCTCAGTTACTCATCCAAAATATATACAAGGACAGTAAATTGGCTGGGTCTGCAGTTAAATCCTCTTCTGACCTGATGTATACATGACTACTTCCATTAAACCCAGGTAGATGGAGTTAATTTGGGGATGAGCTGATTGAATTGACTGGCAAAACAAACTCAAGTGGGTAATTGTTTACACTGTACTATGTTTACACGTTCTGTTGTGATGCTGCAAGTAATAATTTAATTGTTCTACCTGGGACATATGATAATAAAACACTCTTGACCCTTGACTCTAGAACTCGAGCTGAAATGCCATTTTAAATAGGTCACATCGCTGCAGGTGGTTTTGCAACATGTGGCAGAGCTCCATAACTGTCTTTCATTTTCTCATGATTAATCCCAATATGCAAAGTCCCTCCTTTTAAGAAAAGGCCCAACAAATGTACACTTGGGAATGGTAGTCACAACCCGTCTTGAAAGATTATATTTCTATTCGTCTTAATTCTTGCAAGATGCAATTATAATTTGTTTTCAGTTATTTTTGTTTTGCAATCAACACCGAGTCAATAATGAACTCATTGACGGACAAGGCTGTTGACAGTGTTATCAAATGGCACTCACCCACCAATGACCTGCAAATACATCGAAGGCAGACACAAAATGTTGGAGTAACTCAGCAAGTCAGGCAGCATCTCTGGAGAAAAGGAATAGGTGACATTTCGGGTTGAGACCCTTCTTCGGACTGTGAATCAGAGGAAAGGGGAACGAGAGATATAGACGGTATATTTCACAATTCATAAATTCATAAGTGATAGGAGCAGAATTAGGCCATTCAACCCATCAAGTCTACTCCATCATTCAATCATGGCTGTTCTATCTTTCCCTCAATCCCATTCTTCTGCCTTCTCCCCATAACCCCTGACGCCCGTACTAAGCAATGGAGCAGACAAAATGAGTAGGGAGGAACTGCAGATGCTGGTTTAAACCGAAGACAGGCACAAAAGGTTGGAGTAACTCAGTGAGTCTGACAGCATCTCTGGAGAAACAGAATAGGTGAGTCAGGGGAAAGGGGAAGAAAAGATGGTAGATTTAATGTTCAGTTTGCTTTTTCTTTCCCAATATCTACAGCTCCCGATCTTATAATAGCTTTGGGTTAAATGTGCACCAAGGAGCTGAATTCAGGAGCTGTTGTAAAGGGGATTGCCCTTAAAATCAAGGCAACATATGGCTGAGTGCGGGATACCTAGTACTAAGGAGGAGGATGTGGGGATGTGAGGAGGATGCTATGAGGATGCAGGGTGACTTGGACAGGTTGGGTGAGTGGGCGGATGCATGCCAGATGCAGTTTAATGTGGATAAATGTGAGGTTATCCACTTTGGTGGCAAAAACAGGAAGGCAGATTATTATCCGAACAGTGTCAGGTTGGGAAAAGAGGAAGTACAAAGATATCTGGGGGTCCTTGTTCATCACTCACTGAAAGTAAGCATGCAGGTAGAGCAGGCAGTGAAGGAACCTAATGGCATGTTGGCCTTCATAACAAGAGGAGTTGAGAATAAGAGCAAAGAGGTCCTTCTGCAGTTGTACAGGGCCCCAGTGAGACCATACCTGGAGTATTGTGTGCAGTGTTAGTTTCCAAATTTGAGGAAGGATATTCTTGCTATTGAGGGAGTGCAGCATAGGTTCACAAGGTTAATTCCCGGGATGGCGGGACTGTCATATGTTGATAGAATGGAGCGGTTGGGCTTGTATAATCTGGAATTTAAGATGAGAGGGGATCTTATTGAAACATATAAGTTATTAAGGGATTGGACACGCCAGAGGCAGGAAACATATTCCCAATGTTGGGGGAGTCCAGAACCAGGGGCACAGTTTAAGAATAAGGGGTAGATCATTTAGGACGGAGATGAAACAAAACCTTTTCACCCAGGGAATTGTGAATCTGTGGAATTCACTGCCTCAGAAGGCATTGGAGGCCAATTCTCTGGATGCTTTCAAGAGAGAGTTAGATAGAGCTCAAAGATATCGGAGTCAGGGGATATAGTCAGAAGGCAGGAACGGGGTACTGAATGTGGATGATCAGCCATGATCACAGTGAAGGGTGGAGCTGGCTCGAAGGGAAAATGGTCTACTCCTGTACCTATTGTCTATTAGTAAGATTAAATGAGAACTTACCAGTTCGAAGTTTGATCTTTTTTTATGAGAAGTTACGACGAGCGATTATGTGAAGAAGGCCGTCAGCCCGCATGCACATCAATCTTCAAAGAGGCAGTGTGAAATCACAGATAACAGTTGTTCAACTAACATAGTAAGATTAGCGATGACTAGAAACTACCAGATGATCTTTATGATACAAGGATTGGGAGCAGAGGGCTCGTAATCGCTCATTGTAACTCCTCACAAAATAAAGATCAAACTTCAAACTGGTAAGTTCTCGTTTAATCTTACTATTTTACTTCGGAGTCACATGAGTGACTACGTGAAGATTTTGAAGCTCTGTGATTTCATGCCATGGAAAAAACGAGTCCACACAAGCACGACTGCATCAGTTGATCACAGATAAGGGAAACATTCATAATGCATACAGACATGACATAGATTTAAAACATGCTGATGCTGATAAATGAACAAATAATAATAACAGTAACCCCTCTCATCCGAGGGGAAACTATAAAATAGAATCTAAAATAGAGTTGGCAAACACCCCTGGTCTGGCAATGGGTTAAAATAAAATGTTGGATACCTCGTTCATTAGACCATCCTGCAGTTGACAGGATATGGTCCAGAGGACCGCACATAACTCTTGCTGCTGATGTTGCAGCAGCCCTGGTGGAGTGAGATTAGAAATTAGTATCTACTGTATAAGCCAAAAAACCTTGTATAACCACCTGGAGATGGTCTGAACTGACACCTTCTTATGAGGGTTTTTTTTGTAACTAACATAGCTAGTATCAGAGCCTCTAAGGCTCTAGATGACCTTGACGGAATGTTGTAAATGTGTGACCACACGTAATCGAAGGTACATGTGGTATGTAAACATGAATTATTATATAGCAGGTGTAACCATCCTGTCCAGTCGCAATTTTTGTAATGACTAGACCCGTGTGCTGAGGGCAGCACCAGGGGATTAACTACCTATGAGAGTCGAACCAAAGATAGAGATATAGCTGGGGCCCCATGGTGAATATATGTTATCACAATCTCAATATCCCATACTTCTGTGTACTTGGGGCTGGAAGAACTTGTGTTAATGATATCCTTAATAACTGGACATCAGGGGGTGAGACCCGAGAGAGCGGGTCCCACTTGCTGCAGCAACTATGATGAGAAGCACGTTGGGCACAGTTAATGGGACTATAACTTAATTTATTATCAAAGACCCATAGAAAATTAACTCTAAGACATCAGTGTCCATGCTGTATTATATGTAACATAACATTTAACAGAAAAAGCTTCCCATCTCCTGAAGAGGCAAAGTACTGCTTTTTTGGTGCTATCCCTGCACTCTGCAGTGAGCACATGCATGGATCAGTCTGACAGCCCCAGCCGCAGGAGCGATCTTCTCAGATTCTGTAAAGCAATGAATTAATTAATCATGTAGAGGCTGGTTCCCCGAATCCCAGGCTGAACCAGCAAAGTTTTATGTTTATAACCCCATATAAAGTTTTATTATTATTCCCAACATTTGTGGGAAACCATGGCTGCGTAGGCCAGTCAGACAGTATGAGAACCCTGAAGCGGGACCTTGCTGAATTATTGCAAGACCTGACTGATGAGGCAAAAATGGAGAAACCACATAAAAGAACATTCCTCCCCCGTGTAGCGAGAATGTATCTCTCGCCCCTGTTATGCCACATGTTTTTACAACTGGTGAATGAGCCTGTATGCAAACATATCAATACTGGGTGCCATGTGCCATAGATCCTAAAATACTTTGTGATACAACATCCATACTGTGTTGTCATTGATTTTGCATGATGATACACCAGCGCCAAAAAAGGTTGGGTAAATTATGACAGGATACTTTGACTTTATTGCATCCATATGACTAACATATGCCACCACCACAGTGTATCAACTTGGAAACTGAGCATGCAGATTTTGCATATTCGCACAATAACCCTTTAACACATAGTATGCCCCTAGTGTCTATAGGTAGTTGATACCAATAACTGAAGAATTGGTGATTCATGCAAATCCCATCCACCTTCGTTACTGGAGATGGCATTCGTAATTTTCCATCATTGAGCACTAGCATCTGTTAGTAATATAACTGAAGATTATTTGACCAAAAACAGCTGGAGCAATGCTGAATATAGTTCGACCACCATTGTGACTTTGGTAGCTTCAGCTGGTAATAGCATAGGTCTTTTGACAATTACCTATATGGCACTTGAGAGGTTACTACTTGCACGTTGAAAGTTCTGATAATGCAAGGCCCAATTGCACAGCTGAAACACAGCTGCTATATTGCCAATTACACTTGATGAATAGAAGATTGCTTGATAACAAGGTTGTTACAGGCTTCTATTGATTGCAATCTGTTGCCCCAGGGCTAATCACAGATAAATTAATAGTTAAAGGTAAATCCTCAATTCCTTAAATATACTTGCAGCTGAAACAGTTGATTTAAGCAAAAACACAGTGTTAATAATATCCTCCAGATCAATTTCAAATGTCTCCGATGATCCCTGTGAATGGGACCTGAATAGTATGCATCTTTGAGATCGATGCATGCCATAAAGATCCTAAGGAAATCAGTAGTTAGACAGTAGAGAAATTCCATATACTGAAAAGCCATGTTGCACATGGGAGTTAAATCAATTATGCACCGACATCCTCCATCATTCACAATGAACAGGCCACGCCTGCCATAATTCCGTGCCTGCCTTGAATGACAACTCTGGCCAAATTCCAGAGCCTGTCTCGAAAGATAGTCCTGGCCATAATACTGATCCTGACTCGAAAAACAACTCTGGCCATACTACTGGGCCTGCCTTAAAAAACTGCTCCGGCCGTAATTCTAAACCTGCCTTGAAAGACAACTCTGGCCATATTACCGAGCTTGTTGCGGAAGGCAATCCTGCCCGTAATCCTGAGCATGCCACGAAAGACAATTCTGGCCATATTTCTGAGCTATCTCGAAAGCAATTTTGGCCGTAATTCTGAGCCGGCTCAGAATCCTAAAGAAAGACAACTCTGGCCCCAATTCCAAGCCATCCTTGGCACCCTTGTATACTGTGAAATAATAACCCATCACATGTTATCATTTTCATTTGTACAAAAACAAGTGTAAATATTACCAACTTGTAAATGGTCCACTTACCCCATGTTTCAGAAGAACCAGACCCACCTACCTCCATGGTTACTGGTGGCCTTATGGTAAGTCCAAAGGCCCCTGATGTGGGTTCTATTCCAATCCTTGATTGGAGAGTAGGAGCGGTAGTGTATGTGAATTCCATATTCCTGAGACCGGCTTGGCCCTTGGCCTGAAAGACCTGTGCCCAGCTTTCAAGCGGCCATCAACCTCAGTGAACTGCTTATTGCCGATGAGGTGTGGGGGTGTCATCGCCGATACGATGGTTTCATTTGATAGCTCTGGTCACTGCCGGCACTTGTAGCGTGTGGGAAATCTGGCCCCTTCCGGGTTTTCTGCCTCTTCCAAGAGGCAGAAAACCCGGCCTGACCGGCTTCCAAGGCCTGACCGGCTTCCTCGTGGTTTAACCCCTTTCCTGGGGGAACCGTAGCAGTCTGTGAGTTGCTGACCCCATAGTGAGTGACTGGGTATCGAGACCAGCTTACTGCCAGTTTTCCCCTTAGTTGGGGAGACCTTAGCGGTCTGGGAGCTGCTGACCCCATTGTCAGCGACTGGGATAGCGAGACCGGCTTACTGCCATTCTAACTACTTTATCTGGGAAAACCTAAGCGGTCTGGGGACTGCTGACCCCATTGTCAGCAACTGGGGTAGTGAGACCGGCTTACTGCCAGTCTAACCGCTATATCTGGGAAGACCTAAGCGGTCTGGGTCTGTTGACCCCATTGTCCGCGACTGGGGTAGCGAGACCAGCTTACTGCCAGTCTAACCCTTATATCTGGGGGGACCATTGTGGTGTGGGAACTGCGGACCCCACAGTGAGTGACTGGGGTAGCAAGACCGGCTAACTGCCAGTCTAACCCCTTTTTCTGGGGGGACCATAGCGGTCTGGGAGCCCATACTGGGAGAAATCCCCACTCACACTCCCCTCCTGGGTGTCGCTGACCTCCTTGTCAGCGACTTGGGAGCGAACCCAACGGCCGCCGGCTACCAGTGCTTCCGCGGTCCACGGTCCATAACCGGTTTCCCGCGGCCCGTCCAACTTCGCCCCGAATCCAGCAGGCAAACTCTATGAGGAGCTTCCTTCAATACAAAAAACAACCCTAGAAATAAGTTTAAACTTACCTTCCAGGTTTAAACTCACCGCTGGCAGGATCAGTGCGCCTGCCAGTCAGCCATTGCGCAATGCGCTAGACGCAATGACGCACATGCAGGCTGACAGCCTTCTTCACGCAGTCACTCACGTGACTCCGAAGTAAAATGTCCATTGTCTATTTTCTAGTGAAGGTGGATGTTTTAGTTATGGCTGTTGGTCATTGTTCTTTTTATTGGTGTCCAATAGTTTCAATGGAATTGTCATTGAAGGGATGAAGTACTTAACACTGACTAGCTATTGGATTTAGGTGAACTTGTGTTCTTTCCCGACTGAGCATAGTCCACAGATTAGCTTGTCACAGACATCCAGACCTGAATATGTAAATGTAGAAGTAGGAATGAGCTGGAGATCAGTTGTTGGCACAACTGACCTCCCATTCCACTGCTGTACTCACCACCGAGTCTACGGACAGGGCAGATAGGTTAAGGGATTGGATGCACCTTTCTCTTAAGTTTATATGCTATGGAATGTTGATATATATTATGGATCCATATTCATCTGTATGGAACACAAGTCTTAATAGAAAAGGTAAATTCAGCTAAGTGGATTGTTTATTTGTTTTTATTTTCCTCAATCTTAATATTTTTAATTCATTTCTAACACTTTATTGTGCTTTCCACACTTGACACTTAAATATGAAATATTTATCCTAACAGCAGTTTAGATGTCTTGATATCTGAATATGATTTGGGGATGTTTACAACACTGCCACAAAATTCATCTGACAAAATGTTTTTAAACCACAGACCTCATGATTTATTCAGTTCAATTCTACAGTCCCTTATGCTTCACAAGTTTACGTGCACTGGGTTTAAAGCTGAAAACAGACTGCTAATCAAATTCATTTGTAAGCGAACTGATCAACATTGCAAGTAAATGAACAGAATGTTTTGATTGTGGTAGGGCTGTCAGTAGAAATGTATTTGTGGCCAATGTACAATTGCATTGAAATTGATTTGTGGCTGGCTCTTTCTATTAATACCATTTACAAATTATGTGAAAATCACTTTTAAGAAGACTTGGTTTGCTATCTGGCAGCCTGTCAATGCAAAATAAATAAGTCTTGGTTCTTCAAGTAGATATTTGTTGCAGAAGGAGAGAAATTGTTTATTTGATATTTATGGTGATGAAAATCCAGCCCGAACAGCACAAATACTGGATCTTGGCTCAGAAATGTATAATCGTTCCAGAATGGTTACAATTGAGGATCCTGAAGATAGGTAACACCCAACTATAATAAAAGCTTTCTGTGAAAGGTTAAATGACTATTTTGGGACTGAGTCTATGAGACATGGCAGGTGTCAATTGTTTGGGTGGACTTAAACAGTTAACTTCCAAAGCGCACAACATAGGGGGGTGTTTTTGCAGCTAATTTCTGGATCTGCTCAGGAGCAAGTGATGGAGATGGATTGCTATGATATCAATGCTTTGTTTTGTGTGGATGTCCATGGAATAAAGCACATTAGATAGATCTTGATCTTTCTCAACCAGTAATTTCTATGATCCTGTTCAAAAAATGTCATGGAATTCTGCTTGCAAAAACAAGTTAAAATAAATTGAAGAAAACAACAGCTGCATGTATATGTGTAAAAATATATGTAACCCTGGTGGCTTCTCACATCATTTGAAATACTGCAGGAGCACTGTCTCGCTGGGTTCAATAAAATTACTGGATTTTACAGACTGAAGCTAGTGAACAGCACGTACTATTCATTGCATTACATATAGGTTATCCAAGGACTTAACACTCAGTTATATAATATTGCAGAGGCAACACAGCGTGGCTGGAACACCAAAGTCTATCCAGGTGAAGTGGGATGCAGAGGATTTGTTGCATCATCTACCATCAGACCGCTGAAGGAGCTTGGAATCCACGGTCAGACCATAAGATCACTCTCAGACGCGGCTGAAAGAAAGCAGCCGTTGGATTTGGCTCAAGCGGAAAGACACATGCTGGGCCTCTAGTACGTCATGGTGAATCTTTGGGGCAGTTTGACACGGGACATGCGCTGAGGGCTGATCATCCTGCAGCGGGCCGCCCTTGTGGAGGGTGTATAGTGTTAAAAGGCCGAAACACCCAGTGATGCAAGGGTACACTACTGATGATGTGTCCTGTGCCCAACTGTCCTGAAGGTTACCCAGGCCAAGATATATGAATCTTACGAAGCAACCAGTCAAATCAGTCGAATGAAGCACAGCGACGGGACACAAACCAAAGTTCACAGAGCATCAGCAGCCATGTCACTGAAGAGGGTGATACAAGCACAGAAATGCCGGTGGAGGAGCCCACGCAACAACTACAAAGACCTCCATTGGAGGGAAAGATCAAAGGGCACAAACCTGGAGTGAAATGGCCCAAAGCTGTTGAAAAGAAAGAGTGGGAGACGATCAACAGTGACCTTATACATATCTTGGAGCAACAAGTGGGCACAGCAGTGGAAAAGCTTGAAAGGATGGGCAACACAATCTACAGCTATGGAGAAGAACGGTTTGGGGTGAGTAAAGGGAGAGGTGGAAAGAAATTACCAACACCAATCAAGTCCAGGAGGCAGCAGGAGATCGAGAGGCTAATCAGAGAGAGGAGACAGCTGAAAAAGCAATGGAAAAAAGCAACTGATGCAGAGAGAGAAGGTTTCATGCTACTCCAAGAGGACATCAAGAGCCGATTGGCAACCTTGCGAAAAACAGAGAACATGAGGAAACTTCGCAAGAAGAAAGAACACACAAGAAGACGGTTCTACAAAGACCCTTTCAAGTTCATCAAAGACCTCTTCGCAAAGGAAAAAAGTGGAACTTTGAAAACATCAAAACAAGAATTGGAGGAACACCTGGAAAAGGCCCACCAAGACACGAAAAGGCATGAGCAGTTAGTCATCCCACATGACATCCCGCCTATCCAACCACCTGAATTCAACCTGGGCACCAGCCCTCCGAAATGGAAAGAGGTAGAGAACACTGTCCGGCGAGCAAGAGCAGCATCAGCTCCGGGGCCAAACGGAGTACCATACAAGCTCTACAAGAACGCACCGGATGTGTTACGCTTTCTATGGAAGCTCATGAGGGTGGTGTGGAAGAAGCAAACAATACCTAAGGCGTGGCGAAGGGCCGGCGGCGTACTAATACCTAAAGAAAAGGATGCATCGGACATCAGCCAATTCCGGCCAATATGTCTCCTCAAAGTCGAGAGAAAAATCTTTTGCAGCATTGCATCACAAAGGCTATCCACCTATCTGGTAACAAACAAGTACATTGATACATCTGTACAGAAAGCAGGAATTCCAGGATTTTCGGGCTGCTTGGAGCATACAAGCATGATCTGGCACCAGATCCAAGCAGCTAAGAAGGACAAGAGAGACCTACATGTGATCTTCCTCGATCTGGCCAATGCATTTGGTTCAGTTCCCCATGAACTCCTTTGGGAATCTTTTGCCTTTTTCCATGTACCAGAGCTCATCACCACACTGGTCAAGAACTATTTCCAAGACCTGCAGCTGTGCTTCACAACAGCTGAATTCAGTACAACATGGCAGCGCTTGGAAGTAGGCATCATGGCAGGCTGCAAAGTCTCACCCTTGGCCTTTACAATGGCCATGGAAGTCATCATCAGGGCCTCAAAATGGGTGGTGGGCGGTGAACGAACCAGTGCTGGGCTCCGTCTGCCACCCATCAGGGCATACATGGACGACATGACAACAATAACCACTACTGCAGCATGCACCAAGCGGCTACTTGGAAAGCTACAGGAGAACATCAAGTGGGCCCGAATGAAAATCAAACCAAGTAAATCTTGAAGCATCTCCATAGTTAAGGGGGTGCTTAGAGACACAAGGTTCTGCATCGGTGATGACCCAATACCAACAGTGTCTGAGCAGCCAGTAAAACGCCTGGGCAGATGGTACAACGCAAGTCTCAAGGACAAAGAGCAGGTGCACCAACTAAGGCAAGAAATTGTCAACGGCCTGGAGAACATCAATCAGACCCAACTGCCTGGGAAACTGAAGCTCTGGTGCCTACAGTTTGGACTCCTTCCTCAGACAATGTGGCCACTGACCATTTATGAAGCCCCAATAACAACTGTGGAGAAGATGGAGCGAACCATAACTTCATACGCGAAGAAATGGCTCGGTGTCCCACGATGTCTAACTAACATCGGCCTCTATGGCAAAGGGGACCTGGAACTACCTCTCACTAGTCTAACAGAGGAATACAAGTGTTCCAAAGTAAGACTCCAGATGACACTGAGGGACTCTAGAGACAAGACCATCAGTGCTATTGTGCCGCCCCTAGTAACTGGCCGGAAGTGGACACCATCTGATGCAGTACAGCAAGCTTCATCAGCCCTGAGGCACAAAGACGTCGTGGGGCAAGTGCAGCAGGGAAGAGGAGGCTTTGGCCTTACGACAAGTAAACCAACTTGGCGAAAGGCCACAACATCAGAGCGGAGGACATTGGCGGTTGAGGAGGTGCGACGACAGGAGGAGGCCGCAAGAAGTGCAAAGGCGGTCTCTCTTGCCAAACAGGGGCAATGAATGCAGTGGGAAGGTGTGGAGCGGAGGAAGATCAGCTGGAAAGAACTATGGGAAATGGAATCGAGCAAGATCAGCTTCATCATCAGAGCGACATATGACGTGCTTCCATCACCAAACAACCTCCATCAGTGCTACGGCGAGGATTCCAACCTGTGCCCTCTGTCCAACTCCAGCGACCCTCAAACACATCATGGTAGGCTGCAAGACCAGCCTCATGCAATGGAGATGCACGTGGCGGCATAATCAGGTATTAAAAAGCCTGGCAACAGCCCTTGAGAACAGGCGGTGTGCGACCAACTCCTTGCCTCCGAGAGCAAGCAACCCCCCTCCCACTTAAGGGCAACAACCTTTGTCCGAGAAGGACAGAAAACACCGGGACATCCTTCCACCAGATCAGAAGAAGGAAACCTATGCAGGACCCATGACTGGAGGATACTGGCGGACATCGGCCGACAACTAATCTTTCCACCTGAAATTGCTTCAACCAACCTCAGGCCAGACTTGGTGTTCTGGTCCCCTTCACAGAAGACTGCTTACATCATAGAGCTCACAGTTCCATGGGAGAACTCTGTAGAGGAGGCCTATGAACGTAAGAAGCTGCGCTATGCAGAGCTTGCAGCAGAGGCAACGCAGCGTGGCTGGAACACCAAAGTCTATCCAGGTGAAGTGGGATGCAGAGGATTTGTTGCATCATCTACCATCAGACTGCTGAAGGAGCTTGGAATCCACGGTCAGGCTCTGCGGAAGACCATACGATCTCTCTCAGACGCGGCTGAAAGAAGCAGCCATTGGATTTGGCTCAAGCGGAAAGACCCATGCTGGGCCCCAAGTACGTCATGGTAAATCTTTGGGGCAGTTTGACCCGGGACACGCACTGAGGGCTGATCATCCTGCAGCGGACCGCCCTTGTGGAGGGTGTACAGTGTTAAAAGGTCGAAACACCCAGTGATGCAAGGGTACACTACTGATGATGTGTCCTGTGCCCAACTGTCCTGAAGGTTACCCAGGCCAAGATATACATATACGTATCCCCCCCGCCCCCCCGATGTTGAGCGTCTACCACTCTCAGCAATCAATGAATGTCGTGAAATGCTCCCCGCCTACTGGCACAAGGGACTTCTTAATATCTTGTCCTGTGTTCTTGATTCTAGGGAGTGATCTGGTGCAGTATGTTCAGCAGATGATTTATTTGACCAGACTGGTATTCTCAATAAGGATAAAATATAACCTTTCTCAAGTCCGAATTTCAAAGTCAAAGTTGTTAATCTAACGTTAAATCATATACATAATGCAAGGAGAAGGTAAGAATAAGTAGTCAGATGTAAAAAGGAAATAAATTTAAAAAAACGATCTCACAATATCAGAAGAAATATGACTCCAAACATATTAAATTAGGAATGATAGCCAGAAGGGATTTTTTCCAACTGTAATACTATTAAGTATTTCCTAATATTTAAGGAAATAATTTACACATGAACGAGCAAGCTTTAAAAATGTACGGTTTCTTTGCAGCTTTCTAACATGTAGCTTAATTCCACAGAATGCTGATTCGTCTGCTTTAGTGAAGCTTATGTAGGGGAGGCGAACTCAGATAGCAACTGCCTTATTCTTGCACACCAGAGGTAGCTGAGAGATTTATACGCCGACACAAAGAACATCAATACTGCTAGATTATTTGTACTCAGAAATCTAAGCCAAAGTACATGGTTTTACATTTTACATTATAAATTTTATTTAAAAAAAGCATTATATAATTTCAAGGAGGAGGAAAATGGAGATGTGACTGTGAAATTTACATGTCTGCTATGAAAGGCACTGGAACCTTATGGCCAATGAGTTCCTGGAATAAAAAAAGCTAATGTACATAAGTGACGCGTACACGTACAAGATGAGATTCCAAGGAACAATGCTGTGCTGATTTCCTGAATTCAAAATGTCTGCAGGTTACTGCACCCTCTGCTTATTTTGTATAAAGGAAGCTGTGAGCATGTTAGCCTCAATATCCTATGCACTAAAATGAATGCACTACTCACAATGTACTGATTTGCGCAGTTAGTGAGTGAGATGCTACGTAGGCAGTGTTAACTTGGGAAACTATCCCAACCATGTTTCTGGCTTACAGACACCATTGAAAAATTCACTTGAACTTTTCGCTCAAGGTTTATAAATTTAACTGAACCTGAAACATGTTATTGCTATTTCAAGCATCCAAACTAACCAGGAAATTAATGCCTTCATTTAAAAAAAATATTTAAATATGCTAATGATACCATTAGCACTGCCATACGAATTAAAAAGTTCAGAATCAAATCAGCCCAAAAGGTAATTTGCTTCAAAATTGTACCAACATTTAATCCAATCAAAGTCTAAATTTGAGTGATAGCAATGGTGCTTTATTTTTCTTTTTAAATGGACATTACAAGTACTTCATTTATATTAACTGTGGAGAAGGTCACAGTTGTTAGAGGATTCAGCGAAGAGAAAAATTATATCCTGAAACCTTTCAATATTATGGAAGAGATGGTGTTGGCATCTTGAGGTACATAAAAGTGGACAAATCTCTGGGACCACAACAAGTGTATCCTAGTCATTGTGGGAAGCAAAGTAAGAAATTGCTGAAGCCTTGATAGAGGATTTTGTAATTTCATGGGTGAGATATATGGCTAATGTTGTGCCTGAATTTAATATGAGTTACAAGGGAAAAGCAGAGAAGTACAGACCTGTGAGCCCATCGTCAGTGGTGGGTATTACTGGAGGTGACTCTGAGAGACAGGATCCATCTGCACTTGGATTGGCAAGGACAATTAGGAAGAGTTAGCATGTTTTTTTTGTGTGGAAAAACATGATTCACAAATTTAATTGAGTTTATTTTTGAAGAGGTGACCAAAAGGATTGACGAAGACAGGGCATTTTCTACTTGGAAGGTAGACAAAAATGCTGGAGAAACTCAGCGGGTGAAGCAGCATCTATGGAGCGAAGGAAATAGGCAACGTTTTGGGTCAAACCCATTCTTCAGACCAAACACATTGTCTACTTGGACTTTACCAAAGGTTTTTACAAGGTCCCACAAGGTAGATTGGGATGGAAGATGTGATCACATGGATAGTGAGTAGGATACAGAATTGGTTTGGTGAGAGAAGTCAGAGAGTGATATTGGAGGGTTGTTTTTCCAGACTGGAGATCTATGAGCAATAGTGTGCACATGGATTGGTCCTTAGTTGTTTGTCATATATTAATAATTTTGATAAGAATGCAGTGACATGATTAGTAAGTCACCAACTGACAACAAATTGATGCAGTGAAGGACATTGAAGAAGGTTTTCTAAAGTTACAATAGTATCTAGATCAAATGAGAAAGTTAGTAAAGGAATAGCAGATACAATTTAATTCAGACAATTGTGAGTGATGCATTTGGGGAAGTTAAACCAGGCCACGACATACAAAGCGAATGGCAGGGCCCTGGGGCATGTTGTTGAACAGGGTGACCTAGGGTACAAGTACATATTTCCCTGAAAGTTGTGACATAGATAGTTAAGAAGATGTATGGTAAGCTTGCCTTCATCATGTTGCAGTTGTTTAAGACATTGGTGAGATTACATTTACAGTGTTGTGTGCGGTTCTGGTTGACCAGCTTTAGGAATGATAGATACATAGAAACTTAGAAAATTAGGTGTAGGAGTAGATCATTTGCTCTTCGAGCTAGCACAGCTATGAAATATGATCATGGCTGATCATCTAAAATCAGTACCCAGTTCCTACTTTCTCCCCATATCCCTTGATTCCTTTAGCCCTAAGAGCTAAATCTAACTATCTCTTGAAAACATCCAGTGAATTGGCCTCCACTGCTTTGTGTGGCAGAGAATTCCACAGATTCATAACTCCCTGGGTGAAGAAGTTTTTCCTCATCTCAGTCCTAAATGGCCTACCCCTTATTCGTAAACTGTGGCCGCTGGTTCTAGACTCCCCCAACATCGGGAACGTTTATCCTGCAACTAGCCTGTCCAATCCTTTAAGAATTTTATATGTGACTAGACCAAGTGGGACCCGTTGGGTCCCTGTCACACAGGAGGCCTGGTCCCCCAATGCAACCCGTTCCCCAACGCAATATTCCACCACTCACATACAGTGGGTTGCAAAAGTTTTCATACCCCTTGAACTTTTCCACATTTTGTCACATTACAACCACAAATGTAAATGTATTTTATTGGGATTTTATGTGATAGACCAACACAAAGTGGTGCATAATTGTGAAGTGGAAGGAAATTATACATGGTTTCCAAATTTTATTACAAATAAAAAACGGAAAAGTGTGGCGTGCAAAGGTATTCAGCCCCCCTGAGTCAATACTTTTTAGAACCACCTTTCGCTGCAATTACAGCTGCAAGTCTTTTGGGGTATGTCTCTACCAGCTTTGCACATCTAGAGACTGAAATTTTTGCCCATTCTTCTTTGCAAAATAGCTCAAGCTCAGTCAGATTGGATGGAGAGCATCTGTGAACAGCAATTTTCAAGTCTTGCCAGAGATTCTCAATTGGATTTAGGTCTGGATTTTGACTGAGCCATTCTAACACATGAATATGCTTTGATCTAAACCATTCCATTGTAGCTCTGGCTGTATGTTTAGGGTCGTTGTCCTGCTGGAAGGTGAATGTCCACCCCAGTCTCAAGTCTTTTGCAGACTCTAACAGGTTTTCTTCTAAGATTGCCCTGTATTTGGCTCCATCCATCTTCCCATCAACTCTGACCAGCTTCCCTGTCCCTGCTGAAGAAAAGCATACCCACAGCATGATGCTGCCACCACCATGTTTCACAGTGGGGATGGTGTGTTCAGGGTGATGTGCAATGTTAGCTTTCCACCACACATAGCGTTTTGCATTTAGGCCAAAAACTTCAATTTTGGTCTCATCAGACCAGAGCACCTTCCTCCACATGTTTGCTGTGTCCCCCACATGGCTTGTGGCAAACTGCAAACGGGACTTCTTATGGCTTTGTTTCAACAATGGCTTTCTTCATGCCACTCTTCCATAAAGGCCCGATTTGTGGAGTGCACGACCAATAGTTGTCCTGTGGACAGATTCTCCCACCTGAGCTGTGGACCTCTGCAGCTCCTCCAGAGTCACCAAGGGCCTCTTGGCTGCTTCTCTGATCAACGCTCTCCTTGCCCGGCCTGTCAGTTTAGGTGGACGGCCGTGTCTTGGTAGGTTTGCAGTTATGCCATACTCTTTCCATTTTCGGATGATGGATTGAACAGTGCTCTGTGAGATGTTCAAAGCTTGGGATTTTTTTTATAACCTTGCCCTGCTTTAAACTTCTCCACAACTTTCTCCCTGACCTGTCTGGTGTGTTCCTTGGGCTTCATAATGCTCTTTGTTCACTAATGTTCTCTAACAAACCTCTGAGGCCTTCACAGAACAGCTGTATTTATAATGAGATTAGATTACACACAAGTGGACTCTATTTACTAATTAGGTGACTTCTGAAGGCAATTGGTTGCACTGGATTATATTTAGGGGTATCAGAGTAAAAGGGGCTGAATACTTTTGCACGCCACACTTTTCAGTTTTTGATTTGTAAAAAAATTTGAAAACCATGTATCATTTTCCTTCCACTTCACAATTATGTGCCACTTTGTGTTGGTCTATCACATAAAATCCCAATAAAATACATTTACGATTGTGGTTGTAATGTGACAAAATGTGGAAAAGCTCAAGGGGTATGAAAACTTTTGCAAGCCACTGTATAGCTGACAACTGCACAGGGGCTGCTAATTTCACCTTATTCACCCTCCCTCATTTTTAAACTTGAAAAAGTGCATTTGCACCTGCTAGCTAGCAGAACTCAGTGTACTGTGATTTTTTTTTTAATGCATTTGCACTTGATAGGGCTAGCAGGACTCAGTGTACTCAGATAGCAACAATGTTGCGAGCAGGGATACAATCCCATTGTGAAGTCACAGCTGTAAGCACAGGGTTTAATCATTGTTTTTCCAGGTTTTTGAGATGTTTGAACATTTTCATTAATAACTCGTGAAATAAAGCAAGAAATGTTGAGATACGGCGCTTTTTGACTTCACTGGAAACATCTTTACCGGAATATATAAAGATTTTACCATTAGCACGTCGTTTTTTCAAGAAGGTGTGATAAGAAGGCGGGTCCGGGTGGGAGACCGCTCTCCGGAGCTCCGCAACACAACTTCTCCAGCCCGTGTCGCGGGGTTGGAACGACCCGGAGCGGGGCCATACATCGCCCGGCGCGGCTTTAATGGCTGCGGGACATTCCAGCGCCCGCCGGGGGCTCCAACTTTGTGACTTTGGGCCTGGAGCGGGGCCGTACATCACCCGGCGCGGCCTCAATGGACATGGGACTTAACACCGCCCGCCTGGGGCTTCGATATCGGGAGAGAGATAGTGCAGGGGAGAGAGAAGAACTTTGCCTTCCATCACAGTGAGGAGGGGTCCACTGTGATGGATGTTTATGTGAATTTAATTGTTTGCATGTTTTTCTATGAATTGTTCTGTTTGTTTGTTTGTATGGCTTGTAGAAACTGAGTTTCGTTCGAGCCTCTCTGAGGTACAAATGACAAGCAATGCAATCAAATCAAATCAAATCAAATATCACACACACACACACACACACACACACACACACACACACACACACACACACACACACACACACAATGCATGGTTGCCGGGGGGGGGCGGCCTGCGTCATTTCTCACACACATTTCACACTAACCACCCCCCACACACACACACTGACTATTTCTTCCCCCCCCCCCATATAATCAATAATATATTAATATTATTCATTGGCTCATTTTATTATTCATCCCCACCCTATCCACTGACACATAGCCCCCAACTCGCAGGCACATCTAGAGAGGGAGGGGGATAAAGAGCGAGGGCAGAGACAGTGAGAGATGGGTAGAGACAGACAGAGAGGGGCAGAGACAGAGGGGCAGAGACACAGAGAGAGCGAGAGGGGGGAAACGGGGAGAGAGGGGGGGAGAGGGAGGGGAGAGAGAGGGAGGGTGAAGAGAGAGAGTTGGGGGGAGAGAGAGAGGGGGATAGTGGGTGGGGGATGGGGGGAGAGAGGGGGTAGAGGGTTGGGGATAGCAGCAGTTAGCAGTGGGGAGAGTGGGCATCAAGCCAAAGGACTGCGAGTTTGGCGGAGGGGCAGAGACACAGAGAGAGTGAGAGGAGGGAGGAGGGGAGGGGGTGAGAGGAGGAGGAGAAGGGGGGAGAGGAGGGGGGGGAGAGGAGGAGGGGGAGGGAGGAGGAATGGGGGAGTGAGGGGGGAGAGGAAGAGGGGGGAGAGGAGGAGGGGGTGTAGGGGAGGAGGGGAGGGGGCGGGCGGCCCCAGGCAGCATGCAGCCCTGGGCAGTGGGCAGCCCCGGGTAACGTCACTCACAGCACATGGAACACAGCATGCAGACCCGTCGTGACATCACCGCATCATCAGCCAAAGCCAGATGGTTTTAATTTCAACGTTTCTTCAGATTTTTGAACATTTTGATTAATAACTCGAGAAATTCAGCATGAATTTTTCAGATAAGATGATTTTGGACTCCACGGGATAAATCTCTATTGGAATATGCAAAAATGTTACCTTTGGCATGCCGTTTTTTGGAGAAGATGTTATTACACACAAACACACACACATCCAAGATCAGAGTTTTATAGTTATATAAGGATATGGATGGATTAAGTTAAACCGGGTACAGAAAGGATTCAGAAGGATGTTGCCAGGACTGGAGGGTTTGAGTTATGAGGAGCAACTGGAAAAACCGCAACTGTTTTCACTAAAGCAAAGGAAGCTGAGGATGACCTTAAAGCAGATTATAAAATCATGAGGGGCATGTTTGAGGCAAATGGTCAGTTTTTTTCTCGGGGCAGAATAGGGCAAGTTCTTTATACAGGCAGTGGTGAAAACCAGGTACATTCTCCCAGGGTGGTGGTGGAAGCTGATATGATGGTGACATTTCAGTGGCTTTTAGATAGGCACATGGATATGCATGAATGAAAAGATATGTATCACATGCAGGCATAATAGGATTTTAGTTTAATTTGGCATCACGATTGGCACAGACATTGTGGGCCAAAGGAGCCAGTTCTCATGACGTACGGTTCTATATTTTATGTTAGCAGAGATGTCAAAAACCAGGGCATAACTTTGTGATACTTGTGAGTTTCTTCCTAATCACCCAGAGGATTCTTGGGTTTGAAATTCAGTCATAGAGTCATAGAGTCTTACAGTGCGGAAACAGGCTCTTCGGTCAATCTTGCGCACACCAGTCAACATGTCCCATCTACACTAGTCCCACCTGCCTCTAAACCTGTCCTATCCATGTACTAGTCTAAATGTTTCTTATACATGCAATAGCAGCTGCCTCAACTATCTCCTCCAGCAACTCGACCTTCATAGAGTTATAGCGGCAAAGACTTTAGTCTTCATTTTCATTTTTTTCTCAATAACAAAGTTTGGAGGTTTTTAAAGTTTTTTGTTCTGTCTGCCAAAGGTCTTCTCTCTGAAAAGCTGCTCAGTCAGCTTGATAATAGCAGTGTTGTAGGCTGGGTAACAAAGGGGAAATGTATTTCACGGAAGTATTAAAGCTCTGTGAGCAGTTCTCCTCAGGAACATTAGGGAGTACCATCTCTATTCCCATCAGCCTGATCGAAACCATTATGAGCACTTACTACTTCCCATCAAATGGTGGTTTCACATAGACTAAAGCAGGACCTATGCAACAGTGTGCATTTGCTGGCATACAGTTAGGGTACACAATGAGCCTTGCAATTTGGTAGCTCACCTCATAACTGATGCTTTAGTAACATCCTCCATAAACTGCCATCCTGTCTCAGAATTTTTCCATCAGCAAAATAATGGTAGTATGTCTATAGGCTGCAATAAAACAGCCACTTCCTTATTTTAGATAACAATGCTAATTGCTGACACTGAACTCCGTCAGCAGTTGTTAGGAAAATAGTCAAGTATCAAAAAAACTATGTTTTCAAAAGTATTATTTTACAGTTTTACAATAGCAGAGAAGGTAACCCATTTGTATACAATAGTTTTCTCCACCATTAAATAAATGTGGTAAAAAATTCTGACATGTTAAATGTTTATATTCTAATATCTCAGAACAATATCTTAAGACCTCGATGTGTTGATGCTTTTGGAATAAACCTTTTCTAATTCCCCACATTAAAAAGTAATAAAAAAAATACAGCACCAAACATGTTCAAAATTATTACATTTTTAATAATTTTGAAATTGAGACTACATTTGTTCATGAACTTTGCACCAGCAGAACATGGAGCAGAATAAAAACATCTTTGAGATGTAAAGGCGTGCATATGCTAAATATTTAAAAGAACCTTCCTAAAATGTTCTAACTTTGAATTGAGTTGCACACAAAGAAATTAATCATTTCTGCTTCAGAGGCTGTGTGACATGCATTCACTGTCTTCGAGATGTATTTATTCTTGGGCTGGGAGTGACACCACTAAAACATTAAACAGTGGAGAAGGAGCGTCAGCTACAGCAAAGTGACATTGAGAGCTTTCAGAACCCGTTACTGTGTTCATGCTCCAGAAACTCTTAAAGCACATTAAGCCACAACATTAGCTTTGGAAATCTCACAGTGCCTGAAAATATATCAAGAAGACATTGAGGATGTTACAATGAACAACAAAATGAATTTTGCAGATCAGCATCTGAAAATATCATGTGCGAAACAGTCATAGGACCAACTTGTTTAAATACAAAGTGACAAGCATCTTTATTTATATCAACTCTTTGAAATCTAGGCAGTTGCTTTATTCAGATACATTTTATTGAATGTTTCTATCAGGTAAACAAAACGTCCATTATGCAAGGATTGTGCTTTAATTTAAAATAATTATATTTTAATATGTTTGGGGTTTCCATGTGAAAATCTTACATTTATAGTCATAAATAATGACTGAACCTAATACTAAACCATAAAATTTTGATGAATGTGGGTCAAAAATTTCCCTTAAAAACATTAATTCCTCTGACTAAATTGCTCAGGAATGTGAATGAGCCAACTGTTATCAGGTGAACTGTAATTGGGAATAATCCTCAGTATGAAAGGAATAGTTAGGAAATAGGCAATTAAAATCTAGATATGATTTTTCATAATCATAATGTTATTGTTTGGTCCATTCACAAAGCCACAGTCAAGATATTTATATACCTTTCCTTTTATTACTGCCGCCAACTCTTGCAATTATATTCACTGCTATGGAAATAGTACATAGTTTATTGTCACATGTACCTAGGTACAGTGTAAAGCATTTTTGTTGCGTGCTATCCAGTCAGTGGACATACTATACATGATTACAATCAAGCCATCCGCAGTGTACATATAGAGGATAAAGGAAATCACATTTAGTGCAAAGTGGTCAAGTAAAGTCTGATTAAAGATAATCCAAGCATCTCCAATGAGGTAGATGATAACTGTAAAAAAAATGTAAACATTGTATTGGAATTATTTTCTCAGTCATTATCTCAAATTACAGATTTAAACAATTAATTAGTTATCTGATTATCAGTAAGAGAGTCTTAATACAAATATGTCCACTTATTTTTAACACCCCATGCTTTGAAGGAATCATGGAATATTCAAAGGCACGGTCATAGAGCATTATACGGCATGGAAACGGGCAAGTGTACACGATTTTAAAAAAAACAGATGACTAATAAGTCATGTTCTATGGTAAACTAGATTACAGTAAAAGCATCTTTACCATTTAAGTAAAGTAATCCTCCTGGGAACATCAATAAGCATCTAATGCAGTTGAAAACAATTAATGTTGCTAATCAGACCTCCAAAGGAAATGAAAGGTCAATATCAATGCCAATAGTTAGTTATTTGGCTAGATTATGAATCAGAAGACTATAAGTAACAGTGTATGGGCCTTTGAGGGAGTGCACGGACAGTTTGAAAGCTTGCAAGGGTTTAAATTGGTTACTTCACATTAAGTCTCACTAATAATGCAGTAGCTAGGTTAGCATTAATACCAGCCAACAACGATCTGAGCAATCAACATGTCACTGCAGTGCCCTGGATAGAATTAGACCTCTGAAAACTATTTAGTTTCTTGGCACAGTTTTATTCACCAAAAGATTCAAATACATTTGTGCTAGTCTCTGCAAATCTTTCACATCCAGGATTATAGCAATGAGTTAAATGTATTTAACAATTAGATTTTAAAGAGCAAAATAACAGGATCAGAACCAGGAAACCGACATTCCTTCATTGTGGCTTAGTGGCTATTCCACTGGGTCTTCCCCATCCCCCCCCCCTACCATGTAACCCCTGCTCTTCCCCACCCACACCACAGCCCCCATAACCCCCCCCCCCCCCCACCCCCTGACCACCCTCCACCCACCCACCACACAACGCTCCGTCCTCAGTTCACTCACCTGCCTTCCTCTGGCCACAACCCCCATCCTTGCCGCGTGTTCACCATCCCCCCGGACCTCCCCCTCTCCGACACTGAAAGGACGGTCCTCAGCAGAGGTCTTACCTTTGTCCCCCTCCGTCCCCACCTCAATGAGTTCCGCGCCCACCACGACTTGGAGCTCTTCTACCGTCGCCTCCGCCTCACAGCGTTCTTCCACGGGAAGAAGTCCTCGCCCCCCACTGATGATCCCTTTTCCTGTCTCCCACGTACCCCCTCCACTTGGACCCCCCCTCGTAGCCTTCCGGCTCTAGAACTATTTATCCAGAACTGCCGTCGGGACATCAACCGCCTCGACTTCTCCACTCCAATCTCTCCAGCGCCGAACGTACTGCCATCGACTCACTCCGTAACAACCCAGACTGGGTTATCAAACCCGCCGACAAGGGAGGTGCCATGGTAGTCTGGCGCGTCGATCTCTACAAAGCGGAGGCCGCGCGCCAACTCTCGGCCACCTCCTCCTACTTACCCTTGGACCATGACCCCACTGACGAACACCAGGCCACCATCTCGAGCACCATAACCGACTTCATCAGCTCCGGCTCAGGCTCCCTCCGACCTCATCGTTTCCCAGCCCCGCACGGCCCGATTTTACCTTCTCCCCAAAATCCACAAACCCGACTGCCCTGGCAGACCCATTGTCTCTGCCTGTTCGTGCCCCACCGAACACATTTCCACATACCTTGACGCCATCCTATCCCCCTTTGTTAAATCCCTCCCCACCTATGTTCAAGACACCTCAGACAGTCTCCGTCGGCTCCGTGCATTCCATTATCCAGGCCCCCATCCTCTCATCTTTACCATGGACGTCCAGTCACTCTACACCTCCATCCCCCACCAGGACGGTCTCAAAACCCTCCGGTTCTTCCTTGACCAGAGGAGCAACCCATACCCATCCACTGACACCCTCCTCCGCCTAGCGGAGTTGGTCCTTACCCTCTTCTCTTTTGATTCCTCCCATTTCCTCCAAACACAAGGTGTAGCTATGGGCACATGCATGGGCCCCAGCTACGCTTGCCTCTTTGTTGGGTACATCGAACAATCCTTGTTCTCGGCGTACCAGGGCCCCATCCCCGACCTCTACCTCCGTTACATCGACGACTGCTTTGGTGTCACCTCCTGCACCCACACACAACTGACTGACTTCATTCATTTCACCACCAACTTCCATCCGGCACTCAAATACACTTGGACCATTTCCGACATTTCCCTACCATTCCTTGACCTCACCATCTCTATTGCAGGTGATACACTCCTGACCGACATCCACTACAAACCAACTGACTCCCACAGCTACCTGGACTACTCTTCCTCCCACCCTGCATCCTGTAAGGACTCCATCCCTTATTCCCAATTCCTCCGTCTACGCCGCATCTGCTCCCAGGATGAGGTGTTCCACACCAGGTCATCACAAATGGCCTCATTCATCAGAGAACGGGGATTCCCCTCCCCCACTATTGATGAGGCTCGCACCAGGGTCTCCTCCATACCCCGCAACACTGCCCTCTCTCCCCATTCCCCCACTCGCAACAAGGGCAGAGTCCCCCTGGTCCTCACCTTTCACCCCATCAGCCGGCAAATACAACACATAGTCCTCCGCCAGTTTCGCCACCTCTAACGTGACCCCTCCACCCGCCACATCTTCCCATCTCCCCCCCTGTCTGCCTTCCGCAAAGACCGCTCCCTCCGCAACTCCCTTGTCAATTCTTCCCTCCCCTCCCGCTCAACCCCTTCCCCGGGCACTTTCCCTTGCAACCGCAAGAAATGCAACACTTGTCCCTTCACCTCCCCCCTCCACTCCTTTCAGGGACCCAAGCAGTCCTCCCAGGTCCGACAGAGGTTCACCTGCACCTCCTCCAACCTCATCTACTGCATCCGCTGCTCCAGATGCCAGATGATCTATATCGGTGAGACCAAGCGGAGGCTTGGCGATCGTTTCGCCGAACACCTCCGCTCGGTCCGCAAAAACCAACCCGACCTCCCGGTGGCTCTGCACTTCAACCCCCCCTCCCATTCCGTATCCGACCTCTCTGTCCTGGGCCTCCTCCACGGCCAGAGTGAGCAACACCGCAAGTTGGAGGAACAGCACCTCATATTCTGCTTGGGGAGTCTGCATCCTTTGGGCTTGAACATTGAATTTTCTCAATTCTGTTAACCCTTGCTGTCTCCTCCCCTTCCCACCTCTCCCTCAGTCCTCGGGCCCTGGCATTCCCTCTATCTCTATCACCCTCCCCCACCCTAGTCGCACTAGCTTCTCATTTTCACACCACAAACAGCTTACAATGGCTTGTTCCCTTTATCATCGATACCTTTTTGCATATCTTTCATTCATTGTTCTTTATCTCTCCACATCACCGTCTATATCTCTCGTTTTCCTGATCCCTGACCAGTTTGAAGAAGGGTCTCGACCCTAAACGTCGCCTATCTCCTTCGCTCTTTAGATGCTGCTGCATCCGCTGAGTTTCTCCAGCTTTTTGTGTAACCCCCCCCATTCCTTCATTTATATCTGATCATGGATCCATTGGGATTATTCAATTTCCCACCTACAATCATAAGATCATAACCTCATCAATACTCTCAAACCTTTCGTGGCGTCCTCTGAGGGGCTATATGTATGTATTTATGTATGTACTGTCTATGAACCAATGTTGTATAATGTTAGTACCTCCACCAATGTAAAGCACTTTGGCCAACGAGAGTTGTTTTTTAAATGTGCAATAGAAATAAAAGTGACTTGACTTGACACCATAACCCCTTGACAACAATCACCGCGATGAGATGGAATTAGTAAGCATGGCTTCCAGACAAGAAAGTACTTTTTCACCAACTTCATTAAAACTTTCAGCGGTTAGTAAGATGATGGATTTTGGTAGCAAGATTGGTTACTGCAGGCCAGATTGTTCAGACTCAGTCTGTAGATAAGTCTCAACCCAAAACATCACCTATACTTTCTCTCCAGAGATGCTGCCTGTTCCATTGAGCTACTCGAGCATTTTGTGTCTATCTTCATTGTTCTGAAAGCCTTCGATTAAGCATCATGCAATGGTTGCTAAGTAGTGAATCTTGTGCGATTGGTGGCGACATTTTCAGCTGAACATTGAACTGATTCCACTTTTTTAAATTGAAGGTACCATTGATGGTGGAGATTCCACAAGGAAACTCTTCAGTGTTGCATTCCCACAGGTAACAATTTTAAGAGCAGTCCTCTTCATTATATAGATGATATTGAAAAAAAAAATACTGCACATATTTGGATGGATGCTTTGAAGAGATACGAAGGTGTGAGGACCTCCATTACAAATAATCTACAGAGAGCTCAAGAAACAATAGAAGAATAGGCCTGGTTTATGCAGTACTTTTAAATGAGATACATTTAGAAAGGCACACTGGAGTAGGGACAACGTTTCAGGAAAATTGTTCCCGATGTTAGTGGAGACCAGAACCAGGGGTCACAGTTTAAGCATAAGGCCATTTAGGACTGAGTTGAGGAAAAACGTTTTCACCTCGAGAGTTGTGAATCTGTGGAATTATCTTCAACAGAAGGCAGTGGAGGTCAATTCACTGGATGTTTTGAAGAGAGAGTTATATTTAGCTCTTAGGGCTAATGGGATATGGGGGAAAAGCAGGAACAGGGTACTGATTTTAGATGATCAGCCATGCCGGGATGCCAGCACAACATTCCTCAGCAGGGGGAACTTGGCTACTGTACCCAAGTCCTTGAACTTTCATGACAAGGTGAAATATTGCAAAACCAAATGAAATATTTGGAATGAGAATTAAATGTCAAATAAGAAATACAGCGTGGAAACAGGCCCTTCATGCCAACACCGTCCTACATGTCCCAACTACACTAGTCCCACCTGCCTGCATTTGGTTCATATCCCTCTAAACCTGCCCTATCCATGTACCTGTTTAACTGTTTCTTAAACGTTGGGGTAGTCCCTGCCTCAACTACTGGCAGCTCATTCTATACACTCACCACCCTTTGTGTGAAAAAGTTACCCCTCAGATTGCTATTAAATCTTTCCCCCTTCCCCTTAAACCTATGTCCTCTGGTCCTCGATTCACCCACTCTGAGCAAGGGACTCTATGCATCTACCCAATATATAACTGGTCATGATTTTATACACCACTATAAGAACATCCCTCATCCTCCTGCGCTCCAAGGAATAGAATCCCGGCCTTCTCAACTTCTCCCTATAGCTCAGACCCTCGAGGGCTGGAAACATCCTTATAAATCCCATCTAAATCATTAAACAGACATTACCAACTGTGCTATTGCATTACCATAAAGGTGCTTTTCCTATAGGTTTTAGCAGAAATATTTTCTGGGTTGTCTCCAATGTTTGGAAATGGTTAGATATTTTCTTCTGCCCAGTAGAAGAGGGCAAGGAGTAGCAGGATTTGGAGACTGTCGAGGAAGGGGAGCAAAAGGAGCAGGAGGAGTAAGAGAGACATTGGGGAAAGAAAAGGAGAAGACGAAGAAGAAAGAGAAGAATGAGAATGAGAAGAAGAAGCGAGAGTATTGGTATTATTAATAGTTTATTATTGTCACACGAATCGAAGATACAGAGTATAGTTTCATTTGGATGGTATCCAGTCAAATCATACTATACACGAGTGCAATCAAGTCATACACAAATATAACAGGTAGTGCAAAGAGAAAAATACCAGCGTGCCGAATATCGTGTAACAGCACTTTAGAGCCACAATTATGGAGAAAGTTCAGATTTTAAAAGTGCAAGGTCCGCAATGAGATGGGTTGGAAGATTAAGACTACCCCTTACATTATGGGGTAGTCTGATTACAGCAGGGAAGAAGCTGTTCCTGAATATAGTGGTACGTGTTTTGCAAGAGTTCAGGTATAACCTCTGGTTCTGGTGGCAGTTGACACAAGGCAGGCAGTAGTTACACAAAGTCTTCTGCCACTTTGCAGCAAAGATACTAGAGCAAGTTTCACCTGATGCAACTTCAAGTCTGTTGTCTGCAAGCTAGGACATGTGAAACTCTTGAGGAACAGCTATGTATACCTAGGAGGTATAGCTTGACATTCCCAATTAACAAAGAATTTCCACACATGTGCAGACTGCTATTGCCATTAGATGGGGAATGCAGATAGGGGATTCATATTGCACTGAACCTTACCTCTCCATGTACTTGTATAAATGTATTTTAAAAACTGTAATTGTACACACGTTTACCACTACCTCGGGCAGTATGGTGAAAAACAAGCCCCTCGGGTCCAGTTTACCATCTGACCTTAAATCAATGCTGCTATTGCTATTTGTCATATAGCTATATATCAATTATTTGGATGAGAATGTCGGTGGCATGGTTAGTAAGTTAGCAGATTATACCACAATTAGTGGTGTAGTGAACGGTGAAGAAGATTTTTCTAAGATTACAACATGATATAGATCAACTGGGAAAATGGGCAAAGAAATGTGCAATTTAAGTCAGACAAGCAAAGTGCTGGAGTAACTCAGCTGGACAGGCAGCATCTCTGGAGAGAAGGAATGGGTGACGTTTCGCGTCAAGTCCCTTCTTTAGACTGAGAGTCAGGAGAGAGGGAAATAAGATATCGCAGGGTGCAAAGAACATGTATGGTGTGAAAAGAATGGATCAAAACAGATAATTGATCAAGGAAATGTACAATCCATTGTGTGATGCAGATGCTGGAGAATCGGGGTGCTGGAGAAAACTCAGCGGGTCAGTCTAACGAAGGAGATAGGCGACGTAGACAAAGAAGGGTACCCGAAACGTCGCCTATCTCCTTCGCTAGAAAAGCTTTTTGTGTACCCTCAATGTACAATCCATTGTTGGATGAGGGGAAGGTGGTAACAAGGCATAGAAACAGTAAAATTAATCAGGAGGACAGTGAAACTAGTAAGAGAACTAGGATGGGGAGCGACAGAGCGAGAGGGAAAGCAAGGGTTATAAGGTCGTAAGGAATAGGAGTAGAATTATGTCATTCGGCCTATCAAGTCTACTCTGCCATTCAATCATGGCTGATCTATCTCTCCCTCCTAGCCCCATTCTCCTGCCTTCTCCCCATAACTGACACCCATACTAATCAAGAATATATCTCAGCCTTATAAATATCCACTGACTTGGCCTCCACAGCCTTCTGAGGCAAAGAATTCCACAGATTCACCTCCCTCTGACTAAATAAATGTCTCCTCATCCCCTTCTTAAAAGAACGTCCTTTAATTGTGAGGCTATGACCTCTAGTCCTAGGTTCTCCCACTAGTGGAAACATCGCCTCCACATCCACTCTATCCAAGCCTTTCACTATTCTGTATTTCAATTAGTCCTTCCTCATTCTTCTAAACTCCAACGAGTACAGGCCCAGTGCCAACAAATGCTCATCTTAGATTTACTTACTCATTCAAGGGATCATTCTTGTTAAACTTGAAGTTAGATAAATCAATATTCATACCACTGGGCTGTAAGCTGCCAAAGTGAAAAATGAGATGGTGTTCCTCAAATTTGCATTTAGCCTCACTCTGACAATGGAGGAGACCTAGAACAGAAAGGTCAGTGTGGGAGGGGCAGTTAAAGTGTTTAGCAACCAGGAGATCGTGTTGGCCCAGGCGGACTGAACAAAGGTGTTCAGTCGCCCAGTCTGTGCTCACCAATAAATATGAACAAGTTGTATGGCACTGTCTCCTGCATTGGTCAGGTCATTAGATACAAGAATTAGGACATAATGTTAATGGACACATAAATGATTTGTGTTTAAAACATGAACATATTACATTCTTTGATCAAGTAGCATCAGCAAATATCTTTATAACACTTTGATTTAACCACTTCAATATATATATGTTTTCATGGCCTATGACTCCTAATATGTTCTTAAAATCATGTTCTTAAAAATTCTTAAAATCATGATAGTGATGAGTTGTTTACAAGGTTTCAGTTTTATTTACTCTATTGAGCTTCTCAGAATATACACTATACACAGTGAGTTCCAAAGGCTTTATCTTTGCCAGTGGAGCTTCTGAAAGGCACCCTAAGTTATTTTAGTCTGCCACTTTCCATCTGTAAAGGACAAACTAATGCAATGGGGAAGGTGGTGCAGCAGTAGAGTTGCTGCCTTACACTGCCAGAGACCCCAGGTTCAATCCTGACTAAGGGTGGTGTCTGCACGGAGTTTGTACGTTCTCCCTGTGCATGGATTTTCTCCTGGAGCTCCGGTTTCCTCCCACACTCCAAGATGTACAGGTTTGTAGTTAATCAGCTTGGTAAAATTGTAAATTTGTCCCTAGCATGTATAGGAAAGTGTCAGCTTACAGGGTGATCGCTGGTCAGTGCGGATTCGGTGGGTCATAGGGCCTCTTTCCGCTGTATCGCTAAAGTAAACTAAACTTGATTTGAATAATAAACTTAAGTCTAAAAAGTCAGGTGTGCACTGAAGGATGGACTAGAACGTTATGGATATCCTGAGACAACAATCATTTTGTTTATTGTCCCATTGCATTCAATTTTAATGAAACTGAGCCCGAGATCTCAGCAGCTACAAACTAGGAATTGCACAGTTATGTATTAAGATGTGCTTTCCCATTCTCCTCTCCCAAGGGCAGGCTCAGGAGGCCAGCAACAAGCTCCACAGAACAGTCAATGAGAGATTAATTCAACACACTCTGGGTTGATGAACCAGCATCTTAGGTGGCTATGTTGAAGGGAAGAGATTGATTGCTTTTCATCAAGACTGGTGTGGTTTATGAGGAGATATCATAGACCAGAAAATGTTTTGTTTAGATCATAAGACCATAAGTGATAGGAGGAGAATTAGGCCATTTGGCCCATCAGGCCTACTCCACCATTCAATCACAAAATATTGTGAAAAGCAACATCACGTAATTGGATGGCCAAGCAAAAATCTTATGCAAATGATGATCCCAGGCAAGATGGGAACATACATACTTCTGCCAACTCTACTGGAAGTGTTTTCTTCACTGTAAATGTAACCACATTATGCATCAAATTACTGCATGATTCACTGATGAGTTAGAGTCATATAGTCATAGAGTCATGCAGGGTGGAAACAGGCCCTTCGGCTCAACTTGCCCACACCGACCAACATGTCCCATTTACAATATTCCCACCTGCCTGCCTACCTGTCCTATCCATCTCCTGCCTAATTGTTTCTTAAACATTGCAGTAGTCCCTGTCTCAACTACCTCCTCTGTCAGCTCGTTCCATACACCCACCACTCTTTGTGTAAAAAAGTTACCTGGAGATTCCTCTTCAATCCAAAGGGGTTGTTTCTGTGCTGTGTGATATTATGACTATGATCTACAGGAAAATGCTTCAAAATATGTTAAGATCCTATTTTTAACAAAAATTCTGATACTTGCTTTAGGTGGCTGTTTAGGACACCATAAAACAGGATTAGAAAAAAATGATGCTTAGGCTACAAATGCAGATTGCAGTTACCTACTGCTAAAATTGTGACTATTGAACATGATTTAATTAATAAAAATTGAGGACAACTAATTTCTTCATCTCTTTCCAGGGAAGCCTCTTTAAGGCACCCAAGAATAGATAAGAAATCACAATAAGGTGAAACACAAGAGAGGACTATGGCAACATGTTCTGAAAATGGCATTGCAATTACCCTGCAGGAATATTGGGAAAAGGATACAGTTACTGTAAAAAGATAAGGCTATTTCAAGATAGCAATGTACCGTGAGGATAATGGATTTTTCAATTAGTACTTAACAGCTATGCACTCCCAGCCTTGTCAAGGTTGAACAGAGGATACAGATCGGAGTGTCATGGAGAATATACAGCATTGAAACAGACCCTTCGGCGCCACTGTTTTTACATATGTTTTCTGACTTTCCCAGTTCATTCACACCATTAGCTTTGATGATGCCTCAGTGTCACAGTGTGTAGGAAGGAACTGCGGATGCTGGTTTGCACAGAAGATAGACACAAAATGCTGGAGTAACTCGGCGAGACAGGCACCATCTCTGGATAGAAGGAATGGGTGATGTTTCGAGTCAAGACCCTTCTTCAGACTGACCCTGTTGGAAGGTTCAGACCTTCCTCAGTTTGAAGAAGGGCCTGTCTTGCTGGGTTACGCCAGCTTTTTGCTTCAATTCTCAGTTGCCACACTTCCTACTTCACTATTCAGAGGGACACTTGCTGAGTTCAAGTTGAAGCAGTAATGGGTGGAGAGCACAGAGAAACAAAAATGGAAAGTACTGTAGAAACTTGAAGGCCGCAGTTTGATTCAATAATGACATCTGGGATATGGTGGTAGGAACTGTCTGAACTCAGAGGGATACACTCTCTCCTACCTGGCTGAGTTGAACTATATGGTGCTGTGTGACTCCACGGTTCTATGCTGTGCTCAAAAATGCCTCAATAGATGTTAATGTAATTCCGGTTCTAATCTTACCCCCCTAGTCTGGTTCAGTCAAACACTGAATACGAAAGATTGGAATCCAACTCTTTTTATTATACAACACCAATACAATACCTAGTCCAATACCATGGGTCCTATCCTTGTCTCTACTCATTCAAACCCATCAGCCTCATGTGAATAGAACAACTCCAGAAGATCAGCACACTCCAATGCGCTATCCCAAAAGATCGGCACACCCCAATGTGCTCTCCCCTCTTTTATACAACTACGGACCCTTGGCACGAAAATACATGTGGGGCAACCCCTACAAGCCAACCATCAATAAGGATTACAAAATACATTGAATGACTATTCCCTAACCCAATCACAAAACAACACAATAACATAGTTTCGACAAAAAGTACTTAGTGGGAAACAATACTGCTAGGCAAAGAAACATTATAACCAGGTAAAGTAAACAGTTTGGGTAAGGCCCCCTCCTTGACCAATCACAAATAATGGCACAAAGACTATGCAACATAGTCTGCAACATTATTGTAACCCATTATTTCCCAACCAATCCCAAGAATGAATTTGCAACAGGACCTTGTTCCTTCTGCAAAATCTCATACATATTAACAATTAAAGGCCATCTGGACATCAACCTCTATTCAACCTCGTCCCAAGCTACAGACACTCTGGAGCCATGATCCTCACGGTATTTGCAGTTTTTGCAAATGATGACAAGCAGGTTTTACAGAAGCAGAAATCCTCCATTTTGTCATGCATCCAAAATGCTTGATATTATCATTAATACCAAGTTGATAAGAAAGAAGTTTGATAAAGACAGTAAAGAAAGCTTTGGCAGGAGAATGCACAAGAGGTCAACAGCAGGACCATGGTACAATACCCTTGGATACAATAGTTCAAGGATGCAATCAGACCAGGAAACATGAACATCCATCATCCCAACTCCCTGCCCTATCTTCTCAAACTTAATATGCCACATCAATTCCCACACACGCATCTTCTTCTTCTTGTGTATGGCGTGCACAGCCTAAATCTGTTGGACAACTTATTCTATTTGATCTTATTTGATTGTGCACGCCGGGTTGATTGCATTCGTCGAAACAGGGCAGAGCACGTGAAGGTTGCGATCTTCCACCCCCCACACCAAGCATATAAGCCCACAAATTCACCCTGCCCACACACTTCCTCACATCCATATCAGTCCATTAATGGTTTAATGGTCTGTGTTGTCACATGTACATATCACCAGGGGCGCCGAATGATTGGCAGCCCCGCCAACAGTGTTTGTTTTTATGTCTTTTTGTTTATTTTTGTGCGTTTTATAGGTTTGTGTAAATGTTCTCCAGTTTGATTTATGTGGGGGTCGGGGGAAACTTTTTTCAGTTTCTTACCTTACCGAAGACGTGATGTTTCCGGGTCGATTCTCTGGTCGCTTTGTGGCCTACCATCGATAGAGCTGAAGGCCTCCTTGGACTGACCTTGGGCCCCACCGCGGAGCGTCGACTTACATCGGAGTCAATCCCTTGCCTGGGATCGCGCCTGCGGACTTACCTTCAAGACCTTGCAATCGGGAGAGGCTAGTCGGGAGCTCTGATGAATGCAGAGGCTCAACCAGCCCCGACACGGGGTTCGATCATCCAGCGTGGGGAAGCTGACATGCTCCAATGCAGGAGCTGAATTGCCCTGACGCGGAGTGGCCAAAACGCCACCGGCTACGGGAGTCAAGATCTTCCCGTCAACGGAGGACTCGAGGCCCCCGACTGCGGGAGAGCTAAGGGAAAAGATTTAACTTTTTTTCATCGTCCATCACAGTGAGGAATGTGGAGGAGTCTTTGTGGTGGATGTTTAGGTTAAAATGTGTTTTGTGTTTTTTATTTTCCATGACTGACTTGACAAATGAAATTCCTCAAATGTTGCAAAACATACTTGGCTAATAATGTATTATTGTGATTATGATTTTGATTGTGATTGTGATGTACCTAGGCACAATGAGATTCCTTTTTTTGCATACAGTTTAATAAAAATCTTACAATACATAATGCACAATTATATTTAAGTGTAAGAATAGTAGATTACACTGAGGCAGTACACGAGAGTCGCCACCTATCAAGCGCCATCTTAAACACAACAACCTGTTTTGTTCTCTCATGCAATATCCTGTCCATCCCTCAAAGTCACTTGAAATAAATTTTCTACCTTCAACCATTGACAAATGCCATTATTCCCATTCATGCCCCCTTCCCCCCCTGGCTGCTGGAGAACAGAGCACAAGGCAAGCAGCCTTTGGCCAATTAAAATCTACAGAGAAGGCAGTCCAGATGAGTAAACGCATGGCAATCGACACAGGAAACGGTGTCGCACGGCTAGTTGGTAGCAAAATCCAACCTCATTAGCAATATTTCATTCAATACTCACTCATCTGGACTGAATGTCAGCTGTAGATGAAAGTGATCCTGTGTGTGAATGAAAGTTTAAAAGATCTCACCTTGAAAGTTCTAATGTATGCCTTTAATGTCTCATGAGGCCTGCAGCTATTCTGCCAGACTTGGAGCAGAAGATCACTCACAGTGAGGCTGCACCATCACATCATTCACTGCCAGTTTCTTCTTGCAGATGCAGACACCACTGAGTTTAGTAGGAAAAGGAATTGGGTTTTCATCTGGTGAATTGCACATCACAGGTGAGCAAGTGCAGATGGCTTAGACAGAGTTCAGATTCAGCAGTGGGGGTCGCCAAGGGAACAGGGTGACCCAACATGCGGTGGCTGTCTAGAGAACAAAAGTGGACCCAGCATGTAGATGTGGGGAGTGCCGAGAACGAAAGGGGACCCTGAAGGACTACATTGAACGCTTTGTAACAATGTTGCCGCCTTATATGTAGTGGAGGGGGGGGGGGGGGGCATGAGAACAAAGCGGGATCATTGGGAATTACAATGAACACTTTGTAACTTCATCGGCGCCCTATACGTGGCATACTTTGTGTATGGTACTAGGTCACTGACAGCAGCCTCTGCCTGCAGCCCATTTGTTTTTCCATCTTTTTTTTAAAGTTTGTTTTTGGGGGGGTCTCTAACTTTTATATGTGGGGGAGGGGGGCAGGGTAAGGAGGAAACTAACTCCCAGTCGCTTCCTGGCGGGGACGCGACTATTTCTCCGAGTCGCGTCCTTGCCCCCCACCTCGTGGCCTACCAGCTGGATCGGAGCGGCCTTTCCTGCCGGAGACCGGGAACCAGACCAGAGCGACAACAGCAGTGGTGCTGGAGTCACCGCGGAGCGGGCGATGCCTACCTGGACGCCTTTTGGCGCTCCGGAGCATTGGGATGCTGCTCCAACATCGTGGAGCTCTGCTTTGGAGAGCTTCCAACGCGGGCGGTGCTGAACAGCTTTGTGGAGTCCTGATGCCCTTTGCCGAGGGCTGCCAGTGTTCTCGCGCCCTGCGGACTTTGGGAGCTGGGACTCCAGTAGGAGGTGGCCGACTCGGGGTCCAGGCCACTGAGGACGTCCTCCAGCCCCGACGTCGGACTTCCATCACCCCGGCGAGGGGGCCTGAACATCGGGCTGCCCATAGTGGCAACTGCGGAGGGCTCGTGGAGGCCCCGACCACGGGTGAACAGTGGGGAACGTCTGATGAAGAGACTGACTTTGGTGCCTTCCCTCACAGTGAGAAACTTTGATCCTGCTGTATGGGGATGTTTTATGTTGAATTCTATCTACTCTATGTTGTGTTCTTTATTTTTTATTGTGTGGCTATATGGTGATTTCATTTCACTGTGCCAATTGGCACACGTGACAGATAAATGTATCTTGTAAAAAATCTTGTACACATAACAAAGAATTTCACCGTGATAATAAAGAATCAATGAATCAACCAGAAGCCGCAAGACGCATCGTGCGCTATATTCATCCAGTATTTTTCAATACGAGATTAATCTATTAAAAATTGCTTGGTTTCATACTTTCTATTGATATGAGTTAGATAGCTTGGATAAAGCTTCATGGTAGCAAACAGAGGGTGGTGGTGGAAGATTGTTTTGTAGCTTGGAGGCCTGTGATTAGGGCCCATCACAGTTTGTCATTTATATCAACAATTTGGATGAGAAGGTTAGAAAGCCTTTTGTTAAGCTGGCTTTCATTAGTCAGGAAAATGATATATAAGCTGGGAAATTATGTTACAGTTGTGCAAGACGTCATTGAGGCTGCACTTGGAGTATTGTGTTCCGTTTTCGTCACCCTGCTACAGGTAGCATGAAACTGGAAAGAGTGTAGAGAAGATTTACAAGCATTTTGACAGGACTCAAGGATCTGAGTTATAGGGAGAGGTGGGACAGACTGACTTTATTTCTTGGAATTCAGAATGCTGGGGGAGAGGAGGGGGTGATCATATAAAGGTGTGTAAAATCATGAGAAGTATGCAGGGTAAATACACTGAGTCTTTTTCTGAGGGTAGAGAAATGAAGAACTCGAGTTACATAAGTTTAAGGTGAGAGAAGAATTATTTAATATGAACCTGAGGGGGTAACATTATTACACAGATGGTGATGGGTGTACGGAGGAACTGCAGGAGGAAGCCGTTGAGGCAAATACAATAACATTTCATAGACATTTGGACAATTTTTGTTTACAATTAAAACACAAAGAATGTGCTACACCAAGATAAATGTTCAACCAAGAAAAACAACCAATAAACAGTTACCGACCAGGCCTGTTCGAGTGCTGTAAGACTCAATGAAGTGTGTCAGTTCAAGTGAAGCAAATTTAGATAACTGGGGCATGCTATATTTGGATATGTTATTGGTTCATGCGTCCCAATGCTACAACAAGAATCTAAACCCTAACCTTGACATGGAGCACTCCAATGCAATATAATTACATGGCACTACTAAACTGATATGCAGATTTGATTTGATATCATATAGTTTTTACATTAATCCTATGCACTGTGGAAATTTAAAATAGCTTGGGCAAAAACCTTTCTATACAGCAGATTTCAATATCTTACGAACAGCATGTTAGAAAATGTGTTTACATAAATGAACTAGATTCCCAAAGAACTCCAGGAAAGTCACAATGACCAAGATCAGCTACATTAAAATATTTAATCACAGCAGATCTTTAGAATATTATGACTTCATACAGGGAAGAATAATGAGTTTTGAAAAGCATGACACTATACAAAAATAACAACCAAAAGGATGATTGAGAAAAAAAAAACAAGGAACAATAAAGGTAAAGGCAAAGCTAGTTTAAAGTCCTACAGAAAAGTTGTATGGAAATATTTGATCTCCTGTGCCACATGGTTATACTCCTTTGCAAAATTTTATCACACACCTGTGTTTTTGTTGAACATCATAAATATTCATGCATTGGAACCCCAGGATGCCGTAAAAATACCTGTGAATTCTCAGCATTTTGTTTACAAAGAAGATAATTAAAAATAAATGTATGAGAATGGTGAATTACCTTGGATAGAATGTAAAGAAACTGCTCCACATAAGTAGCTATTGTAGATAGTTAATTTAAAGCTAAAAGTCACAGAACTGTAAATAGCCCTGATGGTATTGTAAATACGCTCCTAAAACTTACCCTCCAAGTCTAGTTCAGTAAAAACACTGACTCACGCACTGGACCAACTAATCTTTATTTTTAGAATGAACACAAATTCCCCTATACGATACCTAAACCACTACGGGTTTGATCCTTTTCTCTGCCTGGCTTAGCCCTTCAGCCTTGTGCAAGCAGACCAAAAGGTGTTGCAGTCCCAAGTTTTCCTCCAGATGATCGACACTGATCTAAATGGGGGCCACCTTTTATAGGTCCACGAACCTTGAGGGGCCGAACTACATAGGGGTGGTCTCTTTACAGTCCAATCAAACATATTAATCACATCAATACATTATTGACAGTTGCCCAAACCAATTACAGAGTTTCCCATATAATGTTTCTTGCAGAAGCTTTTATCCTGGAACTCAAAACAATCTGTCAGGGCTTAATACTTTGGCCAATCACAAACAGCAAGGTAACTGTCTTGCAAAGTGTTAACGAAGAAACTGCAGATGCTGGAGAATTGAGGGTTACACAAAAAGCTGGAGAAACTCAGCGGGTGCAGCAGCATCTAAGAGGCGAAGGAGATAGGCGACGTTTCGGGTCGATACCTTCTTCAGACTGGTCAGGGATCAGGGAAACGAGAGATATAGACAGTGATGTGGAGAGATGAAGAATAATGAATGAAAGATATGCAAAAAAGTATCGATGATAAAGGGAACAAGCCATTGTAAGCTGTTTGTGGTGTGAAAATGAGAAGCTAGTGCGACTAGGGTGGGGGAGGGAGATAGAGATAGAGGGAATGCCAGGGCCCGAGGGCTGAGGGAGGTGGGAAGGGGAGGAGACAGCAAGGGTTAACAGAATTGAGAAAATTCAATGTTCAAAGCCCAAAGGATGCAGACTCCCCAAGCGGAATATGAGGTGCTGTTCCTCCAACTTGCGGTGTTGCTCACTCTGGCCGTGGAGGAGGCCCAGGACCGAGAGGTCGGATACGGAATGGGAGGGGGAGTTGAAGAGCTGAGCCACCGGGAGGTCGGGTTGGTTTTTGCGGACCGAGCGGAGGTGTTCGGCGAAACGATCGCCAAGCCTCCGCTTGGTCTCAACGATATAGATCATCTGGCATCTGGAGCAGCGGATGCAGTAGATGAGGTTGGAAGAGGTGCAGGTGAACCTCTGTCAGACCTTGCAACATTATTTACAATCCCTTTGCAGCAATCCAAACCAACTCATGCATTCACAATACCTCGGAGTTCTTTCTGCAAGATTCTCATACATAAAGATACTTAAGCCCCTGTCCCATTTAGGAAACCTGAACGGAAACCTCTGGAGACCATGTGCCCCACCCAAGGTTTCCGTGAGGTTCCCAGAGGTTCCCGTGAGGTTCCCAGAGGTACCCGGGGGTTCCGGTCACTCTCCATGAGTCACCAGAGGTTCTGGTCAATTGCCTGGAGAGCCTCAACTGAAGCGTGAGCTGCATCTATTGTGCTGCCGACCGCGCACACACACACACACACATCACGAAGGTGGGGGCCAGGGACAGCGGAGGAGCACTCTCTGCGTGTTGAAGAGGAAAGTAAACGGCTGCCACACAGCATGGTAAGTCATTTAGAGAGCGCGGGAGGGAGGGAGAGTAGGACAGAGAAATGGAGAGAGAAGGGAAGAGAAGGGGAGAGAAGGGGAGAGAGAGGGCGAGAGAAGGAGAGAGAGAAGGGGGCAGAAGGGTGTAGAAGGGGGGAGAACTGGAGAGAACGGGAGAGAACAGGGGGGAGAAGGAGTAGAGACAGTTTTAATAAGTTTAATAAAGTTAGCGGGCATCTTACCTTCCGGCGGAACTTCCCACTTAGGAAATCTGAAAATGCCCGCTAACTTTATTAAACTTACTAAAACGGTCTCCACTCCTTCTCTCCCTTCTCTCCCCCCCCCCTTCTCTCTCCCCTCCCCTTCTCTCTCCCTTCTCTCTCCCTTTCTCTGTCCTCTCCCTCCCTCCCGCACTTTCTAAAGGACTTACCATGCTCTGTGGCAGCTGTTTACTTTCCTCATCACACGCAGAAAACGCTCCTCCGCTGTCACTGGCCCCCACCTTCGCGATGTGTGTGTGTGTGTGTGCGCGCGCCCGATTGGCAGCAAAGATCCTTCAGTAGATGCAGCTCACGCTTTGGTTGAGGCTCTCCAGGCAATTGACCAGAACCTCTGGTGACTCATGGAGAGTGACCGTAAACCCTGGGAACCTCACGGAAACCTTGGGTGGGGCACACGGTCTCCAGAGGTTTCCGTTCAGGTTTCCTAAGTGGGACAGGGGCTTTACTTTTCTTGGGGTGGCTGATCTGGGACCTAGACATCCCGGCACCAGCTAGCAGCTTGTGGCTTCTTCTGCAATTGACCATCAGGCCTTGTGAATGCATGGATTCTGTACTTTATTTTGGCCCTCTTTTGGCTCTATTTTGACCAAGATTTACGATGATAATCTATCATCAATGATAACCAAAGTACAATGGTGATTGTTCCATCCTAACAAACATACAACAAGATGCTGATGTATCTTCCCAGAATCTCATCAAGCTTCCCGAGTTTCCGTGGGCATCGCTTCATGATTCCCGTCTGATGAGTCTTCACCTCCCGCGTTTTTGTGGGTGCAAATCCCCTCCATCTATGTTGCTAATTCATCGGTGCTTGATCCATAGTAGAATATGATGTTCATAGGATAAAGTAAGTTAGCTGTCCATACTTGCACTGATACTCTCATAGTGGTGGAGATTAACCCATGCATTCCTTCCATCCACTTTCAACAGAAGGCCTCTCTCGGTACAGTGCTCCTACTCTATAATACAATCCTTCCCACACTATCATCAAGGCTAGGATGTGGTCAATCATCTCTGGAGTCACACGGTGAAAAGTGCTCAATTTTATTGTACTCTTATGCATAAGAGTACAATATGCATATGAATTTCAGCTGGGTTCAGTCCAGATTTCCCTACAGGCTTGACTCTTATTTAAAATAACCATGGGGTAAGATTAAACGAGAACTCACCTGTTCGAAGTTTGATCGTTATTTTACGAGGAGTTACGATGAGGGATTACGTGAAGAGCCCGCCTCACGCTGGTAACGGCATACTTCAAAGCAGCGGCATGAAAAACACAGAACACCAAAGCCGGAGTAACATAGTAAGGCTCATAAAAAGACTTAGAACTACCATTTGATCATTTATTTTACGAGGGTGGGAGTGGAGGGCACGTAATCCCTCATCGTAACTCCTCGTAAAATAACGATCAAACTTCGAACAGGTGAGTTCTCGTTTAATCTTACTATTTTACTTCGGAGTCACGTGAGTGACTACGTGAAGATTTTTAAAGCTTTCTGTGTTTTTTATGTCGTAGAATTAATCCGTACGACAGTCCGGCTAAGTAAACACATACATGAGAAAGCAGACAAATGTTAGATCTTTTCACAATTAACTTTTTTAATGGTTGAAAGACCATATAATACCCTCCTTATATTTGAGGGAAAATGATTACAAGTGACAAAAGATATCAGTGACTACACAACTGATTATAGCAATTAATTAGCAATTAATAGCAAACAAAGCAGGTGATTATAGTGCTCCCAACACCGCGTGTCCAAAGCTTGTCATAGTGTGAACAGGTTTGTTGTAGAACTTTGAAAAAGTTTCTTCTTTACTCCACCCTGCGATTTTTAAAATATGCTCGAGAGGTACGTCCCGCCCCTTCGCCGCGGACGTAGCTGCCGCCCTGGTGGAGTGAGATTTGAAGACATCAGTGTCTACTCCCGCTAAAACCAACACCTGTTTCAAACCATTTGAGATAGTTTGAACTGAAGCTTTTGTGTGTGGCTTTTTGTGCGTAAGCAGTAATGTCTTTTCGTTTCCTCCGAAAAGTGTCCGTAACTTTAATATATTGGTTCAAATGTCTAACCACACACAAAGCAGGCTCAATATGAAAAGCTTGAAAGGTTACCTTTGTTCCAGATCTCCCTGGTCTACTTTGTTTGATCAGATCGTAAACATAGAAGACAACGTTATCTGTAGTCACATGCATACAGTCTAAACGCAACATTTGTAAAGTTTGCACTCTTTGAGCTGAGACCAGTGACATTAACATGACCAATTTCAATGTTAACCTATCCAATGGCAACCCTTCAATTGGAGTCCATTCTCTAAGTAGAGCAAGTACAATGCTCACATCCCAAATTTCTGTATATCTAGGTTTTGGCGGATTCATGTGAAAAATTCCTTTCATGAATCGTGATAATCAATGGATGCGACCCAATTGATTTCTCATCAGTCATAAGTCCTAAATAGGACGACAAGGCACTGCGTGCAGTGTTAATGGCACTGTAACTTAAATGTTGCCCAAAGTGCAAATTGGCAAGGAATTCCAAAACATGAGTAACATTCACAGAATCATCAGAAATATTTGACTGTGTGCAAAATTCTTCCCATTTCTTAATATGTGTCATATATTGTTTTTGTGTGTTATCTCGCCATGATGCGCCAATAACTGCCAAAGTTTGGTCCGACAATCCCAGTTCCTGTAGTGGTCTGGTCAAAACCTGCAGATTAACAAATTCATATATGCATATAATGGGTAACCTTCATTTGTTACTGGATTAGTCAAGATATCACTACAGTTAGGAATCTGCATATACGGTTCTTTAATCATATTCAGCATAACTGGGAACCAAGGTTGAGTTGGCCAATTTGGCACTACCAACAATCCGGAAGCTGAATCTTGCTCTATTTTCTTCAAGCATCTCTGAATCAGAGCAAATGGTGGAAAAGCATAAAAGAACATCTTTTCCCCAGTGTAATGAAAACGCATCTACTGCAACTGCGTCCGGATCGTGTTCCCAAGACACATAATGAGGCAATTGATGATTAAGCCTGGATGCAAACAAATCAATTTCTGGCAACCCAAATCGGCTAACAATATTCTTAAATATTTGCTGGCTTAAGCTTCCATTCCGTATTATCTTTAAAAATCCTGGACCTTTCATCTGCTACCACATTGTCCTTACCTGGAATATAGCTTGCTGAAATCCATATCTGCCGACCAATACACCATTGCCATATCTCATTGACCAGGACAATCACATGATACTGATCTAACTCCCCCCATGTGATTAATGTAAACCACAGCCGTTTTATTGTCTAACTGTATTAAACACATGCAGACCTTGTTTAGCACAACAATATGCTTTAAGCCCATAAAAGGCCCCCAATAATTCCAAATAGTTAATACCATACTTTTGGAGAAACACTTGTTCTTCAGTTTTCCATCTACCTCCACAACTGGAGGATAAATCTGTGGCCCCCCAACCGAGAGCACTAGCATCTGTTTGGAAAACCATTTCAGGCTGTTTAATCATGATATTCTTAGCAGCTTTGGGACATTTTCAACCCACCATTGCAATTCCAATACTGCTTTCCTTGTTAATTGCATAGGCCTGTCAAAGTGACCTGCCTTATCTTTTAAGAGCCCTTACTTTGTCCCTTTGAAGATTTTGATAATGTAATGGCCCAAATTCCACTGCCGGAAATGCTGCCACCAGTGTACCAATGACTTTTGCCACTTCTCGGATGGAGGGATAAGGTTTGTGAATGAGGTAATTACACATTTGCGAAATATCATTTGCCTTCTTTGCTGGCAAAGTAACTAACATAGTCACTGAGTTAATTACAAACCCCAGAAAATTAATTGATTGAACTGGCTGCAGCTGGGACTTAATTGGATGAATTAAGAATCCAAGCTCTTTAAACAAAGCTTTAGTAACTGAAATTGAGTGCTCAGCTGACTCTTGACTATCGTTAATAATCAGAATATCATCCAGATAAGCCATTACAATGTGTTTCTGTGCTCTTAATTGGGCTAAAACTGGTTTCAACAGTTTTGTAAAGAGTCTAGGAGCCGAACTCACAATCCATTTGGTAAAGCTTTGAACTGCCATAACTGCCCCTGCCAATAAAATTTTAAGTATCTCCGAAAAAGATGATGAATTGCTACAGAATAATAGGCGTCTTTCAAATCAATCTTAGCCATATAACAACCTGCTGAAATCAGATATTTTGCAGTACTGAATGTCTCCATCTTAAAATGTTTGTATTCTACAAACTTATTTAGATCTGTAAGGTCTAGAATAATTCTACAACCACCATCTTTCTTATCTCTGCGAAATATATTAGAGACAAATTTGATGCTTATGTTCACAAGTTTTTTTTTCAATTACCCCTTTTCCGGATAATTTGTCAATTTCCACATTAATCTCCATTCTTTCTTCTGCAGAAAACACATAAGCATAAGCAGGTTTATTCTGTACAGGAGGATTGACCCCTTCTTTAAAAATAATAATAGCTCCCGAAAAACTGCTTGTAATATAAATCGATCAGAAGTAATATTAAGCCAGGCATTATAAAACTTTTGCAATCTCCCTCCAACTGGAGATTCATCACAGTTTCCTTAAGGATAGAAGTCTTTAGTACCTCTCTCATAAGAGCGTGATGGTCTCCTCTTTCCCGAATGCAGGGAAGCACTGGCCTGCGCAGCACGATAATATTTTTCGTGACAAATTTCTGCCTCTATAACGAAAATCAAAACCCCTTCGGGCCGAAAACCCTCTTCTTTGTCCAAAGACAAAAGGCTTAATAGTGCTAAATATTTAGCTTCTTCATCCAACTGTTTCAGCTGTTTCGGCAGATTTTCTCCCAAACAAATACCCAGGAGCTTGAACTCCACTTTCTTGACACAGGCTTGCAAATCTAGGGTGAAATATGGGCCGAATCGCCATTTTTCTCATGCAATTGATCTCATAAAACGAATTGCACAATAAGCCCAAAGTATCTTTTTGAATCTTTTCCATTTCCAGATTCTCCATTTGCCTGCCAAATGCCGTAATGGCAGCAGAAAATAATTTTAGCACCTTTTGGAAATTTCACTTCTTGGGCTCTCATACTTGGAGTCATAGACGCCCATACCATCGGATTCACCGTAGGCACTTCCAATGAGGCACAATTGCCTGGTGCTTTATATAATTCTGATAATTCATTCATCACAGTATTATGAAGCTGGTGAGATACCATATAATTTATATTGGCAGCTAGGCTTTTAAGCCGTTACCAGCGTGAGGCGGGCTCTTCACGTAGTCACTCACGTGACTCCGAAGTAAAATAACCATGGGGGATGCTTCAATCCAGCCGAATTCAGTCTCAGCCTTTCATTTGACTAATTTGAATTTCAGGGTTTGTCTTACCCCTTTTCAATCCACAGCCTGTGGTCGGTGTTCACAATTCAATCGCTGTGGAATTCCCAGCTGTTTACATAATTTTCATCAATTTATTTAGATATGTTGTGGACCATTATTTAATTCAAGCCAAATAGGGATGCAGAATCTAGGGACAATTTTCTTTACTCCTTGATAATAGAAGCCACTTTATTATCGTTGGATACATCTCAATCCATCGGTCAAATACATCCACTCTGACAACAAGTACCCACTCCCCTCATACTTCTTCTACCCAAATGCAATTATTTTTCTAGTATGTTGAACAGACTCACAGACAATAGGGGTTCTTCCTTATAATTACTCTCCTCCTACCACTGTATAACTTTCTGGATGGTAACGGAGGAACTGCAGATGCTGGAGAATCGAGGGTACACAAAAAGCTGGAGAAACTCAGCGGGTGCAGCAGCATCTAAGGAGCGAAGGAGATAGGCGACGTTTCGGGTCGAGGCCCTTCTTCAGACTGGTCAGAGATCAGGGAAATGAGAGATATACAGGGTGATGTGGAGAGATAAAGAACAATGAATGAAAGATATGCAAAAAAGTATTGATGATAAAGGGAACAAGCCATTGTAAGCTGTTTGTGGTGTGACAATGAGAAGCTAGTGCGACTAGGGTGGGGGAGGGAGATAGAGAGAGAGAGGGAATGCCAGGGCTCGAGAGCTGAGGGAGAGGTGGGAAGGGGAGGAGACAGCAAGGGTTAACAGAAAATTAAATGTTCAAGCCCAAAGGATGCAGACTCCCCAAGCGGAATATGAGGTGCTGTTCCTCCAACTTGTGGTGTTGTTCACTCTGTCCATGGAGGAGGCCCAGGACCGAGAGGTCGGATACGGAATGGGAGGGGGAGTTGAAGTGATGAGCCACCGGGAGGTCGGCTTGGTTATTGCGGACCGAGCGGAGGTGTTCGGCGAAACGATCGCCAAGCCTCCGCTTGGTCTTACCGATATAGATCATCTGGCATCTGGAGCAGCGGATGCAGTTCTGGATGGTTAGTATCGACCTCTCCCAGAGGAACTCGTTATTTAAACTTTCAGTCTACTCAGCATTCTACACCACCACCTTACGTTCCCGGGGCATTTCTTTCATTATTAAATCCACACCGTAATTTCTGATATATACTAGGGTCTGTCCTTTCTTTGATGGTCACTAAACAGTCGCGTCCCATCTCTGATTGTTCTCCTATGGGTGAGACAAGAAAAGATACCAGGTCATAATCAAATTTCCAATTATTTTTAAACTATATCCCATAAGCCATTTTCAAATACCAAAGAATGTTTAAAGTCCTTAATCATGTCTCACAATCTAAGGGATCTAATTTAGAACTGGTCAAATTATGATGTATGGTAATCAAAATTTAGGCGCAAAGTAGGTGTCCCCGAGCCACAGAGGAGTGTTTATTCCCAAGTTTCCATATATAGTTTGTTTAAGTTGGAGCTTGCCTCAATGGTCTCTAGAGGCTGTCTATATTTCTTCAGGTTCCTGAGATGTTGTTTTTCCTTTTTCACTGGTGTCAAATATTATGTCCTTATGTTTGTACGGTTTGGCACTATGGTATGTGTAGGGTATATAGATCTTCTTTTTCCTCTTGATGTTAAATTTACAGGAGTAGGAATACCACTATGAGGAGCAACCTTTCTTGTCTTTTGGCCTTTCCCAGATTGTGTCGAGGGACAGGACAGTATTACTTCTTTCTCTCTGGGGAGCTACTTGGATGGAAATGATGGTTGCACATCCTACCTGAGCTGTGTCTTCTGCCTGTTCTTGGGGGTCCACATGCTCTTTTACCTCACTCCCCAGATAATGGTGTGTTATAGGCAAAACTGTCCTGAAGGCACAACAAACTCAACAACAGTATATTAAATGAGTTTATGATTGCTCCTATTCCTCATTCCTAAACCTCCTGCACAATAGATTCCTTCTCTTCCTTCCCTAGTGCCAATCTGATTCCCTTTGAATTATTTTTCTTTTGACACCAGCTACCAGACACCAGTCTCTTTTCTTAATTTCTTTATTGCTCCGTGATGTCTCCTCCACTCTGCTATATTCTGTCTTCTGGATGGGCATTCCTTACTCCAATGACCTAATTCTTTACAGATAGAACAAGCTCCCAGATTTAAATTGTTCTTTGCTTTATGGTGTTTTCTTGGGCAGTTATAGAATTGCTCACTGTTTCTCCTTATATGATCTTCAGTTTTCACTCTCATAGTCCAATTCTTTCATTTTGGTAAATTACTTGAGTGGGTTCAAGGGTAGGGGTCATGTTACCCTGTCCACAATTGCTGGACTGGTTGGTGAGTCAGGACTGAGAGAATGGGTTGGTTTGAGTAAACGGTGTGTGTCTTCTTGGTTCCTGGCATTCTGGCCAGCTCTCTCTCTGTTCTCTTGGATCCCAATAGTCTCTTGAATTTAAGGATCTCCTATAACTCCTGGGATCTCGTATGTTTCTGTATCCTCTAGGGTCCCAAATGTCCCCATGATCCTGGAAATTCTTTCCTTGACCCCTCCTTCCCACTTGCTCCCTTGTCGGACAGGCTCAGCTCCAATGTCCCATTCCTCCACGTATAACATTGAATGGGTAATGTTGTTGGATTTCTTTTACCACTTGGTCCCAGTAGAATTGGTTCTACAGTTGGAGTATAATTGTAATAATGATCTGGATATTCTGGGACTAATTTCTTCCATTCAATTATTTGCTAACATTTGAGGACTCCATGGTCCTGAGCTAGAGCTTGGTCCCTCCTTCTTAACCATATATTAAGTTCTTCCAGTTACAGGATAATCATTCTGTTTCCTACCATCCTTCCAATGGTATCTCACAGCTCTGACCATTTGACTGGCGCGGTTCTCAGACCAGTCCCTGTTATTAGTCTTAATTGATTCAGCTACAGTAGTGGGGAGACAATTCAATAAGATAGCACAATTTTGTGGGAAACTTACTCCATTTTGATAATTTAAGTAATCTGATTGGTCCATATATAATCTTGAGATTGGTTGTAAAATTCCATCTGCTCCCTGTCCCTTTTTTGGTTTGATCTCCAGCATTCTTGTTAAATAAATTGGCTTCTGAAGGATGTGTGCAAGGGCCGTTAAAACACCCTCTTGTTTTGCACTATGATGCGCTATTATGCTTGCCAATGCTTCATGTGTCCGGCGTCCCATGGCTGCTAAAAAATGTAGAGTGTTCTGCTGGAGTAATTCTTTGTTGTATCATCGCCCATAGATCTCAGGAGGCTGCATGATATTCACGCATTGTAGTTCTTAAGTGATCTACAAAGGCAGCAGGTGACTTCTTTCTATCAAGGATTTTATTGACACTGTTATTATTTCATGGGGCTTCCACGGCGTATAAACATCTATTTACACCCACTGCGCTGGTCGAATCAAAGGCAGGATTCCGCACTTCCCTGACTGGGAACTGTCTATGGGATATCTGTTCAGTCTGTATACTTTCTGTCACATTAAAATCTATCTCGGTATCTTCAATTACTGTCTCACCCTCAGATGAACCTTCCTCCTCATTAGGGGGTTCACTGTACCTTCTAAATGATTCATTCTTCTTTCTCGCTACTCGTCTAATTAAAAAAAAAGTAAAAATGTAAATTATCCTTTATTGTCATTCAGACCTTTCGGTCTGAATGAAATTTTGTTGCCTTGCAGTCATACATATAATAAAAAACAAAACACATAAACACATATTTAACATCCACCTCAGTGAGTTCACCAGGCACCTCCTCACTGTGATGCAAGGCAAAAGTCTTAAAGTCTTTGTCTTCTTGCCTCCTTGTTCTCCCTCTGCGCTGAGGCGATCCAGGCCTCCAATGTTGTCGTCCAATAGGCCCGCGGCCTAGCCTCTGAAGCCGGGCTGCCACCACCGCCGTCGCCGGAACACTGGAATCCCGCCCCAGCTATGAAGTCGGGTCTGCCACCGGAATGCTGGAACACCACAGCTCTGAAGCCGGGTCCGCCACTGGAACACCACAGCTCTGAAGCCGGCTCCGCCACTGGAACACCACAGCTCTGAAGCCGGGTCCGCCACTGGAACACCACAGCTCTGAAGCCGGGTCGCCGCTGGGTCACCACCACAACTATGGAGTCGGGTCCGCCGCTGGAACTCCACCATAGCTCTGGAGTCGGGTCCGCCGCTGGAACTCCACCATAGTTTGGAGTCGGGTCCGCCGCTGGAACTCCACCATAGCTCTGGAGTCGGGTCCGCCGCTGGAACTCCACCACAGCTCTGAAGCCGGGCCACCGCCGCCGCTTGAATGTTGAAATGCCGCCACAGCTCCGAGGTTGCCAGCTCCGCCATTAGGCCTCAGCACAGACGGAGACGATGACGGGGGACATGACAAGGAAAAGTCGCATCCCCCCCAAAGGGAGAGACTAAAACCTTGTTTCTCCCACCTTACCCCACCCCCCCCCCCCCCCCCCCCCCCCGCCCACACACATAAACTAAAAACTAATAAACTAAATTTAACTAAAACAGACACAAGAAAACAAAAAAAAGAGAAAAAAGCAGACAGACTGCAGGCGAGCCGCAGCTGCTAGGCAGCGCCGCCACTTCTGGAGCGATCGTCTAATTTGTCTAGGTTGAGGGTCGCAAAAATATTCTGGCGGTTGCACTATATCTATCATACCCTCCTTCTCTTTAAATACCGGGGCTAACCTCTTCGTTCTACTCCTGGTACCATGAGCTACTGGGCGATCTATAAATGGTGGAGTGGATAGAGTCAAAGAATCTGGTGCCCTAGTGGCTGTTATTTGTGGAGCATGTTCTAACGTGGAGTCTTCAGGGTGTGTTATAGGTTCTGCAGGCCCTGGAAATGTATTATGGACACAAGTCATACAAGGTGTAGGTGAAGTCTGGGAACACAAGAGAAACATGGTGGGGGCTGCAAACTTCTTTTGTCCAATATTTGGAAGATTTGTCCAATCTTCCAAATATTCGTTTTCTTCCCCCTCGAAGTCAATATTAACAATTGGATCTCTAAACTTTAAATTTACAGGGACTAGTTTCCTTTCACGAGATCTACCTCTCCCTACTGCATGAAGGTTCATCTACTTCACCTTCTTTCAGTTCTATTCCAAGTTTTGAAATTGTCTTTTCCCAACTTGCCATTCTCCTAACTTCTTTATTCGTCTTTCGTTCCTCATAATATTTCCTCCATAATCCTATTAACTCATTCACTATCTCACTATTACAATACTGCCAAATGATTTGTTCTATGTACTTTATTCCTTTTACTGTTCTAATGCCCCCCGTCGGCCATAGTTTGTCCCCTAATTTCTTATTGAGCTCTCCTGAAAAGTCTCCTAATTTCTCGGCTTTATGTGGGAAATCATTGCATATTATAATTGCAATGGGCTCCTGGCATCCTCTGTCATATCTCGTTCTAGGCTATTTCCCATTTTTCCGGACAACAGAAACAAAATTCGTAAGCCACTCACACCTCTTCACAATTTATACCTTCCTCTCAATCTCCAAGGTTATCAAGCTCGTTCCCGAACAATGGCTAAAGGCTCCAAAGTGCTGGCAGTCTCGCACCTCTTTCACACAATCACACAATCACTCCATTCAATCTACTATCCAAGTTCTTCTCCTGTCTCCCATAAATTCATACAATTTCAGCTTTACTATTTCCACAATCCTCAGGCATCCAAAGATCAAGATGCTCCAGGGAACAATCAAACACAGTCAAGTACAATCAAACACGTTCCCGCAGCCTGTTTCCTATGCCCAGAGCAACCTCAATCTAAACACATGCAAATGAGCTCCAAACTTGCAAACAAAACTACACACTCAAGAAATTACACTACTTATTATTATCATGCACAACCACAATCCTATATAAACCACAATCATTCGTCTAATATCGCATTCATTAACTGTGCAGTTCCAAAAGCAAATCATAATATTTCAAACGTCAAGCTGCTATCAACCAGGGAACCTCTCCCTCAGATTCAGAAGACTTTCCCCTTCCCAGGGTACTCTTTGCTGAATGGTGCTTTTTCCTAAATAGCTACTCTTTACGGTCAGGTACTTTTTCCTCACACTAAACGCTTGGACTTAGGGGTACCTTTCCCATCAGGTTACTCCTTACTAAAAACTACTTTTCGTCTGCTCAGTTACTCTTCGCTATCAGGTACTAATCAACAATCAATCAGAGGGGGTACGAACTCCTGGTTGATCAGCCACAATTCGGACTCCAATTACAATAGCAGTCTCAATCAACTATTTATCTCCACAGCCGATTCAAACCGATATTGCAACAGTGTATCTAACATTCAAAATTTAAATCAAAGGCAATACACAGTATACAGTAAATACAATGCAACAACGGTAATCTTTAATATACTTTATACACAACTTCAAAATGTTATTATCATACCCAGATTAATCTGATAAGGACACTTTAAATTGTCAAGCACCTGAATGTGAGATTCTGAATATTAGTGATTTTAAATCGAAGAATTTTCAACTCGCTCTGCTCTGACTAATTATTTTTTTGGTGTATAATTCAACATACGCAAATTTGAATTCAAATATTGTTCGGTTATGGAATTCTCAAATAGATTAGAGTATTTTCGGATGATCTATACCCTAATCACTGAGTGCCTGATACTTTTACGAGATTCCTCCCCCCGTCCTTTCAGAAATCGAGATATCTCACACAGGCATGGACTTTAACTGATATAGGCTCACCCTATCAAAAAGGCTTCTTCTTTTCCACCTGCTTGGCACCAGGTATAGGTATGTTACAAAACTTACCTTAAGCGGCGCTGCAGTTCTGTCACTGGCCGTGTGCACGACTTTGGCGCTTTTGAGGGGGGGGCGGGTTAAAATGCGGTTTTCCCCTGCCTTCCGGAGTTATATTTTCTCGGGTTGCGAGCTTTCGCTGAAGATTCGTTCCGACTGCCGGTATGTGAAAAAAAAAAATTAAATCGCCCGACAATTTCAGCGCTGGATTAAAATTAAAATTAGCTTCTAATGCCGTGTACGCCGACAATGCGGACGGATTTCACGTAGGGGACAGGTAAAAGAAAGCCATTTATTTTTACATACAAACTTACTTGTTAAGATGACCTTAATCAAAATTTCATGTTGCGAAATGGTGATTTATTCCCCATACGAACCGGCAGTATTTTTCCTGCCGTTATGGGGTTTAAATTCACTGCAACCGCAACGTTCCAATCCATCGCGTTCCATAAAATCCCACTCGCAAGCTGATTTAAATGGCAATTAATTTACGGACATTAAACACTAAATTCCTTCTATTTGGCCTATAAATTCATGACAATGAGATTTAAAAATCATGTTATAGTGTGAATTCTTGTGTGAATGTTATTTGGACATTAGGCTATTTAAAAATGTTAATCTTTTCTTAAGAAATGGATCGATCTAGTAATTGAATTTTGTAATTAGCTACAATTCGGTAAGTAACTAATTATATTCTTTAATTTCAGATCATCCAAGTAAGATTGTTTCATATTTGTTTCAGAATGCTTCAATCTATAATAACTGAAAATTTCTTTCAGTTCTCTTAATTTTTAAGAAAGTTATGGGCTTTTGACTGTCTTCGATCACAACTTTTGTGTTAAGTCAGTGGAAAAGCAATAGGGACCAAGATGCTAATTTCCGAGTATGAAAATGGCCATAACGTTTTTAATACTGAAAATATGAAAGTGAATAAGGTGTCAAATTAAACTTTTTTTTAATGTTTTATCTGATGGGATAAATTGCAGACTTGATTTTTTAATCTCAAAATGTTGTAACATTGCTACCAGGTATCAGCGCATAACCTCTTCACGCTGGCAGTTGTTGCCGATTTTTGGAGCGCTCTTTCAATCTGCGCTCCCAGCAACAATGTAGTACTTAGCCGCTTAGCACTGTTACACCCAGTTCGTCTTTAAATATTAAGTCAATTAGATACCCGATCTGGGCAGGGCCTCGAACCTCTTGTTTTTATTTTGAATGTAATCATTTGGTTCACAGCAGCTACTGACTACGACCAAGTTTTATGGGCCTTTAACCCAAAGGAGGGGGCCTTTAACCCAACCCTAGAAGGGGGCCTCTAACCCCAAAGGCAAGAATGGCCCCAGTGCTTGCTACACTCTGTGCTATGATCTCATTGGAAACCTTTCGCAAGCCCGCGAATGATCGATCTGCTCCGACTGGCGAAGTGGGGAAAACCAATTTGAAGACCAGACCCCCTTAATCACAAGCTTGTGCTTGGGGGTCCGTTGAGATTCCGGATGAGCCCCCAATGTACAGCACTGGACCAACTGATCTTTATTTTTAGAATGAACACAAATTCCCCTATACAATACCTAAATCACCACGGGTTCGATCTTTGTCTCTGCCTGGCCAAGCCTTTCAGCCTCGTGCAAGCAGATACACTCCAAAAGGTCACACAGTCCCAAGTGCTCCTCCAGAAGATCTACACCGATCTAAATGGGGGCCACCTTTTATAGATCCACAAACCTTGAGGAGCCGAACTCTTTACAGGGGTGGTCTCTTTACAGTCCAATCAAACATATTAATTACATCAATACATTATTGACAGTTACCCAAACCAATTACAGAGTTTCCCATACAATGTTTCTTGCAGAAGCATCAGGAAGGAAGCTATCTAACTGAAAAATGCAACATTTACCCTGGAACGCTAAACAATCCTGCCAGGGCTTAACACTTTGGCTAATCATCAAACAGCAGGTAACTGCCTTGCAACATTATTTACATTATTTACAATATCTTTGCAGCAATCCAATCAAACTCATGCATTCACAATATCTCGGAGTTCCTCCTGCAAGATTCTCATACATATAGATACTTACTTTTCTTATCTGAGGGGCGGATGAACTGGGACCTAGACTTCCTGGCACCAGCTAGCAGCGTGTGGTTTCTCTGCAGGATTGTGTGCATTGTGCATAACTGCAAACATACCACAACATCTAATTTAACTAATAATGGATATGAAACCAATATCATTTATGTAAAAGCATAATCTGAATTACATTTTCTTCAAAATATATGTTGTTTTTTGGATGTGATGAAATAATATAATGAATAAAGCCAGGATGTTTATGCGCTAAAAATCTATGAAATAGGCAGGCACAAATACATAATAAAATTACAAAAAATGCATGAAAAGGGCATTTATTGATAAAATGGCATAACGTCATTTATTTCCACCACCAAAACATGTTTAAAAATGATAATTATAATGGTATACTACACTAAATAACCAAAGTTGCCTGGTTGCACATAATTACTAGCATTTTTTTCAAATTATCTAGTGCTAAACTATGCCGTCTGTCAAACAAAATATGCTTCAGTTATGAAAAACCTCTTTCTACCCCAGGTGAGGTCATTGGTGCATACTCGAAACAAGCTACAAACTCTATATTCATGTTGATATCTTGTGTATAACAACTACGTTTGAGAACATTAGCTATGTTTTGTATTTCTTCAAGATCTTTGTTGGCTAAAATCACTCTCACATTTTCCTTGTATGTCTTTACCTACATTGCCAGGAACTTTACGAATATCGTCAGTCTGTTGAAAACCTGCAAGTTATTCACTAATGTTTCGCCACGTTTCTCAAGGGAAGTGATGACTTGTGGGAAGTTTGCAACATTGGAAGCATAAACACAAGATCGCGGTGGAGGTACTTTTTCTGCATGATTTCACTGACAACCCCGACTGCAGCAGATGCCTCTTCTTCAAAACAGTTGACAATTTATTTTATCTTTTCAAAATTTGCAGTTTGGTAGAGTACAGCAGAGAGCCATGTACCCCACCAAGTCAAAACGGGCTGAGGAGGTAGCGGAATCTTGGGTGCCATTTCCTTGAACAACTGCATATGTGACGGTGCTTTGAGGAAGATTTTATTGACATTGGAAACTAGGCGATCGACATTTGGGAACAAGCTACGTATGTGCTCGGCAATTCTATGGAGTCCGTGAGCTATGCATGTCAAATGCAATATTTTGGGGAATAAAACTTTAAGAGCACGAGCAGCTTTTTTCATGTACAGAGCTGCATCGGTCACCAACAGAAGAACATTCTCGTATTTTATACCTTCTGGCCTAAGTATAGCAAGTGAAGATGTAAACAAGTGAGCAATAGTTGAGCTGTTTCACCTCTCCAATACTTCCGATTTCAACAAATACTCCTTTAATGGTTGACCTGCCTCCAGTGTACTGATGACCACATTGGCACCATATCTCCCCACAGCATCTGTTGTCTCGTCTATTGAGATCCATATTTTGTTGCATGCAACTTCATCTCTAATTTTCTGCACAATGTTGAAGTTGCTGTCAACATAAATTTTCCATAATGATGACTCGCTCAGTATATTTCTCTGTGTATTTCTCTTAAAAAACTCTAAGAGATTTGTTTTCCAATTTCCACATTGGAATTCCAGCATCAATGAATGCTTTGCACAGATCACTTGAAAACTCAGATTTGCGACTGGATCAGCAGTGAATGTTATGAGGAGACAAGCTTGCGTATTTCCTACCTTCAGTTTCTCTGCCGCCGACTTGTGTTTAGCTGTCTGCACATGCTGGCAGACGAAATATTTCTTCTCATGATTTACTGCTTTCTCACAGGATAGTGAGTGGAGGAGAGAATGCTAATTGTAAAGAGAGGCTATACAAATTTGGATTGTTTTTTTTAGTATTGGAGGGGCAACCTGATAGAAATGTATTAAATTTAAGAGGCGTAGATAGGGTAGATGGTCAAAGTCTTTCTCCTGATGTACAAATGCCAATTACTAGAGGTGAGAGTGGGAACGTTTAAAGGAGATTTGCACGGCAATTTTTGTTTTGCACACATTGAAAGTGGTAGGTATCTGGAACCTGAAATTAGGAGAGGAAGTGGGAAGCAGTTACAACAGCAACAGTTAAGAAACATTTATACAGGCACATGAAGAGATATAATTGACATCCTGGTCCGCACAGATATCGTGGGCTGAAGGATCTGATCCTGTGCTGTACGATTCTATCTTCTATATTCTCTGTGGCCTTCATTTGACAACTAACATTGATTAGATTGGATATGTCACTTTTTTTTAATCCAACAATTAATCCTTCGGAATAATTAATTTTCAGTTAAATTTTTAAATCACATTCTGAGTTGAATTTTGACAATTACATTCAGTCAACTACAGCCAGTAACCATCTTGATGGATGTTATTTCCATCTTCTGTCGCGAATTGTCTCAGCTTCATGTTAAAATCAATTCACTTCCATTTCCTTCCCTTGATAATTGCAGTATTGTTATGATCTCGGTGGCAGATAATTACAGTATATAGTTTGGGAGAGCAATAATTTCAGTTGAACTGAGAGCTATTTATGAATTATCTGTTAAATGTAGCTTTTTAATCAAGTGACTATTACACCATTTCCCATTATTATGTACAAGTCATTAATGTTTCTGTGGGTTTTAAACAACTTTAGCAAGAACAAGTTTAAATTCTAGTTTATTGGCATAGATATGATTATGCAGAGATAGATGAACAATGGAAAAAGGGTCAATATGGAATTTCTATATCGGTTGTTAAAGCAAATCATCAATGTCACATGCAAAAAATATTAAATTCCCCAGAGCTTTTGGGATAGCATTCTGAAATCTCTTACATTTGCAAATAGACACACCATCAGAATGCCATCCCAAAAACACTGGTGAATGTGTTGCAAATATTTTTTGAATATCCAGTTTCAAATTTCATGAAAAATAAATCAACACGTGAGACACCTTTATAAATAACAGAATCACACAAAACATATGATGTTAGAGTTATTTATTGCATGATAGAGCACAGAAGGAGCTTATTTTACTTCGGAGTCACGTGAGTGACTACGTGGAGAACCCCGTACAGCCGTTCGTGCGTCATTACGTCAGACGCTTTCGTGCAGACGACTGTGGAGCAGCACAGCTCCTCCAACGGTGAGTCTAAAAAAGTTTCAGATAAGTGCTATTTCTTACCTGTTCTAGGTTTCCTTCAGGAACCTCCGGGGTTCTTGCGGGATTGTCGCGAGGCCGACGAGTGAACCAGCCTAGGGCTTTGGAGGGGAGAATCCTGGCCCGACCGCGGGAGCGGGGAGCTGGCAAATGTCGGGTTTGCGATTGGAGTCACTGATAACGCGGTCAGTGACTCCACATGTTGGGTTCCCGGGGAGGGGATACCCGAGAATTGTGCGGTTCCAGCCCGCAGTAGTCCCTAGGGAATGGGGCTTACCGGACCTCAACGGTCAGCCTGAGTTCCCAATGGTGGGGAAACTTAACTGAATGCGGTTCCCAGACCGCAGTAGTCCCTAGGGGATGGGGCTTAACGGACCTGAAAGGTCAGCCAGGGTTCCCGGTGGTGGGGAAACTCAAGTGTTTGCGGTTCCCAGACCGCAGTAGTCCCCAAGAAATGGGGTTTAATTCAAGTAAATGAGTAACCCGGGTGCCCGGGGATTGATTCCCGGGGAGGGGAAATTCACTTATGGGGTTCCCTAACCACAATAATCCCCAGGATATGGGGACAGTTGACAAAATAGTCAGAGTAATTAAGAAAGATTTGGTAGGTTCACCTCTGGGAATGAATTTAGAGAAACTCCTTTAGGCAGGAGGTGGATCAGTAGTAAAGTTATGGCAATGGCAGCCTGTGGCAGAAGATGAGCCAGCAGCACCTTTGGGAAGGGCTGCATCATGGGAATGCAAAGTTATGGCAGTGCCAACCTACGGGAGAGGTTGTGCCAACAGTACCTTTGGGAAGGGCTGCATCATTGGAATGCCAAGTTATGGCAGGCTAGCCTATGGGAGAGGCTGTGCCAGCAGTACCTTTGCTCAGGACTGCTCATGGGGATGCCAAGCTATGGCAGGCTAGCCTATTGGAGAGGCGGTGCCAGCAGTACCTTTGCTCAGGACTGCTCATGGGAATGCCAAGTTATGGCAGGCTAGCCTATTGGAGAGGTTATGCCAGCAGTACCTTTGCTCAGGGCTGCTTCATGAGAACGCCAAATCTATGGCAAATACTGGTCTATGGGAAAGGCCGCGCCAGCAGCACCTTTCTACAGGGCTGCTTTATGGGCGCCAGCGGTACCTTCTTCAGGGCTGCTTTATGGGAATAGCTGTTTAGTAGGGTATTCCCATTTACAGTGATCATGGGGGATGAGGGGTCATTGTTAGGATAAGGCAATATAACAGAATCTGTTAAGTCTTAAACTATATTTGAGAAATTGGGCTCCTCCATCCAGCTAGATTAAGTCTATCAAATAGACTTGTAGGATGTTGGGATTCACTTTTAGGTATTCAATTGGCTGTGATGCCGGCCTGGGCAACAGATGGCTGTCAATAAACTCTGGTAACAGGTTTACTAGTCGTTAGATTAATTGTTAATAGTATAGATGTGATTCAGCTGTGCACGTAAGACAACTTATCTTGTTAAATGGTTAACTATTAAGTGCCTTATAGGTCATTGTTAACACACCTTGTTTCTCCAGGTGAAATTAATAAAGTCACAAGGATGGACAAACGGTATTCATTACTGCTCCAATTGTTGTTAAGTAAATTTTCAATTATATTACACTATGGTGCTAATGGCCCTAAATAGGAAATTGTGTCAGCAGCGCTTTTAGCAGGTCTGCTTAAGGTCTCCCTCATGTAGAAGGAGAGCATGCTGCGTCAGTATTATTCTGACGCTGGGGCCATGGCAAAGTCAGCGTATTGCTGAAGCTGCGCCAGCAGCACCTTGTATCAGGGCTGCTTAATGCCTCCCTCACGTAAGAGGAGAGCATGTGGGATCGGTATAGTCTAATGCCGAGTCTGAGAGTATAGCCATAGAGCATGCCTAAGGGATTCAGGGCATATGCCCAGAGGTCTATGCCTGGCCAGAAAGTTACCATCCCAAACACATATGCAGTGAATACCGCTCTAAGGGGGGGCATTATAGTTGGCCGTCAAAATCTTCTAATCAGGTAAGACCTTTCCATAGGCGAAACCTGCAGGACTAAGCACAAACTATTGGAATGAGCAAGGTTTCATAGTTTTGGTGATTATGCACCCCACGTCTTTATTGGTAGTAAGAGGTTCACTGAAGTTGGTGGCAGCATGAAGGCTGACCAGAGGTTCCACGCACTGTACTTGTGCTACTCTACAATTAAGGGACCACTTACAGCTTGGTAAGGTGTACACTTAGTTATACATTACAAATGATTGAGACATTATCAGCTATTTGAGGGGTCTAATCATGTAAAATGGTCTGTTCTAGCTTTTCAAGCAGGTTAGAATTGCGCAGATTCAGTAGAAGGACCAAGATTGCCTTACAAGACCGTTTTGGAAATCGTGCCGCAGTTGCTGTTTGCAACAGATTCCAAATTGCAAATATCATCTCGAGTCTGGAGGTGGAGCAGATTTGCATGATTTGCAAAAAATGTCTGTTGTGGGTATCAACTATCTATAGATCCTACAGGCATTGTATGGGTTAAAGAGTGATTGGACAAATGTGCATATTGTGATGCTCAGGTTGATACATTATGATGATGGCATATGTTAGTGACGAGGATGCAATCAGTTAAAGACCCATGGAATGGTTACATATCTTGTTCTCACAGGAGAATCGTCAAGTATAGGTTAATGGCAACACAGAATTGGTGTTGAATTACACTATATTATGACATTCTGGTTAATGGAACACCTAACATGGTTCATGTTTATTTCACTGGTTGCAAAATATGTGGCATTACAGTGGCAAAACATACATTTTCGCTAAAAGGAGTAGGAAGGACTTTTATGGCTCTCTCCATTTTGTTTATCAATTGAGGTTTCAAATAAAGTCATTAAGAGGTTTAATAAACTGCCCTAAGGTTTGGGTTGTTACATCTATTTTTCTATGTGTTCAAAGTGTTTGCATAGCACCAAACCGTGGAATTTCTTTTCCTGGAGATGAAAGAGTTTGTTGTGCTTATGTTCCATTGAAAATGTTATTGATTGCTAAAGTTTCGAGTTCATGCTAAATTATTGTTTGTTAATTATGGAGTTATACAGCCATTAATTGGGTTATCAAGGGGTAGGCTATCTTCAACATAGGTCCTAGGACCAATATAATGCCATATGCGATGTTGACATTTGTGAACACTGTTTCACCAGGAGGCTGCAGCTATATCCTTAAATTTGGCTGGGGTTTATTAGGTAGTTATCCTTCTGGCACTGGTTTAGTGCAGCAGGTTCAGTCGCTACATAATTGTGATGGTACAGGATGATAACGTCTGTAAATTATAATATATAATATTATGTTATAAATACTTGAGCAGACCAGAAGGGGGTCAGGTCTCAAAATAGTCACAGGCATACCAGGGATAAGGTAAGCACACATATATACAACAATATGTCAAGGTCATCAAGAGCTTCTGGACTAGTAAGATTAAACGAGAACTTACCAGTTTGAAGTTTGATCTTTATTTTATGAGGAGTCGAGTTGAAGGACTACGTGCCCTCCGCTCCCACCCTCATAGATCTCATCTGGTAGTTCTAGTTTTATCATCTTACCATTATACTTCAGTCATTGTTAGCTGTGAATTCATTCTGCTGCATTGAAGATTGACGCACCAACGGCTGTACGGGCTTCTATTCACGTAGTCCCTCAACTCGACTCCTCATAAAATAAAGATCAAACTTCAAACTGGTAAGTTCTCGTTTAATCTCACTATTTTACTTCGGAGTCACGTGAGTGACTACGTGAAGACTTCAAAGCACTGTGAATTCACGCCGCAGACCCAAATCCGACGTTCACACTGCCTGGATTGACTCAAAAGTCGTTAACAATCAATCATGCATCAGTAATACATTTGTTAAATGAAATAACAGTTTATTTACAAACAAATCATAACAAACCCCCCTAACTCAGGGGAAAAAAGTGTAAAAGGACTGAAACCAGAATCAGCAAACACCACGAGCCTTGAAATCGGCTTGTGATAAAACCTCTGAAAAGTTAGCTCACTGGACCATCCTGCGGCCGCGAGGATATGGTCTATTGGCAAGTCCATCACCCTTGCCGCGGAAGTTGATGCCGCCCTGGTGGAATGAGATTTGAATTTATCAGTATCAATTCCAGCACTTGCCAGGACCTGCTTTAGCCACCTTGAAATCGTTTGCATCAACCGCCACCTTACTGTGTGGTTTTTTGTGACTAATAAACAAAGCCAACTCTGTTCCTCTCAAAGGTTTAGTAATCTCAATGTAAACGAGATAAATGTGAGACTACACACAAGCGATCATCTGCGGGGTATGCTGAAAACACAATCTTACATCCTGTCATGCCTCTTCTATTATGTTTAAGCAAATCATAGACATAAAATATAATGGCATCAGCCGACACATGCATTCTATCTAGCCGTAGCTTTTGCAACATTTGTACACGTTGAGCTGAAAACAACGCCATAAGCATGACCACCTTCATAGATAATTTGGCTACTGATAGGCTTGTAACCAGAGCCCACTGGCGAAGAACCATAAAAACCTCACTCACATTCCAAATACCGGCATACCTGGGTTTAGGAGGATTAGAATTGAAAAACTCCCTTCATGAATCGTGAAACTAACGGATGTGTCCCCTACTGTATGCAATTCTGCATTCATAGGTAAATAAGAAGACAGAGCACTTCTGGCTGAATTGATCGCACTGTAACTTAATTTGGTCAAAATAAAGAGTTGACAAACTCCAATACGTCCGTGATCCCTGCAGTGTGATATACAATATTCTGCTGTAGGCAGAATTGCTCCCACTTCCTTATATAGGTGATATATTGCTGCTGTGTACTATCCCTGCAGGCCGACGTGAGAACATCCACAGTCCGATGAGACAGTCCTCTCCCCAGGTATGGCCTCCTTAAAATCTGCAAATTAACAGATCAATACGATCATATAAAGGATGTTGATCTCCAGTGACTGGATTTACCAGTAGATTTTTATTCTTGGGCATAAGCATGTAAGGCTCCCTAGCCATTTGTAATACAACGGGAAACCATGCTTGTGTAGGCCAATCTGGCACTACCAATAACCCTGAAGCGGAGTCCTCCTTGATCTTTTGCAAACATCTGCTGATGAGACAGAATGGAGGAAATACATACACAAAACATTCCTCCCCAATGCAGCGAAAATGCATCCACTGCTACTGCCGCAGGATCTGGTTCCCATGAAAACATATCTAGGTAACTGATGATTTAATCGAGATGCAAAACAAGTCAATATCTGGTAATCCATACTGATCAATCATTTGGTTAAATACATCCTGATTTAACATCCATTCAATGTTGTCATTAAACTGACGTGACCTCTTCCTGGCAAATAAAGTGCTGAAAGCCAGATATTTTGGTCAATACACCAGCTCCAAATCTGGTTAGCCAGTCTATCACAAGACTGTGACTTAACTCCACCCATGTGGTTTACATATGCCACTGCTGTGGTGTTGTCAATCTGACCTGCACATGCAGATCCCTCCTTGTAGAAAAATAAAAGCTTTGAGCCCATACCAGGTGCCCAACAACTCTAAATAATTAATCCCTCTTAATTGAGGAAGCGATGTCTCATCCACATTTCATCTGCCTCCACAACTAGAAGACATATCTGTTGCACCCCAACCCAGTGCACATACATCAGTCTGTAATATTAGTGACGGTGATTCCACCAAAACCTTCCTTACACTTTTTGAAACATGTACTATCCACCATTGTATGTCAGCAATCGCCCCAGCTGACAACTGCATAGGCCTACCAAAAATGGCCCCTTTGTATTCTCAGTGCCTGTTCCTTTGATCGTTGTAATTGTTGATAATGCATAGGACCATACAGCACAGCTGGAAAGGCTGCAACAACTTCCCAATTAAACTGGCTACTTGTCTAATCGAAGGCCGTTGTTCTCCAACGAGATTAACACAGTCCTCAATTAACTGATTCAATTTATCCCTGGGCAAAGTTACCAACATGTGATTGGAATTAATGGTAAATCCCAGATAATCAATAATTTGGACTGGTGATAATTTAGATTCTGGGTGAATAACAAATCCCATTTGTTCAAAAAGTGATTTTTAACAACTGAAACTGATGATTGAGTTTCAGCATGAGTCTTTCCAACAATCAGAATATCATCTAAATAGGCCATTACCACATGCCCCTGAGCTCTAAGTAATGCTAACACAGGTTTTACCAATTTAGTAAATAATCTAGGAGCTGAAGTTAATCCATTCGGCAATGCCCTGAATTGCCACAGCTCAGTCATCCAAATAAATTTCAAATATCTTCTATCATTCACCATGAATAGACACTGCGTAATACGCATTCTTTAAATCAATGGTTGCCATATAATACCCTTTGGACACTAGATGTTTGCCCGTGGTAAAGGTCTCCATTTTGAAATGCCTATAACAAACAAATTTGTTCAAATTCGATAAAATCCAGAATAATTCTACATCCCCCAGTCTTTTTAGATCTGGGAAATATACTTGACAGAAATTGTTGACTTTGATAGACAGAAGGCTCAATTACCCCTTTCTTATGTAACGACTGAATCTCTGCTTGAATAAGCACATTTTCCACATCTGAAAAAAATAAGTTTACGACTAGGAAAATGTTGATTAGGTAGACTGTCCTTAGAGTAAAATTCAATTTTTCACCCCTTCAATACACTAAGTATGAACAAATTCTGATGTCAACTGCTGCCATTGTTTGAGAAACAATTTTAACCTTCCCCAATTTGAACAGGAACATCAGTTAATTCATCGTCTGTCAATGTTATATTCCTTACCTGCATCTTTCCTTGCGGACCTTGTTGTCCTCGACTTCTTGTAGAGAATCTTTTTTGCCTTGCTTGCCAGCTGGCTTAATGAGGGCCATGGTTTTAACAACCTCATGACAGTCTTTGACCCTTTTTGCAAAGTTACCACCAAACAACAGATTTCGTGGTGGTACACTTGGTCGGTTTGCACAAACTCGCCAAATTCGGATTAGCACTGGCCTAATAGCAGCCCCTCCCGATATTATTAATTTCAAAATGCATTACAAAGGAATCCCAGTTCATCCTGGTGTGCTTCAACCATATCGCTTGTATCAATAACTTTCACCACAGCTGTAATACCTGCTGACAACAGTTTAAGCACTTTTTAAACTTCATCTCCTGGGCCCTAGCAGGCATACCCATCTATGACCAAATTTGGTGATTAACCACCGGTACCTTCAGGAGATCACAATTAACAGGAGCTTTATAGTTTTTTGCTACTTCATCCATAGCTAGCTCCTGTAACTGGTGGGAGAGCATATACTGAATTGCTTCGGCCAATTCTACATCAATCGCCTTTCCTGCCTCTCTACGCTCAGCAAACTTCCCAGCAATGTTCGGAATTACCTCCAACCGAACTCCTTTACTGCTCTCCCCCAGCATAGAATCAGTGTCAGCAAACTGCACTGATAGAACATCCTCCTCACAGGCAGGATAGTTCTGCAGCCCTGAAACAGGTGCTGCTAGCACAAGCTCTCCATCAGCCTGGCTTGGGCACCACTCCTCCTCACGGAGCTGGTCCCTGTCGAGCATTCTTTTGTAATAGAATCTCGACGTGGGAGAGCCGTGAGCAAACGGACTCTCCTATGGAGGGTATAACCTCCAGGCCCGACTCATTTACGGGCCACAGAGACTTGCCAGTGGCCTTCCGCCCTACTGACAAGCCTCCACTGCCCCCCGGACCAGGTGTACCAGACGGGCCTCCATCCTCAACACTCTCCTGGCCACTTTTCCTTTCTACCCCCGGAGCGCCTCGCCGACACCTTCTTCACTTTCTGCAACATATCTACCAGAACTCCAAACCGTTGCAGGAAATGACCTGTGGTAACATTTTTTAAAAAACCTTACCTCCGTTTAAAGTTGTTAACGAAGAACTGCAGATGCTGGAGAATCGAGGGTGAAGTCTGAAGAAGGGTCTCGACCCGAAACGTCGCCTATCTCCTTCGCTCCTTAGATGCTGCTGCACCCGCTGTATTCTCCAGCTTTTCGTGTAACCCTCCGTTTAAACTTACCGCTCGGAGGAGCGCTGCTGCTCCAACCGGCCGACTGCACCAGCGTCTGACGTCATGACGCACCAACGGCTGTACGGGCTTCTATTCACGTAGTCACTCACGTGACTCCGAAGTAAAATAGCAATGTTGTTAGTCACAATAAATAAATAAATAAATAAATAGATACATAAATAAATAATTTGGGAGAACTTATTGTTCAGGCCATTCCAGATGAGAAAAACAGAGTTGTGTTATGTACTAATGGATTCTGATTCCAGATCTCATTCCACCAGGGCTGCTACAACATCATCAGCAAGGATATTTATGTTCCGCTGGGTCGCATCGTTACGGCTGCAGCATGGTCCAACGAACGACTCTCCAAACATCTGTAATGACCCATTGCTGAACCAGGGTTATTTGTTAACTCTATTTATGTTCTGGTTATATTTTCCATCTGGGCGAGAGATGGAAATTTTATTATTTCATTTAAGGGGTTGGACAGGCTAAGGGGTTGGACAGGCTAAGGGGTTGGACAGGCTAGATGCAGGAAAATTGTTCCCGATGTTGGGGAAGTCCAGGACAAGGGGTCACAGCTTAAGGATAAGGGGGAAATCCTTTAAGACCGAGATGAGAAGGACTTTTTTCACACAGAGAGTGGTGAGTCTCTGGAACTCTCTGCCACAGAGGGTAGTTGAGGCCAGTTCATTGGCTATATTTAAGAGTGAGTTGGATGTGGCCCTTGTGGCTAAGGGGATCAGAGGGTATGGAGAGAAGGCAGGTACGGGATACTGAGTTGGATGATCAGCCATGATCATATTGAATGGCGGTGCAGGCTCGAAGGGCTGAATGGCCTACTCCTGCACCTAATTTCTATGTTTCTATGTTTCTAAACAGCATCAGCATGTTTTACATCTATATTATGACTGTATGCATTATGAATGTTTCCCTTCATTTGTCAATGAAGCAGGTGTGGTTGTGTACACTCATTTCACACGGCATGATATCACAGAGCTTTGAAGTCTTCACGTAGTCCTCACGTGACTCCGAAGTAAAATAGTAAGATTAAATGAGAACTTACCAGTTTGAAGTTTGATTTTTATTTTATGAGGAGTCGAGTTGAGGGACTACATGCCCTCCGCTCCCTGCCCTCATAGATCTGGGATGTCAGGACTGTCTTATGAAGAAAGACTGGATAGACTTGGTTTATACTCTCTGGAATTTAGGAGATTAAGAGGGGATCTTATAGAAACTTACAAAATTCTTTAAGGGGTTGGACAGGCTAGATGCAGGAAGATTGTTCCCGATGTTGGGGAAGAAGTCCAGGACAAGGGGTCACAGCTTAAGGATAAGGGGGGAAATCCTTTAAGACCGAGATGAGAAAGACTTTCTTCACACAGAGAGTGGTGAGTCTCTGGAACTCTCTGCCACAGAGGGTAGTTTGAGGCCAGTTTCATTGGCTATATTTATGAGTGAGTTGGATGTGGCCCTTGTGGCTAAGGGGATCGAGGGTATGGAGAGAAGGCAGGTACGGGATACTGAGTTTGGATGATCAGCCATGATCATATTGAATGGCGGTGCAGGCTCGAAGGGCTGAATGGCCTACTCCTGCACCTAATTTCTATGTTTCTATTGTTTCTATCTCATCTGGTAGTTCTAGTCTTTGTTATCACACCGTTGCTTTGAAGATTGACGCACGAACGGCTGTACGGGGTTCTTCACGTAGTCCCTCAACTCGACTCCTCATAAAATAAAGATCAAACCTCAAACTGGTAAGTTCTCGTTTAATCTTACTATTTTGCCTCATCATGACTATGCCAGCTTATTTTCAAAGCTGATCATTTTCCTTATTTACCCTGCAATTCCTTTTTCCTTCAAGTACTTATCCAATTTGTTTTGAGATTTGCAATTGAATCTGCTTCAACTATTCCTGTAAGCAAATCATTATCGATAACCACTCACCCTGTAAACAATCCGTACTCAGGATCAATCTGATTTTAAACAAACACCTGACATCAATATCCTTTGAATAGCAACCAGTTTCTTGCTGCAAAATATATCTTATTCACTCAGTCAAGACCTTTCATGATTTTGAACATGTCTATCTAGTCTTCCTTAATTGCCTTTGCTATGTGGAAAACAAACCCCAGCTATTGGCACTCTATATTGACGTCTCCTATCCCTGACATTATTTTAATAGTCTTTTTTCCTCTACACAAAGCTGGACATGCTTCTGAACAGTAGTGTCCAGAATTACAATTTTACTTTGGAGTCACATGAATGACTACGTGAAGAACCCCGTACAGCCGTTCGTGCGTCATTATGTCAGACGCTTTCATGCAGATGACTGTGGAGCAGCGCAGCTCCTCCAACGGTAAGTCTAAACTTCAGGTAAGTGCTATTCCTTACCAGTTGTAGGGCTCCTGCAGGAACCTCCGAGGTTTTTGCGGGATGTTCGCGATGGCCGACGAGGGAGCCAGCCTAGGGCTTTGGGGAAAACCCTGGTCCGACTGCGGAAGCGGAGAGCTGGTGAATGTCGGGTTCGCGATCAGAGTCAGTGATAATGCAGTCAGTGACTCCAAACGTTGGGTTCCCGGGGAGGGGATACCAAGAATAGGCGGTTCCAGACCACAGTAATCCCCAGGGTATGGGGCTAAACTGACCTAAATGGTCAGCCTGGGTTCCCAGTGGAGGGGAAACCCAAGAATAGGAGGTTCCAGACTGCAGTAGTCCCCAGGAGATGGGGTTAAAACTAACCTAAACAGTTAGGCTGGGTTCCCAGTGGAAGGGAAACCCAAGAATATGCAGTTCCCAGAACGCAGTAGTCCCCAGGAAATGGGGTTAAACTCACCTAAATGATCATCCCAGGTGCCGGGAGGGTTACCGCGGGTAGAGATAGAGATAGAGATAGAGATAGAGATAGAGATAGAGATAGAGATTCCCGGGGAGCGGAAATTCAGCTATGCGGTTTCCAAACCGCAGTAATCCCCAGGATATGGGGACAACTGATTAAAATGGTCAGTACAATAAGGAAAGATGTTGGGAGGTTTCCCCTCTGGGAATGAATTTAGAGACACTCCTTCAGTAGAAGTTGGGTCAACGCGGGTTAATGTGAGAGCCTGCGTAAGCAGTAAAGTTTATGACAGTGTCAGCCTATTGGAGAGGCTATGCCAGCAGCACGTTGGGGTAGGGCTGCTTCATGGGGGTGCCAAGGTATGACAGTGCCAGCCTATGGGAAAGGTTGTGCCAGCAGTACCTTTGTTCAGGACTGCTCCAGGGGGATGCCAAGTTGTGGCAGGCTAGCCTATTGGAGAGGCTGTGCCAGCAGTACCTTTGCTCAGGACTGCTCCACGGGAATGCTAAGTTATGGCAGGCTAGCCTATTGGAGAGGCTGTGCCAGCAAAACCTTTGCTCAGGGCTGCTTCATGAGAACGCCAAATCTATGGCAAATACTGCCCATGGAAAAGGCCGCGCCAGCAGCACCTTTGTTCAGGGCTGCTTCATGGGTGCCAGCAGTACCTTGTTCAGGGCTGCTTCATGGGAATAGGCTGCTTAGTAGGATATTCCCATTTACAGTGATCATGGGGGATGAGGAGGCATTGCTAGGATAAGGCAATATAACAGAATGATGACAAAAAAGTATTCAAAGAGAACAATTCACAGTTCAAGAACACTGGTTATGTAAGTGCTAAAATCCACTGTTAAGTCTCAAACTATATTTGAGAAATTGGGCTCCTCTATCCAGTTAGATTAAGTTCCTATCAAATAGACTTGTAGGACATTGGGATTCACTTTTAGGTATTCAATTGGCCGTGACGCCGGCCTGGGCAACAGATTGCAGTCAATAGATTCTGGTAACAGTTTTGTTGTTGTAAAACAGCTTTTCCTAGTCATTAGATTAGTTGTTAATAGTATAGATGTGATTCAGCTGTGCAAGTAAGACAATTTATTTTGTTAAATGGTTAACTATTAAGTGCCACGTAGGTAATTGTTAACACAACTTGTTTCACCAGCTGAAATTAATAAAGTCGCAATGATGGACAAACAGTATACATTACTGCTCCAGTTGTTGTTAAGTAAAAATGGTGCTAAATGGGAAATTGCATCAGCAGAGCTTTTTAACAGGCCTGCCTAATGTCTCCCTCATGTAGGAGGAGAGCATGCCGTGTCAGTATTAGTCTGAAGCTGGGGCCATGGCAAAGTCGGCGTATTGCTGAAGACGTGCCAGCAGCACCTTGTAACAGGGCTGCTTAATGGCTCCCTCATGTAAGAGGAGAGCATGCGGGATTGGTATAGTCTAAAGCCGAGTCAGAGGGTATAGCCGTAGAGCATGCCCAAGGGATGAAGGGCATGCGCCAGAGGTCTATGCCTGGCTGAAAGTTGCCATCCGAAACACATATGCAGTGAACACCGCTCTGAGGGGGACATTACAGTTGGCCGCCAAATCTTCTATTCAGGTAAGACCTTTCCATAGGCGAGACCTGGAGGACAAAGCACAACCTAATGGAACGAGCAAGGTTTCATAGTTTTGACGACAATGCACCCCACGTCTTCATTGGCAGGAAGCGGGTCACTGAAGTTGTTGACAGCATCAAAGCTGGCCAGAGGTTCCACGCACTGTACCTGTGCTACTCTACAATTAAGGGACCACTTACAACTTGGTAAGGTGTACACTTAGTTATACATTACAAATGATTGAGACATTATCAACTACTTTGAGGGGTCTAATCATGTAAAATGGACAATACTAGCATTTCAAGCATGTTCAAATTTGGCAGGTTCAGTATAGGGGCCAAGATTGTCTTGCAAGACTATATATATATATGTGTGTGTGAATACATACATAAACATGTATACACACATATATACTCCCCATTTTTGCTTCATCAATCGAGGTTTCAAATAAAGTCATTAAGATGCCGTTTAGGTCCCTATTGTGTGATTATGCAAATTGATTCCCGATTTGTCAGGAATAATAATAATATAACCTTATTTGGTTATTTTAAACATAAATTTGCTGGTTCTGCCTGATGCTTGGGAAATCAGCTGTTGCATGATAAACTAAAATTGTGTTCTGCAGGTTTAATAAATTGCCCTAAGGTTTGGGTTGTTACATCTTCCTTCTATGTGTTCAAAATGCTTGGATAGCACGAAAACGCAGAACTTTTCTTTTCCAGGAGATGAAAGAGTTTGTTTATGCTCATGTTACATCGAAAATGGTATAAATTGCTAATGTTTGGAGTTCATGTTAAATAATCGTTTGTTAATTATTGAGTTGTACGGCCATTAATTGTGTCAATTTGCATTCTCATTGAGTTGGCTGTAGCAAACAAGATCCGCTCTGTCGGGTTCACGCCGGATATCAAGTGGTAGGATATCTTTAACATAGGTCTCCCAGGACCAGTACAATGCCATATGCGATGTTGACATTTGTGAACACTATTTCACCAGGAGGCTCCAGCTATATCCTTAAATTTGGCTGGAGTTTATTACTTCAGTAGTTATCCTTCTGGTGCTGGTTTAGTACAGCAGGTTTAGTCGCTACATAATTGTGTTGGTACAGGATGATTACATCTCTAAATTATATTATGTTATAAATACTTGAGCAGACCAGAAGGGGGTCGGGTCTCAAAATAGTCACAGACATGTTAGTCACAAAAAATTTGGGAGAACGTATTTGTTCAGGACACTCCTGATGATAAAAACGGGGTTTGCGTTATGTAGGAATGGATTCTGATTCCAGATCTCATTCCACCAGGGCTACTACAACATCAGCAGCAAGGGTATTTACGTTCCGCTGGGTCACATTGTTATGGTTGCAGCATGGTCCAACGAACAAATTTCCAAACATGTACAATAACCCATTGCTGAACCAGGGGTATTTGTTTACTCTATGTTCTGGTTATATTTTCCATCTGGGTGAGAGATGGACAGCATCAACATGTTTTACATCTATGTCATGATTGTATGCATTATGAATGTTTTCCCTTCATTTGTCAATTAAGCAGCTGTGGTTGTGTATACTTGTTTCACACGACATGAAATCACAGAGCTTTGAAATCTTCACGTAGTCACTCACGTGACTCCGAAGTAAAATAGTAAGATTAAATGAGAACTTACCAGTTTGAAGTTTCATCTTTAATTTATGAGGAGTTACGATGAGGGACTACGTGCCCTTCGCTCTCAATCCTCATAAATGTCATCTGGTAGTTCTAGTCTTTTGTTCTTACTGTTATACTTCAGTCACTATTACCTGTGATTTCACACTGTTGCTTTAAAGATTGACGCACGAACGGCTGTACGGGGTTCTTCACGTAGTCCCTAATCGTAACTCCCCATAAAATAAAGAACAAACTTCAAACTGGTAAGTTCTCATTTAATCTTACTAATATTACACCTGATTTAGGATGATATTTACTTTAGTATGAAGAAGAATCCTGACCTGAAATGTTGCCTGTTCCAGATGTTGCCAGATGAGTTCCTCTGGCACCTGTGAACTGACCTGCAGTTATTAGTTTTATACCACTAGGCCAATACAATGAGCTGACTGTGCGGCACAGTGGCGTAGCAGTAGAGCTGCTGCCTCACAGCGTCAGGGACCCAGGTTCGAACCTGACCTTGGGTGCCGTCTTTACAGAGTTTGTACGTTCTCCCCGTGATCGCGTGGGTTTTCTCGGGGTGCTCCGGTTTCCTCTCACACTCCAAAGACGAACAGGTTTGTAGGTTAATTTGGTAAAAATTATAAATTGTCCCTAGTGTGCAGGATAGTGTACAGGGTGATCGCTGGTCAGTGCGGACTCAGTGGGCCAAAGGGCCTGTTCCCATGCTCTATCTCCAAAATAAAATACACATTAAAGAATGCTAATTTAGTATGTCAGGTGCTGGAAAACCTACCATAAGTGCTCTGTAATCACACCATAGGTAATTTTAAGTCAGCATATTGGCTTTTGAACATTCATAATGCTTTATAATAATTCACTGGTGAAAAACTGTTGTCTAGATTTCATGCCGGAAAGAAATATAACTTTAATAAATATATCACAGAACCTTGAAAAAGAATGGACGGCTCTATGATCGAACTTGGCAGTTGCTATTGTCAACTTTCCACCATCTACCTTTTTCAAGCATACATTTTTCAACATTTGATCTTTTTTTAAGTATCTTGTGTAGGCATGTAATGAAAACCTCTGGTCCCATTCGTAAAGAAAGGATATATGCAATGACATCATCATATTGATACTTTCACCACCAAACAATGACATCATGCATCAGGATAATGTATTCATTAATTTCCACTGCATTAATATCAATCAAAATATGGAACTTCAGTCTGTTTAATCTTATCGTTAGAGGACTGCAGTTTTGCAAAGCTGCCTGTGCTAGACTATTCTGGATACAGGCCCACATGAGAGGCTCCTTCCACCAAGAAGAATGGAATCTGTGCAATACTTAAGTGATATGCTGAAAGATCAATTGTTGCAGTTACCTTTAAATAAAAGGATCTGATTTGTTGTATCCTATTGGCAGTTTTATTTATTGCTTGCAGGTCTCCTGAATCAGCAGTATCTACCAACTGTAATACTAACAAAAAATGAAATGATATTTGCCAAGATCAAGATAATCCACCATGCACATTGACCACCATTGCTCAGGGGAACTTTATCAATTAGGCATTACTATATTTCTGCATTTCTCAACTCACTAAACTAATATAGCATCAACCATCCCGCTGTACAAGGATAGTTTTAAAAAGGTAACTCTCATACCATCATACAATCCTGCATGAAATTTCCCCCCTATGGTGAAACATCTGGCCTCTACTTGAGGTAATTCTCTATCTTTTGATATACTTGTCTGATTTGAAGCACTATCCACAGGCTTAATATCCAGAAGATCCATCATCAGGACTTGCCCCTATAATCCTCAATCAGTAAAAATCTCTCATACCAAAGGTCAATTGAATCTGTATTTCCTGCATATCTTCCAGCTTTAAAAATCGTTGTATAGTCATTCACTCTTGAGGTCGAAGTACATCTTTAAACTTATAGAGGCATAGGGTCATACATCACTTAAACAGGTGCGTCAGCCAACTCATCCATGCCGACCAAAATGCCCCAACTAAGTGTAATACAAGGGTTAAACAGACTATGTCAGCAAAAATGTTGTCATCTAAATTAGCAGCATTTTCATCATTATCGTCGTCGAAAACATTAGCGACACAGTGGTGCTGGTTTCCGACGGGCACAGTGACGGACACACCACGCATCTCTGTCCTCCAGGCAGCTGGCAAGCTCCTCTTCTGTCTCTACACATGCGTCTTCCAACAACGTCTTCAGCATCGTCTTGATTAGCAGCACCACATTTAAAACCCTGCTTAGGAAAACAAGTAGATGTTTTCGAAGAATGCTTAGGCTAACTCAAAGATACCAGTAGATCATAAAGCCACCTGCGAGGTTACTGAGATAAGCTTTGCCTTCCCAGAGACATCCAAGACTAGCTTGGCATCTGGTAGGACCAATAACACGGCATTATGGTACCACGGTGTTTTAGTCACCCTGCTATAGAAAGGAAATCATTCAGCTTGGAAAAGTGCAGAGAAGACTTACGCGGGCGTTGCCAAGACTTGAGACTCTGAGTTATAGGGAGAGGTAGGGCAGTCCAGGACATTATTCCTTGAAGCACAGGAGGATGAAATGTGATCTTACAAAGGTGTATAAGATCATGAAGGGAATAGTATTAGTCGGTGCTATCTATTTGGGACAACAAGGGCACCAACACCATAGGGTGATGCATCAATGATTAGATTAATTTAGTCATTTTAGCCATTATTTGCAATGATCAAATAGATTTTTCTGAGCGTCAGTCCTCCACCCCATTCTTTCACAAAAATGAGTGCAATGGAAGTAAGTGCATTACTACATTTGGCAGGAATTTATGATAATAATTCAACAATCTTGGATATGCCTTCAACTCAATTGCATTAGTTGAGGCAGGAACATTGATAATGGCTTTTTAGCTTGATTTGGATGTAATCCATTCTGTACTCCCCTGCATCTCTGTAGTATCACATACACTGTACTTCATGCACCAAGAATGTATACTTGCGTAAATGCTTAAAACATAGCATTGCCTTTCCCAATTTACTCGATCAGCAAGGGTTCGTCCTTCGAAACTCCCTTAGTCAGGATCCTATCCAAGCTGGAAAGAGTGCAGGGAAGATTTACAAGGATGTTGCCAGGATTCATGAGCCTGAGCTCTTGGGAAAGGTAGGGGAGCCAAGGACTTTATTTCTTGAAGCACAGGGGGCTGTCCAGTGATCCTGGAGTGATGTTAGTTTTTAGAGCTACAGCGGGGAAAGAGGTCCTTCATAGGTTCTAAGAGCAGAAATAGGCCATTCGGTCCATCAAGCCTACTCCGCCATTCAATCATGGTTGACCTATCTTTCCTTTTCAACACCATTCTCCTGCCTTCGCCCTATAGCCCCTGACACCCATATTAATCAAGAATCTGCCAATCTCTGCCTTGTAAATATCTCCACGGTCTCCACTGCCTTCTGTGGCAATGAATTCCACAGATTCACCACGCTCTGACTAAAAAAAATGCTTCTCATCTCCTTTCTAAAGGAACATCCTTTTATTCTGAGGCTATAGCCTCTGGTCCTAGTCTCCTAGTCTCTCCCACTAGTGAAAACATCCTCTCCACATTCATTCTATTCAGGCCTATCACCGTTTGGTAGGTTTTAATGAGGTCCCCCCCTCATCCTTCTAAACTCCAGCAAATACAGGCCCAGTACTTTCAAATGCTCTCCTTGTATTAACCCATTAATTCCTGGGATCATTCTCGTAAAACTTTTCTGGACCCTCTCCAATAGAAGGTCCAGAAAACATCCTTCCTCCGACGTAGGGCGCAAGACTGCTCACAGTACTTCAAATGTGGTCTTTTATAAAGCCTCAGCATTACATCCCTGTTTTTGTATTCTAGCGTTCTCAAAATAAATGCTAGCATTGCATTCACCTTCTTTCTGCCCACCAAATATACACCAACCATCGTTCAACCGTACTCTAGTTCTATATTAACCTATTTTTTTAACTTGCAACCTAGGAGAAATTTACAGAGGCCAATTAACTTACAAACCTGCACGTCTTTGGCATGTTGGAGGAAACCAGAGAACCCAGAGAAAACTCCGCAGTTCTGCTGCTGCGCCACTGTGTCGCCACATAAAATCATGAGGGGAATAGATAGGGTGAATACGCAGAGTCTTTTCCCAAGGGAAGGGGAATTAAAAACAGGACCATAGGCTTAAAGTGCAAGAGATAATATTTAATAGGAACCTGAGGGGCAAGTGAGAAAAAAATGGGTTAATATTAGTAAAAAATTAACTTTACTACAGAACTAGCCAGCTCTGATATGTTCCTGTTGTGTGAATCCTACATAGATGTATAGAGACTCTCCTGCATTGAATACAACTTAAAGGTGCTGATTAAATGATTAGCTAATTCTGATGAAACCTAATTATTTGTCAGGCCAGATAATGGACAGTCAACTAACCTGGGCTATCAGAACCTTACAATTTCTTGATGTGGTCTTTTATACGTATAATCAGTCCTTAACAGGGATGGCACGGTGGCACAACGGTAGAGTTGCTGCCTTACAGCGCTTGCTTTGCCAGATACCTGGGTTTGATCCCGACTATGGGTGCTGTCTGTACGGAGTTTGTACGTTCAAAGTCAAAAAGTCAGTCAAAAGAGTTTATTGTCATGTGTCCTTGACAGGACAATGAAATTCTTTCTTTGCTTAGCCCAACAGAACATAGCAGGCATTGACTACAAAACGAATCAGTGTGTCCATATACCATTATATACATAAATACACACATGAATAAATACATTGATAAAGTGCAAATAGCAGATAAAGGGGTATTAATGTTCAGAGTTTTGTCCAAGCCAAGTTTAATAGCCTGACGGCTGTGGGGAAGTAGCTATTCCTGAACCTGGTCGTTGCAGTCCTCGGGCTCCTGTACCTTCTACCTGAAGGCAGCAGGGAGATGATGGTGTGGGTCCTTGATGATGCTGCCAGCCTTTTTGAGGCAGCGACTGCGATAGATCCCCTCGATGGAAGGGAGCTCAGAGCCGATGATGGACTGGGCAGTGTTTACTACTTTTTGTAGTCTTTTCCTCTCCAGGGCGCTCAAGTTGCCGAACCGAGCCACGATGCAACCGGTCAGCATGCTCTCTACTGTGCACCTGTAGAAGTTAAAGAGAGTCCTCCTTGACAGACCGACTCTCCGTAATCTTCTCAGGAAGTAGAGGTGCTGATGAGCTTTCTTAATAATTGCATCTGTGTTCTTGGACCAGTTCACACTATGACCGGCTACGCAGTCATGAGTATAGAGTGAGTACAGCAGGGGGCTGAGCACACAGCCTTGAGGTGCTCCCGTGCTGATTGTTACTAAGTCTGACACATTATCACCAATACAAACAGACTGTGGTCTGTGAATGAGGAAGTTGAGGATCCAATTGCAGAGGGATGCGCAGAGACCCAGTTCTGCGAGTTTGGTAACCAGCTTGGAGGGAATGTATTGTGTTAAATGCCAAGCTATAATCGATGAATAACAGCCTGACATATGAGTTTTTGTTGTCCAAGAGGTCCAAAGCGGAGGAGAGGGCCAGCGAGATCGCATCCACCGTTGATCTGTTGTGGCGGTAAGCAAACTGCAGTGGGTCCAGGTTTTTGTCGAGGTAGGAGTTGATTTGCGCCATGATCAGCCTCTCAAAGCACTTCATCACAGGTGTTAGTGCCACTGGTTGATAGTCAGTGAGGCATGTCACCTTGCTCTTCTTGGGCACCGGTATTATTGATGCCCTTTTGAAGCAGGTGGGAACATCAGACCTCAGAAGTGACAGGTTGTAAATGTCCGTAAAAACTCCAGCCAGCTGGTCTGCACAGGTTTTTAGAACACGACCAGGTATACCATCAGGTCCATGCGCTTTTCAAGAGTTCACCCCTCTGAAGGATTTTCTGACGTCGGCCTCTGTGACTGAGACTGAAATACCATCACAGCGAATGGGGGCTCGGGAAGGCACATCGGTGTTCTCCCTATCAAAGTGTACGTAAAACGCATTGAGCTCGTCAGGGAGTGATGTATCGCCGACATTCGAGCTGCCTCCTGGTTTTGCCTTGTAGGAGGTGATTGCATTCAGGCCCCGCCACAGCTGCCGAACATCTGTCTCATCCTCCAACCTTTTTGATGGCCTTACCAAGGTCGTATCTGGAGTTCTTGTAGACCACTGTATCATCAGACATGAATGCCCAGTGTCTGGTCTTCAGAAGAGTGCGGATCTCAAAGTTCATCCAAGATTTCTGATTGGGAAACACTCGGAAGGTTCTGGTGGGGATGCAGTCCTCCACACATTTCTTAATGAAGTCTGTAACGACTGTGGCATATTCGTTCAAGTCCGTTGCCGAGTCCTTGAACATTGCCCAGTCTACAGACTCCAAACAGTCCTGTAGTTGTTCCTCTGCCCCCCCCCCCCCCCCACCCCCCACCCCGACCAGCACCCCATGACCGCATGGGTTTTCTCTGAGATCTTCGGTTTCCTCCCACACTCAAAATTAAACTAAACAGTGAATAAAATGTAACAACTGCACTTCCATGATATATTTGTAATCACCTAATGGTATCACTTAAGACAGGTCCAGTGCATTACTGTATAAACAAGTTGTCGGTGATTTTAGCTTCAAGTTGTCTCTTTAATTTCAGTTTTTATTTTAATAATGATTGATATGCTTTCCAAACATCCATTAAAATAATAGATGTACAAAATGGTACCACTTTACCAAAGACATTTTTAAATGCCCAACAATTGTTAATAAAATGATAGAAATACGCATGCTTCTGAAAAGTAATTACCTGTCTCAATATCTTTGCTCAAAATAATGAGAGTTTGACCTTGCTGACTGAATCTTTCCTACCTTCATCTACCAGCATTTGATTATTCTGTCAATGCATGATTGTATATCACCTTGCAAGCCCAATTGGGCTCAATTACTTCGGGTCTCATCAATGAAGGAACCTCAGTGACAGCTCTTTCACCTCATTGTCAGGGGTTAGAAGCCTGGAGTATCTTCAAATATTATATCCCTTATTATCTTTTTGACTTGCACAACCTAGGTTTGTCTGCTGTAGAAGTGCCAAAGGGCACTATCAGCTATTGGAGAGGCCAGGTAACAGTACCGGTCATACCAGGCTCAAAGAAAACTGGAAACAAGGAATAACATGCTGTTTCACAAAAAAATACATAAAAGTGCAGGAGTAATTCAGTGGGTCAGGCAGCATCTCTGGGAACATGAATAGGTGACACTTCAGGTGAATATGGGTCTGGACCAATAACGTCACCTACACATGTTCTCCAGGGATGCTGCCTGAACCGCTGAGTTACTCTAGTGTCTTTTTTTCAAAGAAAACTAATTTCTTGAGAAGCAAACTGATTTTACAATTCAATAAAACTAATATATATTAACATTAATTCACATCATGACAGGATTTGTTAAATGGGAGATTTGGTTACAATATTTAAATGAATATAGCAATCACATCTTCAACAACATTGTGTCTATAATATAGATTAACATCCTAAGCGGCCTCGTGGAATTGTTGTCAATCAAATTTGAAACCAAAGCATGGAGGAAATTAATATTTAAAAAAAAAACTGGAGATGCTGGTAATCTGAAATAACAATAGAAAATGCTTGAAAAACTCAACAGGTCAGGCAGCATCTGTGGAAACAAAACATATTGGGTTTTGGATCTCCAACCCTTCGTCAGAACTGACCTACTGAGTTTTTCAACCATTTTTTGTTTTTATTAAAGAAATTATTATTGCTTAGTCAAAAATGCAAATTCAAGAATGGAATAGTGGGCAGAAGTTAAGGAGAGGCATACCAGAGTTTTGATGATCGGCAGTTGGAAACACATTAACCAGAGATAGTGTTCATAGGTTCATAAGTCATAGGTGCAGAATTAGGCTATTCAGCCTATCATGTCTACTCCGCCATTCAATCGTGGCTGATCTCTCTTTCCCTCTTAACCCCATTCTCCTACCTTTTCCCCATAACCTTTGACACCCTTTCTAATCAAGAAGCTGTCAATCTCTGCCTTAAAAATATCCAATGACCTGGCCTCCGCAGCCTTCTGTGGCAAAGTATTCCACAGATATACCATCCTCTGACTAAATAAATTCCTCCTCGTATAAGTAAATTTGGGAATGATTGAGGGGGAAAATTGGAGCAGTATAGATATCGTGGAGAATTAGAGAGCACAACAGGATTACCAAAATAGAGAGGGTTAAGGCTACGGTGCCATTTGAAAGCATGGATGAGAAACTTATAATTGAGGCATTCCTTATTCATGATCCAATGTAGGCCAGCAAGCACAAAGCTGGCTGATGAAGCATTTGTGGTATAAATTAAAAACATGGCACAAATTTTAAATGATTAAAAGAAGTGCTATAAAACCCACTTCAAGAGCTTGAGTTCTCTAATATTTAATTCCTCTCTGTTTAGGTTGGTATTGACAGGTCAATGCACCTCTATTGGAAACAAATATAAGAAGAAATAAGAACCATTTCCTGAGAGGAAAATGTTTTCTAACATTATAACATCGCTATTACCCTGCATTGACTAATGTAACTAGATAACTACTTTGTATTTTCCAAGTGCAATCGAAAAAAAATCCATGATCAAATCGTATTACAGGGCAACAAAGAAATATAATGCTGGCTGAGGAAAAAAAAAGATTAAATGAATGAATTTCTGTATTATCCCAAACAAAATTAATCTGAAATTATCATTATTGGGTTTAGTGATTTTCCGCTGACTTTTATAATTGCCCAATACCTACTCTGCTCCAAGGCATATTGTATGATATGATCACATCCAAATCGTGAATATAGATAATGAACAACAGTGGATCCAGCACTGATCCCTATGGCACACCACTCATCCCAGGCCTCTAGTCTGAAAAACAACCCTCTACCACCACCTTCTGTCTCTTATCATCATCCAATGTCGTATCCAAATAGCTGGCTCACCCTGGATCCCATGTGGTCTAACCTTTGTAACCAGCCTACCAGTCTTATTTGTTGACTACAGCTCTGTTTTCAACACCATCATACCATCGAAACTCATCTCCAAAGTTCAGGACCTAAGAATCACCTGCCCCCCTGCCACTAGATCCTTGACTTTCTGACCCACAGATGTCGATCTCCTCCTCCGCAATAATTCTCAACCTCTATGCACGGCAAGGTTGCTTTCTCAGTCCCTTAAATGTTCCCTTTACATTCATGACTGTACAGCCAGATTCTGCTCAAATTCCATCTACAAGTTTGCTGACAACATCACTATAGTGGGTCGAATAACGCACAATGATGAGATGGAGTACAGGAAGAACTCGAGTACATGGTGTCAGGACAATAACCTCTCCCTCGATGTCAGCAAGATGATGGAGCTAGTTATAGACAATAGACAGTAGGTGCAGGAGTAGGCTATTCGGCCCTTCGAGCCAGCACCACTATTCAATGTAATCATGTAATCAGTACTCCGTTCCTGCCTTCTCTCCATATCCCCTGACTCCGCTATCATCAAGAGCCTTATCTAGCTCTCTTAAAAGTATCCAGAGAGCCGGCCTCCACCGCCGTCTGAGGCAGAGAATTCCTCAGACTTAGAACTGTCTGTGTGAGAAAGACATCGGGAACATGTTTCCTGCCTCTAGTGTGTCAAAACCCATAATAATCTTATACGTTTCAATAAGATCCCCTCACATCCTTCTAAATTCCAAAGCATACAAGCCCAGCCGCTCCATTCTCTCAGCATATGACAGAATTGGAAAACTAATTTGTAATTAACTTTACGTAGATAAATTGTGCCTAATAGGATCTGTTACTCTGTCCATATTCTTCCACTACAGTATTCGTATGTTCTCTCCACGACCTGCATGGGTTTTCTCCAAGATCTTCGGTTTCCTCCCACACTCCAAAGACGTACAAGTTAATTGGCTTGGTATCAATGTAAAATTGTCCCTCGTGTGTAGGATAGTGTTAATGTGTGGGGATCACTGGTCGGTACAGACTCGATGGGCCGAAGGGCCTGTTTCCGCTCTGTATCGCTTAACAAAAACTAAAGTAAACTTGAGGAAGTGATCAGCAGACTTCATCAACATCATATCATGCTGAAACAAAGTACCGTATATGCCTTTGTGCAGGAAAGGTAACTTATTTCAGTCAGTGAGTGGATGAAGATGGGCTGCAATCTGTTAATTTGGGGGATTTATCAGGCCCAGACAATTCAGGAAAGCATTTCTCATGTAAAACTTTTATTAGGGAGTTTTTGTCTTTTCTGATCTTGAGGAACTTACGTTGAGGTCTTCATCCGCGGCCCCGGGCAAGGCCCCGGACAAAGCTACCTCAACCGTTCGCTCCTCGCTTGGCTCCCGGTGGGTGTACGGGTTCAGCCTTGCGGCTGCCGTCGCACACGCCGAGCCAGGAGGCGGAGTAAACACGCGGGCGCCCTGGAAAGGTTGAAGAATCTCGCCCATGCCCATTCAACATCAGCTTACCTCGTCCAGTGCTGTGAAGATGGATCTGGTCGGCCCTTCCGCTCCATCCATCGGCGGTCCCTCGAGCCCAGGTATGCCTCTCTCCGGTCGATCTTTCCGGTCCCCGGTCTGTCGGCTCCCAGCCAGGCCATTTGTGAAATGCAGCGGCGTGGTCTCCCTGAACCTCCGCCCGCTGGCGTGGGAGCCGCTGCCGGACCACAACTCACCTGCAGTCCCTGCTAAAGAGGCCCTGATCAACGCAAGATCCTTACTGAACAAAACCTTCATCCTCAACGACTTCTTCACCGCACGTGGATTGGACTTCTTACTAGTCACAGAAACCTGGCTTAATCCTGGTGAGCTTGCTCCACTTGTGGAACTCTGTCCTGATAACTGTAACTTTTTCAGTTCGCCTATGCCCTCCGGTCGCAGTGGGGGCCTAGCCACTGTGTTAAAAAACATTTCAACTGCCGCATCCTGAACGCTGATCATTTCTCCAGCTTCAAACATCAACTAATTATAGTCGGTCTAGTCTGTCCACTTTTAATTGTTCTTGTGTATCGCCCACCAAAAATGCATAAGGATAATTTGCTGATCTTATCGCAAGCTTGTTGCCCAAATTTGATCGTGTCCTGATTCTTGGTGATTTTAACATTCATGTCTGCTGTCCCACTAAGCCTCTTGTGAGTGAATTTATGAATTCGGTTGAGTCCTTCAATCTGACTCTACTCACCACTGGACCCACGCACAAGCTTGGCCAAACCCTCGACCTGGTGCTATCGTCTGGTCTACCAATTTATAATACAGAAATTATTGATGCCTGTTTGTCTGATCATAGTGCAATTATATTCGATGCATCTCTACCTTTCACTCCCTCAAAATCCCATCTCCCTGCTTGCTACTCCCGCTACGTAAACTCTTCGACTGCCAGTAAGTTCTCTGAGGCTGTCATAGCTGCTCACGACATCTGCACCATCGAGGCGTCTCCCCTCCATCTCAGCACTGACGACCTAATTTCTTTATTCAATACCACTTGCTCTTCCATCCTGGATTCTGTTGCTCCTCTTAAAATGAAAAAGCCTAAGCCTAAAGGCTGGCCCTGGCTCAATGACACCACCAGAGCCCTAAGAAGAGATTTCAGAAAATCAGAACGGAAGTATAAATCTGATGCTTCAAATTTTCTTTGAACATCTGAGAAACAATCTTCTCAAATACCAGGAAGCAGTAAAGTCTGCGAGAACACAATACTTTTCCGACCTTATTTCCAAAAACGCCCATAACTCCAAGGTCCTATTTAGTACCATTACCTGTCATATGTCCTGCCCCCAGTACCAGCTTAGCTGGGTCCCCTGCCAAGTGCGAAGAATTTACTACATTTTTCACCAGCAAAGTTGAGAACATCAGAACGAATATTTCCCCTCCCATACGTGACCTAGTTGTCTCATTGGTCTGTTCTTCTAAATTAGACTGTTTCCAACCCATTACTCTACCCTCCCTTGTAAAGCTGGTCTCCACTATGAAACCTGCTACCTGCCCCCTCGACGTTGTCCCCACTGCCTTTCCGAAGGATGTCACTGCAATAGCCGGTCCCAGCATCCTCGCTATCATCAACAGTTCTCTGGCCACTGGCACCGTTCCAACCTGCTTCAAGCACGCGGTGGTCCAGCCCCTCCTGAAAAAACCTAACCTAGACCCCACCTTGCCTAGCAACTACAGACCTATTTCCAAACTGCCTTTCCTTTCAGAAGTCCTTGAAAAGGTAATTCTAAATCAACTAATGCCTTACCTACACCAAAATACCATCCTGGAGAGTTTCCAATCAGGTTTCAGGGCCCACCACAGCACAGATTCTGCCTTGTTGAAGGTACATAATGACCTGCTTCTCGCCATTGACTCCGGCGACTGTGCAATCCTGCTCCTTCTCGACCTCAGTGCAGCATTTGATACAGTGGACCACACCATCCTAATTGACCGTCTCCAGTACGGGGTTGGTATTGATGGCACTGCCCTGAGCTGGTTCGTCTCCTACCTCAAAGATAGGAGTTTCTCTACAAACATGGGCAAATCTTTCTCCACCCCAGCTAGCCTCTGCTGTGGGGTTCCACAAGGCTCCATCCTAGGCCCCATTCTCTTCTCTCTGTATATGCTCCCCTTAAGCCAAGTCATTCAAAGGCACGGCATTTCCTTCCACTGCTTATCAGATGATGCACAGCTCTATGTCCCCCTGAAACCTAACAGCTGATCAAATCCACTCAGCCTTATACACTGCCTTGAGGACATAAAGTGTTGGATGTCCCATAACTTTCTCCAACTAAACGAGAGCAAGTCTGAGGTCATCCTACTCAGCCCCTCGGACTCCATCAAATTGATAGCAGGCAGCCTTGGAAGCCTTACCCCTTACTCAAACCTCATGCCAAAAACCTTGGCGTGATATTTGACTCCTCATTGAAGTTTGACAAACAAGTCAATGCTGTGGTAAAAGCTGAAAGAGGCTTCTTTCAGCCTCGCACGATAGCTAAAATCAAACCATTCCTCTAATTTGACGAGCTTGAAAAGATCATCCACGCATTTATCTCCTCTTGCCTTCATTACTGCAACTCCCTTTACACTGGCATCAGCCAACCATCCCTGTCCTGCCTGCAATTGGTCCAAAACGCCGCAGTGAGACTTCTGATGGGCACCCAAAAAAGAGACCACCTCACCCCGATTCTGGCGTCTCTCCACTGGCTCCCAGTGCGGTTCAGAATCAATTTCAAGCTCCTCCTTTATGTATACAAAGCCCTTAATGGGCTTGCCCCCACCTACATCAAGAATCTGCTAACCCACCATTCTACCTCCAGGTCCCTCAGGTCGGTCGACTTGGGGTTACTGACCATCCCACGGTCCAGGTATCTCAGGGGCGACCGTGCTTTTGCAGTTGCAGCACCTAGACTGTGGAACAGCATCCCTCTTCTCATCAGAACTGCCCCCTCCATCGACTCTTTTAAGTCTAGACTTAAAACTTATTTCTACTCACAATCGTTTCTTGAGGTCCTCTGAGGGAGCGCTGTATGTATGAATTTATGTATGTATTGTTAGATCTATGTACCACTGTATGAAGCATGTTAGTACCTGCACTGATGTAAAGCACTTTGGTCAACGAGAGTTGTTTTTAAATGTGTTATAGAAATAACATTGACTTGACTTGAAGGTTGTACAGGAATCTGGCATGATATCAACATGAGAAATGGCTAGGGCTCTAAATTTTGGGGAAATTTAAATATCTGAGAGATTCCATGTGGTATTTTAATTACCAGCCTTTAATGGAGGGCCTCATCAGAAGTCTGGCTAAAATTAAACATACTACTTCATAGATTTTCCTAGTTAACTACAAAAAAACTCAGTTAATCATAACCTCTCCTTAACAAAATCATGCTGACTGCCCCTAATTAAATTGTGCCTTTCTAAATTAAGGTTTATATTTTCCTCATAGTAGATTCCAATAATTTGCCACTAAATTGCATTGTTTATTTCTACACTCTCTTCAAGGGAAGAGTAAACTGTGTTTTATTGTCAAATGTAGTTTAGTTAGTTGAGTTTATTATTGTCACATGTACCGAGGTGTAGCAAAAAACTTTTTGTTGCAAAGTCAAAGAAAAGACTATACATTATTACAATCCAGAGAGGTGGAGGGGCAGGTAATGTAGAGGAAACATGGACTTTTCAGAAGGACTTGGATGGCTTGGGAGAGTGGGCAAAGAAGTGGCAGATGGAATACAGTGTGGCAAAGTGTGTAGTCATGCATTTTGGTAGTAGGAATAAAAGCATAAATTTCTGAATGATGAGAGGATTCAGTAATCGGATGTATGAAAGGACTTCGGAGTGCTGGTGCGGGATTCCCAAAAGATAATTTGCAGGTTGAATCTGTGGTAAGGAAAGCAAATGCAATTTTAGCATTCATTTTGAGAGGACTAGACTATAAAAACAAAGATGTAATCCTATAGACAATAGACAATAGGTGCAGGAGTATACCATTTGGCCCTTTGAGCTAGCACCGCCATTCAATGTGTGATCATGGCTGATCATCCCCAATCCTGCCTTCTCCCCATATCCCCTGACTGCTATCTTTAAGAGCCCTATCTAGCTCTCTCTTGAAAGTATCCAGAGAACTGGCCTCCACCACCCACCGTGGCAGAGAATTCCACAGACTCACAACTCTCTGGGAGAAAAACTGTTTCCTCGTCTCCCTTCTAAATGGCTTACCCCATATTCTTAAACTGTGGTCCTAGACTCCCCCAACGTCGGGAACATGTTTCCTGCCTCTAGCATGCCCAGACCCTTAAAAATCTTTCAATAAGATCCCCTGTCATCCTTCTAAACTCCAGAGTGTACAAGCCCAGCCGCTCCATTCTCTCAGCATATGACAGTCCCGCCATCCCGGGAATTAACCTTGTAAACCTACGCTGCACTCCCTCAATAGCAAGAATGTCCTTCCTCAAATTAGGGGACTAAAACTGCACACAATACTCCAGCTGTGGTCTCACTAGTGCCCCGTACAACTGCAGAAGGACCTCTTTGCTCCTATGCTTAAAATGCTGAGACCATTCGGTGCTGGTCAGACCACATTTGGAGTATTGTGAGCAGTTTTGGGCCCTTTCTCTGAGGAGGATGTGCTGGCATTGGAGAGAGTCCAGAGGAGGATTATTTATTCATCTATTGTCATCTCCTTTATATTATCCTTCTTTCCATCCTCACCGTAAACCGTTTATCCAGGATGGTCAAACTTCACTCATGCCCACATTTCAGTGACAGTATCATATCATGTTTATTGTGCCATTGCTTACCTGCCTTATTCACTATATTCAGTGCATTTCAGTATATTACTATTTAGTAGAATAAAATCCTATTGTTATTCATTTTCCCAACTTTTTTCCAACCTTCCAAACTCTAGCACTAATTATCTGCTGTCTATTTTCGATTATGCTTTTCTCTGCTTCAAGCCTTAGCAGCTATGTACTACTGTGCAGCTGGTAGAGTTACTGCCTTACAGCGCCAGAGACCTCGGGTCCAATCTGTATGGAGTTTGCACGTTCTCCCTGTCACCATGTGATTTTCCCTGTGACCAAGTGATTTTCCTCTGGGTGCTCCAGTTTCCTCCCATATCCCAAAGACATGCGTTTGTAGGTTAATTGGCCTCTGTTTTTCGCCTTCCATCACAGTGAGGAATGTGTAGGAGTCACTGTGGTGGATGTTTATGTTAAAATGTAGTTTGTATGTCTTGTTGCTTTTTATTGGTATGTCTGTATGGCAGATCAAATTCCTCATACATTGCAAAACATACTTGGTTAATAAAGTATGATTATGATTATTAAATTGCCCCGAGTGCATGCAAATATGGGATAACAGAATTGGAATGAACAGCTGATTGATGGTCAGCATGAACTCGGTGAATCGAAGTGCCCATTTCTATGCTGTGCCTCAATACTAAATTAAACTAAATCTATGCTTACCTTTCTATCCCCTGCATTGTTATTTTAAACTCTTCCCAAAAGCATGAGGAAAAAGCTCGCCACAAGGATATTGCAATCTGCCTTGATTATAGTCTGACAGAAAATGCCAGAGTAACCCAACAGGACAGGAGAGAAAGGAATGGGTGACATTTCAGGTTGAGACCCTTCTTCAGATTGCAGTCTCCCACCTTTCCTATAAGATTTCCAATGTCTCTGAAATCTAAAGCCCTCCCTTCTGCACAACAGTCAAGCAGGGATGTTTAATCACATATTTTAGGGCTAAAGGGGAACTGAGATGCTTAAGTTGCAATACCGTTTTAGTCATATTTAGCAAAAAAAAGGCACAGTGTAAATGAAGTTGTAGCACATGCTCATTAAGAGACTGATTGACTATTAAATTGCCTGCTAGCACTCATTAAAAAAGCAGCATGACTTTTTGGTGGGTTACACTTCATTTAATGATCTCCCTTAATAGCTATCAGCTGATTGGGAGTAAACGTGATTGTTTGGGATTTTGAGGGCTGCTTATAAGCAAAGCTCATCGTTTGTTCTTCATTGACTGTTTGGTACTGCATTTGAAGAGAAGTTTTGGGAAATGGCAAATAATCTTCCGGTGCAATTTATGAAGAGTTCACCAAATGCCCATCATTACTTTTCAATGAAATTCCTCATCTGAAGTATAAAGGGCCTGTCCCACTTACGTATCCTTGGCACGCAAATTACGCGATCGCATTGTTGCGTTGAGCCGCGATGGTCGGGCGCGATTATATGCGTACGCACAGCCGTCTGGAGCGGGTGGCATCATTTGAAGATGGACACAAAGCTGGAGTAACTCAGCAGGACCGGCAGCATCTCTGGAGAGAAGCAATGGGTGACGTTTCATGTTGAGACTTCATCAGATTGAAAAGAAGGGTCTTGACCTGCAACATCACCCATTACTTCTCTCCAGAGATGCTGCCAGTCCCGGCTGAGTTACTCCTGCATTTTGTGTCTATCTTCAATTTTCTTGGCCCCGCTCTGAGAGTAGAAGTGGGAGCGGATCCAGACCCCAACGGCTGTGAGCCCCAGGCCGAGTTCGGCTATCGTTTGCCTGTTTTTGCTGCTGTTGAAGGTGAGACGTTGCATCGTGCCAGTCTTGGGCCTGTCCCACTTTGGCCGTCAGTTCCGCGACAGGCCGTTGGCGTGTGAAGATTTCGTTCACTACAAAAATTTCGGAGCCCCGCGCGATATCGCGCACAACTACATACCTCTCCGCGCTTCTAAGTGGGACCAGCCCCGCGCGGCCATACGATGCCCGTATGCCTCAACGCGACCATGAGGTCGCGTAATTTGCATGCCAAGAACACGTAAGTGGGACAGGCCCTTAAGGCAGTTCCACCTCAGTGAACATGCTGCAGAAGTCACTTAGATGAGAAAGCAGACTACAGAGATAGCAGTGGAATAGATGAGGAGTTGAAAGAAGTTGTGAAGCTAGACTGATCAGCACCAATAGCTGAGGGAGCCACAGATGAGAAGATAGGAGCACACCACAGAATATCTATCGACCCTTTCAGATGCCACAAGCAGTCCCCTAGGAGGCTGTGCTATATTAATATGGTTATTAAAAGAAATTATGCAACCTCACCTTTGACCTAACAGCACAGTCAGAAGAGCATTGCCTGTGGCTGTTAAGGACATATGAACCCCTATTGTTTTAAGAAGCTGGAAACCTCACCATGCTACCACAAGTGATACAATTCACATTTGCGGAGGCGTCAGTCGGGGTCCCAGTGGTGGTCGATAAGGGTGCCGGGTGGGGTCGATGAGGGTGCTGGCAGTTGAGGACGGGCCACATGAGAGTGGGAGGATGGGACATGCCGCCCGGAACAAAGGAGGACCCGGAGTGGGAGAACCGCTGTGAGGGGGCGAGGAGAACAAAGGAGGACCCGGAGTGGGGGCGGAATAAAGGAGGGCATGGAGTGGGATACTTTGTAACTTTGACTCTTTGCATTCCTTGGGTATGCAAACCAAAGAACATCACTGTGACCTGACGCACGTGACAATAAAGTATTCATTCATTCATTTCATAATATTCCATGTACATATCCAATAAATGGAGTCAATGCAGTTCCATGCACTCTGAATTGTTAATGAAAGGCCTCTTTCCCTCTTGCGAGAGAAAATCATGGGTAGAGGACTCAAAATTGGCATGACCTTAGGAGGCAGAAGGTGATGGTTAAGGGGTAATTTTGCAACTGGACCAATAGTGTACTCAAGGGATCAGTACTTGGACTTTTATAGTTTGTTATATGTACATTAACAATCTGGAAATTAGCATAGGAGATGTGATTGGTAATTTTGCAGGCGACACAAACATTGGTAATGTTGCTGATGGGGAGTGGGGATAGCATTCCACTGCTAAATAATACAGAACCTTCAATAATGTAGGGGTAAAGGAAGCTCGTGGATATTTCCAAGGATCCCTGGTCAGCATGAGAACAACAAAGGAGAAGTGAGGACAAATAAATGCAACAACATGTATTCCGAGTAGCAGACCACATCCAGAATGACCATTCAAACTCATCAAATAGGAGAATGATTTTTGAGAAACATTCTCTACCATCAGATCCCAAAGTTATACCATGAATCTTCCTTGACTGAAAATGACATATTCTCTAAGAAGACGAGTTTAACAGAAAATGGGAAAAATGGATTAGGTATAGAAATAAGGACATCAACACTGTATAATTTTATAGACAATAATGTAAGTTATTGGAAAATGTTTTAATATGAAAATAGTTCTGTATACTGCATCATTAATTGTAAACTGAACCCCCCGCTACACTGTTGTACGTTTCATTGTAATGTTGTATGTTTTGTTGTTATATTTGTGTTTTATTTGTGTATACATAAAAGCAATAAAAACTAAAGTGGAGAAAAAAATAATCTTCCTTGACTGATAATCCATCAAACAATCTGTAATCTATAATCAATTAACTTCCACGTGAAATCAGTAATCCCACTATTAGCACATTACCATTGCCATGGATTTATCAACATCAAAAAAGAGGGAACCAGTATCGCCTACAAACATTAAACTATTCATTCTCATGGAGTCATGGTGTCATAGTCTAACAACATGAAAGCAGGCCCTTTTGCTCAACTCATCTAGACTGACCAAGCACATATAAACTATAGATAGACACAAAAAGCTGGAGTAACTCAGCGGGACAGACAGCATCTCTGGAGAGAAAGAATACCTATACCTCCTCCCTCGACTCTGTCCAGGGACCCCGACAGTCCTTTCAGGTTAGGCAGAGGTTCACTTGCACCTCCTCCAAATTCATCTACCGTATCCGTTGTTCAAGATGTGAACTCTTATACATCGGCGAGGGCAAACATAGACAATAGGTGCAGGAGTAGGCCATACGGACCTTTAAGCCAGCACCGCCATTCAATGTGATCATGGTTGATCATCCACAATCACTACCCTGTTCCTGCCTTCTCCCCATTTCCCCTGACTCCGCTATCTTCAAAAGCCCTAGCTAGCTCTCTCTTAAAAGTTTCTAGAGAACCGGCCTCCACTGCCCTCTGAGGCAGAGAATTCCACACTCACAACTCTCTGTGTGGAAAAAGTGTTTCATCATCTCCGCTCTAAATGGTTTACCCCTTATTCTTAAACTGGTTCTGGACTCCCCCAACATCGTGAACATGTTTCCTGCCTCTCACGTGTCCAAACCCTTAATAATCTTATATGTTTCATAGTATTAGACTGAGCAATCTTTTCGCTGAACACCTTTGCTCAGTTTGCCTGGCCCTACCTGAACTCCCAGTTCCTAAACACTTTAATTCTCCTTCCTATTCCCCAGGGGTGGAAATCGCTGTCAAAACGTGGGGGACACACAATTTCTTAGTGGCCATGCGCACACACACACACGTACGAGGCTTCGGCCGATAACATCGGGAGCTGACATTGTTGGTAACCGACTCCGGACATCAGCAACAGCAGCTTCGTCTGCCCCAAATCGTGGGGCTTGAATCGGCCCATTTGCGGGGCCTTTCATCACCCGGTGTGGCTTAAAACTGGCCGCGGGATCTTCCATCCCCCGGCGGGGGCTTCAACATCGGGAGCCTTGACGCAGCAATTTGACCACAGGACTATGACACCATTGCCGGGTGATGAAAGGCGCTGTGAATGGGCTGATTCAAGCTCCGCTCTATGATTTTTGCTCCACCAGGACGTCTCCCTCCTCCAATCACCGTGCTCTATCCTCAGTCCCACCCCCCTACTTCCGCCTCTGACCGACACCTCCCTCCTCCAATCATCGCTCTGAATCATCATGTCGTTTCCCCCCCCCCCTCCATTGCCTGCTGACCGACATCTCTCTCATCCAATCGGCACCCTTGATCATCAGTCCCACCCTCACTGTCGCGGAGATTTTTAATAGATTTTTTTTTCACCGAATTTCAAAATTCGGATTACAAAACAGGGGGGGGATTGTCCCCCTCCTCTCAAAACATGGAGGGGACGTATCAATCCCCAGGGATTTTTGCCCATGCCATTCCCACACTGACTCCTCCATTGTCAGTGAGGCTAAACGTAAATTAGAGGAAAAGCATCTCATATTTCGCGTGGGCAGCTTATAGCTGAGTGGTATGAATATTGATTTCTCTAACTTCAAGTAACCCCGTGATTCCCTCTCTCTATATCCCTCCCTCACCCAAGTGACTCCAGCTTCTCGTTTTCAAGCAACAAACAGCTAACAATGGCCTGTTTCCTTTATAATCTTTACTTTTTTGCATATCTTTATTCATTGTTTATATCTCCCTACATCATTGTCTATATCTCTCATTTCCTTCCCGTGACTTTTAGTCTGAAGAAGGGTCTCAACCCGAAATGTCACCCATTCCTTCTCTCCAGAGATGCTGCCTGTCCCGCTGCATTACTCCAGCTTTTTGTGTCTATCAGGTTTAAACCAGCATCTCCAGTTCCTTCCTACACAAATAAACATGTGTAATTTGCTCATGTTTGACCTCTATCCATCTAAACCTTTTCTATCTATCTGCTATTCAAATGTCTTTTAAGTGTTGTTATTTAACTGCCTCAGCTATTTCCTCTAGCAGTCCATTCCATATACCCACAAGTTGCCAGAGGAAATAGCTGAGGCAGATCAATAACAAGTTGCCCATCAGGTTCCAATTAAAAGTAGGATGTTTACAAGGATGTTGCTAGGTCGTGAAAGCTTAAGCTAAAGGGATATGTTGGACATGCTAGGACTGTATTTATTGGAGCACAGAGAGGTGATCTTACAGAGGTGCACTATATCATCAGGGGAATAGATAGGGTAGACTCTTCTTTTGTTCACAACAGAAATAGTTTGTACTGACACCCTTGTATGAGGTTTTATGTGGCTGATGACCATCGCTGTTTCAGAGCCTCTGAGACTCTTGATGACCTTGATATAATGGCTCAGGTGCGTAACTACACATAGTCTTAGGTTAATGGGTATATTTTAAGCTTACTTTGGTTCCAGCCATCCCTGGCCTGCTCTTTTTGATTAGATCATATAAATAAAACGTAATATTATCTACTGAAGAATGCATGCTGTCCAATTGTAACTTTTGCAATATCTGGACCCATTGCCTGCCACTAGCACCATGAACATGACCACTTTGAGCGTTAACTTCTGAAAAGGCTGAAATGTAATTGGAGCCCATGCCAAAGCAGTGTGAGAAATATATCCACATCCCAGACTTCCGAATACCTAGGTCTGGGAGAGCCTTGTCAAAATACCTCTCATGAACCGGGCCACCAATAGATGAGATCCGACAGAGTGTTAACTTCTTGTCAAAAATGCAATGTAGCCAGGAACTCCAATACATCCGGTATACCTGCAACTTATGATAAGATACATTTGACTATAAACCGAACATCTCCCATGTCTTAATATGAGATACATATCGTTTTTTAGTACTATCTGTCCAGGGCATCCTAATCACATTGACGGTCCTACTCGATAGTCCGAGTCCCTGGAACAGTCTGGTCAGAAGATACAAATCAGAAGATTAATACGATCATGTATAGGGGAACTCGCCTCCTGTCCCAGTGCGAACCAACAAGTTGCTGTAATTTGGAATAATCATGAATGCTGTGTCATCAGTCTCAGAACCAATGGGACCATGGCTGCATGGACTACGCCTAAGCGTAGTCGTGCTCTATTTTGGTGAGACATTGATTAAATGAGGCAGAATGGGGAAAGCGTAAGAACGTACGTCCCCAACGTATCGAGAATGTATCCTCCGCTACTGCCCCTAGATCTCGTTCCCATGCCGTATTTAGGTAACTGGTGATTTAACCCGGATGCAACAGATCCATGTCTGGCTATCATTTTGAAACTTTTGGATTCATCATCCATTCTGTGTTTGTCATCGAATTTACGTGACCTGGTGTCTGCCACTTTTACATTATCTCTACCTGATAGGTAGATATCTGAGACTCAGATGTTTCTCGTAATGCACCAGTGCCAGATGAGGTTAGGCAGATTGTCAAAGATTAATAACCTAATTCCACCCATGTGATTGATATGCAACAGCTGTGGTATTATCACATGCACATATTATGCACATGCAAATCATGCATTGTTGAGCAGAATGCTTTAGGCCATAGAATGCACCCAGCAATTCTATGCAGCTTACGCCATGCCTCTGCAGGACTAATGCTTCTTTCACATTCTATCTGCCGCCACGGCCAGACCCGATATCAGTGGCTCCTCATCCTGAAGCGCTCACATCAGTTTGTAAACTAAAGGTTATTGAGTCAGAATGTCTCTAGTACATCGTGAGACATTAGTTACAGTTTTGGCTGTAGGCAAAGTACTGCCATGTTAATTAAATCAATGATGAACCCCAAATAGCCAATCATTCTAAATGGTACTAATCTGAATTTAATTAGATGGGTGAGGAACCCAACCTCTCAATAGGTGTTTGGTGGCTGAATATTATGCATATTTCAGATCTATGGCTGCCAAAATACACCCTTTTGATCCCAGTTACAATACTGATTTTTTTTATTTTAAACCGTTTATACTGGACCTTAAGAGTTAAGTATGATTAGGCCCAGAATGACTCGACACCCACCATCGTTCTTTGGGGAATATTGGACACAAATTGTTAAGGCTGATATGCATCATTCACCTGTAGAGTTAGTGGTATTGAAAACCCCCATACCCGACTAGGTGTATTTTGTATGGGTGGATGTACTTCCGAGATACCTTATTCGAGATCCCCGGATACAGTCCAATATTCAATTTTACTTCGGAGTCACGTGAGTGACTACGTGAAGACCCCACCATCACGCATGCGCGACATATCGTCGAACGCATTGCAGAAGCGACAGTCGGGAGGAGCGCCGTTCCTCCAGCGTAAGTTTAAAACACTTACTGGAGGTAAGTCTTACCATTCTGGTGAGCGTGGCGACTGGGTGTGTTTGTTTTCAGACGGAACACTATGGAGTCGCGCAAATCTAGGAGAGCAGCGGCAAAAACCGCTGCTATGGAAAGCAGCCAGCAGCGTGCCATCTCTCCAGAGATGCAGGTGCTACCAGCAGCTCCCGACTTCCCGCCACTAGAGACTGAAGGTACACCGCAGCCAGGCGACAAAGCCACCCAGAAGTCGAACACAACCGTTGACTCAGCTGGGTCCGGACCTGAAGACATCCCCTTCACGGACAGCGACGGTGGGCGTCTTTCCCGCATGGAGCGGATTGTTGAGCAGTTGTTCCAGCGTGACCTGCTTATGCAAGGGCAGAGTCACGGTGGGTCTCCTCGCAGACCCACGGCATTCATCAAAAATTGGTGAACGGTTGCACTTGTTTCATCATGTGTGGAGCACTTTTACATCTGATGCTTACATACTCGGAAGTATTCAGGGTTACAAAATTGAATTTGTATACGAACTCCCCATCCCAGTTCAGCATACGCCTAGCCAGAAGTTCATACTTTCACAAAAAGAGAGAACAGCAGGCCATGCTGAAGTGTTGAGATTAAACAAAAAAGGGGTAATTGAGAAGACAATCAGAGAATCTCAAGTGTTCGTATCTAATATATTTACAAAAAACAAAAAAGATGGTGGTTGCCGCATCATTATAGATTTGACCGAACTAAATACTTCCGTTCAGTATGCCCATTTCAAAATGGACACGCTTGTCACAGCCAAACAGCTAATCTCTGATAGGTACTACATGGCTTGCATCGATCTTAAAGATGCATACTATTCAGTACCAATACACAAGGATCATTGTAAATACCTGAAATTTGTCTGGATGGGACAGCTATGGCAGTATAAGGCCTTAACCAATGGGTTGTCATCAGCACCCAGGCTGTTTACTAAATTATTAAAACCAGCTTTAGCATACTTAAGGGAACATAACCATATCGTCATGGCTTACCTTGGCTACAATATTCTCATTGTAGGTGAGAATTTGGAAATGGCTACATTGGCAGTATCAGCCACGAAACATCTTTTTCAAAAGCTGGGATTTATCATACATCCAAATAAATCAAAATTGGAACCCTCCACTACCATGGATTATTTGGGGTTCACCATTGACTCTGTTCAAATGTCTATCACCTTGCCACTAAACAAAGTGACAGACTTGATGGGGGCATGCGAAAGCCTCACTGGCATCAGGGAACCATCCATTCGGCAAGTAGCCAGAGTGATTGGGAAATTAGTGGCTGCGTTTCCAGCAGCACAATTTGGACCTCTCCATTATCAAAATCTGCAAAGAGCAAAAATTTCAGCTCTCAAAAATCATGCAGGCCATTTCGATAGGCCTATGTAACTACCAGGGAAAGCAAAATCAGAATTGAAATGGTGGATAGAAAATGCTCAGCGTTGTTCTAACCCCATCACTATCATGAATCCCATGGTTACATTACAAACTGATGCCAGTGCTAAAGGTTGGGGAGCAACTAATACCACCACAAGTTGTGGTGGCAGATGGAGTGCAGAAGAAGTAACCCTGTTTAAAGCAGTAGGGATTAATTATTTAGAAATGCTGGGAGCATTTCATGGACTCAGGACCTACTGCACATATATGCACCAGTTGCATGTACGGTTACAAATTGATAATACCACAGTGGTGGCCTATATTAATCATATGGGTGGAATAAAGTCGATATCCTGTGATGAATTGGCTAATAATATCTGGCACTGGTGTCTGGAAAGAGAGATTTGGATTTCAGCCACTTACCTTCCAGGTAAGCTAAATACAGTGGCAGACACCAGATCACGTAAATTCAACGACAACATTGAATGGATGTTGGATCGGAAAGTGTTTACAGATATTATAGAACGGTATGGGGACCAGATATCGACCTTTTTGCATCCAGACTAAATCACCAACTACCAACATATGTTGCTTAGGAACCAGACCCAGGGGCAGCAGCGATGGACGCTTTCTCGCTGCATTGGGGGGATTTGTTTTGCTATGCATTTCCCCCCTTCTGCCTCATCAGTCGGGTCTTACAAAAAATTAAACAAGACTCCGCAACGGGTATTTTGGTTGTTCCCGACTGGCCTACCCAACCATGGTTCCCAGCAGTACAGAAGATGACCTCAGAACCCTGCATCCAGATCAACAAACAACCGAGTTTGTTGGTACACCCCGTGACAGGGGAAAGTCATCCGTGCCATGACCGCATGAACTTGTTGATTTGCAGATTCTGAACAGGCCATTCCTGGGATACAGACTCTCCGACAGGACGATCAATGCCATCTCAGCATCGTGCAGGGAGTCCACAAGGAAACTGTACCTGACATATGTCAGGAAATGGGAAGTGTTCTGCACCAGGACAAATACTACATATGACTCAGCTACCATCACTGGGGTGCTGGGGTTTCTGGCCACCCTTCATTTCGATGAAGGATTGAGTTACAGTGCCATTAATTGTGCAAGGAGTGCCCTATCTAGTTATCTGGGCAAAAGGAGTGATCACCTGGCTATAGGATCACACCCACTAGTATCTAAATTAATGAGGGGTATATTTAACTCCAATCCCCCCAGGCCCAGATACACCCATACATGGGACATAGGCATAGTATTAACTATGCTACGAGGATGGACACCCATATCGGGGCTCACTCTGTACAACCTAACATACAAGATGGTAATGATAATGGCACTTGTATCAGCAAAAACGGGTCTAGTCCTTACACAAGCTAAATATGGATGCCATGTATATCACTAATGGGAAGATAACCTTTTTAATACAGGGGTTACTCAAACAAGACCGACCCGGTTCCTCTGGCCAAAAATTAAAGTTTTTGGCCTATCCTGCAGATAGTCGGCTCTGCATTGTGACACATATTTTGCAATATATAGAAGTCACTAAGACTCTTAGGGGCACAGAGAGAGCTCTACTCATAAGCCATGAATGCCCTCACCATAAGGTCACAGTGCAAACTATATCCAGATGGTTAAGGGTGGTATTAGATGCAGCGGGGGTGGATACTAATGTTTTCAAATGTCACTCCACCAGGGCTGCATCTACATTGGCGGCTAGGATGATGGAAGTTCCTTTGGACCACATCCTTGCCACAGCGGGTTGGAGCAATGAACAAACTTTTCAATGCTTTTATAATAAACCCGTGGCCGCTCCTGACACGTTTGCAGGAAACATTTTGAGTTCTGTACAATAAATTATCCAATGTGGGGCATATTGTTTTAGGTATGAATAAATACCTTCTTTTGTTTTTCAGCACAGTGTCATGACTGAATTGTCCTTTCATCCTCCTTTTCCTAGCATAACAGTGTGTGAGCATGGACTCATTCCAGGGCATGAAATCACAGAGCTTTGAAATCCTCACGTGACTCCGAAGTAAAATAGTAAGATTAAATGAGAACTTACCAGTTTGAAGTTTGATCTTTATTTTATGAGGAGTTACGATGAGGGATTACGTACCCTCCACTCCCAAAACCCGCTATTATAAAGTTCGACTGGTATGGAAGTTCTCTCTTATCTTACTATATTAGGCACTCTGGTATCTGCGATTTCATACCAATGCTTTGAAGAATGTCGCGCATGCGTGCTGGCAGGGTCATCACGTAATCCCTCATCGTAACTCCTCAAAAAATAAAGATCAAACTTCAAACTGGTAAGTTCTCATTTAATCTTACTATTACCCCTTCCTAATCTGAAAGGGTATGGTTTTTGAGGTGGGATCCAGGTCTCAGTTTTTGTCTCATCGTCCAGGTCTTTCCCTGGATATTAGAGGATCTGCGCAAGGCTGTGAACTGTGGGTTGAGCATAGGCTGGATGTTATTCGTGAATATTAAATTCTAAAATGGGCATTACACAGCAGGGTCCATATCCTGCTGTGTTTAGATAGTGGCCTTGTACCATTTGCCCAAAAGCCATTGTTCCTGCTCCAACCAGTTTTTTAGGACTTCTGCAGCCTTATCTCATGCGCCCTCATGATGCGCTCCTTTAGAGAGATGCACAGTTAACAGGTGTTTCATATGTCTTGCAAAGTTTCCTCCATTATGGAGTCCTGGAACTGATGAGAGGCCATTAAATTGCTGGCCAGATTGTCATCCCTGGCTTCACCAGTTCCTGCCGGTATGGCAAATTGCTGATCACATCTGGCACACCCGGAGCATAGCTCATGTGCTTTGGTGTATGCACATAAGCAGTGACACGAAACTTCAGGGTCAGATTCATACTGCCCTGGCTCTCCTGGCTCATGCTCATGGGAGATCACACATACAGCCCTAAACAAGGTGCTGCTGTGCTGGGTCCCCAAACTTCAGGGTCAGATTCATACTGCCCTGGCTCTCCTGGCTCATGCTCACGGGAGATCACACACACAGCCCTAAACAAGGTGCTGCTGTGCTGGGTCCCCAAACTTCAGGGTCAGATTCATACTGCCCTGGCTCTCCTGGCTCATGCTCACGGGAGGTCACATACACAGCCCTAAACAAGGTACCGCTGTGCTGGGTCCCCATGCAGACTCGTAGGCCTATTATGCTTCATATGTGTACAGCTCTTCTGCTTAACAGACCTCTGCTAGAGGTTGCTGCTGAAAGCTGCTGGGGTCCATGGAGTATAACCCTGGCTGGAACTCCTCCTGGTTGTATTATTTTGGCTATAAGGTGTTCCACGTTGTTCAGACATCCCCAATGTTCATTTTAGGAAAAAGTCTTCTGGCCTCACTCATCAGAGTTGACAGACCTGGACAATTCACTCTTAGCATGCCTCCCGAGAGGAGTGGCCACAGTGCTTTAAAGCACTGGAGTTGCTGCTGCTGGCTGAACTGCCGGCGTCTCCAAAGCCGTCGTCATCCGCTGACCACAGCTACAAGTTCATCATGAGAGTTTTCCCCTACTTTTGAGAACAAGCAAGGCTGGCAGAACTTGATCCACCACAACCTCAGCCTTAATCAGCTAGTGTTTCGTTAAATGCCTCGACATTACGACAATTTTTTTTTTCAAGAGGGGACTTCGCCTTTCAATGTCTGGACTGGGCTCCTTGCACCATCCGCACACCCTCTTAATTACTCCAGCGCCGCCTCCAGTTTTTTGAACCAGGCTCCCAGTTATAGCTCGGGAGTTTGGAATAATTCTGCATAGAATGTCTTTTTCCTAAATTTGCACAGCAGTTTTTAAAATGAAATAAATCCCTTGGTGAGCATAGAATAATGCACAATGTTTGTGGATCCGGGGTGGAGCAGATGGCTAGCGGGGATAACTCTCACCTGTTCTTGAGGGGATACAGTGAACCCTTGCTCCGTCAGCTTGCTTCCCATTCTTGCATTACACGCAGACGGTGTAGCAGCAGAATGGACCCGGGATGCGTTCTCTCCGACCCCTGTCCACCTCCCCATGCATACTGACCGCAGGTAGATTTTACTCTATAGGCGATATACGCGCTTTTATTTTCATTATTTTAATTTTTTCCCCTTAGGAAAATGTCCCTGCTTGCTCCTGTAACCTGCCTTATGGGACCTAAGCAAACCGCAGCAAGTTTAAAACACTTACCTGCGGGTGTTTTACTTACCGCTGTTGGAGCTGCGCTCTCCAGCCTGTCGGTGCGCCAAACGCGTCGGACATAATGACGAGCAGGCACTCTGGCGGGCTTTCGTCACGTAGTCACTCACGTGACTCCAAAGTAAATTTCCACAAACACACCACTCTCTGACTAAAGAAATTCTTCCTCATCTCCTTCCTAAAAGAACGTCCTTTAAATCTGAGACTTGACCTCTCGTCCTTAACTCTCTCATTAGTGGAAACATCCTCTCCCCATATATTGCTCTTGTCAAATGTCTGCTACTCAGATAATTCATTCAAATTATGTATAAGTGCAGGTCATTTATCTGCTTCATCCAACCCCTCCTAAGACTGAGGAGGGAGATTCTGAAGGCTGTTGAACGCAGTTTGAAAGCATTGAGAGAAAGTGCAAGGAAAAGGAACCATTGTTGTCTCAGTGAATGTTGACAAGGTGCTGTCTACCCTTATTATTGCAGACCTCTTTATAATGGAATTTGGTTACAACGGGCTGAGGCATCCATTTGAGGAGGCAGCTGGGGGGGCGTAGAGCAGCACAATGACAGGCAGCGGTAAGGCAGCGGTGGGAAGAGCACAAGCCATGAAGAGCGATGCCTAGGGCACAGGTTTGCAGCGGCTGCAGCAAAGTGAGGTCCCGGGGTGTAGGTGGCAGATGCCCTGGTAACGGGTGCCTCTGTCACCTGGTAATGGAGCGACGCTCCCGTTGCCGAGCCTCACGTGACGTGCTTCAGGTTAGCAGCATGAAGGTATCGTGTGTACCGGGCCCATCCCCGACACACTGCATGTGGGCCCAGGGGCTCTGCGGCTCCCCAGTCTGTGAATTCCCCCTGGTTTAAACCAACACATAGGCTCCACGCTTCTTCACACCCGGCCGTGGGTTGAACTAATCAATAGTCACGGTGGCGCAGCGATAGAGTTGCTGCCTTACAGCGAATGCAGCGCCGGAGACCCGGGTTCTATCCCAACTACGAGTGCTGTCTGTACAGAGTTTGTACATTCACCCCATGACCTGCGAGGGTTTTCTCCGATATCTTCAGTTTCCTCCAGCACTCCAAAGATGTACATGTTTGTAGGTTAATTGGCTTGGTGAATTTAGAAATTGTCCCTAGTTGGTATAGGATCGTGTAAATGTGCGGGGATCGCTGGTCAGCGCGGACCCGGTGGGCCGAAGGGCCTGTTTCCGCATTGTATCTCTTATCCAATATATATTAATGATTTGGACGAGGGAATTGAATGCAACATCTCCAAGTTTGCGGATGACACGAAGATGGGGGGCAGTGGCAGGTGTGAGGAGGATGCTAGGAGGCTGCAGGATGACTTGGATAGGCTGGGTGAGTGGGAAAATGCATGGCAGATGCAGTATAATGTGGATAAATGTGAGGTTATCCACTTTGGTGGCAAAAACAGGAGGGTAGACTATTATCTGAATGGTGGCCGATTAGGAATAGGGGAGATGCAACGAGACCTAGGTGTCATGGTACACCAGTCATGGAAAGTAGGCATGCAGGTGCAGCTGGCCGTGAAGAAAGCGAATGGTATGTTAGCATTCATAGCAAAAGGATTTGAGTATAGGAGCAGGGAGGTTCTACTGCATTTGTACAGGGTTTTGGTGAGACCTCACCTGGAATATTGCGTACAGTTTTGGTCTCCAAATCTGAGGAAAGACATTCTTGCCATAGAGGGGGTACAGAGAGGTTTACCAGACTGATTCCTGGGATGTCAGGACTCATATGAGGAAAGACTGGATAGACTCGGCTTGTACTCGCTAGAATTTAGAAGATTGAGGAGGGATCTTATAGTAACTTACAAAATTCTTAAGGGGTTGGACAGGCTAGATGCAGGAAGATTGTTCCCGATGTTGGGGAAGTCCAGAACAAGGGGTCATATTTTAAGGATAAGGGGGAAGTCTTTTAGGACCGAGTTGAGAAAAACATTTTTCACACAGAGACTGGTGAGTCTCTGGAATTCTCTTCCACAGAAGGTAGTTGAGGCCAGTTCATTGGCTATATTTAAGAGGGAGTTAGATGTGGCACTTGTGGCTAAAGGGATCATGGGGTATGGAGAGAAGGCAGGTACAGGATACTGAGTTGAATGATCAGCCATGATCATATTGCATGGCGTGCAGGCTCGAAGGGCCGAATGGCCTACTCCTGCACCTATTTTCTATGTTTTTATACTAAAACATTTACCCCCTCTTACATGGTTATAGTGGACAGCCGGCAATAACGAACACCATCTCCCCCCCATGGTTGTTATAATGAGTGTATATTGTATAAATTACATGAGATGCATGACTAAGCGTGAATTCCATAAAATAAGCATTAATGCCTAATGTTAGATTTCCCCGATTAGTACAGAGTCAGTGTAATAATTACTGAAATTTACAAATGTCAGGCCCTTGGACCTTTATGTTGTCCGGACATGCTCTGGCTGTTTCTGTATCTATTTACATCTTATTAGCTTACTCCATTTTATTTCAGCCATCGGCCTTGAAGCAAGCAGAGGGTTTGGAGGCTTCGATGTTGTGTGAAATAGTTAAGGAGGCACATGCTTGCGTCAAGCAGACATTTGTTTGCTTTGGCAGGATTAAAGAAAGATCAGATGTGGCTTCCAACAAATATCAAACTTTCTTAATAGCACTAGACTGCGAAATCTCAGCAGAAACTGCAAAATGAAAGTGTCTTGTCGCTGGTCTGAAAACAAACGGAATAGATGGCTTGAAGGCTGAAAATTAGATACGCTTCAAGAGAACTAGCAGACGGTAAATTGATGGTGGCAACTGATGAATTCTGCAAGTCTTGCTATTGTTTAATGTGTTATTGACAATTAGTGACCGCCTGTCACAAGTGATATATATCCACAATTCTAATTGTAAACACTGATTAATATACATATTCAAATTCAGTTTAAAAACATTCGGACTGAAATTGCTTCAACCTTCTCATGCATTTCACTAATCAAAACTTTTTTCTTTTCTTTTTTAAACTTTATCATACGAATCTACAAGTCAGGGACAGGAAATGATCACTTAGCCCCTCAAGCCTGTTCCGCTATTTTACATGATTGCTCCTGATCTAACTTTAACCTCAATTGAGCATTAGTTGCGGAACCTTTCCCTCTCTTGCTTATGAAGTATCTGTATATTCCTGACTAAAAATATTCAAAGCCCTTGCTTCCATTTTGAGGAAAATAATTCCAAAGACTCGTCCCTCTGACAGAAAAAAATGACACAATTATGTATTTATGTATTCAGAGATATAGCGTGGAAACAGGCCCTTCTGCCCACCGAGTCCACGTCAACATATTCACACTAATTCTATGTTCCACTTTCACACCCACTCGCAATACACTCAGGGCAATTTACAGCAGCCCAATAACCTACCTACATTTTTTAAATGTTGGAGAAAACAAGAGCACCCAGAGGAAACCCAGGTGGTCTAAGGGATAACATGCAAACTCCACCCGAGGTAAATGGATGATTAAAAAACAATAATATTTCCATAAGGGGTAAGATCTGAACAACATTAAAATCTTAAGCAGTTAAAGTAGCTGGTAATATTTCTGCCCACGGGTTCCAAATAATGACAATCTTCATTAGGAGAAAATCCACAAATATTTTTCATGAGACATGAGAAACTGCAGATTCTGGAATCTTGAGCAAAGTGCTAGAGGAATCAATGGGTTAGACAGCCTCAGTGGAGGGAATAAACAAACCACATTCTGGGTCTGAACCCTGATTGAGTGTGTGGGAGGGAGGGGGGAAGAAATCTGGAAAACAGAGGTGGGAATGGGATAAAACCTGGAATGTGATAGCTGGATACAGGTAATGGGGGAGCGGGGAAGGTTTGGGCTGGGGTGAAAAGGAGACATAATGGTGCCAGATAAGGACAGAAGAAAAGGAGTGAAATGTAAAGAGAGTGGAATTTAAGGTGAAGTTGTTTAATGCAAGGATAATGTCAACTAAGTCAATGAGTGCCAGTGCGGGATAACTGTTTGAACCTCCGAGGGAGGGATATGAGTGGAAGAGGACAGGGAAAGGGAAAGACGGGGGATGAAATAGAAAATGGAAATTGGGAAGATGGGTATGAGCATGCAGAAGAGGGGAAAGAAACAGTATGTCTGAAGTGGTGGGAGATAGTGGGTGAAAGGAGGGGGAGGAGCGACACCCGACGGTAAGCTTTAAAATCAAGCGCGGGGCTTGTTTTTCTCAGAGGCTCACAGGAGCCGTAGGAAGTGAATGAGGGGGAGGAGCAACACCCGACCGGTAAGGTTTAAAATCAAGCGCGGGGCTTGTTTTTCTCAGAGGCCCACAGGAGCCGTTGGAAGTGAAGGAGGGGGAGGAGCGGCTCCCGATCTGTAAGCTTTAAAATCAAGTGCAGGGCTTGTTTTCCTTGGAGGCCCACAGGAGCTGTTGGAAGAGAAGGAGGGGGAGGAGCGACACCTGACCGGTAAGCTTTAAAATCAAGCGCGGGGCTTGTTTTTACCTAAATCCATAACGTTCCATTCAGAGAAGTGGTTTTTTTGAGGAAGCCGCTGATTCGTGGGAAGTGGACTAGGGTAAGCAGCTGATAGGCAGTCAGATTCCAACAGTTTGTAGTGATTTCGTATTGTGTTGATATTGTATCCTGTGTAAGGGGGGAGTATGAAGGCCAAGGCAGTGTACTGTTCTGGATGTCAGATGTGGGAGGTCAGAGAATCTGACAGCCCTCCAGACATCCACATCTGCGACAGGTGTGTCGAGATGGGGCTCCTAAAGGACTGTGTTAGGAACCTGGAGCAGCAGCTCGATGAACTCCGTCTGGTCAGGGAGAGTGAGGAGGTCATAGAGAGTAGCTACAGGGAGGTACTCGCTCCCAGACCACAGGAGGCAGACAAGTGGGTCACGGATAGGAAGGGCAAGGGGCAGGGGCTAGAGAGTACCCCTGTGACTACACCTGGAAAATAGGTACTCGGGTTTGAGTACGATTGGAGGGGACAGCCTACCTGGGGGCAGCAGCAGCGGCCGGGTCTCCGGCACAGAGACCGGCCCTGATGCTCAGAAGGGTAGCAAAAAGAGGAGGGCAATTGTAATAGGGGACTCTATAGTTAGGGGGTCGGATGAGTGATTCTGTGGACGCAGTCGGGAGACCCGGATGGTAGTTTGCCTCCCTGGTGCCAAGGTCTCGCATGTGTCGGAACGTGTCCAAAAGATTCTGAAAAGGGAGGGAGAGGAGCCTGATGTTGTGGTACACATAGGTACCAATGACATAGGCAGAAAAAGAGACGAGGTCCTGAAGGGAGAATTTAGAGAGTTGGGGGGAAAGTTAAGGAGAAGGACCAAAAGGGTAACGATTTCAGGATTACTGCCTGTGCCACGTGACAGTGAGAGTAGGAATGGAATGAGGTGGAGGATAAATACGTGGCTGAGGGACTGGTGCAGTGGGCAGGGATTCAAATTTCTTGATCACTGGGACCTCTTTTGGGGAAGGCATGATCTGTACACAAAGGACGGGTTGCACTTGAACCCGAGGGGGACCAATATCCTGGCACGGAGATTTGCAAAGGCTACTGGGGAGACTTTAAACTAGAAAAGCTGGGGGGAGGGACTCGGGTAGAGGGGGCTAGGGGACAGGGTGTGGGGCAAGAGGCAGAGAAGGGAAGCACTCGGACCCAAAATGTAGGCGAGAAAGAGGAAAAAGATAATAGACAGAGAATAAGGGATGGTGGGTTTCTAAAATGTGTATATTTTAATGCTAGGAGCATTGTAAGAAAGGTGGATGAACTTGGAGCCTGGATTGACACCTGGAAATATGATGTTGTGGCAATCAGTGAAACATGGTTGCACGACGGCTGTGATTGGAAACTAATTATTCGAGGGTTTCGTTGCTTCAGGTGTGATAGAATTGGAGGGACCAGAGGTGGAGGTGTTGCATTGCTTGTCAGAGAGGATATTACAGCAGTGCTTTGGCAGGATAGATTAGAGGGCTCGTCTAGGGAGGCTATTTGGGTGGAACTGAGAAGTGGGAACGGTGTAGCAACACTTTTAGGGGTGTATTAAAGACCGCCAAATGGGGAGCGAGAATTGGAAGAGCAAATATGTAAGGATATAGGAGATATTAGTAGTAAGCACAAGGTAGTGATTGTGGGAGATTTCAATTTTCCAAAAATAGACTGGGAAACACATTCTGTAAATGGGCTGGATGGTTTGGAGTTTGTAAAATGTGTGCAGGATAGTTTTTTGCAGCAATACATAGAGGTATCGACAAGAGAAGGGGCAGTGCTGGACCACCTGTTAGGAAATGAGGCAGGTCAGATGATGGAAGTATGTGTTGGTGAGCACTTTGGGACCAGTGATCACAATACCATTAGTTTCAACATAATTATGGAGAGAGTTAGAACTGGACCTCGGGTTGAGATTTTTGATTGGAGAAAGGCTAACTTCGGGAATGTGTAAGGATTTAAAAGGAGTGAATTGGGACATTTTGTTTTATGGGAAGGATGTAGAAGAGAAATGGAGGACATTTAAAGGGGAAATTGTAAAAGTACAGAATCTTTATGTCCCTGTTAGGTTGAAAGGAAATAGTAAAAATTGGAAAGAGCCATGGTTTTCAAGGGAAATTGGACACTTGTTTCGAAAAAAGAGAGATATCTACAATAATTATAGGAGGCATGGAGTAAACGAGGTGCTAGAGGAGTATAAAGAATGTAAAAAGAATCTTAAGGAAGAAATTAAGAAGGCTAAAAGAAGATATGAGGTTGCTTTGGCAAGAAAGGTGAAAGTAAATCCAAAGGGTTTCTACAGCTATATTAATAGCAAAAGGATAACGAGGGATAAAATTGGACCATTAGAGAGCCAGAATGGACAGCTATCTGGAGAGCCAAAAGAGATGGTGGAGATATTGAACAATTTATTTTCTTCGGTATTCACCAAGGAGAAGGATATTGAACTCTGTGAGGTAAGGGAAAAAAGTAGAGTAGCTATGGAAACTATGAGATTCAGAGGAGGAAGTACTGACACTTTTGAAAAATATAAAAGTGGATAAGTCTCCAGGACCTGACAGGAAATTCCCTAGGACATTGAGGGATGTTAGTGTTGAAATAGCAGGAGCTATGACAGAAATATTTCAAATGTCATTAGAAACAGGAACAGTGCCGGAGGATTGGCATACTGCGCATGTTGTTCCATTGTTTAAAAAGGGTTCAAAGAATAAACCTAGCAATTATAGACCTGTTAGTTTGACGTCATTGGTAGGTAAATTAATGGAAAGGATACTTAGAGATAATATATATAAGCATCTGGATAAACAGGGTCTGATCAGGAACAGTCAACATGGATTCGTGCCTGGAAGGTCATGTTTGACAAATCTTCTTGAATTATTTGAAGCGGTTACTAGGGAAATTGATGAGGGTAAAGCAGTGGATGTTGTCTATATGGATTTCAGTAAGGCCTTTGACAAGGTTCCCCATGGAAGGTTGGTTAAGAAGGTTCAATCTTTGGGTGTTAATGGCGGAGTAGCAAGATGGATTCAACAGTGTGGGAGATGTCAGAGAGTAATGGTGGATGGCTGTTTGTCAGGTTGGAAGCCGGTGACCAGTGGGGTGCCTCAGGGATCTGTGTTGGGTCCACTGTTGTTTGTCATGTACATCAATGATCTGGATGGTGGGGTGGAAAATTGGATAAGTAAGTATGCAGATGATACTAAGATAGGTGGTGTTGTGGATAATGAAGTCGATTTTCAAAGTCTACAGAGAGATTTGGGCCATTTGGAAAAGTGGGCTGAAAGATGGCAGATGGAGTTTAATGCTGTTAAGTGTGAAGTGCTACATCTTGGCAGGACAAATCAAAATATGACGTACATGGTAAATGGTAGGGAATTGAGGAATGCTGTGGAACAGAGAGATCTAAGAATAGCTATGCATAATTCCCTGAAGGTGGAATCGCATGTAGATAGGGTGGTAAAGAAAGCCTTTGGTGTGCTGGCCTTTATAAATCAGAGCATTGAATATAGGAGTAGGGAAGTAATGTTAAAATTGTACAAGGCATTGGTAAGACCAATTCTGGAGTATGGTGTACAATTTTGGTCGCCTTATTATAGGAAGGATGTCAACAAAATAGAGAGTACAGAGGAGATTTACTAGAATGTTGCCTGGGTTCCAGCAACTATGTTACAGAGAAAGGTTGAACAAGTTAGGTCTTTATTCTTTGGAGCGCAGAAGGTTAAGGGGGGACTTGATTGAGGTCTTTAAAATGATGAAAGGGATAGACAGAGTTGACGTGGATAAGCTTTTCCCATTGAGGGTAGGGAAGATTCAAACAAGAGGGCATGACATTAGAATTAAGGGACAAAGGTTTAGGGGTAACGTGAGGGGGAACTTCTTTACTCAGAGGGTGGTGGCTATGTGGAATGAGCTTCCAGCAGAAGTGGTGGAGGCAGGATCGATTTTAACATTTAAAAGTAAAGTGGATAGGTATATGGACGGGAAGGGAATGGAGGGGTATGGTCTGAGTGCAGGTAGATGGGACTAGGGGAAAACAAATGGTCGGCACGGACTGGAAGGGCCGAGTGGACCTGTTTCCGTGCTGTAATTGTTATATGGTTATATGGTTTATATGGTTAAATATGTGTACCCTGGGGAGGGAAGTGTGAGCAGTAGTGGGGTAAGATTTGGGGGATAGGAGGGTATTACTTGAAATTGGAGAATTCAATATTCATTCCATTGGGTTGTAAGCTGCCCAAATGATTCTAATCAGGTTTCATATACCCACCACCGCTCTGACAAAAAGTTGCTCCTCAGGTTTCTATTAAAACATTTCCCTCTCACAATCTTAACCCTTTAGTTTTTGATTCCCCAACCCATTAATCCTCTCTATTCTCATGATTTTATACCCCTCCATGTTATCGCCACTCAGCCTTCTGCGCTCCAAGGAATAAGACCCTAGCTTGCTCAACCTCTCCATAAAGCTCCAGCCCTCGAGTCCTGACAACATCCTCTTAAATCTTCTCTGCATTAGTGTTTTTCAGCTTAATGGCATCTTTCCTATAGTACGGTGAAAAAGATTGAAGACAATACACCATGTGCGGCCTCACCAATGTCTTATACAACTGTAACATAATGTGGAAATAACCATGCTCAGATTCCTGACCGATGAAGGCTTTCCATTACCACCCTATCTGCATGTGATTCCACATTCAGGGAATTGCTATTTGTACTCCGTGATCCCTCTACTCTACAACATTCCTACCATTCGTTTTGAAGGTCATGCCTGATCAACTTCCCACAAGGCGACACTGCACACTTATCTGAATTAAACTAAAATAGCTATTCCTCAACACACTTACCTAGCTAATCAAGATCCTGTTGTAATTCTTGTTAACCATCCTCACAGTTTACAATGCCACCTATCTTATTGTCACCTGCAAACTTACTAATCATGCCTTGTACAATCAAAACGCTGAAACTGAAAGCTGCTAAGTGTATCTATGGTCAGCATTTGCTTAGGTAGAAATATACCTTTTCAGTGAAGAGAAATCACTCTGAATGCTCACACGCATGACCTGAAATTGATAGATTGTGGTTAATAAATGAATCAAATGATATGAGGTTCGTACATGAAAGTGGTGCTGAGGTGCATTCAGACAATGCTTTTGCATTTCGACAGATCCCAGGCAATTTAAATCTGTCTCATCATCAGACTTAAATGAAATTTATGGCTAATTTTTAAAACATGGAGACAAGTTGAATTTCATAATCATAATTATAATCATTATAATCATAATCAAATCATACTTTATTAGCCAAGTTTTGCAACATATGAACAATTTGATTTGCCATACAGTCATACCAATAAAAAGCAACAAGACACACAAAATACATTTTAACATAAACATCCACCACAGTGACTACTACACATTCCTCACTGTAATGGAAGGCAAAAAAAAAAAAGTTCAATCTCTTCCCTTCTTTGTTCTCCCGCAGTCGGGGGCTTCGAGTCTTCCGTTGACAGGACGATCTTGGCTTCCTAGCCAGCGGTTAGGCCTTCCGCATTGGGGCGATCAAGCTCCCACATTGAGGGGATCTCAGCTCCCCCGCGCCGGGTGATCGGACCTCTTGCGACTTTGGAGGTTCCTGACATCGGTCTCTACCAGAGACTGCAAGCTCCTCGATGTTGAAATCCGCAGGCCGCGGTTGGAGCGTCAATCCCAGGCGAGGGATCACAGGCTCTGATGGTAAGTCCACGGTCCACTGGGCTCAAAGTCAGTCTCGAGCAAGGCCTCCAGCTCCATGATGTTAGGCAGCAGAGCGACCAGAGATACGATCCGGAAAACAATCACATCTCCAGCAAGGTAAGAGATTGAAAAAGGTTTCCCCTGACCCACTCCCCCATCTCCCACATAAAACACACTAAAAATAACAAAAAACCCGAAAAGACAGACAGACCGTTGGTGAGGCTGCCATTGCTGATGGCGCCACACCTTATTCTGTATTTAGGGTGGCATAGTGGTGCATCGGTCGAGTTAGAGCATCATAAAAAGACATAGTTGCTGTCTTGCAGTGCTTATAGCACCGGACAACTGGATTTGATCCCGACAACGGGTGCTGTCTGTACGGAGTTTGTACGTTCTCCCCATGACTGCATGGACTTTCTCTGAGTTCTTCAATTTCCTCCCACACTCCAAAGACTGATCGGTGCAAACCCGGTAAGTCAAAATGCCTGTTTCCATACTGTATCTCTAAACTAAATTATATTACATGGCAGAAGAGTGACTAAAGAAGACAGTTGCCCACTCTCCTGAATTTCCAACCCTTTTTCTTGTATCCACGTCGAAGGCAGAGGCCTGTTTTTTACATATGCATTCTACATACAATAGGGGCAATTTACAGAGCCTAATTAACGTACAAACCAGCATGTCTTTGGGATGTGGGAAGAAACCGGAGAACCTGGAGAAAACCCACACGGTCAAAGAGAGAATATACAAACCATACAGACAGCACCTGTAATCAGGATTGAATCTGGGTCTCTGGCGGAAATTTTACCGCTGTGCCACTGCACTGTGCCACTGCGCTGTGCCACTGCGGTGCCCAGGAAGGAATATAGGAATAAGGCCTGATTTTGTCCCATTTTAGTCTTATCGTTTTCAATCCATAGTGTGACTATTATCATCAGAAATTGAAAATTGTCTATCACATACAGAAGTTTCTAAAATGGATCATGTGCCTGACTCGCATACATATCACCTTTGCAAATCCAGAAAGTTCAATGATGTAACGACAGGGAATAGCAGCAAACTTCCTGCAGCAGGAACTTTACTAAAATGTTTTAATGAATGGGCATTTCTTCTTGGATGTTAATTGAAGTCCCCCGTGTTTAATGGGAATATAATCCTAGCACACTATTTTAACATAAAAAACATGTTTCAAACTAGCTATTATAACTCAAAAGCTGTGTTATTAAAGCCATTCCCTGGCAAATTATTTTTCAAATGAATACGAGGATCTACAATAAGATTTCCTTTGGGTCTTTAATAGAAATGTCATTGAAAATTCTCTACCTAAACCGACACCTCCCTAGCGTTTAATTATAGTAACGTTTTTCTTTATTATGTCATACAGTTTGTTTTTTTCAATTAATGAATATATGAATGGAAGGGCAAAAAGAGACTTAAGAAATCAATGCATAAGTTTATGTTAGGCAATGCACCATCCCCCTAAACTGTGATCACATGAGTTTCCTCTGCACACTCTGCTTTCCTCCCACATCCTAAAGTGACATAGAGACAGAGGAACAGAGAAGTACAACATAGAAATGGGTTCTTTAACTAACCAAATCCACATCAAAGTTTTTGCCCATCTATACATATCACATTTTTCCATATTAGGACCAGATCCTTCTACATCTTATCTGGTTCATTGTCTGCCTAATTTATTTTTAAATGTCGTAATTGTCTCTGATTCTACCATCTCTTCTGTCGTGGACTAACTGCGCTTGTGCAACTGCCAGGAAGGCACAGCAACACCTCTGATTCCTTTGGAGACTTGAGGAAAATCGGCTTGCCTCCAGTGATTCTTACAAATTACTACAAATGCACCATAGAACGCATAGTCAGGTGCATCACAGCTTGATTTGGGAACAGCACTGCCCAGGAAATTGCAGAGAGTTGTAGATATAGCCCAGTCCATTACACAGACCAGATTTCCCACCATTCACTCCATCTACACTTCACACTGCCTCAGAAAAGCATCCAACATAAACAAATACTTGTCCCACCCTGGTCATTCCTACTTCTGCCCAACAAAAGCTACAGCAACTCAAAAGTACACTCTACTAAATGCAGGGACAGCTTCCCCTCTGTTATCAGGCTTTTGAAGAATCACTAAATAAACTTGAATACTGACCGATTCACTCTATCCCATTGTGGACGTTGGACATTATCTATGGAGCTGTTGCGCTACAATGTTGAGAACAATATTCTGCGCTGTGTATCTTCCCCCTTATTCTACCTATTGTTCATAAGTTCATGTCATATGATCAGAATTGTGCCATTCGGCCCATCGAGTCTACTCCGTCATTCAATCACCTTCATCTTATTTGAGAACCATCCAATAGTCTAATAACAGCAGGAAATGCTGTTCCTAAATCTGGTGGCATGTACTTTCTTAAAGTGTTTATATCTTCTGCCTGATTGGAGAGGGGAGAAGAGGAATGACCAGGATGATCACTTTCCCGAGGCTGTGCAAAATGAAATGGGGGAGGAGGCTGGTTAGTGTTGGACTGGGCTGCATCCAGTACTCTTCTCTGCAATTTCTTGGTGACTTGTTAGAGCATCCGGATAGGATGCTTATGGGTAGGAATGCATAGGCCGACAACTAATCTTTCCACCTGAAATTGCTTCAACCAACCTCAGGCCAGATTTGGTGTTCTGGTCCCTTTCACAGAAGACTGCTTACATCATAGAGCTCACAGTTCCATGGGAGAACTCTGTTGTGGAGACCTATGAGCGTAAGAAGCTGCGCTACACAGAGCTTGCAGCAGAGGCAATGCAGCGTGACTGGAACATCAACGTTTATCCAGTTGAAGTGGGATGCAGAGGATTTGTTGCGTCATCTACCATCAGACTGCTGAAGGAGCTTGGAATCCACGGTCAGGCTCTGCGGAAGACCATAAGATCACTCTCAGACGCGGCTGAAAGAAGCAGCTGTTGGATTTGGCTCAAGCGGAAAGACCCATGCTGGGCCCCAAATGCGTCATGGTGAATCTTTGAGGCAGTTTGACACGGGACACGCGCTGAGGGCTGATCATCCTGCAGCGGGCCGCCCTTGTGGAGGGTGTATAGTGTTAAAAGGCCGAAACACCCAATGATGCAAGGATACACTACTGATGATGTGTCCTGTGCCCAACTGTCCTGAAGGTTACCCAGGCCAAGATATACGTATACGTACCCCCCACCCCGCCCCCCCCCTGATGTTGAGCGTCGACCACTCTCAGCAATCAATGATTGTCGTGAAATGCTCCCCACCTACTGGCACAAGGGACTTCTTAACATCTAGTCCTGTGTATTTGATTCTCTGATAAGATGCCTTTTATGGTGCATCTGATAAATGTGCTCATTGGGACGAGGCTTTAGTATGCATGGTTGGCCATAGCACTGATGTGGTTGTTCCAGGGCATATTGTTGGTGAATTTACACCAAGGAATAGGAGAAGATAAAATCAAAATTAGTCACTTCAAACTTTGTACCAAGGCATTGTTTACTGAATTATTACATGCTTTCAACAAAACCTTTACATGAGCCAGTTTTTATTAGTACCATGTTGTGACAATGACACCAAATATTGTTGGATGTTCAAAAGCTGATCATATTTCTATTCACATTAAAGTTGGTGAGATTATATTTTGTGACAATATAATTGCAGCCATTTGTAAGCATTAAAAATAATGCAATTATGCTGTCATATTCGGAATAATAATTAACTTTATTGTGTTAAAATATGAAAAAGGGGGAACTGACATATTAATTTTAGCTTTATGAGTCACTTCTGTGTTGCACCAAAGAATCTCATTAAAAATGAATCAAGAGGCTGACATTTTTTGTGGCACATTTCCAGTAAGGGACAACAAGATCAATGCTTGCCAGAGACCAGTGGATATTACATGTGTAAAAATAAATTGTAAACTTAATGTCCTATTCAGCAGGGACAATTCATTCTTTTGCAATGTTATAAAGGAATCTAACTCTCTACAATGTATCTATAAGCAGTTTTGAATAAATCATTATCTGCGCCGTAAATGTATGTTAATGATGATAATATGATAGAAACAGCTGACATGAACTACATCACATACATAGCATTAGCTATTTTTGTTATTAAGAAATATCTATTAAACATCTTAGATTTAAAATGGTGATTACATTAGATAGCATGTTTTTCTCTGCAAGCAATGTTGAATGACTGTGATATATTTTGGAAATAAATTTGGCAAAGACGATAAGACATTATTTCGAAAACAAATGGTATGCAGCAAATTTTCGAGCAAATGCATATGCATAAAATGATTTAACTGCTTCCATGGGAAGCCAATATTAGCTTCTGCTGTTCTGAGCCTTAAGCAGTTGAAAATCATTAAATCCTTTATAAAATGTGGTTCCAGGACTTGTTTCCCCAAGTGATCATCACTGTTTATGTTTTATAGAAATAAACCATTTTGTTACTGATTATATTTGTTTCTCTCTGCTCAGGCTTTATTTGGCCAATTGTCTTTTCCTGAATAGAAAGAACACTAGTCTGAAAGTTATCAGAAAGACAAAGCTAGTAGTTTTACATTCCATAGATTATGCCCTCAGGATATCTGAGATTGACGTAACATATTTTTAGGCAGGAGAATATAAAAACACCTTTCAAATGAAGAAATTTGTTTTTTTAATTGATCTTTCAATGTTAATTTGAAGTAATGTTTAAACTTCAAATTTCCAGTATATTTTATGTAATGATTCTCAATCCATTCTAATACACCTTATGTATTCCTAGTCGCAGTACTGTTGAGATTTCTCTTCTTCAGCCTTCTTAATTTCTTGACATCAAGGTCATTTGAGTTGCTCCATTAATATCCCTCCAACTGATGCAAATCTCCTTTGAAAGGGGTGATCCATTATTTGTGCATTATTTCTCTAATTATTTCTTCATGTTTTTATGTATTTTAATCAATGTTATTGGGGTATTTAATACTATACCTTTTTAACGTTTAAATCAATGTAAATGCGTTTTTAAATGTTTCTGGATACTAAAGTTATTTTAAATAAAACTTACACAAAGTCTTAGATAGACACAAAAAGCTGGATTAACTTAGCGGGACAGGCAGCATCTCTGGCGAGAAGGAATGGAGCTTTTTGTGTCCATTCCTTCTCTCCAGAGATACTGCCTATCCAACTTTTTGTGTCTATTTTCAGTTTAAACCAGCATCTGCAGTTCCTTCCTACACATTTTGTCTTACAGTACAAAGTCTTGATAGGCAGAAGTTGTAGCTCTGCATCTCTAGATCTAGTCTGCATGATTACTTGAATTCTTGGAAAATGTGATAGGGAGAGTTGATAGAGGGTAACCTGTAGATATCGTAGATATCATGCCTAAATTAATAACTCAACATATTGGAGGTCTGTTATGATGGATTGCACACTGACTATGATAGAAAACAGAGGATTAGAATAAATAGGTCCTTTTCAGCCTGATTGTTAGAGTAAATTTCGGAACCAGAGGGGATGTCACGATATTTGACTATGTGGACACTACTAATTGCTTAATGAACATTAACTTTGCTGGCTAAATGCCTCAGTGGAGAATTGTGCACAGCTAAAGGGTCTGTCTCACTTAAACCCCTATCCCACGGTACGAGTTCATTCCAAGAGCTCTTCCGAGTGTCCTGATTCGAACTCGGAGATTTACGGTAATGGCCACTCGTCTGTACTCCGGGCTCTCGTGGACATTTTTGAAAAATCTACACGGGTCTTTCCGTGCTTACATGCCATTAGCGAGTCTTCCCGAGTACCTGCCGTTATCGTTATGAGCTGCTAAGAGACGTACCTCCTACGTTCATTCTCCGTGCTTACCCCGAGTTTGATTTTTGTTAAACTCGGGAGAGCTCCTGGAATGAACTCGTACCGTGGGACAGGGCTATTAGGCTATTTTTTAGGTGACTACAGGCGACTAGGCCGTCTCCACATGGTCGCCGGGGTGTTGCCGGTATGGTCGTGAGTAGTCTCCTCAGTCACCCAAAGAGTCGTAGTATCTTTCTGGTCGCCACTGGGTTTTCAACATGTTCCAACATTTTCGGCGACAGTCGGCGACAGTGGGTTAACGCCAATGAGCGTAGCTTGACTTCTCCTGATGTAAGTGCTGTCGTAGGTTGCCACCAGGTGACGTAGGTTGTCGCCGGTGAAGACTTTGGTGAATTCCATTGGCGACTACCTACATCAACCTACGACAGGTATCGGCGACGGAATTGTCTTCTGTGTCTTCAGTTTTCGCCGACAGGGTCGTAGCTATCGCGGATGGATATAGGTTGACTTTGGTTGTCGCCTGTGTGGTCGTAGGCTGTCATAGGTGGACATCCTAATGGCTTGCCGTAGCTTGACATTGACTAGGTGGTAGGTTTTTTTAGCTTGTCGTAGACATTGTCATAGACATTGTCATAGGGGGGTCCAGTCGCCGGTTATTCAGCGACCTGCTATGACTATGAGAGTCGCCGGCAGTTGCCTAAAGAATAGCCTACGTGGGACAGGCCCTTAAGTCACTAGGTCAGATGCTGAGCACCTGCAATAACCAAAATATAATTATGTTGAGCCACAATGACTGAAAAACATGATTAGACAAATATGCTTGAGAAACTCAACGGGTGACGCAGCATCTATGGAGCGAAGGAAATAGGCAACGTTTTGGGTCGAGACCCTTCTTCAGACTGATGTGAGGGTGGGGGAGGGGGGGTGGCAGGAAGAGGAAAGGAAGAGGCAGAGACAGTGGGCTGAGGGAGAGCTGAGCAGGGGAGGAGAAAGCAGGTTCTACCTGATATTAGAGAAGTCGATGTTCATACCGCTGGGGTACAAATTGCCCAAGCAAAATATGAGGTGCTGCTCCTCCAATTTACGATGGTCCTCACTCTGGCCATGGAGGAGGCCCAGGACAGAAAGGTCGGATTCGGAATGGGAGGGGGAGTTGAAGTGCTCAGCCACCGGAAGATCAGGTAGTTTAATGCGAACCGAGCAGAGGTGTTGGGCGAAGCGATCGGCAAGCCTACGTCTACTCCAGGACTTCCGTTTTCTAGGCCCCCATTCCTTCATCTTCACCATGGATGATGTCCAGTCACTCTACACCTCCATACCCCACCAGGAGGGCCTTAAAGCCCTCCATTTCTTCCTCGACCGCAGAACCAACCAATCCCCGCCTACTGTTACTCTCCTCCGCCTACTGGAGGAGAGTATTCATTTGACTCCTCCCATATCCTCCAAATATAAGGCATAGCTATGGGCATGTAGCTTTGCCTGCCTCTTTGTAGGGTACTTTGAACAATCTTTATTCGAGGTGTACCATGGCCCTATCCCCGAACTCTACCTCCGCTCCATCGAGGACTGCATTGGTGCTACTTCATGCACCCACACACAACTCACTGACTTCATCCATTTCACCACTAACTTCCATCCTTCACTCAAATACACCTGGACCATTTCCGACATTTCCCTACCATCTCTAGACCTCATTATCTCCATTGCAGGTGATAGACTACTGACCGACATCCACTATAATCCCACTGACTCCCATGGCCATCTGGACTACACTTCTTCCCATCCTGCTTCCTGTAAGGACTCCATCTACGCTGCATCTGCACCCAGGATGAGGTGTTCCACACCAGGGTATCGGAGATGTCCTCATTCTTCAGGGAACGGGGGTTCCCCTCTTCTATTATAGCCACCTCCAACGTGATCCCACCACTGGCCACATGTTCCCATCTCCTCCCCCGTCTGTTTTCCGCAGAGTCCGCTCCATCCATAACTCTCTGGTCAATTTGTCCCTTCCCACCCAAACCACCCCCTCTCCTGGCACTTTCCCTTGCAATCTCAGGAAATGCTACACTTGTCGCTTTACCTCCCCCCTTGACTCCATTCAAGGACCCAAGCAGTCTTTCCAGGTGTGGCAGAGGTTCACATGCACCTCCTGCAGCCTCATCTATTGCATCCATTGCTCTAGATGTCAGCTGCACTACATCGATGAGACCAAGCGTAGGCTTGGCGATCGCTTCGACCAACACCTCTGTTCGGTTTGCATTAACCTACCTGATCTCCTGGTGACTCAGCACTTCAATTCCCCCTCCCATTCCGAATCCGACCTTTCTGTTCTGGGCCTCCTCCATGGCTAGTGAGGACCACTGTAAATTGGAGGAGCAGCACTTCAAGTTCAAATTCCAGTTCGTGAGTTTATTGTCATGTGTCCCTGATCGGACAATTAAATTCTTTTTTTTTTTTTTTTTTTTTTTAATTTTTTTATTGTAGAAACAATATATACCGAGTACACTCTTATACGACATTGAGAGTTGTGTAATATATAAAATTATATCATATTGATTATCGATTAATACTATTTATGTTAATTGTAATATTATCCATTATACATTTCGTGGTTATTTATTTTATATAATTGGGAGTATATGTAGTATATTCCTAAAATAAGCAATACACTTAGATTTCTCAAATCATAGATATTCTTCTAATTACCAAATAGAAATCCCCGCTAATATAACTACGTAATACCCAATCTTAAACAAAGTTTTATGATATTCATAATGTTATCAAAATATTAATAATGTTTGTATTATTGTTAACTTTATATTTCATAATTATTGTATAATTGAAAATACAAAGTTTTATATAATTACAGGTTTAAGACATCTATAATCTTTTCATACGAACAGAAATAAGTGTGTACGTATTAAAAATTTATATAATATGTTTCTATATTTTTTTTCCTTAATTAAAGATAGGAAGATAGAGAAAAAGAATAGAAAATAGAAAAGAAAATGTGAAAAGTTTGATGGAGATTGAAGTATTACTAAATAATCCATTCTTGGAGATACATTCATGATTTGTTATATGTATTTCTTCATCCATTCAGATATTCAGGCCTCAGTCAAGTCCCTGCGCCGAACCATTGTGACCCTGTAGATATTTAATATAGGGAGACCATATCTCCTTGAAGAGATCTAACCTGTCCATAAGGACAAGTCTCAATCTCTCCAAGTGAAGTGTCTCCGTCATTTCTGTATTCCACATTTTAATTGTTGGGGATACAGGGCCTTTCCAAAATTTTAATATTAATTTTTCCCCAATTATTAAAGAATAGTCGATAAAAGTTCTTTGATTCCTTGTAATTATTTGTTCCGTTTCCGGTATTCCAAGTATGATTAACTTTGGGTCATAAATCATAGTAATATTAATAACTTTCGAGATTATTTTAAATATTTCATTCCAATATTCTAGAATCTTCGTACAATTAGTAAATGAATGTGACAAAGTTGCTTCTAAGATTTGACATTTATCACATATAGGTGATAGTTTTGGAAATATATTATGTAATTTAGATTTAGAATAATGTAATCTATGTAAAATTTTAAACTGTATAAGAGCATGTTTAGCATTTAAAGAACAGTAATGTATATGTTGTAAGCTTTCTTCCCATATTTCTGGACTTATTATTTGACTTAATTCATTTTCCCAGCGCTGTCTATGTATTTCCGATGATGGAATATCACTTTCCAACAAAATATTGTAAATGTATGATATCATTTTTTCTGTATTTGGATGTTTATTCAGGACAATTAAATTCTTGCTTTGCTTGAGCACACAGAACATAGAAGGCATTTACTACAAAACAGATCAGTGTGTCCATATACCATATATAAATATATACATACATAAATAAATAAACAAATAAAGTGCAAATAACAGATAATGGTTTATTAGTTATCAGAGTTTTGTCCGAGCCAGGTTCAATAGCCTGATGGCTGTGGGGAAGTAGCTATTCCTGAACCTGGTCGTTGCAGTCTGCAGGTTACTGTACCTTCTACCTGAAGGTAGCAGGGAGATGAGTGTGTGGCCAGGATGGTGTGGGTCTTTGATGATACTGCCAGCCTTTTTGAGGCAGCGACTGCAGTAAATCCCCTCAATGGAAGGAAGGTCAGCGCCGATGATGGACTGGGTAGTGCTTACTACTTTTTGTAGTCTTTTCCTCTCCAGGGCGCTCAAGTTGCCGAACCAAGCCACGATGCAACCAGTCAGCAAGCTCTCTATGGTGCACCTGTAGAAGTTCATATTTTGCTTGCGCAGTTTGCACCCCAGCGGTATGAACATTGACTTCTCTAATTTCAGGTAGTCCCTGCTTTCTCCTCCCCTTCTCAGCTCTCCCTCAGCCCACTGTATCCACCTCTTCTTTTCTTCTTCCCACCTCCCGCACCCTCACATCAGTCTGAAGAAGGGTCTCAACCCGAAACATTGCCTATTTCCTTCGCTCCATAGATGCTGCCTCACCTGCTGAGTTTCTCCAGCATGTTTGTCTACCTTCGATTTTCCAACACCTGCAGTTCCTTCTTAAACAAAAAGCATGATTAAGTTACTGTGGAGTTGCTAAGTGTTGATTGGCTAAGAAGTCACCATGGAGTTCATTGGCTAGGGAGTTGCTAAGGGGTTGAATGGCCCCTCGCCCAGATAATGTAAACACCTGCTTGTAAAAAATATATATATTAACCAGCTGTAAGGATTACTCGGGGAGAAGGTGTTCACAGAACACAGGGTCTTGACTCTTCTCCCAGAGCTCTGTTAACAATAAAGTTGCTGCTTTTCTCTTACTCGGGTCTCAATGAATATTTTCACCAACACTGATTATCAATTGTTTATTATTTACATAAATGGCACGAAGGTAGGAATGATGTGCAAGGTTTCAACATTTGCTGATAGTAAAAAATGAGTGGAAGGGTTTGTTGTGATGATAACTTTGTGATTCTACAATGGTGCTTCTAGATGGATTGGATGGTTGTGTGAAAACCTGGCAAGTGCATTTTAAGATTGGAACTGTGATGCCATGCATTTTGCTCAAAAGGGTGGATAATTATCTAAATAAAGATAAACTGCAATTGAGTCAGGTCAGAGGGATCTAAAGGCCTGAGGGATCTAAATGTTCGAGTGCTTGAACTGCTGAGGAATTGTCAGGCATGCCCAACAAGCAGTAAAAAAAAAGTCAAATAGCATTTTGGCCTGAACTGCAGATGGGTTGGAAATTAAAAATAGAGAGATTGTGTTACAGGTGTACAGGACATTGGTGAGGCTCAGCAGGAAAATAGTGTTGAGGTTTGGACTCCTTACTGAAAGAGAAATTAGTAGCAATGGGAGTACTCCAGATGTGATTCACCAGGCTGATTCCTGAGGTGAAAAGATTGCTGAAAAGATTGTCAAGGGACACTGAGTCATGGTTCATAAATGATAGGAGCAGAATTAGGCAATTTTGCACATCATGTCTATGTCATTTATTCATGGCTGATCTATCTCTCCCTCAACCCCAGGTGATGAGGAGAAGACAGGAGAATAGGGTTAGGAGGGAGAGATAGATCAGCCATGAATAAATGACATAGACTTGATAGGCCAAATGGCCTAATTCATCTCCTATCACATGTTCTTATAAACCCCATTCTCCTGCCATCTCCCTACAACCCCTGACACCCGTGCTAATCAAGAATTTATCTCTGCCTTTAAAATATCCATTGCCGGCATCCACAGCCTTATGTGGCAATGAATTCTACAGATTCACCACCCTCTGACTAAAGAAATTCATCCTCATCACGTCCTTTAATTCTGAGGCTCTGACCTGTGGTCCTAGACTGTCCCACTCATGGAAATATCCTCTCCACATCGAGTATATCCAGGCCTGGGTCTGTCTTCCTTGGAGTGTAAAAGAATGAGGGGTGACCTGGTCTACTCTTTCATTCCCACCAACAACCTTCCTTCTTGTGTCACTCTCCTTTGTAACTGTAGGCAATGTCCTTTCACCTCTTCCCTTCCCAGCATCCAGGGACCTAAGCAATCTTTCCAGGTGAAGCAGCAATTCACTTCCACTTCTTCCAACCTGGTGAACCGCATTCACAATGTGGTCACTGGGTTGGAAGGAACTATACACAGATTGGGTGATCACTTTGCAGAAAAATCAGCAGATGCGACTCTTGTTTGTCTTTAATTCCTCATTCCATTCCTATTATGATCTATCAATCTGTGACCTGTCATCCTGTCATAATGTGGCCCAAAGCAAGCTTGAAGAAAAGCATCTCCCACTTTCCATTGGATCTGGACACGTTGCAGCCATCCAGACTCAACAGTGAATTCTACAACTTCAATTGAATTTGATTTTTCAGTCTGTTATAGTTTTTCATCAGATTAACTCAGTTTGTTTTTATTTCTTCCTTTTTTTCCCTCTGAGATTGGAAAACATGCCAGGCCTTGATAATTGCTCGTTTCTAAGCTTCCTCCCTACCCAGGTTCAGGAAAAACACTGAATCAAGCACTTGAAACAACTAAATTTTATCTTACCAAAAGCGTGTCACAGTTCAACTACTGTACCTATCCCACCACGGGTTCGATCCTCGTGTCTGCCTGTTCAAGCCCTCTAGGCCTCGCTCAGACAGAGACACTCCAGAAGTTCACACAGTCCAAAGTGCTCTCCCAGAAGATCGACGGTGAGCAACGTGATAGTTTTATATGTCCCGGGACCTTGAAGGGGCCGAACCACATGGGGGTGGTCTCTTAATAACCCGATTACTGATATCGATTAGCCGCATACATAACAGGCATCCCCCTAACCCAATGATGCAGCAGCTCAATACATTGTATTCAAAACGGACTTTGTAACAAAGCCAACTTAGAAACATTTACCCTGATTTACAGAAAATCCAGACAAGGCTCAACACCTTATCCAATCAACACTCTGCAAAGTCAAACTCTGCAACATTATTTACAATTATTGGCAAGGTGCATGTCTGGTTTGCAGGTATCCAATCAATTATATGCATTTTGCACCTAATTGACAGGGTTTGCAGATAATCTCATTCTTTGTTTGCAAATTGTATCTAAGGTCCAGACACTCTGGCACTTCCTCACAGCTTGTCCCAGCTCTGCAGAGAGCAACTCCAAATTGACCAAATCTCCCAGCAACCCTCAAACCATATACCATTTTGAAGTCCTAGCTGCTCCAATTTAGCCAGGATTAACAGCCTGGCGTACTGGACGTGTCTTCCTGCTCTACATTTTGCAACCACTGCATCCTTTTTGTTTAGAATCTTTTGTTTGTGTTCTCAAACGCAAACAACTTCCATTCACTTACTGACCAGGTAATCAACATGATTTTGTACATGGGAGATCATGCCTCACAAATTTGTTTGAGATTTTGAAGAAGTAACAAAAGGATAATTGTGTACATCAACAAATGTTTATATCAATCATTTGGATGAGAATGTACAAGGCATGATTAGTAAGTTTGTAGATGATGTAAAAGTGGGTGGCATCATAGTGAAGACGGTTATCAAATATTACAGCTGGATCTTGATCAGTTGGACAGGTGGGGTGAGAAATGCTTAATGGAGTTTAATGCAGATAAGTGCGAGTTCTTGCATTTTGCGAGGTCAAACCAGGGCAGGACCTTCACAGTGAATGGCAGGGCTTTGGGGAGTGATGTAGAGCAGAGGGATCTAGGAGTGCAGGTACATAGTTCCTTGAAAGTGGCATCACAGGTAGTTAGGGTGGGGAAGAAGGCATTCAGCATATTGTCTATTAGTCCGAGTATTGAGTATGGAAGTTGGGAACTTATGTTAGAAACATAGAAAATAGGTGCAGGAGGAGGCCATTCGGCCCTTCGAGCCAGCACCGCCATTCAATATGATCATGGCTGATCATCCGCTATCAATAACCCGTGCCTGCCTTCTCCCCATATCATTTGACTCCACTAGCCCCTAGAGCTCTATCCAACTCTCTCTTAAAGAGTTGTTAGAGTTGTACAAGATATTAGTGAGGCTACATTTGGAGTATTGTGTTCAGTTTTGGTCACCCTGCTATATGAAAGATGTCAGTAAGCTGGAAAGACTGCAGAATGAATTTCAATGATGATGCCAGGGCTTGAGGACATGACCTTTAGGGAAAGATTGGGCAAGCTAGGGCTATTCCTTGGAGCACAGGAAACTAAGGGGTGATCTTATGGAGGTGAATAAAATCATGATGGTGTAGCGGCACCATACTTGGTGAAAAAGGTGAGATGTCAGGCCGGTTCAAAGTGTTATTCATTCAGTAGTGACACGTTAAGTTGGTGCGCTAAACGTATTACATTGTTGCTGTAGCTGAGCGAGGTTGTACTCGCGGGCTCAGCTACCTATAGACATCTCTAGGTCTCGAGGTGAGAGGCTTAAGTATCAGGACACTCCCTCTAGCCGATGACGTCACGTGCCCGCCCTCATATCTCCTGATGAGGGTTCAAGCATAAGTGGCCCGTGTTTAGGCTTACGCCATAGGACCCTCCCCCCAGAACCGGAGGAAGGAATAGCATGGTTGAGGGCGGCTCCTGCATGTGGGTCTGGGGCACCCCGGGCGTGGGTCGGGACTGAGCTCTCCACGGGCGCAATGACTCTCTGCATGGGAGATCCTGAGGTACCAAGGGGTGCGAGAAGACCAATGCAGAAGCCGCCGGATGGAAGAGACACGGTCGCATCTCCTCGACCAGCAAAGAGAGAGTGTCCTGTGAAATACGGCCCCCAGCAATGATGAGGGTAAACAAAACTAAATAACATAAATAAACTCATTTCTGAACCGAGCGTGGAAATGCAGTGAACACAAAAATGAACAGTAAAAAGACAATTTACAGTGCAATCAGTGTCCAAAGTTCAAATTGTCCAGTGTTCATAGTGCAGGATAGGAAAGCTGTGTTGCAGTGACAGCCTCCGGCCTGAATGAGGCGCTTTTGCTGGTAGTCAGGCTGCAGGAACTGCATCCGGCTAGAAGGTGGTGCTGTGGACGGCGGTGAGGCAGCAGTGATGGCATCCGGCCAGGAGGTGAAGCTGTGGATGGTAAGTTCGAGCTTCTCTTCCGGCCGACCACGGAGGCCATTTTGGTAGTCGGGTTGGCCGCTTGTTGTAGGAGGCCTCGGTGGCTATTTTGCCGGCCGGCTAAGGCAGCGTTCACCAGCGATTCAAGACTGGTGAGGAGCAGAAGGGGGTCTTTGGCAGGCGCCCCAGGTAAGCCCGCCCTATCGGGTGGCTAGGCCCTGAGCAGCGGCCGGTGGGGCCAGACGTGGTGCAGGGCAGGGCGTGGAGCCACAGCGAGGCCTGTTGCCATGCCGGGTCTGGAGCAGTGAGGCCCGGTGCGGTGTGGGTGAGGTGAGGCTGGTGCTGGGCCTGGAGCGGTGGGGCCCAGTGCAGTGTAGGCCCTGGAGCCGTGTTTGCCGTGCAAGGCCCGGCCCTGGTCCATTGTCGGGAGCGGGAGAGTGGCAGGTACACTCTCTCTGCTCCCAGGGCCATCGGGCATGCGTTGGCGTTGTTGTGGGCAGGAGACTGCTACGCTCGCAGCTCCTGCAGCAGCTGGTGGGGCAGCGGCGGCGGGTACAACCTCTCCGCTCTGGTGGTCGGCTCCGGGCAGGTCATGCAGCCGCGGCTTCTCAGCTCCGGTGAGCAGCAGCTGGTGGGGAAGAGGCAGCATACCTCAGTGCAGGGCCGGGTTGGCGGCAGCGTAGTTCTGCAGGGCTGGGCAGCTGGCTGCAGACATCAGGTCTCCCGAGGCCGCGTGCTTCAGGTGAGTCCAAATCTCAATTCGGATAGTCGGGGGTCACCAATGTAGCGGCACCATACTTAGTGAATAAAGATGAGACGTCAGGCCGGTTCAAAGTGTTGTTTATTCAGTGGTGACACGTTAAGTTGGTGCTCTAACCATATTACAATGTTGCTGTAGCTGAGCGAGGTTGTACTTTCGGGCTCAGCTACCTGTTGACTTCTCTAGGTCTCGAGGTGAGTGACCTTAAGTACCAGGACACTCCCTCTAGCCCATGATGTCACGTGCCCGCCCTCGTATCTCCTGACGAGGGTTCGAGCATAAGTGGCCCGTGTTGAGGCTGACGCCACAATGGTCATTGAAGGGTGAATGCATGTTATTAAAGAATCTTTTAGCAAAGCTAGGGAAATCAAAAGCCAGAGGACAGGTTTAAGATAAGAAAACGTGGAAAAATTTAACAGGAATCTGAGGGATAACATTTTTCACTCAGAAGGTGATGGATTTATGGAATGAAGTGCCAGAGAAGGTAGTTGAAGCAGGTACAATAACAACATTTAAAAGATACTTGGACAGGTTACATAGATATGAAAGGTTTAGGGGGATGAACAAAAAGCGGGCTAGCTTTTATGGGGCATTTTGAGTGTAGGTTCACCAGGTTAATTCCCGGGATGGCGGGACTGACATATGCTGAAATAATGGGTTGACTGGGCTTATATTCACTGGAATTTGGAAGGATGAGAGGTGATCTTGTAGAAACATGTGAAATTATTAAAGGATTGGACAGGCTAGATGCAGGAAAATGTTCCCGATGTTGGGGGTCACACGATAAGAATAAGGTGTAGGTCATTTAGGACTCAGATGAGGAAAATGTTTTTACCCAGAGAGTTTTGAATCTGTGGAATTAACTGCCACAGAAGGCAGTGGAGACCAATTCACTGGATATTTGCAAGAGAGAGTTAGATTTAGCTCTTAGGGCGAACAGAATAAAGGGATACGGGGAAAAAGCAGGAACGGGGTTCTGATTTTGGATGCTCAGCCATGATAATATTGAATGGCGGCGCTGGCTCGAAGGGCTGAATAGCCTACTCCTGCACCTATTGTCTATGCTTCTATGTTTTTATCGGCATGGACATCAGTTCGACTGAATGATCTGTTTCTGTGTAGTTATGACTCTATGACCATGACACTATAACCTTGTTTACTTCTTATCTCTATGGCCACCCTGGTTTTGCACTATCAGCGATATCTCCCATCTCACCTTCCCAGCAGTTTCACACGATTCTATTGTCTCCTATTCAGTTCTAACAAAGGGACTATGACCTGAAACAGACTAACATGCTGCTCTGGTGGCGCTATGGAGTAGGTGGAACTCGCGCTATCCAGCTCCTTAAAAATTGTATTAAAAACGGGGAAAAACGGGGTGATTTAAAGTCACTTACCGGAGGAGAATGGGTGCGAACGGCACCGGCAGCTTTAGAAAGGGGCGTGACGTCATCAGGCACGCGACTTTACCGATAGTATGTCGATGCAGCATACCCCCCCAAACAGAAAATTCCAACACTGAAAAAAGAAGTAGGCCCGACTGGAGCCTCGGGCTCGAGTTTGACAGCCTCCCAGGAAGACATCTTAAGGAGAAAATACGAGATGGAAGAACTTAAAAATGTTGTTTCTGTAGAAACAAAAACTATTATGGGTGAGCTGAAAAAAATGAAAAAGGAATATAAAGATGTTTTAAGGATCCTTAGAGAAGATTCTAAGAGAAGTTCCTGAGGATTGGCGGGTAGCAAATGTAACCCCTCTTTTTAAGAAGGGAGGGAGAGAGAAAACGGGGAATTACAGACCAGTTAGTCTAACATCGGTAGTGGGGAAACTGCTAGAGTCAGTTATTAAAGATGGGATAGCAGCACATTTGGAAAGTGGTGAAATCATTGGACAAAGTCAGCATGGATTTACAAAAGGTAAATCATGTCTGACGAATCTTGTGGAATTTTTCGAGGATGTAACTAGTAGCGTGGATAAGGGAGAACCAGTGGATGTGGTATATCTGGACTTCCAGAAGGCTTTCGACAAGGTCCCACATAAGAGATTAGTATACAAACTTAAAGCATACGGTATTAGGGGTTCAGTATTGATGTGGATAGAGAACTGGCTGGCAAACAGGAAGCAAAGAGTAGGAGTAAACGGGTCCTTTTCACAATGGCAGGCAGTAACTAGTGGGGTACCGCAGGGCTCAGTGCTGGGACCCCAGCTATTTACAATATATATTAATGATCTGGATGAGGGAATTGAAGGCAATATCTCCAAGTTTGCGGATGACACTAAGCTGGGGGGCAGTGTTCGCTGTGAGGAGGATGCTAGGAGACTGCAAGGTGACTTGGATAGGCTGGGTGAGTGGGCAAATGTTTGGCAGATGCAGTATAATGTGGATAAATGTGAGGTTATCCACTTTGGTGGCAAAAACAGGAAAGCAGACTATTATTTAAATGGTGGCCGATTAGGAAAAGGGGAGATGCAGCGAGACCTGGGTGTCATGGTACACCAGTCATTGAAAGTAGGCATGCAGGTGCAGCAGGCAGTGAAAAAAGCGAATGGTATGTTAGCTTTCATAGCAAAAGGATTTGAGTACAGGAGCAGGGAGGTTCTACTTCAGTTGTACAGGGTCTTGGTGAGACCACACCTGGAGTATTGCGTGCAGTTTTGGTCTCCAAATCTGAGGAAGGACATTATTGCCATAGAGGGAGTGCAGAGAAGGTTCACCAGACTGATTCCTGGGATGTCAGGACTGTCTTATGAAGAAAGACTGGATAGACTCGGTTTATACTCTCTGGAATTTAGGAGATTAAGAGGGGATCTTATAGAAACTTACAAAATTCTTAAGGGGTTGGACAGGCTAGATGCAGGAAGATTGTTCCCGATGTTGGGGAAGTCCAGGACAAGGGGTCACAGCTTAAGGATAAGGGGGAAATCCTTTAAGACCGAGATGAGAAAGACTTTCTTCACACAGAGAGTGGTGAGTCTCTGGAACTCTCTGCCACAGAGGGTAGTTGAGGCCAGTTCATTGGCTATATTTAAGAGTGAGTTGGATGTGGCCCTTGTGGCTAAGGGGATCAGAGGGTATGGAGAGAAGGCAGGTACGGGATACTGAGTTGGATGATCAGCCATGATCATATTGAATGGCGGTGCAGGCTCGAAGGGCTGAATGGCCTACTCCTGCACCTAATTTCTATGTTTCTATGTTTCTAAGGTTTTCAAGTGTTTAAAGAACAAGTGAAAGATGATTTAAGCAGAGAAATTGTACTTACAGTAAGACTATGCTTGATGAATGGAAAACACGGGCGGATGCAGCTCTACAGCAACATGTGGATAGGGTAAACCATAAATTTGAGCTGATGGAGTCGAACGTTGATAATAAGCTAGATAATAAGCTAGAACCTATTTTACGGTCACTTGATCAACAACAAGAGGCAATTAATGAATTGTCTAATATTGCCAGTACAAGTGTTAAGGCGAATGAGAAACTTCTCTCCGAGAACAAACATTTATCAGATTTATTACACAAAATAACTGAGAAATATGTTGACTTGGAGGGACAGCAAAGGCGCCAGAACTTACGAATTGTTGGATTGAGTGAAGGCAAAGAGGGAGATCAAGACCCTCAAAAATTTGCGGCAAATCTCTGAAAAACTGTTTTGAATCTGGATCAAGAGCCCCTCCTGGGTTGGGCACACAGGGCACTGAGACGCCGCCCACAGAGGGGCGTGCCACCAAGACAATTGATTGGGAAAGTGGTTTATGATCACATCTTGGAGGATATGATGAAGATAATAATTCATAAGAGAAACCTCATCTACGATGGAGATAAGATTAGCATATTCAGAGACTACCCTGCGGAAGTCGCCAAGAGAAGAGCTCTATTTACAGAAACAAGAGGCATTCTTAAGAAGATAGATGGTCTGAGATATGGTCTGATGTATCCTGCAACGCTAAGAGTAACCTATGATAACAAAGAGTATCACTTCATCAAGCACACAGAGGCACTTGAATTCGCTCGGAACATCGAGAAGAAGGAGGAAGAGGTAGAAGAGGGAGAAGCAGATGCGGATGAAGAACCGTGAATTTGAACTGTATCTAATAGTTACCTGATGGTATTGAATATCCATAGAGAAGGAGGAAGAATAATGGACTCTTAAATACACTAAAAAAACTAACATATAATAGGAATAGTTTAGTATTAACTATCACTTAAAATTGTATGCTATCCCACCCAAAACAGTTATGATATTATTAAAAATTCAAATAAGTGTTTATAACTTATAATCATTAAAATTTAGCACCCCACCCCTATATAAATAGCCCTTAAGACAATTAAAAATTTTCCATTAAGGAAAATCTGGAGCTGGAACGATTAATATATTTTTTTAATAACGGAAGTCGTCAGATTAATAGCCACACTAGTGTGGCTAACACTAACTGCACTTAAAATAGCTGTAGTTACCCTTTACCCTCCGCACATTACTAACTCTACTAACACCTATTATTCCTATTTTTATTTTATTTTTGTTTTACGTAAAGTATTATATTACATTTTTAGTTATGAATGGTATTATGAATTTTGTTTGAAAAGATATTTACATAAGATAAAGTTACATGTATTAAAACGCATCGATCTGAAACACGGGTATGAGGTTGGGATAGATGTGCTGAGACATCTACTCCATTATAATCCACCTTAACACCAAATTGCAATACATTAACATGAAAACTGGGGTGATGGAATCACCTTTTGCAGTTGGAATATAAAAGGGATTAATGAACCAATTAAAAGAGGTAAGGTTTTAGCTCATTTAAATAGACTTAAAACAGATTTAATATTTCTTCAAGAGACACACCTCAAAAAGGATGCTCAATATAGACTAACAGCAAAATGGATTTCTAAAGTATATCATTCTTCATTTACGCAAAAGTCTAGAGGGGTTGCAATTCTTATACGTAAAGGTATACCATTTAAACATACCTCAATAATAGATAGTGAGGGTAGATATATAATAATTACGGGCGAATTATATTCAAAGAAAGTTGTGCTTATGAACGTATATGGACCTAATTTCGATAATCCGTTGTTTTTTAAGAAAATATTTAATATTATTCCGGTATCTACACAACATAATCTAATAATCGGGGGGGATTTAAACTGTACTTTAGATAATTATCTAGATAGATCATCTACTAAAAGAAAAGTTACATCTAAATCAAGTGAATTTATAAATTCCTTTATTAATACTGCAAATGTTAAGGATGTTTGGAGAATTGATAACCTTTCTGGTCGGGAATACTTATTTTACTCACCTGTATTTGAACCTACTCAAGGATAGATTATTTTTTAATAGACTCAAAATTAATTCCATTTACGTATGACTCAAAATATCATAATATTATTATTTCGGATTACGCTCCATTAACATTTAAGATAAAATTAAACGGTATAACTAATAAACAATCTCAATGGAGACTCAACCCTCAAATTTTAAAGGAAAAGGCTTGTTATGATTATCTGATAAAACAGATTAAATTGTTTTTTGAGACTAATGACAAACCCGGAATTTCATCGTCACTTCTTTGGAATACATTTAAAGCATTTATGCGTGGTGCTATAATATCTGCGCAAGCATACCTTAATAAGGAAAACCGAAAGATGCAACAAACTTTAGAAAATGAAATAAAGCAATTAGATATTGAAAATGCAATATCTCCATCTAAGGAGATACATAATAAAATTGCAATATTAAAATATAAGCTAAATAAAATATACTCAAATCATGTTATAAAACTTTTTCAACAGACTAAACAAGTAAATTTTGAATTTGGTGACAAACTACAAAAATTATTGTCACGGCAGCTTAGAAAATCAGATGAGGAAAAAAATGATATATAAAATCAGATCAAAACAAGGTGATATATTAACGTTGCCAAACAATATTAATGACAGATTTCTGCATTACTATCAAAAACTTTATTCAACCAAACTGATGGGGCAAACGGACGGAATGGAAGCATTCTTACATGAATGTCATATCAAAGGTTTAGATCAGGAAGGCAAAGACTTGTTAGGTGCTGAAATATCAGTAAAAGACATTGAGGAATCAATCAGATTGTTGAAAAATGGAAAAGCCGCTGGCCCTGACGGCCTAAGTGCTGAATTTTATAAGAAGTTTCACGACTTGATTTCCCCACGTTTACAAGCGAGATATAAATATGCTTTTGAACAAGGAAAGTTACCAGAAACTCTAAATGAATCTACAATCATACTCATTCCTAAAGCAGATAAGGATCTGGAAGATCCTGGATCATATAGAGCAATTGCTCTTCTAAATACTGATCAAAAATTATTAACTAAAATTTGATCCCAAAGGTTAAGTTTAGTGATTAATAAACTAATACATCATGATCAAACAGGCTTTATTCCCAAACGCTACTCCACTTATAACTTGAGACGACAATTCAATATCATATATTCAAAAAGAGTTAATGATATTGAATTAGCTGTCATTTCACTAGATGCGGAAAAAAAGCATTCGACCAGGTTGAATGGCCTTACTTATTTAAGATAATGCAGAAATTTAAACTGGGCGATAGATTTTGTACTCCAACCCTACAGCAAAAATACTAACAAACCAAATGGTATCAACTAAATTTAATCTTTCTAGGGGTTGTAGACAAGGATGCCCGTTATCACCTTTATTATTTGCTCTCGTAATCAAGCCATTTGCCGAAAGGATTAGATCAGATCCAGAAATATATGCATACAATACTAATACCACAACGAATAAGCTATCTTTATATGCAGACGATGTTTTAATATATATCACAAAACCGGAGATCAGTATTCCTAACTTACTTAACATTATAAATAAGTTCGGTACATTTTCAGGATATAGAATTAATTGGAATAAAAGTGAAATCATGCCTATAACTGGAATAAAAGTAAACATATTACAACAATTTCCGTTTAAAATAGTTATGGATGAATTTAAATATCTAGGAATTAATGTATCTAAATTGCGGTGCAGGCTCGAAGGGCTGAATGGCCTACTCCTGCACCTAATTTCTATGTTTCTATGTAAATCTTATAATCTATTATTCAAATTAAATTACCCTCAGTTATTGGATAAATGAAAAAAATAATATTTTATACTGGAAAACACTACCAATATCAATGATTGGCAGAATAAATGCTATAAAAATGGTCTTTTTACCACAATTATTATATTTATTTCAAGCTACCCCTTTATATCTCCCAAAAATTTTATCAAAAAAATCGATTCTATTATTAACAGCTTTATTTGGAATTATAAAAATCACAGAATAAGTAAAAAACATTTATGTAAATCCAAGATAAATGGAGGATTAGCGTTACCTAATTTTTTATATTATTTTTGGGCGGTTCAGATTAAGAATATGAATGTTTGGCTGGTAAAAATGGACCAGGAACCAGCTTGGCTAAAGATGGAAATGGAAGACTGTTTACCATTTGATATAAGTTTGATTCTTCTTGTTCCAAGTAAAGTACAAAAAAAAACTTACGGGGATAACCCTATAATTTATAGCAATATACGTACTTGGAAACAAATAGTTAAGACTTTACATCTGGATAATATGTCACTCTGTTTACCAATTATGAATAATCCTTTATTTAAACCTTCTATATTGGATAAGGGGTTTAGACATTGGAAAATTTTAGGAATTATAAGGATAGAACATCTTTACAGGAAAGGAACATTTCTATCATTTCAAGAATTAAAAGATATCTATGGATTACACCCAAATAACTTGTTCAGGTATTTACAAATTAGAGACTATATCAAGTCAAAAATTCAAGACTATAAGAATAGAGAGCCAGGATTATTGGACAAGCACCCAAATACAGAAAAATTAATAGCGTGCATATATAATACTCTTTTGGATAGGGAAATCCCAACAACAGAATCATACCGACAGATATGGGAAAATGAAATAGGTCTATCTATAATGAAAGACACTTGGGAAGAAAGTTTACATCGTATACACCGATGCTCATTAAATGCCAGACATACTTTGGTACAATTTAAAGTAATATATAGATTACACTACTCAAAAACAAAATTAAATAGAATTTTTTCTAACATTTCTTTTATTTGCGATAAATGTCAGAATTTAGAAGCCAACTAAACGCATAGTTTTGTAACATGCATAAAACTTAATAGTTATTGGGCTGATATTTTTGGAATCATCTCTGAGGATCTTAAAACTAAATTGGGCCCTGATCTAAAGTTAATAATATTAGGAGTCCCTGACTCAAGCTTAATATTAACAGTAAGTCAAAGAAATTTTCTTGATTACTGTTTGATAATTGGAAAAAAATTAATATTAAAATTCTGGAAGGGAACATTATCCCCCACAATGAAAAGGTGGACTGTGGAAATGTCGGCGACGTTGCATTTGGAGAGAATTAGGTTTGTCCTAATGGACAAATATTAACTTTTTGAACAAATATGGTCTCCATTCATTGATTACCTAAAGGAGTAGCTAAGCTCAGCACCGTAACTCAATAAGTCCCCTGGTGTATGATTAGATGAAAAAAGTATTGGGATCTGTATACATGTCTCAAGCGATATTGTTATATGAAACTGTTCCATTCAATGTAAAGATTCTTTTATTTAATTTTTAATTATATAATAATTGTTTTTATTTTGTTTTAATTTTTCTTGTTTATCCTTTCTTTTTTACTTTTTATGTTTTTATTATATAATCATTATTATTTACTCAAAACGTCTTGATTATATCTTTTTTATTTTATTTTATTTTTTATTGTTATTGAATGCCGAAGGAGCGCATTCCTCAGGACAGCTCCCACACTCCCACGGCCATGGCCGCCCTCCGCCTCGTCTCCCCAGTGCGGCCAAACTGTGACGGGCTATGTGTCAGCAGCGCCGGGTTGAGCAGAGGTGTGGGACAGGCTGGTCCCTCCGCCCATCCAGATTCACTGACCACGATGAACCACCATCGGAGCCCAACCCCCACACCAGGGAGATGCCCCCCCCCCCCGACCCCCAGATCCCGACCCACACACGGGGTGATTTACCCGCTGACACCCACACCGGGTGATTCACCCCCACCCCGGCCACGGGGACAGACGGCATGGGGCAAAGGCTGCCATAGTGAATCGTACACAAATTCCATGACGGGCCGATGAGAAGTGTGTATGACAACGAACAATTTTATCTTCTCCCACTCCCCCCCCCCCCCCCTGACAACAAGAAGCACATTTTATTTATTACCGTCTGGTTGCACAAGCTCCCATGCACAAAACACCAGATAATCTGTAAACTGCTTTAACCGAAGATGGACACAAAAAGCTGGAGTAACTTAGCGGAACAGGCAGCATCTCTGGAGAGAAGGAATGGGTGACATTTCGGGTTGAGGCCATTCTTCAGACCTGAAGACTGTGTCTGGAGAGTCTAGACCCAAAACTAATGACAATAAAGGATACTTTTTTTTTAAAATGCCACCTATTCCTTTTCCCCAGAGATGCTGCCTGTCCCACTGAGTCACTCCAGCATTTTGTGTCTATCTTTGGTGTGACAATTGTCTAATTTCATCGGCTTCATGTATTGCGTGCATGGAAGAGACACGTTACATGCCGCTTACATCTATTCATCCAAGTATGCTCTTAATGAAAGCTCACATCTTTGCGAGGGAGGGATGGAATGGATGTGACCACCGGCTAAAGCAAAGGCATAGTTAGAACAGGGAAATAATCCCACCACTTAATTAACCAGGTTCCCGAATGTAAGAAGTATTTGTACATATAACATTTTTGTTTTTAAATCAATATAACTCTTTTTCGATTTTTAATGACGAGTTAAAACCCTTCCTGTGGGACGGGCTTGTGGCAGCTGGTTTCATCGTGCCTTCATTGGTAGGTGCTGTCCTTTCACATGGACCGTTGTCAGTGTTCTTAACTTCCGTCGTCGCTCTGCATAAGTGTAGTCAGATGTGATGGATGCGGGGGTCTGGACCAATCACTGACAAGCCCCCCCCCCCCCCCGGCGATGTCAGGTCCGTTATTTGACTTTCCAGTTGAGAGGCCATTAGGTGAGTTTGCTTTTAGGCAACACAGCCTTTCGGTTAGTTGGCTTTTAAGCATCCCACGCTTTTGGTTAGTTTGCATTTAGGCGTCCCACCCTTTCAGTTAGTTGGCGTTTCGGCTTCATACACTTTCGGTTATTTGGCGTTTCGGCTTTGTTTCCGTTCAGTTATTTGGTTTCTTTGCTTCGGCTTCTCGTCCTTTGACACCACATCCGCACACGCATAACCAAAGCAATATTTATATCTACAAATTATTCTTTATATAAATTATTCTTTATATTTACTGTGTCTAATTTATGTTTTGTGTAAAACACTCCACCAGATTCAAGACTGTGACTTTCCTGATGGTGTCAAACTTTTCAATGGACTTCTCCTATGCTAAGGGTCAATTCCCAATCTTCCAATCTACCACCTTGTGGCTCTGGCACCTTTTTTTTACATGCAGTTTATCTGTTGTTGTAACACTATATTCTGCAGTTTATTTGCCTGGATAACACACAAAACACAGTTTTTCACTGTTAATTGGTATACATAATAATAATAATAAACCAATACTAATACCAATAGGCATAGTTGGAAGGGCAATTATCATGCAAATCATGAGTAATTTCATCTGTGCATTTTTTTAATTTTGCACATTTGATTGATAAACAGTTCAGCTGGAAAGCTAAGGTTTGCTCCTGTTTTAGATGAAGACCCTCTGCTGGGGAGTTTGACAATAATAAGGCAGCTCTGAAGATATATTAATCTTACTTTAAGAAGGCTTACTGTTTTATCTTTGACATCCAGAATAAATCCACCATTGCAGCAGAAATCTCCCCAAACACTTGGTCTCCACACACTGACAGTATCCTCCAAGGACCCTTGAATCCTAACTGATCCCGATTTCCAGCCCACCTCCCAACGTTCTATTCAGCCCATGTCAGATCTCCTCTTCGCTCCACAAATTTTCCCAAGAATAACCCTTTTCCCGATTATCACCATCAATCTTCTTCCCTGTCCACTCTGGCCAACTCCTATCCCATCCTACTATTTCTCCCTGGCTCATTATCCTCTTCCCAAATGCCTAATATATCCCATCCAATCTCTATCGCATGCAACCTTCTTCTCACTGATTACGTCAACAACCCTTTAAGCTAGCCATAGTGCAGTCTCGTAGAGACACAATTCAATGTACCAAGTCAGTTCACCCACACACAACTCTGTCAATGTCATCAACAGTAGTACATGGTACCTCAATGACATATGTCAAACTCACACAAGCCTCTTGTACACCGACTCGTCAATGTGTAAAATATTTTGTCCTAAGTTTCTAGGCAATGCACTGACTGTTTTCTTGATCATTGTGCTCTGTCTTGCAAGAAAAAAAAGGCAAAGGCTGGGTATGATATTTAGTTAGAGAAGTGAAGAAACATAGTAGGTAACAATAGGGAAAATAGTGTCGACAGCACATATTTGGTAAAATGAGGAAGGAACAAATATTTGTTTTCAATTGATGAGACGAAGGACACTCGCGTAAATAGGTTTTGATAAACAGATTGTAGGCAAAGATTAAGGTAAACATTGGAAATATTGCCACAGCTGGAATCCCTCAGATCAACATGGAACTCAGTACTATATTTATAAAGAAGTTCATATTAAATCCAGAGGTAATAAAAATGATCAAACTGAACATAGAAAGTAATAAGGAAAAGAATTGTTGACTTCACTGTTTCTCCAATGTTCTTGTCAATTTTCTGTCAATGTTGTTGTAATTTGAACTGTAGCTTTGTTATTCTTCACCCCATTTGAAAAACTAAAGTAAGGTTTCTCCTTGTGTCATGAGCCTTTTATTAATTTTCTCCCTAGAACAAATCTGAAGATAACACTTTCCCTGCACAAAGCTATAATAATTGTCCCATCAGGGTATCTGGAAATACCTGTAACAACCGATATATGAAAAGACTTCAGCTATTGCATTTTCATGAAGTGTAAACGTTATTTTCCCTGAGCCCACATGCTGTGTAAAGATTGTGTTCCATACTGCCTCATTTAACACATTCTACCTAATCTGCAGCACTGTCTTAAAGTATAAGTACCTGAGCTCTGTACATTTGTACAAGGTGCTAGTGAGGCCATTATTGGAGTATTGTGTTCGGTTGTTGGTCAACCTGCTATAGGATAGATGTTGTTAAGCTGGAAAGAGTGCAGAGAAGATTTACAAGGAAAATGTTGCCAGGACTTGAGGGTCTGAGCTATAGGGAGAGGTTGAGCAGGCTAGGACTGTATTTCTTGGAGTGTTGGAGAATGAGAGATAATCTTATAGAGGTGTATAAGATCATGAGGAGAATAGATAGGGTAGATGAGCAGTCTTTTACCCAGAGTAGTATAATCAAGTACCAGAGGACATAGGTTTAGGTAGAGAGGGGAATAATTTAATTGGAATCTGAGGTGCAACATTTTCATAAGATGATGATGGGTATATGGAATGAGCTGCCAGAGGAGGTAGCTGAAAAATAAACTACAACAACATTTCAGAGACATTTGGACAGGTACATCGATAGGAAAGGTCTAGATGGATGCGGGCCAAATGCAGGCAGGTAGGTCTAATGTAGATGGGGCACCTTGATCGGCATGGGCAAGTGGAGCAAAGGGCCTTTTTCAGTGCTGTATTACTCTCTAACCATGACAAACCTTCAGCAGATTATCCACTCCCTGTAGATCGAGACATTTTTTCAGTTGACACTCCTGCAAATACTGTGGAAGCAACTAATGGCGACTCAGAAGGAATATTAGAAATGTAGTTGTGCTAAACCTATGTGCAGAAACTATCCGTACAAATGTTTCCAAACATTTTTCCATGAGGTGACAAGAAGTTGTTACTGACACTGCCTAAGAGATTAAAGACATGTTGGTTGCAGGTAAATGTATGTAATGTTGGCCTTCATAACACGAGGATTTCAGTACAGGAGTAAATAGGTTCTTCTGCAGTTGTATAGGACTCTGGTGAGACCACATCTGGAGTATTGTGTACAGTTTTGGTCTCCTAATTTGAGGAAGGACATCCTTGTGATTGAGGCAGTGCAGTGTAGGTTCACAAGATTGATCCCTGGGATGGCGGGACTGTCATATGAGGAAAGATTGAAAAGACAAGGCTTGTATTCACTGGAGTTTAGAAGGCTGAGGGGAATCTTATAGAAACAAATACAATTATAAAAGGACTGGACAAGCTAGATGCAGGAAAAATGTTCCCAATTTTGGGCAAGTCCAGAACCAGGGGCCACAGTCTTAGAATAAAGGGGAGGTCATTTAAGACTGAGGTGAGAAAAAACGTTTTCACCCAGAGAGTTGTGAATTTATGGAATTCCCTGCCACAGAGGGCAGTGGAGGCCAAGTCACTAGATGGATTTAAGAGAGAGTAAGATAGAGCTCTAAGGTCTAGTGGGGTCAAGGGATATGGGAGAAGGCAGGCACAGGTTATTGATAGGGGACGATCAGCCATGATCAAAATGAATGGCGGTGCTGGCTCGAAGGGCCGAATGGCCTCCTCCTGCACCTATTTTCTATGTTTCTATGAATGGGCCGTGTTTAGGTTTGCACAGCAGATTGCAACCAGAATTAGGTTATGTTCAGCCTCCCTTTGCTAATGAACCCAATGTAGCAAAAGCCTTCTTACTTCGAGCATTTCACAATGATAATTGAAGTCAGTCAACGGAAAGTTAGGCAGATGTAGAATCTGCATAAGATCCATTGTGGCCAATTTCCTGCCTTTGCTGATTGTGAAAATCTGCCTCATGGTTTCAAGTGGCTGTGCACCAGTTTTAAATGTATAATCCCTCAGTCAGAATCCTCCTTATCTTGTTAATACTACCACACATATTTCTCCACATGAAAGTGTTCCCAGGTGCAGGGTCATCTATCTATTTGACAGGCTCTCATTTTACTGAGATTGGAGGATCTTCAGTAAATTTGGAAGTGCTAGAATTCCCCTATTTTGTTCTTAGTTGTAGCAATGCTGCTAATTTTTGGCTTAATTGTGTTACCTGCAACATAGTACAGGAGTCACTTTTTATTTTTTTTAATTGAATTATACTGTGCCTTAATTCCCGCAGACAACTTTTTTTTGTTCTAAATTGCTTTTCATCTTGTAATAAGATCCCCTGGCACTTCTTACCCACTTGATACATCATCCTCTCAGAGACTGGTACTGTCCAAATGAGTGATCTTTCCTTTGGTTTTATACCATTTCATTTCTCTGCAAGTGTGCATACTTATTTCTGCTTTTGATGGAATGCTGTAATGTTGCAATACTTCAGCTCAAACTAAAAGTAATTTACTTTCTAACATAAAGACATGAATCTGATCAAAGCTGAGTGCAATGGCTGAAGTTTTACACTACGGAAGCTGAGTTTTCCCAGTGCAAGGATTTGCGTTTGTGACCGTCAAGTGGTCCTCCCAGTTTCTAGACGGAAATGTGATACCTTGCTTTGATGTGACAGTAACAGACCGCCAATTAGTCATCAAGCTACAGGCCCACAATGAGACTGAAGGTCCCAGTATTTACAATTTATAACCCACTGGGACTAGATTAATACATAAAACTATTGCTGCGTAAGAAATCACAAGTAAAAACATTGTATCCAATGTCTCTCATAATGTTAATGCTTCACCAGAATAACATCTTATTATTTACCTTATTTGATAAAAAAAACCCCAGAGGAAAAAATGCACCACAGCCTCTGTATTGAATATGTTCAGATTCATGCATTCTGGAGATTGTAAATGTATCAGAAGAAGAATCCCAACCCAAAACATAGCCTATTCAGTGGGAAAGATCCAAACTCAAACGGAGGATATGACAGAATATACAATATATAATAGACAATAGGTGTGGGAGTAGGCCAGTCGGCCCTTCGAGCCAGCACTGCCATTCAATGTGATCATGGCTGATCATCCCCAATCAGTACCCCATTCCTGCCTTCCCACCATATCCCCTGACTCTGCTATCTTTAAGAACGCTATGAGTGCATCAGAAGCCTGAATCATGTAAAATCACAGATTTTAATAATTGTTGAGGGAACGAATCTTGTTGCTGCAAGATTTAAAAGTTAAGGTCTGAGAAGTGCAGACGTTTGCTTTGCAGCTTTTGTTTCTCTTGCCTCTGCGAGGACATTTAATACCTACATTATCAGAGATCTGCCTCTTCTCTTACAATAATCCTCTCTTACAGGAGTTTTAATAAAAGGATTGGCTATGGTGCTAGTTAAAAGATCATTAGGATCCCACTGAAATCCACATATATACTGGAGTCAGAGTCATAGAGGCACGGAGGCAGGCCCTTCAGCCCACCTTGTCTATGGCTGCATATAAGGCTAGTTCCATCGCCCACACTTGGTCCATATCCCTCTAATCCCTTCCCATCCATATATCTGTCCAAACATCTTTTGACAGTCACAGTTGTTTCTATTTCTATAGCTTCCCATGGCAGTTCATTCCAGATACAGACTACCCTCTGAGTGAAAAGGTTGCCCCTGAGGTCCCCCTTAAATCTCACCCCTCTCTCCTTAAACCTTTGACCTCTCGTTTGAGAATCCTCTTTCCTGGGAAATGGACAGCGAGCGTTCACTTCATCCATGCTCCTCATGATTACGTACATTTCAATAAGGTCATCCCTTAGCCTCCTACGCTACAAAGAAAAATAATCCCAGCACACCAGCCTCTTCCTATAACTCAAACCCACAAGTCCAGGTAACATACCAGCAAACCCTTTCTGCACCCTTTCCAATTTAAAAACGTCCTTCTTATAACTGGGTGACCAGATCTGCACACAGTACTCCAAGTGTGGTCTCACCAACAACCTGACCCGCTATGCCATGATGTCCCAATTTTTGAACTCAATATCTCCCCCATTGAAGGCAAGCGTGCAAAGTTAATGAAGTTTTTGCCTGAGTCTAGTGGACTTTTCAATCTATGGGTATATCCAACTAAAGTAGTGACAATGGGGATGAAGATTAAATTTTCAGGAGTAATTTTAACTCCTTCGCATTATATTGTTGCCAACCACTCAATTAAAATAATTTCCAATTATCTGCATTTCTGATGCTAAAAATGCCCAAATTCAAAGAATTCAAGCCGAAATATCCAGCTGGACAATAAAGTTCAATGTAATACAAAATACTTCTTCAATCACCATAAAATGAATCATCTTTATAATTATGCACATTTTCTAAACAATTGTTTCAACATTAATGGTTTCCCAGCTGCAAATAAAGCAGATGCCATAATAATTTTGACATTACTTTACTGACTATTTGTGCAATTAATTTGTACAGCATAATTTTTCAAGATATCAGTCCCTTTGATGGACCCCTTTCAATATTAGCAGTGATATTTCCTGCTAACCAACAGCAGAAGAAAATGTGCTTCAAAATTAATGATCTGCTAATGAAATATTTATATTTACATATTTTATATATTTATAAATCTTTATATTCATTAACTATTCCCCAAAGCTGCATATTAAAATTTCTGGGAGAGTTGTTCATCTATGTTTTAATTCCCTCTTCACCTCCTCTCACACCCTCTAAACTCTACAACACTTGTTTTCCTTGCTGTTGTCATCTGCATCATTTTTATTTTCTCCTTGGCAGGAAGGCACAGCATAACAATTTTATCCTGGTATAATGAGAAGCACAGTTAAAATGGTGGTAGATAATAACAAAGGCCTATTTTCAGAGACAAAGAATCTGTAGATCCACAAATGTGGAACAAAAACAGAAAGTTGCTGGAACTCCGTGGGTCATGCAGACTCCACAGAGAAAAAAGTGTTGTCTACATTCTGGGTCAAGATCCTGCATCAAGACATTATGCATATGTTTTTATGGCACCTTTTAGCACAGTAGCACAATGGTGCAGCTGCTTAAGCTGCTGCCTCACAGCACCAGAGATGTGTTTGATCCTGACCTCGGTGCTGTCTTTGTGGAGTTTGCACATTCTCCCTGTGACCATGTGGGTTTCGTCCACGTGCTCTGGTTGCCTCCCACATCCCAAAGATGAGCAGGTTTGTAGGTTGATTGCGCTACGTGCATTTTTCTTTGTGTGTAGGTAGCGGTTGCAAAAGTGGGATAAGATAGAGTTAGTGTGTACGGGTGATCAATGGTTGACATGGAATCAGTGGGCTGAAGGACTTGGTTCCATGCTGTATCTTTTAACTAAACTACTAGGGCGGCACAGTGGCACACACAGCTGCCTATAGCACCAGAGACGTGGGTTAGATCCTGAATATGGGTGCTGTCTGTATGGAGTTTGTATGTTCTCCCTGTAGTCCTGTGGAATTCCTCCAGGTGCTTCGGTTTCCTCCCACATGCCAAAGACGTACAGGTTTGTAGTTTAATTGGTTTTGGTAAAATTGCAAATTGTCCCTAGTGTGTAGGATAGTGTTAGCGTATGGGGTGATCATTGGTCCATAAGTTCATAAGTGATAGGAGCAAAATTAGGATATTTGGCCCATCTACTGCACTGTTCAATCATGGCTGATCTATCTCTCCTCAACCCCATTCTCCCACCTTCTCCCCATAACCCCTGACACCCGTCTAATCACCTGGTCGATGCGGACCATGTGGTCCGAATGGGCTCTTACACTGTGTCCATAAAGTTTAAAGACTAAATTAAAGTTAAATTATATTGAATTAAATTAAATTGAACTATGGGACCCCAGCTATTTTGTGGATGACACAAAGCTGGGGGGCAGTGTTAGCTGTGAGGAGGATGCTAGGAGGCTGCAAGGTGACTTGGATAGGCTGGGTGAGTAGACAAATGCATTATAACGTGTATAAATGTGAGGTTATCTACTTTGGTGGCAAAAACAGGAAAGTAGACTATTATTTGAATGGTGGCCGATTAGGAAAAGGGGAGATGCAACAAGACCTGGGTGTCATGGTACACCAGTCATTGAAAGTAGGCATGCAGGTGCAGCAGGCTGTGAAGAAAGCGAATGGCATGTTAGCATTCATAGCAAAAGGATTTGAGTATAGGAGCAGGGAGGTTCTACTGCAGTTGTACAGGGTCTTGGTGACACCACACCTGGAGTATTGTGTACAGTTTTGGTCTCCAAATCTGAGGAAAGACATTTTTGCCATAGAGGGAGTACAGAGAAGGTTCACCAGACTGATTCCTGGGATGTCTGGACTTTCATATAAAGAAAGACTGGATAGACTCGGCTTGTACTCGCTAGAATTTAGAAGATTGAGGGGGGATCTTATAGAAACTTACAAAACTCTTAAGGGGTTGGACAGACTAGATGCAGGAAGATTGTTCCCGATGTTGAGGAAGTCCAGAACAAGGGGTCACAGTTTAAGGATAAGGGAGAAATCTTTTAGGACCGAGATGAGAAACATTTTTCACACAAAGAGTGGTGAATCTCTGGAATTCTCTGCCACAAAAAGTAGTTGAGGCCACTTCATTGGCTATATTTAAGAGGGAGTTAGATGTGGCCCTTGTGGCTAAAGGGATCAGGGGGTATGGAGAGAAGGCATGTACAGGATACTGAGTTGGATGATCAGCCATGATCATATTGAATGGCAGTGCAGGCTCGAAGGGCCGAGTGGCCTACTGCTGCACCTATATTCTATGTTTTCTATGTTTCTAACTAGAATAACCCACAGGGATCTCAGAACTGCTCTACTACCAATGAGCTAATTTTGAACTGTAGTCCAAGAATAAAAATGTAAATTATGGGGGAAATCAACCATTAGCACATTTCATTTTGTAAGAGGGATCATGCCTTTCTAAGAGCTGAACATATACCTGCTGAGTACTATTGTGAACCCTCTAGCAGGGGCAGTTAAAATTTAAATTAATTTATTTCCAACTATCGAACATGCCGAAGAAAACCCCTGTCTCACGGTGCGAGTTGGCCCACGAGTGATCCCGAGTTTTCACTCGTGGTGATCATGTAGCGGGAACGTCAGAACTCGCACGAGCAACTTATCGACTCGTGGCGCTAACGGCAGGTACTCGGGAAACTTGTTAACTCGTGAAAAAAAAATCAAACATGTTTGATTTTTTCCACGAGTCAAATTACCTGTTCAAGTTAAAAATGGAAACATTTAAACTCGTTGTAATAACGTAGTGGCCCGTGCGTTTACCTTAGTGACTCGTGAGTCTACCGTGGCACCGTCAATGGAAACTTTTCATTTCCCAGGTGGGAATGGAGTTACCTGAGGCCAGACTCCAATTGTAGCGGCATTGAAAGTGACAGCAAAAGGCAGGAGCAGGAACCTTCATTTGAATTTGCACTGAGGTTAAATGGATTGTCATCCATGATCATAAAAAGTCGCATATTGGATGTAGTGGGTTTATTGGAGAGAAGGCAGGTACGGGATACTGAGTTGGATGATCAGCCATGATCATATTGAATGGCGGTGCAGGCTCGAAGGGCTGAATGGCCTACTCCTGCACCTAATTTCTATGTTTCTATGTTTCTATTTACGGGTGCCTGTGGCTACCGATGACTGTGACTGTGATCTGGAAAGGGGGGGGGGGGGGGGGGACACTATTCACTTTCCCATAAGCATTTACCAAGATTGTGTAATATTTTGTTGACCTCATGTACATGCTTTCAATATTCATTTTACACCACGTATTGCGACTTTGTCAAGACCCTTCTGGAAGTCCGTATTCAGGTTGTTAAGGTTTGCCCTCAGCATTCATTGCTTTCAGAAAGATGCTTGCTACCGACAAACTCGCCATGACAATGCACAACTAACCGATACAAACAACATTAGGTTTAGATTTATTACTTTCATGTGTAAAGTTATGTTTTGCATGCTATGCAGTCAAATCAGATAATACTATACATAAATAGAAGTAAACTAAATTCAAGTACGTAGATCAGGACAGAAACAAAATGCAGATCTTGTCGTTCTCAATATTTTAGGGCTGAATTTCAGAGACAAAGTCCAATGGACACAATGTAGAGAGAATCGGACGGACCCCCAACTTATGGAAGGACCATTCAGAAGCCTGATAACAGAGGGAAAGAGTGCATTCCTGAATCTACTGATGCGCGCTTTTAAGCTTCTGTTTCTTCTTCATGGGAGCGGGGAGCGGGGAGCGGAAGGAATGGCCCGGGTAGGAAAGGTCTTTAGTTAAGTTGGCTGCTTTCCCGAAGCAGCATGAAATGCAGTTATGGTCAATGGTGGGGAGTTTGGTCTGTAGAGAAGAGATGTAGAGTGGGGGTAGAGTTGGGGAAGTACCACTAGTTCCCCACACATACAGCCTCTGCTCCTGTCCCTCTGCCCCTGTTCTGCCTGTGCTTCCTACACACCCTGGCTCTTCTGTACTGTTCTGCCTTCATTATTGCAGCATACTGCACAGAAACGGGCCCTTCAGGTTGGGAACTACAGTTAGTTTGGTAATTTGCAAGCAGACAAAAATGCTTCCATGTAGCCTTGCAGCAGTGACGAGACACCATGATCTCATGATCAACCCGATCACCAGAGCCCAACTGTCACTATAATGACCATAGAAATTGACAAACAATCGCTTCCTTTGATATTTGAACAACAAAACTCTATTAAACAATGTAACACACAACCTTTAGTATTTTAGCTTGCAGTAACATAAATAAATTTATAGTTATTCAAAAGACCATGTTTGTAAAATCACACAGGAAAATAACTTGATTATTGCAAGCGTGAAACACCTTTTCCCCATTGCTACGATTGTTTCTATAACATGATTTTCTAAAATGACGTTACTTCGCAAAAAAACGACGTTACTTCGCAAAGCAACGATCGTGTTATAGCAGAATTACTTTCCTTGTTGAATGTGAGTATCTCTGTCTCCATCTTCGCTTCAAGCCTTTAACCTATTCCTGTTGGGACCCAATACCCGTGCTCGTTCTCTCACGCTGGGTTCGGCTTCCCGAACAATATTCCACTCACTGCGTGCGGCTCCCACGCTCCCGTCAAACTCACCTGCTTCTGATGCCCGCACTCCCTCTAAAGTTCTTGGGTTCAATAGACTCTTCTAAGCCTCGGTTAATGAAAGCAAGGATTCCATAAACGTTGCAACCCACCTTGAGCAAATCATCAAGTGCTTGGTGGACAAGAGCTCGGTGGGTCAGGCAATGGAATGCGACATTTCAGGCCGTGACCTTTCTTCGGAATGACCATTCTTCACCATCGGTCTGAAGAAGGGTCCCAATAGGAAACGTCCCCCTCCATTCTCTCCACGGAAGCTGCCTGACCCCCTGAGCTCTGCCAGTGCTTCGTGTTTTGCCCAAGATGACAACAGTTGCAGCTTTTTGTATCACCATCTTCCTAACCACCACATCTAACTGTCCTAAGTAGAAACAAATAACTGCAGATGCTGGTTTATACCAAAGATAGACACAAAGTGCCGGAGTAACTCCGCGGATCAGGCAGCATTTCTGGGGCGATGTTTCGGATCGGGACCCTTCTAACGAAACGATACCCACCATTTTTCTCCACAGATGCTGCCTGACCCACTGAGTTCCTCCGGCACTTTGTGTCTATATTTGGTATAAACCAGCATCTGCAGTTATCTTTTATCCAGCTGCGATGTTGCATTCAAGCGATTTTTTTTCACTTGTACAACAACGTTCCTTGTTGATACGATATTCCCAATGTTGCTACCACTCATTGCACATGTCCTAATTTATCAGCCCTCCTAAAGTGCAACACCTCAGACCTATCAGCATTATATTTCACTTGCCCCTCCAAATATAACAAACCTTCGCCCGCTGGTCACACCCTCACACACTTACCTTCATTCACAGTTGGCTCAAGAGTAACATGAGAGGAACTTGGTAACTCGGGAGAGGAAGTTGGGACATCACAGCAATGACATACTCGTGGGAACTCGGTTAAACACTTGATCATAAACTTGAAATCTCGTACACAACCACCAGTCTGTTTTTTTTCTTACACTTGGGGTCACTCGTGGGATGACTCGCACCGTGAGACAGGGCCATTAGTAGTTCCTCCTTACCTAAAATGTTGTGATCCTTGTCCCTGGAAGTGGAGCCTTTACCAGATTCCTATTTATTCTGTTGTTTGCTCTGTTGCTGGGAACAACAGAAAATATAGAATTAAAGACAACAGTATTCTCATTTTACAAAGTTCATATTGCGCTGAATATATCAAACAGCTGCAGTATGAACACAGGTGTCATGTTTCCCATTCTTCTGCATCCATAATTATTCGGCTGACTGATGATCCTCTTCAAGATGAAATCCAAACTGCATTTCAGCATTTATTGGCCAGTCCTTTTGTTTCACTGTAAGCCAGGCTGATTAACAAAAACCGTCAGTGGAGACAGCCAGAGGCTGGTAGAATCCTGCCTGTCACTGTCAAGCTCGGGAAAAAAAAACACTGAATGTGCCTTAAAACAGAAAGCGTTGATTATCATTTCTTTACCTAGTTGAAGACAGCAATATGAAGCAACTACAACAGAATGACTCGGCACCATCCATGTTATCCAGCCTAGAAAAAAGCATACATCATTTTTTCATCAAAAAGTAGGTGTGTGTGGTTCTGAAAGACAAATAATTTGTTTGAACACGGCAGCAATTAATCTCTGTCTGTGTTAACGTGGGGGCCCCAAACACATTGCCTGGCCCTCAAACTCACTTGTCTCTCTGTTTTAAAAACTAAATCAATCAAGTTTCCCCATGCAGTAAAATTGTGGAATAGAGAGACAATGGAATGGAATGGAAAGAAGCAGGATTGATAGTGTCAGCGAGGTTCTCAACAGGCTTCTGTAGTCTTCTGCCTGTGACGGGTAAAATCTTTAAACAAGCTTCACTGAAAAAATATGTCAGTGAAGCCACATTTCAAGCCACATTCCACGTACGCCTTCTCCCAAATTGCTTTTTCTTGTATAACGGAAGGAATACTGATGAAAAAAAAACAGTCAAGGAGTGGAAAGACAGTGTTAAAAATAACCATAGATTAACTTCAGATTAATTTTATTGCTTTGTCATGCAAATGTGTGATAACAAATTAAGTTCTGAGGCTTGGAAGACTGGCTCATCAACATGTGAAATGATGCTGAACTAAATATTAACTTGCTGTTTGAAGTCTCTTTTAAAAAAAACCCAAGATGATCTATAATTTATACAGGAAGCTTGGGTGCAGCTAGCATCTACTGTGTGTACGGTCTGAACGAATGGGTAATTGTGAGGAGAAACCACCTGTAAGTGATATTTGAATCCCACAGCCACACAATAAGCCAGAGTCAACTGAGCAAAAGAGATAAGGGGTTGTAGCAGAGCCTGAACCCCTGAAACAAAGCAGCAACAAACGATTGTGGCTTAAAACCAGCAAGAGGATTAGGAGGAAATTGAATGCTGTGGATGTAAATAAAAGAACATGTGCTCAAGTAGGCCAACAAAATAGCCTGGCAATAACAGATAATTCAGCCACAGAGCTTTTGAGCCTGAACTGTTGAAGCACACTTCTTGTTCTGCACCAAAACCAGATTTCTTTATTGGTATAACAGAAGAGATAACGGCCAGAAATGCAAGTGATGCTGTTGTGCATCTGTAGGCGGCAGGCAAAAGTAAGTTATACTTACAGAATTTGTTGAAGATGATTTGCAATACAGACTGTGGAATCTGCTGATGATGCCAAGTAGGACCATGATTAGGATTTATATAGTTAGTAACGGTGGATTTCCCAGGATAATTTCAGTAATCACGGGTATTCACTTCTACCCCCCCCCCCCCCCCCCCCCCCCCCCCCCACCCCCCCCCCATCTACATGAGATGCTGCCTTAAAAAGGCAGCCAATGTCATCAGAGACCCACACCCTGGCCACGCTCTCATTTCACTCCTGCAATCTGGAAGAAGGTATAGGAGCCTAATAATTGTATCATTGACCCAACAGTCATCAGGCTATTAAACAATACCCTCACCAACTAAGGTCCGAGCTACATAGACTTGGGGGCATTATTTTTGTCTTTGCACTATTATTATTTATTTGCTTTTTTTATATGCTGATCTTATTTTTAGTTGTATATTATGGTGCTAACAGAGTGTATATATCAGTTGTATGACGCAAGTAAGAATTTCATTGATCCATTATTAGACGTATAACATATAACAATAAAACACTCTTGACTCTCAAGGTTTTTGACTTGAATATGTGAGATAGCTATTATCGTCAAGTTTATTGTCACATTCAGAAGTATGGCTGGATGCAGGTACAATGGAAATCATGCTGGCTGCAGCACTGCATGCATACAGACCCAGGCAACACACATTACATAAATTATCAGCTGAGGCATTAGTCACAATAAAGAGATGGAAAGGAATTATGTGGGGGGTGGTGGGGAAAACATTTTTTATCTCTGTCCTTGACGGAGATGCGACTTTTTCCATGTCGTATCTCCCTCCGCACTGCGGCCTAACATCGTGGGCCTGATGGCCTCTTGCTGCAACCTCGGGAGCTCCAACTGCGGGAGCCTGCGGACTTAACATCGTGGAGCTCACGATCCCTTTGCCAGGGATTGACCTCGGAGATCCAACAGCGGGAGACAGCAGACTCTCACACATGTTACTTCAAACCTGGACACCATCAATGGCATTTGCCAACTGCAGCAACCCAGAAAGGCTATTTCATTGGTATGTACACTGGCTTTTCCCTTCAAGAGCCACGTGGTGCAATGATACATTTTCTCCACCACAAAAAAAAATTAAATTTCAAGACATTCGTTTGTACACACTGAACATTAATGCTCTCAATATAACACGACGCAGTAAAAGACTGGCCAAACATTCATTCTGCCCAGTTCCAATAAATTAAAATCGGCTGTCAACACAGGAACATGAGGCGGTGCAATAGAGTGAAGTAGAAGAGGAACGGAACATGAAGGAGGCATGTGACTGGGCTGTGTCTTTGCATTCTGAGAAGCAACCCGTTTCACAACAAGTTGTTTCCCCCCCTTTTAAAGCAAAAACTCCCATTCTAACTACTTTAGTAACCTTTTCTGGTGCCCTTAAGCATTTGTACACGTCTATTCCTCAACATCTCTTAGTATTTAGCTTGCCTTGTTGCACCTACCCAAAAGCAAATTTCATTGCATTTAGCTTTTCTGGATTACATTCCAGTTATCATGTTTCTGCCCAACCAACCAGCCCACCCATATCTTCCAGTGGTTTAAAATTGTCCCACTCACTGTCAACTGGATGTCCAACTTCATCATATCAGGAAATTCCCGGCTGTTATTAAAATCATTACATTTACGGTAAGTCAAAATCATTAACGGAAATTGTGGAAGGCAAGGGATAGTGTACTGAGTCCTTCAGAAATCTACTGGTAATTGCATTCTGTTTGTATAATTCACCCAACAACCATTACTCTTTGCTTGCAGACTAAACCAAATTTGGATCTAATTTACCCCACTGTCTGGGATCCCATGAAACGTTCACCTTTTTATTCAGCTTATCAAAAAAAAAGCCTAAAAGCCCATGTAGACTCCAGCAAACTCAACTCATCAATCCAAGTCACTTTCTCTAAGATTTCAGCACAACCTTTCCTGAATAAATTCATGCAGATTGCCCTTGATTAACCTGCGTCTTTCTAAATGAAGGCTTATACTCTTCCTTAGAACGCTCCCAAGAACTATCAAAGGTAAACCAGCTGTCCTCCCTTTTTAAACAATAGCACCATTTTCACAGCCCTCCAGTCCTCTGGCAGCACTCCCAGTTAGAGAGGATTGAAAAATGATGTTCAGAGCCTCAGCAATTTCAACTAACAGGATGGAATATATTGTATTTCTTTCAGTCTGGAGATTTGTCCATTTTCAAAGATGCTAAATTCCTAAATCCTCCTTTACTATCAATTGCTTCCTCCTTGGCCATAGCACAATCCCTCTTTTGTGCAGCAACTAGAAAATATTCATTGCAAATCTTATCGCCACTCTTCATTGCCACACATTGATTAACTTCCAGTTCATAAAAGCGCCTGCTTTGTAATTATCCCTTCGGTCTTTTATTTGGATTTCTATTTTGATTTTACATACGAGTGTTTTATTACGCTCCCTCTTTGCTTTCCTATTTCCTATTACAATGATACCTTTTTATATTTAAAGGCTTTCTGCAGCAATAATATTAATAACCGGAACTACCCGAGTATTCAGCTTCAAAGGAATGAAATGTAATGTTTTCCTACCACTTATTTTCTCTAATATTATGCAGTTGATTACTTCGCCATGCATTTACTTCAGTCATGAGTAGGATTTTAAGCACCGTGTTGCTGGAAATGTTAAGACCCCCATTACTTTGTTGGGGCATCAGTAAGAAAGGTCCATAAAGGCCATCGGGGATTAGATGAGATGTTTCTCCCACATCATACAATGCTTTGAAACCAGGCAAACAACTTGAAGCAGAATGAATGGAATCTGAAACTTGAAAGCCCTTCTGGCAAAAGTGTTTCAAAATCTTCTAAGAATTAATTTGCACAGTTCCACTGGAAGGAAATGCTGCTCCATTGGTAACATGAAAGGAAATAAAGTTCACCTCTATGGTGTTACGCTGTATTTTTAACAAAATCCAAAACAGCATTCTTTTTTAATACCGGTGAAGATCATGCTAAAAGGTTCAATCATATAATTGAATATTTTCAGCACGACTGTGTATAAAATCAAGAGAGGAATAGATCAGGTGGACACACAGAGCCTCTTGTCCAGTGTGGAATCGAGAACCCAGAGGGCTTAGGTTTAAGATGAATGGGGAAAGATTTTATAGGAATCAAGTGAAGAATACTAATGGTATGTTGGCCTTCATAACAAGAGGAGTTGAGTATATAAGCAAAGAGATCTTTCTGCAGTTGTACAGGGCCCTGGTAAGACCACACCTGGAGTATTGTGTGCAGTTTTGGTCTCCAAATCTGAGGAAGGACATTCTTGCTATTGAGGGAATGCAGCATAGCTTCATGAGGTTAATTCCAAGGATGGTGGGACTGTCATATGGTGAAAGAATAGTAAGATTAAATGAGAACTTACCAGTTTGAAGTTTGATCTTTATTTTATGAGGAGTTACGATGAATGATTACGTGAAGAAGGCCGACTGCCCGCATGCGCGTCAATCTACAAAGCAGATAACAGTAGTTGACCTGAACATAGTAAGATTTGAGAGAACTAGAAACCACCAGATGACCTTTATAATATGAGGGTTGGGAGCGGTGGGCACGTAATCGCTCATTGAAACTCCTCATAAAATAAAGATCAAACTTCAAACTGTTAAGTTCTCATTTAATCTTACGTGAAGACTTCAAAGCTCTGTGATTTCATGCCAGATACCAATCCAAGCGTCACACACTGCATCAATTGACCATGGATGAGTGAAAAAGGTTAATGCATTCAGACATGACAGTTTGTTAAAAATGCTGATGCTTTAATCATCAAAGGAAAATAATAATGACCCCTCCCATCCTGGGGGGAAACTATAAAACAGAATCTAAAATGGAACTGGCAAAACCCCCCAGTCCAGCAATTGGTTTATTGTAAAACCTTTGGAATGTTTGTTCATTGGACCATCCTGCAGCCGCTAGGATATGGTCGAGAGGGATGTCCATTGCCCTCGCAGCCGACGTAGAAGCAGCCCTGATGGAGTGTGATTTAAAAGTGTTAGTGTCCACTCCTGCACTTGCCAGGACCTCTTTTAACCATCTAGAAATGGTTTGCACTGATATCTTATTAAAAGGTTTTTTGTAACTTATGAGTACAGATAATTTGGAGACTCTGAGGCTCTTGGTGACCTTGATGTATTGTAGAATGTGTGTTACTACACACAACCGTGGGTCCATGGGGTATGCCAAGAACACTAGCTTGAGCCCTGACACCCTCGGTCTGCTCTGTTTGATCAAGTCATTAATAAAAAAGGTAATATTATTAACAGATGTAGCCATGTTGTCCAGTCGTAATTTGTGTAACGTCTGGACCCGTTGAGCATGACCACCTGGCACTATTGATGGCACTCTAGCTCAGTTTCTGATCATAGTATAGGGTTGATAGTAACGTCTGGACCCTTGCGTTGAGCATGACCACCTTGAGGGTGAGTTTGGATAAAGGCAGGAACGAAGCTGGTGCCCACTGGCGAAGCAGTGTGAGCTCCACGCTCATATCCCATATCTCCGTGTACCGGGACCTGGGTGGTATAGAATTAAAAATGCCCTTCATAAACCTTGTTATTAAAGGGTGTGTTCCTACAGAGTGATGACCCAATCCCAGCACTAATTATGAGGATAATGCGCTCCTGGCACTATTGATGGCACTCTAGCTCAGTTTCTGATCATAGTATAGGGTTGATAGTTACTCCCCTAGACTAGTGGGAACCAAGGCTGTGTAGGCCAGTCAAGCACTACTAAAATGCCTGTGGCGTTGTCTTGCTTGATTTTTGCCAAACACCGACTGATGAAGCAAAATGGGGGGAAAGCATACAAAAACATTCCTCCCCAGTGTAGCGAGAACGCATCTACTGCCACTGCCCCTGGGTCTGGTTCCCATGATAAATATTTGGGTAACTGATGATTTAGTCTGGATGCGAACAAATCAATATCCGGTATGCCATACCGCGCGACAATGTCGTTAAACACTTCATGATTCAACATCCATTCTGTGTTGTCATTGAATTTCCGCGATCTAATGTCTGCCACCATGTTGTATCTACCTAGTAGGTAGATGGCTGAAACCCAAATGTTCCTCATAATACACCAGTGCCAGATAAGGTTAGCCAAGTTATCACAAGATACAGACTTGATTCCACCCATGAGATTAACATATGCCACCGCTGTAGTGTTGTCAATCTGAAGTTGAACATGCACATGTTCCATATTGCTGCAATAAGCCTTCAGCACATAGAGTGCTCCCAACAACTCTAAGTAGTTAATACCATGTTGCTGAAGAATTAATGACTCCTGCACATTCCATCTACCACCGCAGCTAGAGATGGTATTTGTAGCTCCCCATCCTAGGGCGCTTGCATCGGTTTGTAAGATAACTGATGGCGTATCAACTAAAATTTTCCTGGAGCAATGATGAATATACGTTACCCACCATTGTAATTCAGCAATGGCCTCTGCTGGCAATCGCATAGGTCTACCGAAGTGACCTGCATGGAATTTGAGTGCCTGCTGCTTGGCACGTTGTAAATGTTGATAGTGCAAAGGCCCGAACAGCTGGAAAGGCAGCCACTTGTTTGCCAATTACACTCGCTACTTGTCTAATAGAATGCTGCTGCTTAACAATGAGAATGTTACAGGCTTCTATCAATTCTGATCACTTGCCCCAGGGCAGAGTCACAGACATGTGAATTGAGTTAATGGTAAATCCCAGGTAATCAATTACCCAGGTAGGTATCAATTTGGACTTAACTGGATGGATGAGAAACCCCAATCTCTCAAGCATGAGTTTGGTAACTGAAACAGGTGATTTAGCTAATTTCATAGTTTCCCTTATGATTAGAATGTCATCCAAATATGCCATGACAATATCATTCTGAGCTCGGAGTAGCCCCAGGACTGGTTTTAATAGTTTAGTAAATAGCCTGGGAGCTGAAGTTAGCCCATTAGGCAATGCTTTAAACTGCCACAATTGTCCCATCCAGTTAAACTTCAAATATCTCCTGTGCTCCCTGTGAATGGGTACCGAGTAGTATGCATCTTTAAGGTCAATGCATGCCATATAACCTCTTTTAGAAACCAGTTTTATTGACAGTAACAAAGTTATCCATTTTGAGTTTTCATACTGCACAAAGGTGTTAAGTCTAGGATGATACGGTATCCTCCATCCTTCTTTCGCTTAGTAAATATGTTAAATACAAATTGGTGAGATTCATGATCCTCTCAATTACCTCTTTTTTATGTAAAGTTTCAATTTCAGCTTGTATATCCAAACTTTCCTGTTGTGAAAAAACATATGTGCGGTTTGGTGATTGTTGTGTGGGTGGTAGCGAATTGAGAAGGAATTCAATTTGGAAGCCTTGTATACTGTGCAGTATAAACGGATCTGAAGTGATCCAACGTCAATCATTCAAGAAATGTTGCAATCTTCCCTCAACTTATGACTAAGTCATATGCAATGTGTTAAGCATGGAACAGGATTCACCTACCTCAGATGTTACTGGTGGTATGGTGTTGGTTTCCACCCCCGAGATTTGGGGGGTAGGACTGATGGCCGGTGCCCTCCGTGCATCTTGGAAGTGGGCCGGCTTGGTCCTTGCTCTAAAAAGACCTCTGCGCCACTTGTTTGGGTCTCCCACCAGTTCCGGTGTACCGCCTGGTGTTGAAGGGAGCGTAGGGGTGCTGCCACCAGTATGATGAGACCTTGGGTGTAGTCGGGACTTTCATTAGGCATAACGTCTTTGCCTCATCGTCCAGCTCCCGGACCTGCTTAGGCAGATCTTCCCCGAACAGGTAATTGGGTGGTTGGACATTGCTGGCCTTACATAGCGCAGCGAATTTGGGATTCAGTGCCGGCCGGATGGCATTTTTCCGCAGGCAATTAATTTCAAAATGTGCATTGCACATTAATGCCTTGACGTCCTGCTGTATGTCAAATAGGGGCTCCCCATCCACTGACCTGGCAAAGGCCGTAATGCCTGAGGTGAGCAATATAAAAACATTTTGGAGCTTCATCCCCTGGGCTGTGACGGCCGCTCCAATGTGACCCCAGATGGAGTGATTTACGGCCGGCACATTCAATGAGGCACAGATGGCAGGAGTGTGGCACTTGTTGGTAGTCTCCTCCATGGCCAGATCTTGGAGCTGGTGAGAGGCCGGATAATTGATGCTACTGGCTAAGTCCTCATCCAGGGGTTCCCCTGATTGCGACGGGATGGCAAATTTTGATGCCATTACTGGCACTTCTAATTCATGCCCCTGGGTATGCTCACCAGCTATGCCACCGAACTCCAAGTCAGATAGATACTGACCCCGTGTGCTCCCTTCCTCAGAGAGGGAGACACTGTGCAGCCCTGTAACAGGTGCCACTGGCGCGGGCCCGCGTGGAGACCCGCGCTGATATAGCTCCCTACTCTGGAGCATATCATTCTGGAGCAACCTCTCCATCAGGTGCTCCATGAGGGTTAGTCGTCCGCAGATGTTACGCAATGAAGGAGGGGAACCCGCCTGGCCCGACTCATCCGAGTCCACGGGCCTAACAGACTTCTGAGTGGCTTTCCGGCCAAGCGGGACTGCCATGGTGCTACCTCCTGGCACCAAGTCTGATGTCGCTGGTTCCACCGCCAGCGACCCGGAAGGCAATATGGACAGCCGCCCGCTACCCGCACTCCCGCGGTCTTCGGTAGATGGTTTCACCATGGACCGTCTCTTCACCTTCGACATTCTCCAAAGGTTCAAACTTGTCTGTGGGCAAGAATTACAGAACCAAGCCAAACAACCTCAGAGAAAGTTTAACCACTTACCTGAGGTTTTTAAACTTACCGCTGGAAGGAGAGATGCACCTGCCGGTCAGTCGTTGCGCAATGCGTTAGACGTAATGACGTGCATGCGGGCTGACCGCCTTCTTCACGTAGTCACTCCCGTGACTCCGAAGTAAAATTGGGCGACTGGGCTTGTATACACTGAAATTTCTAATGATGAGAGGGGATCTTATTGAAACATATAAGATTATTAAGCAGAACCAGGGGCCATATTTTAAGAATAAGGGGTAGGCCATTTAGAACAGAGATGAGGAAAAACGTTTTCATCTGTGGAATTCTGCCTCAGGAGGAAGTGGAGGCCGATTCTCTGGATGCTTTCAAGAGAGAGTTAGATCGAGCTCTTAAAGATAGCGGAGTCGAGGCAAATGGGGAGAAGGCAGAAATGGGGTACTGATTGTGGATGATCAGCCTTAATCACAGTGAATGGCGGTGCTGGCTCGAAGGGCCGAATGGCCTACTCCTGCACCTATTGTCTATTGCATCTGAGGGGTAACTCTTTCATGGGTAGTGGGGTGTATGGAACGAACTGCCAAAGGAGGTAGTTGAGGCAGGTACTATCGTAACATTTTAAAAGCAATTAGACAGGTACATGAATAGGTCAGATGTAGAGGGATCTGGGCCAAACGCAGGCAAGTGGGATTTGTGTAGATGGGACATATTGATCGGTGTGGCCCTGTTCCCACTCTGTATGGCTCTAAGACTCTACTCTTAAGAACCTGTACCCACCAACCAAATGTTTTCTCCAGCAAAATGCATGAATTTCAGTCAATAACTAGTTGTGCCATTTTTAGGAAGATTTTCCCTCCAGCAGCAGGGTGGAGGTAATGGGTCAGACATCAACACCTCTGAAGGTTGATAGGATACTGTACCATCAGTGGTAGCTACCTAGGGTAGGAATCAAGTCAAAAGGACACAAAGTGCTGGAGTACCTCAACAGGTCAGATAGCATCTCTGGAGAACATGGGTAGGTGACGTTTTGGATCGAGACTGCAGCAGCCAATGTTAACTGTTAGGGAAAAGCAACCAATTTCACAGAACATAAACGTGATAAATAGAGTAATCAATAATACAAACAGGAATAAGCTTCAAAACTAAAACCTTGGCTAGACCTCCTCCCATCCTGCCTCTTCCAAGGACGCCATCCCTTACTCTTGGTTTCTTATCTCTGCCACAGGACATCTGCTCCTTAAGACATCCGAGATGTTACCTCGGTATCCCATAGTTCTGCTCTCACTTTCCCCTCACCCCGATGGAACAACAATAGATTTCCCCCGTTCTCACCTTTCACCCCAACTGGATCCGCGTCCGACATATCATTCTCTGACATTTCCACCACCTACAATGTGATCTCGTCACCAGTCCCATCCCATTCCTATTCCCACTCCCTTCCACTTTCTGCAGAGACCACTCCCACTGCATCTCCTTGATTTGTTCATCCCTTCCCCCTCAACCCGCCCTTACTCGAGATAATGTCCCTAGTAGTTCCCCTGCAATCGCAGAAAATGCAACACCTGCAACTGCACTTCCTCCAACACTTCCATCCAGGGACACCAGCTGCCCTTTGTGGTGAGGCACAGGTTCACAGGCACCTCTTCAATCCTTGTTTACTGTACTCGGCATTCCCAATGTGGCCTCCTTTACATAAGTGAGACCAATAAGTAGCCCAGGCAACCGATTTTGGTGCTCACTTGTGCTCTGTCCACCAAGATCTGCTGGATCTCACAGTTGTAACTATTTTACCTCCCCTTTCGTTTCCCATAAGGGATTTTTCTGTCTTTGGCCTCCTCCATTGCCAGAGCGAAGCCACGTGCAACTGGTGAAAGAGCCTCCGCTCGGATAGCTTACCCAACAGTATGAACATTTTCCATTTTAATAATGCCCCACTACCCCACTCCCTTTCCTTTGCCCTACCTCCCACTCCAGTGCAAACCCATTCCTCCTGCTATCCTGCCCCTTCCCCTAAACCCACCCCCATCTCTTTCACGAAAATATCCCTACCACTGCCTTTACATTTCACGCCTCTTCTCTCCTTATCTGACACCTTTTTGTCTCCTTCTCATCTCTATCCTTTGTCACCAGCATCCCCCCTCACTGTATCACCTATCACTGGCCGGGGGTTGTTCTGCCTCCATCTCTCTTCTCACACTTTCTGCATCCTAATACAATCAGTCTGAAAAAGAAACCTGACCCGAAAGGTCACCTATCCATTCCTTCCACAGATGCTGAGTGACTCGTGAGTTATTCCAGCTTTTGCATTTTGCTCAAGATTACAAAATCTGTAGTTCCTTATGTCTTCAAAGTCAATGTTTGTGTATTCAAAGAGCCACCTGGTGTGATAAATAAAGGATGTTTTCAGTGTCTCGGTTTTATTTTCTCAGAAGCTTTTAGAATATCAATGAGAACTACCTTGTGCCAACAAAGGTGTTTAAATATTCAGAGTTGGTTTTCTCATTAAGATGTCTTTCCCATTGTCAATATATAATTCTGCGGAACCATTCATCCATGGCCAAAATATTCAAGTAAACTATGTGAATTGCATTTAGTCATAAACTCATAGAATCATAGTGATAGTGTGGAAACAGGCCCTTCAGCCCAACTTGCTTACACTGGCCAACATGTTCCAGCTCACTAGTTCCACTTGCCTGCATTTGGTCCGTATCCCTCCAAACCTGTCCCATCCATGTAGTCAGTCACCTGACTGACATCAGCGAGTTACCTGATATTATCCTTGTATAAAAACTCGATGTACTTTGAGTTTGGAGAGATTTTCCCACTAGATCTCCTCATGCATCTACTTGTACAGTTCCAGATTTGTATGGTTCATATAAAGTCACAACGTTACTGACCTTGGATCAGGTAAGAGCAGGGAGGAGGCATGCCCTCTCCCATGAAGGCCTTCTCTTGGGATCAAGGACCATGCCAATTATACAAGATGTGGGCACAGCAAAATAATGTACAAATAACATCAACATTAATAATTTGAACAACCATTCCTTGTAAGTAGGTTAGAGAGCAGTTGTGGATCATAGATTCATAGAATCATACTACATGGAAACAGGCCATTACATGGAAGCAGGCCCAATTCATCCATGCTGACCAGTGAGCAATTCAAGTGCTTATCTAAACACTTTTCTGGACTGCGGAGGTTGAAAGGAGACCTGATAGTTATCTATAAAAAATATGAGATACATAGATAGGGTAGATTGTCACTGTATCCTTCCTGTAATATTTTAATGTTGATAGCCTGCCGAATGGAGACAGAGAATGCCCAGCTCAAAACTTTCACGGATCTTTCAATGGAGCCTGGAAGCCATAATGTGTATGAAAGAACTGCAGATGCTGGTTTAAATCGAAGGTAGACACAAAATGCTGGAGTAACTCAGCGGCAGTGTCTCTGGAGTCCGAAGACGGGTCTCGACCGGAAACGTCAAGCATTCCTTCTCTCCAGCGATGCTGCCTGCCCCACTGAGTTACTCCAGCATTTTGTGTACACCCTGGAAGGCTGGAAGCCATCATTGTGCACTGATCCATGTGGCCAAAGTCCCAGCTACACATGAAGAATAAACATAAAAAAACCCCAGTGCTGTTGGAGAAACATGAACTGCAGCTTGGCATATTCAGGCTCAAGACATGCAAGTTGCAGCTGGTTACTGTCATGGTTCCAAGGAACAATGATGCTGCAGCAGAGATTAGAACAGACAATTGGGATTGCTGAGATGTTGTCAACGGGAAAATGGCTGTTATTCTGTAGCACAACCATCTGCTGTCCTCTCAGCATAACTGGATTGAACTTCCACCCATGCCACTTCCCTGGTGATCTTAGATGTTAGCCCAGACTGTTGTTACTCACACGCCCAAAACCGACCATTTTTAGAGCCGCATTTGTAACTTCCACTATTGCATGGCAACAAACTTCTACCAGCCATGTTGCAACCACCAATGGAACAATCAGACCAGACAAATGTATGTGGAATACCAGAATACCATGCACAAGGTTGACTGGTATATATTTACATATTTGTTGTTATGATCAAATTCTAAATGTTTTGGTTGTTCACTTGGGTTTCTCTTGCACTCACCAGTTCTGATAAAGCAGACGCTGAAGTGAAAACAAAAAGTTGGGTAGAAATTATCTGTATAGGGCAACACATTCATGCAATTATATAGCCAGATTTAGTCTCAGTTGCTGTAATAATATTTTCTCCCATGCAGAATTGAAGTGAATTGGTGGTATAAATGTTCTGACTATTGCCCAATGAGCCTGAAGAAAATTGATTTGTTAAATAGACTAAACGCAATATATTGAAATCTGAAATAGAACAAATAGCTGGAAATAGTCAGTAGTTCAGACAGCATCCATAGGAGAGTGTGTTTATTTGGATGAATGATCTTTGACATAATTTCAGATCTATGTGAAAAGCCATCAACCTAAGTCTCTAACTCTGTTTCTCTCTCCACAGATATTGTGGAGAGAGTATGTTGCCTGAACTTCTGATTATTTCCAGACTACTGTTTTATTTAGAATTTAAATAGAGATCATGTCATTTGAAGAAGGGTCCTGGCCTGAAATATTACCTGTCCATTTTCTCCAGAGATGCTGCCTGACCCACTGCATTACTCCTGTATTTTGTGCCTACCTTTGATATAAACCAGCATCCTCAGTTCCTTGTTATTAAATAGAGATTAGCTATTTCCCCTTTAACCTTGATTGAAAGTAAATATTCAGTTATGAAGATAAATGAAACATCAGCAGAGTGTGATTTACATCAACAAAGGAGAGTTAGACAATCTCAACGATTTCTCTTATGTTGTTTTTAGTTGGATTAATTTGTTTTCAGAAATATAATGTTAATTTTAAGCAGTTTAATTTGTGGCTACTGATTGTGTGTTTTGAGTCTGGGCTAGATGACACAAGCAGTACAATTCTGTAATTATCAGGTGAATTGCTGTATAAATTCAGATGTGTCAGGGTATGCTGCTTTTGTGTCATGGATTTTTTTGGTGTATGGGTGTCATGAGTTCATAAGTTGTAGGAGCAGAATTAGGTTATTCGGCCCATCAAGTCTACTCCGCCATTGAATCATGGCTGATCTATCTCTCCCGCCTAACCCCATTCCGCTGCCTTCTCCCCATAACCTCTGACACCCGTACTAATCAAGAATCTATCTCTGCCTTAAAAATATCCATTAATGGCCTCCAGTGCCTACTGTGGCAAAGAATTCCACAGATTCACCACCTTCTGACTAAAGAAATTCTTCCTCATCTCCTTCCTAAAGGAAAGTCCATTAATTGTGAGGCTATGGCCTCTAGTCCTAGACTCTCCCACTAGTGGAAATAACCTCTCCACATCCACTCTTTCCAAGCCTTTCACTTCTCTGCCATTCAACTATGTTTCTCTCTCAACCCCATTCTCCTGCCTTTTCCCCATAACCCCTGACACTCTTACTAATCAAGAAACTTTCAATCTCCACCTTAAAAATATCCATTGACCTGGCCTCCACAACCATCTGCGGCTATAAATTGCAGTGCAGGCAGGCAGTATAGGGCTAGCTCAAGCCAGAGTTTGCACTTTAAGCCTTGGTTAAGCTTTTGAAGTCAATTTGGCTTAACATTTTAAATCTGAGGTTAAGCAATTAAGTTCTACACATCTGCTTTTATTCGACTCTGGAGGTAAAGGCTTTTCAGTTATGATGAGGTAGCTGCTGAAGTCTGCGGTGTGTGATCCATATATAATTTGTGAGATCTTGGAGGCTTTGTGCATCTGCTGTGACAGAGTGTGTCCAATTTCTTCAGCATGAGCTTGAAGAGCGCCTGACAACAACCTGTCACATACGCACGGCTGAAAGATTGTTGAAATGTACATTAGAGGAAACAAGTCATGCCGCAGAACGTGAAAGAGATAAAAGTGACCATCTCTCGGTAACTGATGAGCAGGCAAGGGGCAGTGCAAGTATCCCCTGAGAGAGTTAAATTGACAGACAGATATCCACCACTTAATATGGAAGAGGCAGGGGAAATATCAAACGATAACAGCATCAAATGATAAATGTATCAAATGATACAAATGAAAACAATTGCAAAGTGGCAGGATATTCAGATAACATTAGATGGATAGGTTAAAAAGATTAATAGGTTAAAATGAATACTCACCAATATCTCCAACACTACTTCCCCATGTCCAGCCTCACTGCTCTTTGTATCTCAAAACTTGCTTTATTTCTAACTTGTCCCAATCCTGATGACAGGTCATTAATTCAAACATTCACTCTTTCTTCCTCTGGAGATGCTGCCTGAACTATTAAATATTTGTAGTACTTTCTGACTTATATAATAGTTTTGAGGCAGAATACAAGGCAAATATTATCTCAGTTAAATCTAAAATCAATTTTTTTGATCATGGAAATTATCATCATGGTTAAAACTGCCTTTATATGTAATATCTAATCCAAATTAATAATCGATGAGATTTATAGAACAGAATAAGACAGAAATGCTATGCTGTGGAGTTGAAATATTGATGCTTTCTTCCTCACTTTCCCAGCCTGTTATATCTTCTCCAGCAATGATCTATTTTCCATTAGCAGTTAATTGTCCTTTATTTGTTTGATTCTCTCTCTTGACTTTGAAAGATACAGCATGAAACAGGCCCTTCAGCCCATCATATCCATGCCAACCATTGATCACCTGTTCACACTGGTTCAATGTTATCCCACTTTTGCATCCTCTCCCTAAACGCTAGGGAAATTTACAGAGGCCAATTAACTTACAAACCCGCACGTCTTCGGATGTGGGAGGATACCAGGTCACATGGAGGAAACTGACATGGTCACAGGGGGAATGTGACCCTCCACACAGAAGATGCCCGAGGTTAGGATTGAAACCGGGTTCCTTCACTGATTGAAACTGAGTTCCTTCACTCTGAGGAAGCAGCTCTATACTTTTATAGATAAACCTTCATGGTCATTACAGTAAAAATCATAAAAAATATAAAAATTGAGGCTATTCAAGTAAAAGGTTAATCAATGAGGGCAAAAATAATGTTCATAGTTTTATTATGCTGATCTTCTCAAGTGCTCATGGATGACATGATCCTTGCTGTTTCATCAGCTGCCTGAATCAGGCCTGCGTTCCTCTCTAACCATCTCCTTGTTGTAAGAGAAAAAAAATTAGTCCTTTTAGTCGAGGAAACACTTTTTCTCACAGAGAGTTGTAAGTCTGTGAAATTCTCTGCCTCAGAGGGATGTGGAGGTCGGTTCTCTGGAGGCTATTATGAGAGAGCTGGATAGGGCTCTTAAAGATAGCGGAGTCAAGGGATATGGGGAGGAGGCAGGAACGGTGTAGTGATTGGGGATGATCAGCCATGATCACATTGAATGGCGGTGCTAGCTCGAAGGGCCGACTGGCCCACTCCCCTGCACCTTGTCGATTGTCTATTGTATATTCTGTCAGACACATGCAGCAACTATAACATTTTAACTTCTTCCTCTTCATTGACAGTTGCAGACCATGGCAACGCATGCAGGATGATTTCTGCATAGCAATAACTTTTCTTTCCCCCAGGGAAATAAGAAGGTCTTTCATTACACTCCTAGAGTTTTGGGGTATTTTGCATTCTATCTTGATTTCAAAATCAGGAATATAAAGCATTCCCAATTTGCAAACCTGAAGAGTTTCAGAAGGGAATTGCTTCCAATAACGTCTGCTCCTCCACTATGCTGTAATCATATCGTCAAAGTCACATTCAGGTACATCACCTACTGGATTAACCATTATTGCTTTTGCATTGTCAATGCTGTCCAAAGCTTCGCTTTTGAAACTAAAACACACACAAATGTGGAAAATCAAGAGTATTTGATTGTCACGGAACAATAAAATTCTTCCTTGCGACAGCATAGCAGGTCTGAAAAAAAGTACACAATAGATAACACAATGAAACTAACAAAAAAATCAATAGACAAAAAATGCCTCAATATTAGTTCAAAGCAAAACAAAAACCTGGACTCCCTAGAGCAAACAAGACAGTTTGTAGTTTAGTTGGTGTTTGTAGTGTTGAATAGTCTGATGGGTTTGGGAAGAAGATGTTCCTGAACCTGAAGGTCACAGTTATCAGACTCCTAAACCTTCTTCCCGATGGCAGGAGTGAAATGAGAGCAAGCCTCAGGTGGTGTGGGTCCTTGATGATGCTGGCTGCCTTTGAGGCAGCTCCTATAGATCCCTATAGGTCAGTACACATGAAGGACCAGGCAGTGTCAACTGCTACTGGGCAGACTTTCATTAACACTAGGCTAAAAAAAAATAAGAGCAGTTTATTTATCTGGTTAATGCGAACCTCACCATGATGTGTTTCCCACCCTATCAGCACCATCTCCTTCTCTTCCTGTTAAAACCATAAGTGGACTCATTTTTTCTTAATTCTAAAAATCAAACAAAGTTCACGAGAAGATTGTACAGGCAAGAATTCACAAAGGTACATGAAGTGTCCTCTATATCCAAGAACTCTTAACTTATTGCCCCTTCAATACATTATTTCGACAACATTGCGGACCAGTGAAAAGTTAGTCACATAACATTATCCCTAAATATGTAACAGCTTCAGAATAATAATTACTCTTCACAATAAATATTACTTTTGTATGCTGTTTTAATATTTTTGTCGGAAAAAGAAGCTTAAAAAATGAATGAATACTTTAAATTTACAGGGTTGACCTAATTTGTGCTCCCTACATTTGTGCTACAGAAAAATATTTGGGCATCATGATGTTGACCCATCCTCACTTTGTTCAGTACTAGCAATATTCTATGACCAGTTGCGGGAGTTTCATCAGCGATATCTTCGACCTCTATCTAATGAAATTCCTAGTTTGCATGAACCTTACCCAGTAAACAATATCATGTAATGATAGATACAGTAATAAATGAATGGAAAACAACAGAATGGTGCAAAGATTGTCCTGCCATCCAAAGTATTGCATTAAAAAAACCAAAATGCTATATCGAAATAACTGAATGAAGTAGAGTTAGGAGGAAGAGTTTGGCAGCTCCTCCGGGAAGGGAATCAAGATTCAAGAGCCTTTAATTGTCGTATGTCCCAGCAATTGAATAATACATGTTTTATTTGCTGCAGTTATATTGGCCCATTAATGCAAAACACAGAAATAAATATACATTAACCAAGAATACAATCAGAGTCAAGTGTGCTTAATTGGCATTTGCAGCGTAAATGGAAATATGAAATTATTACATGCAGCAGCATAACAGGTCTGTAGGTACAGTAGTCACAGATAACATAATAAACAAAAACAAGTTAAATAAACTAAAAAAAACAATATTAGTTCCAAAAAGCCCAAAGTCCCTCGTGCAACCAAGACCGTAGCTCGTTGGTGCTTGTAGTGTTCAAGAAAAAAGATGGTGCCTTACTGTGGTGACATTTTGCAAGCAACAGGACAGGATCAAATATTAGTAATTGTAGGATACAATAAATTAATAATCAGTAATACTAGAGGTGTGAAAGAGATGATTAGCTCTAGATGCTGATTGCACCGGAGAAGAAGCTGTTATTAAGTCTTGATGAGCGGCTTTCAAGATCCTGTACCTTCTCCCAGAAGGTAGAAGAGAAACAGAAATAGTCAAGCTGCCAGGCATCCTTGACGATACCTCCAGCCTTCCTGATGCAACACAACATGAAGATAGACTGGATAGAAGGAAGTGACGAGCCAGAAGGGAGGTCGGAAGGGACTGGGCATTGTTTGCCACTTCCTGCAGTTTTGGTTGCCCTACCATGTATCCTGTTAAAGTATTTCCTATAGAGCATCTGCAGACATTTGAGAAAATCATGGACATGCCAAATCTTCTCAGACACTTAAGAAAGTTAATATGTTGAAATGCTTTCTTGATCTCCTGATAATCAGATTCTTGATCAAAGTAGTTAGCCAACATAGACTTTATGAATCTATGTCAATTTTCATGAGATAATTCCTAATCCTGTAAATCTACATTCACTCGCTAATGTTATATATCTTTATTTTTTACCCTCTGGGAGACCTCTGTATTCTATCTGTCTGACAGACTGAAACTCTTCTCCTTGTGACCTGAGTCTCCCATATATAATCTTCCATTTTCCACTTCTATGTCATTCTGAATATTTCAACCACTGCCTGGTGGCCTGGAAAGAGCTCCCTTTCATTTGAGTGTTCAACCTAGTTGAACAATAGTTCTTTCTACTGTGGAGTAAGTATGGATGAATAGTTTAAATTACTGCACGTTAACGTTGTGTGGAGCCAACCCTGCCCCCCCCCCCCCCCCCCCCCCTTACCCCTTAAACTTATTTATTTAATTCTTTAATCATACAAAGTGACATAGATGGTATCATCACCAGGGAGTTTCAATTTACAGCTGAGGAAGGATTTTGACCCAAGATGCCGTCTATCCATTCCATCCACAGATGCTGCCTGACCGGCTGAGTTACTCCAGCACTTTGTGTTTTACTGAAGATTCCAGCATCTGCGGTTCCTTGTGTTTTCGGTGCATGGCTGAAGACTGATGTTTTTGCTGAGCTAGTTTTTCCATAGTTCACTGGCTTTGTTTTGATCCTTTCCCCAGCATCATAGCTTGTATTTTTTAATAGCTGGTGAATTGGAGTCAATGCTGCGGCACGATATAGATGGTAATCAGATGTGAATCATGTGCAGTATTATATCATACTTACTTGATTCTTACTTTACTTGAGCACAGTAACATTTCTGGGTTTCTTTGTTTTTGATGATGTTCTTTTTTTGTATTGGGTGCAACTAATTTCATCTGCTCACATATCAAAATAACTCACCTCTTTCTAGATGAAGGCACCTGTGATTTTGTCGCATGTAGTCTCATTCCAAGCTTCTTTGACTTTTGACATCAAGTTAATTATTTTATTGTAGAAAATAATGTCTAATTCTTTCATCATCTGAATTAAAGAACTCCTGCACTGCATCACAACCTCTAAGATTAATAATTAACTTGGGTATGAGCTGGTATGCCATGTGTATTAACTTCTGCTCCCATAATAAAGAGGCTCTTGTTTTACTTACAATCAATTTTGTATTCCTGCAATTTTAACTCATGCTTGAATCTACATCTCAACTAATTACAATAGATTGGGAGTTTCTGGGACATATCCCGCTGACACATTTATTCATTTTGACGATCAGATTGATCAACACCAAAAGAGAATGAAAGGCAATTGGCAAATATTTCACAGATTTTTATAGAGTGTCACAAGTAGATAAATGATTAGCTGCAGTAAATTGTTTATGGCACAAGAAACTGGGTTAAGCAAGTTGTGGAATGAATTGTCACACAATATTTTCGAGGTTGAGGGATGAAACTGAATTTAGACTGATGGACTGCAAACCTCTGTTTGGTGGTTTCAAAGGTCTAAGATAAAATGAATTTGACGAGCTCAACCAGATTACCAATGGGAATACTGTATGCTATAGAATTAAACTGGCATTAAACTAACTACATGGCCGTCCGAGGGGGGGGGGGGGGGGGGGTGCGTTGGGTGCGACCGCACCCCCTCTTTTTTTCAGAGGAAAAAAAATTCCCAGGAAAGATTTTTTTTAAATATTTGCGAACATCCGCGCCTGCCCAGTGGGGGGAAGCTGGTGGCCAAAGACGCAGAAGCAACGGAAAATGGCGCCGTCTCTCCGCGCGTACGCAGTGGGCGGGATCAGATCACCCATTTTCAATGCATCGCCTCAACGCTCCGGGCCTAGTTTGGGTGAGTTGGACCGTGAAATATTGCGTTGCGGGGAGGGGGAACCTGTTTGTTTTATATCGGGGGTGTTGAAAAATGGAATGGTTTGAAAAATAAAATGAGTTCCCGTTTCTCCGGGGGAGATTGGGGGGGCGGCGTTTGCCCGCCCGGTCCATCGGCTCCATCCGCGGCGTCGGAGCCTCGCCAGCGGGTCCCGTCCGCTGCCGGCACGGGGAGACCGTTCTCCCGTCACGGGCGGGAAGTGGGAAGGACTGAATCTGAACACAGTCCTGGCAGCGGCCGTGACCCGACACCAGGTGCTGATCAGGCCGGGTCCACATCACCCTCCCTCCCCCCGCCGGGCCCTCGCCCCCCCCCCCCCACAATCCCTCACCCCCCCCACCCTCGCCTTTCCCACCCCCCTCCGGGCCCTCGCCCCCCCCCCCACCCTCGACTTTCCCACCCCCCGCCGGTCCCACACCGTGGGACCTCGCACACCCCCCCGTCCCCCCATCGTTTCTGGGCAGCGACGGCTGCAGTGGGGGGTGACGGAGGGTCGGAGTAAATTACGGGCCCCGCACAGCAGCAGCAGTGGGGGCGGCGGCTCCACCTCCTCATGCACCCTGTCAGCCCTCACAGCGGCCGCTGCTTGCCACTCCGCCAACGATGACAACGTCGTTGACTGGCGGAGGTGGCGAGGAGTCCCAAGTGGACTTGGTGGCGGACAGGGACGGCCAAGGCTGCGGGGCGATGATGCCGTCCCTGTCCGAGGAGTGCTGATTTTCCTGCCTCACCACCTCCTCTGCCCCTTCCCCTCTCTCTCTCTTATACGCCCCCCCCCATCCTGGGACCTCTCCTCCCCATTCCCCCCTCTATTCAGTCCTCACTGACATCCTCTGTGTTCCCCTCCCCCTCTACAACCCTCCATCTATTCATCCTGCACTGATCTCCCTATCCACCTCGCATTGATTCTCCTGCCAGCTCCAGAGTCATCTTACACTCGTCCCCCAATTCATCCTGCACTGACCCCCTTCCCATCCATCCTGCACTGCACCCCCCATTCATCCTGTACTGAATCTCCCATTCAACCTGCACAGCCCCCCGATCCACACTATACTGACCCACCCCCATTCATCCTGTATTAATTCCCCCCCTTCCATCCTGTACTGGTTCCCCCCATCCATCCCATATTCCTCCAATGACATCTCCCGCGCTCTCCCCAGACAATTTTACCGACTCCAATCAACACACACTAATTCCCCTGCCGCAATCCATCCATTCCGCACCAATTGCCTTCTCAACCCCCCCCCCCCCCCCCCCCCCCCCCGCCATCTACCCATCCCGCACTGATTCATCAAAGTTAGAGATGGTGATTGGACCAATACATCTGCAAATAAAACTGGACAGATATCTTTTAATTTGCACAATTGATTTTATTGTATTAATTTTAATATATTAATGTTTGAAATCCATGCATTGAAGGAAGAATATTTTACAGCACATCTGTGGTCCTTAACCCCAACCCTAACCCTAACCGGTCATCACCCGCAGGATAGCATACATCAGCGTGTGACAGGGCGCACAACATGATGAGTGTTAGTTACTTTCCCCCCCCCCAGTGAATGCTATGTACTTAACTCTTTTGTTTCTCTCCTGAGTGCAGGCCCGGTGGCTGGGAGTCAGGAATCAAGGGGTTAAGGGCTCCTGTAGCCGATTGGCCAAGCTGCGTCAGGTGACGGGTGACTCATCGGAAGCTTAAATACCAGAATCTCCCAGAATTCTCTCATTCTTCGTCGACCCTGACTCATGAACAGACGGTAGTTTGAACTGCAGGAGGCCTGGCCACATGGCAGAGAACTTTGTGTATCATTACCTACATTTGTAAATTAATATTGAATTGGGACAGATAAGGGCTGACCTGAGGGTTTTCGTGTATTTTGTTTAAGGGTTATTTCCATTTAGGCAGGTTAGAGACTCTAGTTCAACGGCCCATTGCGCGGCTGGCTGGAGCACTGTTATCTTTGTTTATTAGTTTATTCTTGTCCTTGACTGGGTTGTTTGAATCAGGTTTGGGTTTTAACAAATAAAATACTATTTTCTTGAACTTGAGCCTGGTTTTTGACTATGTCACGCGGCTCTGAAGTACCTGCAGTCGTAACAATGAGACACCCAGATGTCGCCCCTGAAATTTGAACATTCCAAAATCCAGAGGCGACAGGGAGTCACTACATGCGTCACCACGCATCAGGCCGCGTCATGACCCGACCACGACTCAACAACCTTTTTTCAGGCTGTCGCCAAAAATGTCACCCAAGTGCAACAGGCCTTTCACGCTGCGAAACATGAGGGCAAAGCTTTCGAAGGCGACGTCGGCGGCCAACTTCTCCCTGGCCAGGTTCTCGATTACCTCAGTCTCGAGTCCGCAGTGCTCGAAGAAAATGTCCAAGCCCGAGCAGGCTCGATAAAAGTGGCAGCTGAGGTCGGAGTGCGAGCGCCATAATCCGCCTTCACCAACCTGCCACTTGAGCGGCTCCTTGGGGCGACCTGCTGCTGCTTCTCTTGGAGCTGCTGGCGTGGTTACTTGTGCACCCTGGGATGCTGCTGGCGTGGCGACTGGTGCTTCCTGGGGTGCAGCTGGAGTGGTTACTTGTGCACCATTTGGGTGCTGCTGGTGTAGTTACTTGTGCACCCTGGGGTGTTGCTGATGAGGCTGCTGCTTCTCCCTGGAATGCTGCTCGTGTGGTTACTTGTGAACCCTGGAGTGCTGCTGGTGTGGTTACTTGTGCACCCTGGGGTGCTGCAGCCTCTGCACCCGCTGCTAATTCTCCCCTTCTGATGTTGCTGCTCCCAGTTGCCAGCCCCTGCTGCTTGTCAGCCGGGCAGCAGCCAACGGACCAGGCTGCCAGTGCCCTTGAAACTGCGGGTGCTGCTGGTGGCTGCCGCTCCTAGCACAAACTCACACTTCTGCCGGTACATGACTAGCGAATTGGGCCTCTTAGGGCTGGAGCGACACACAATGTCAGGCGAGAGCCCCAGCTGCCCGCTCTGCTGGGGGCTGTCGGAGGCCAGGTAAGTCTTCATGCTGGCCCTGCTACCGCTGGACAAAGTGGTGAGTAGGTTTGCACAGTTATGTTCTCGGAAAACTGAACTATTTCACGTTGAGGTTGATGTGTTGATGTGATGTGAAGTTGTTAGATCAGGAGGACCATTAAAGGTGCACTGCGCACACAGTTCAACAGTAACAGGCAATCAAATCAACACACAAAACATTTTCTAAAAAAGGTTTTCTTTACTGCAAAACCTTACAGTTTTTTTTTTGCAGTTTTTGCATGCTCCTTTATAACATTTTACATAACGTTTTACAACAGTACAACTTGATTATTAAAACAAGGACAACAATTCTTAATTTTACAAAAAATGTATACAACAATGACCCCAATCATCCCATTCCACCCACTCATTATTCTTGACTCAACCAAAATTATTTCTGAAATATTGGTCATACATTTGGTGCAAAAAGCTCCAAAATAAGGCTCAGAATGCACCAAAGAGCATCTAAAACCCCAGAGCTTTCAGGGCCCTTAAGCGGGCCCTGGAACCCGGACGTGAGGGGCTTCCCGCTTGTGATGTGCGCTGCATGCACGTTATTTCACATAAAATTTGGGAAATCCTGTCATGCCACCCCCCTTTTTGAAAAGCTTCATATGGGCCTGAACTATGGAGACAAATGCACTCTTTGGCTCCCTGGAAAGAACTCATGGCATTCAAATGTGTTCACTTTGTGTGCATAGTCAGAGCTGTCTGATGTGGTTTCAGATCAGATTTCAGCAACAGATCCCCTGAAGCTACACAACTACACTGCAGAGTCCTTGGCATTTAGTATATCATGTGGAATACTAATGCTTGGTTGGTCAATCTCTCCTTTCATGGTTCATGTTCTACATCCCTTTCAAACATTGTATCTTTTCTTTCTCCAGTATATAGTACATTTTAAAGTGCTATTTCCATGGAGAGATTAAAGGAACGATGATCACCATGAAGCCACTTCCTCATTATTGCCCTTGAAGTAGAAGGCTTTCCAAGGCCTAGACAAACTGAAGGAAAAATCTTACTTCATGGCCATTGTCCATGTGGTCTCTAGTAGGTCCTCTGACATCGACCCTCATGCAAGGCTAATCTAGATCACATGGAATTCAAGGTAAGCTGGTCAATTGGATTCAAAACTGGTTAGGAAGAAGGAGTCATAGGGTAGTTGTTGAGGGTTGCTTTCCCCTTTGGGAGCCTGTGACCAATGTTCTGGATCTACTGTTGTTTGTTGAGGAGAAATAAAAATGAGTTACCGAAATTTCATGAGTTTGGAATTGAGTGCAGAGGATTGAGGCATAGTTCCCATTGCAGGAACTGTGAACGAGGCCACAGCCAGATAGGTCAGAGTGACATTCTTAGAAAATTCAAGCATAAGGAATTGGAAATGCACACTCATGACTGCACACAAGTCCTCTGTAAAGCAACCACCCAAAATGCATTTGTTTTTTCCAATGTAGAACAGACCACACTGCAAACATCAAATGTAGTGCATTAGATTAGAGGAATAATTTATTTAGTTTACAGATGTACAGTAGTATGGAAACAGGCCCTCTGGCCCACTGACTCCATGCCGACTATCAGGTGTCTGGGATAACACACCTAGTTATCCCATTTGACCTCAAGATGGTAATATCTCTCACCAAACCGTTCCATCCACCTCGCAATTCTACTCATTTTAATTCTATGTACTGAGGGATCATTCTCCTCCCTTTGCCATTTCTCCCTGTCTGAAAGTATCACTGAGGTGTATTTAAAGACTTTCAATTTTCTTGTCTTTTGTAAGAATCCTACCTGTTTGATTTCCTTTCAGATTCTTTGGAATTATAATCTGCTCGGCAATTTAAAGAATACAAAGAAACAGAAGAAGATACCTAATCCCCACTAAATTTCACCGCAACACCCATCCAATTCAAGAATATAGTTGTAGAGACTAGGATAGAGGAGTGATCGACTGCAGTCAAGGTAAGTTGAAGCACCTCAAGATATATGTAGGAAGAAATTGCAGATGCTAGTTTAAACCGAAGATAGACACAAAATGCTGGAGTAACTCAGCCGGACAGACAGCAACGCTGGAGAGATGGAATGGGTGACGTTTCGAGGGTCTCAACCCTAAAACATCACCCATTCCTTCTCTCCAGAGATGCTGCCTGTCCCGCTGAGTTACTCCAGCATTTTGTGCCTATCTTCACCTGAAGATAAATATTAATTTACCTTTTCCTTTCAACATTTCCAAAGAATCTCTCGCTGTGTGATTCCCTGGTTCACTTTTCCGATAATACAGGCACTCAATGGACAACGTAGAAAATGCGTAGTTCTGTTTTTTAGTGGTGATAATTCAAAACTGGCATTTTGCCTCAATTCCACTCAATGGGTACAGGTTAATTGTGCATCACCATCTCTGAAATCATTCCATGAGCATAACAGTTTATAGACCCTGATTGTTACAGACTATTGCAGCATGGTAATCTTTCCCAACTCATAAAAATGAAGAGTGAAGAGTGACTTAGTGCTGGACGAGAATTCAAAGGCATGGTTTTTGTCTTTCCATTAAATTGAAACATGAACAATTACTTATCTTCAAATACCTTGAAACCCGAGACTGCAATCATCCATCCTGATTTTGCTCAGAATCGCTTGACATTGTGATGCCAATATTGATTTTGGCAGGTGGAAGGGAAAGAATTTGTCATCGCATTTTATTAATTAATAATACTCTTACTGACAAAATCATTGCTGTGTTATACAAAGACAAAAAATTGTAATGTTCCTGATTTTATGCCTGCTAATTTGCAGCTTAGCTTAGTCAGCAGTAAGAATGTTATTCTGAGCTCTTCAAGCCTGGGATGGAAAGGGTAATGTTCTCACTCTTAGATGTAACCCAGTGATTTCTATGAGTGGATGATTCATCCAATGCCACTTCCAGCCTCTGGTACCCTATAACCTCTTCCTTGCTGATCTCACAATAGCTTATTTTCCATGGGATCTGAATACTCTCTTTATCAGTTTGTTGTACCTTCTGATCCTGTGAAGGAAAGAACTGCAGATGCTGGTTTAAATCGAAGATAGACACAGAAGGCCGGAGTAACTCAGCAGGACAGGGAGCATGTCTGGAGAGAAGGAATGGGTGTCGTTTCGGGTCGAGATCCTTCTTCAGACCTTCTGACTCCTCTTTCCTCTCAACGAAACACCACTACCAGAATCATCAATTATCTATTGGGTCGGCACCACGGAGGCGTGAAGTTGGGCGTCGGCAGTGGTGAGGCCTCACGACGATGGGGCCTTGCGAGTCGACCCACTGTCAACGGTCGATGAGAGCGTGGAGGACTTCTGTGAGGGGGAGGGGAAGAACAAATGATGTTTGTGGGGGGGGGGAGAGAGAGAACAAAGGGAGGAGCTGGCTACTTTGTAACTTTGCCAACGCCATAGGTGGCTGCTATTTATATACATTGGGTATGCAAGCAAAGGATTTCACTGTGCTTCGTCACATGTGACAATAAAGTATTCCAAATTCCAAATACTGCTGAACAACTGAGATTTGACACAATCTATATGTATATCTATATTACTAAAACTCTTTGTCTTGTTTGTGTGTATTTATATGTGTATGTGTCATCTGGGCTCAGTCTGGTTAATTCCTATTTTCTTCCAAACGCTAGGCCACAGCCTTCCCATTTTCACACATTCAACTCACTTTTTCCCCGTGAAGGTGATAAACATCTTCCCGTCACATTTCCACCTACATTTCTGAACTTTTTGATCCTTGAAATTTTAAAAACAGCCCAAACTCAACCTGTTTTAAGGAAAAAAAATCCGACTGATCTCACAATGCCTCTCACAATGCACTAAACACAATGGGCTCTCTAGCTGGCTGGCGACTGCCACAATGACATCACAATGGGACGTTGCTCCTCTCCTCTCCTGTCCTCCCCTCTCCTGTACTCCCCCCTCCTGTCCTCCCCTCTCCTGTCCTCCCTTCTTCCCCTCCCCTCCCCTCCTCCCCTCCTTTCCCCTCTCCCCACTCCTCCCCTCTCCTGTCCTCCTGTCCACCCCTCCGCTCCCTTCTCCTGTCCTCCCCTCTCCTGTCCTCCCTTCTTCCCCTCCCCCCCCACTCCTCCCCTCTCCTGTCCACCCTTCCGCTCCCTTCTCCTGTCCTCCCCTCTCCTGTCCTCCCCTCTGCTCCTCTTTCCTCCCGTCCTCTCCCGTCTCCTCCCATCCTCTCCCCTATCCTCTTCCCTCTCCTGTCATCCCCTCTCCCCCCCTCCTCTCCTGTCCTCCCATCTCCCCTCACCTCTCCTCTCCCCTCCTCTACTCCCCCGTCCCCTATGTTGTTTAATGCCATTTCAAGCAGGGTGCAAGGCCACCAAATTCACGCGCAGTTTCAAACTACTTCAAGCAGGGTGCAAGACAACTAGACAACAGAAGATAGTTGAGGCCAGTTCATTGGCTATATTTAAGAGGGAGTTAGATGTGGCCCTTGTGGCTAAAGGGATCAGGGGATATGGAGAGAAGACAGGAATGGGATACTGAGTTGGATGATTAGCCATGATCATATTGAATGGCGGTGCAGGCTCGAAGGCCGGATGGCCTACTCCTGCACCTTTTTTCCATGTTTATTTGTTTCTAACCAAATTGAAGTGCAGTTTCATACCATTTCAAGCAGGGTGCAAGGCCAACAAATTCAAGTGTGGTTTCATACCATTTCATGCAGGGTGCAAGGCCACCATATTCAAATGCCGTTTCATACCATTTCATGCAGGGTGCAAGGCCACCACATTCAAATGCAGTTTCATACCATTTCAAGCAGGGTGAAACCATCATAAAACTACCATAAAACCACACAAAACACCACATACATACCACATTCACCGTTCAGTAGACATTCAGTGTGTTCAGTTGATTCACAGCTCAGGCAGAGTCGTGACCTCTCCCTCACCCATCTTGCAGAGACTGAGCCACACCCACACATCCGGGTTTTATAATCCCTCCCCCCGCCCACTGGAAGGGGCGTGGCCTTCATGGCGTGATTGACAGGAGAGAGATTATCAACATTTTTTTAAACACTAATACCACTTTCATTTTTCATTGATGGGAAGAATCCTTTGCACCTGATGAGTGGAGGGGGATGGAGTAAGATGGCCAAAAATCACAGCCATAATTTGTAGTGTTTTACCTAAAATCAATATACAGTGCAAACAGGAAGTTATGCAGTTACCACCACCAACCATTTGCAGTGCAGCATTTCAAAGCAATTACCACCACCAACCACCATTTGCAGTGCAGCATTTCAAAGCAATTACCACCACCAACAACCATTTGCAGTGCAGCATTTCAAAGCAGTTACCACCACCAACAACCATTTGCAGTGCAGCATTTCAAAGCAGTTACCACCACCAACAACCATTTGCAGTGCAGAATTTCAAAGCATTTACCACCACCAACAACCATTTGCAGTGCAGCATTTCAAAGCAGTTACCACCACCAACAACCATTTGCAGTGCAGTATTTCAAAGCAACCACATTTTCATTTTCAAACCACATTAAGGGCACTCACAATTGAGTAGACATGTGTTCAGTGTTATTCACAGCTCATAGAGACGTGACGCTCTCGCTTCCTCCATCTTGCAGAGACTGAGTGAGGCACAAAACTTCCGGGGATTATAGTCCCTCCCCCCTCCCACCAGCAACGCAGCAGAGAGAATGTCAACATTTTTTAAACATTCAAAACTCTTTTATTTTTCATCCATGGGAAAAATCCTCTTGTCCTGCGCAGCGAGGTGGACTCTGGGTAAGATGGCCAAAATTCACAGCCGTAAGTGGCAGCGTTTTTTCAAAAATCATGAAACAGAAAAACAGGAAGTGGTCAAGATCTTACTTTTAGTAATATATATATATTTCTAATCAAAAGAGTGGTGGCATATTGCTTTGGGGAACAGGTTGCATTGGGGAACCAGGCCTTTTGTGGGGGCCATGGGTGAGTAGTGGAATATTGTGCTGGGGAACATTGCATTGGGGGACAAGGCCTCCCTAGTGACAGGGACCCAACGTGACCCACCTGATCTAGTATAATATCTCTTCATTGTGGCTGTGAGTGTGTCTGTCAATCTGGTTAGTTTTCCTATTTTGCTAGGCAACAGCCTTCCCATTTTCACACATCCTAATCACATGTTTTCCCTTGACTCGATAAACATCTTCCTGTCGCATCCCAACCTATATTTCCGAAGTTGTTTAAGTTTTAATTGTTTAAAGTTTTAAAAACAGACCGAACTCACCCATTTTACAACTGAGTGACATCACAATGCACTCTCCAGCGCTCCAACGGCACTTTCCAGATTTTCTAAAATCTCTGGGAGGGAAGGGCACTCCAGCGCTCCAACGACAGTTCGCAAAGCATGACGGACCACTTCGGCCAAGTGATGTCACAATGCACTCGCAAGGCAGGACGGGACAGTCTGGTTGGGAGGAGCACCCCAGCGCCGAGGCCCGAGGATCGACGCCTGTTGGGGAGTGTGGTGCTGGAGCTGTAGAGAGGGCCGAGCCCAGGGCTTGGGATGGGGCAGTGACCAGGGCCGAAAGAGAAGGCGCCGCTGGAACCAATGAAAGCCTTGGTCCGTGGTCAGGAACGAGCCCAGAGATTAAGTCTGGGCCTCCACCGGAGCACAGGCGTTGGCCAGGCTGACGGCTGGAGTCTACAACCAGGGCCAGACTGAGTACGAGAACCAGGCCGAGTTCCAGGCCCTGTCGCTGTTCTACTATGTGGGTAGGTCCTGGGGCAGGCAATGGGAGGAGGATGATGGAAATGAGGAGGAGGGAGATGGGGTGGCGAGTGGGGTGGTTGAGGGAGGTGGGGGGGGGGGGGTGTGGAAGAGGGAGATGCATTCTCCCTATTTACCCTCACTCCCACCCTCTCTACCCCCTCCCTCTCTATCCCCTCCCTCCCTTTCTGCAGTGCAGTTTCTTCAACCCCAATAAACCTGTGTCACCTAACAATGAAGCAATGTGTTAAAAAGTTTTATTTATTTGGTATTAAGAAAGGAGGAATCAAAAAACAATTAGATAAGCAGAGACAGGAAAATCTATTACCTCTTCCAGATTCAGGTCAGTTTATTGTCATGGTCATACTGTGTACAATAGGGTGCAATGCAACTCCTTGTTTACATACGGTTCACAGAGTTAACAGTATACTTTCAGGAATGATAAATACCACAGTGATGTCAAGTGCAAAACAGCAGAAGTATGCAAGGTTGTAATACAATCTGAGCAACTGGAAAAAAAATCAAAGTAGAATAACATAATAAATGAATGAGGTAAAGTAAAAAGTTACAGTATGTGACAGAGCCTCTGGTAAGGGGAGTGTGAAAGAGATAACTGGTTTGGGAGTTTGATAGCAGTGGGGAAGAAGCTTGTCTTAAAGGGTCTGTCCCACTAGGTGATTTTCCCAGCATCATATCAGTGGCACTAAAAGATTTTGAACATTTCAAAATGCTGCGGTGACAAAAAAAAATGTTGCGTCACCGCTGCATCATATATCATCACGCCGCATCGGTTACCTGATACGTCAGATAATTCTGCCGACAGCCGCCGAAAAAATCGTCAAGTGGGTCAGGCTCTTAAGTCTGGACGTATACGCATTCAAGATCCTGAAGATAGAAGAGGGCACCATGGTGATGTAGCAGTAGAGTTGTTGCCTGATAGCGCCAGAGACCTGGGTTCGTTCTTGGCTACAGGTGCATGTCTGTACGGAGTTTGCACGTTCTCCACGTGACCTGCATAGGTTTTCTCCGAGCACTTTGGTTTCCTCCTATACTCCAAAGACGTTCAGGTTTGTAGGTTAATTGGTTTGGTATGAATGTAAAATTGTCCCTAATGTAGGGCAGTGTTAATATGCGGGCATTGCTGGTCAGTGCGAACACAGTGGGCCAAAGGGCTAAACTAAACTAAACTAAAGAGAGGAAAAGGGAATGACCAGGGTGGTAGACATCCTTGACAATACCTCCTGCCTTCATGATGCTATGCACTATTAGGATGAATTGGATGGACGGAAGTAATGAGACTATATTTGACTGGTTTGTGTTCACCACTCAGACAACTTTGGTTCGCTAGATTTTGAGTACTGTGTGCAATTTTGGTTGCCCCATTACAAGAAGGATGTGGTAGATTTGGAGAGGGCATGGAAGAGCATTACCAGAATCTTGCCTGGTAGAGGACATTCTCTGGAATATCAGAGGTTGAGCGGAGACCTAAAAGAAGTATATAAAATGATTGCTACGGTAGACAGTCAGGAACTTTATTGCCAGCATGGAAATGTCAAAGACTAGCCTTAAGGTGAGGGAAAAATTAAAAGGAAATGTGCAAGCTTTTAACATAAAGTGGTGGGTTAGTCGAGCACTCTGCTCAGGTGGTGTTGGCTCTGTGAGTAGATAGGATAATGGCTTTGTAGAGGCTTTTAAATAGGTGCCGTAAGACAGCAATACCGCTGTGCCACCATGCCACCCTCAAAGATAGACTTTAGTCAGGCTTTTGAGGCTGTGAGCAACTTGAGAGTATACTTTAATGATCCCGAACAATCTTGATAAGTTCAGGCTTTGAATGGACTGTGAATGGATCCCTTCCTAACATCATGTGCTGAAACTGTCTTTCTTTGAATTGGAAGATGTATATAGATTTGATGTTGTTTTTATTCCTATCGAGCATATTTGACCTGAAGGTATTTGTAGCTCAATTCAATTTTTCTAAAATTAGCTAAATTTGCCACATCTTTGTCCTAATAAATCTCCAGTGGTCCCAATTCCCCAAATAAGCAATTAACTTCATGAGAACATCCCTACAGCAAAAATAAAAGATGCCATAAAGATTAATTTGATAAACATGTGCAGAAAATGATTGGAATTAAACTGTACCATGGAGAGTGCTGATTCATTAATGCATCCTTAGCCCCCTTATCTGAATATTCACAGGTACAAAATCGCTGTACTTTCAAAAGTAATATAGCATGGAAACAGGGCCTTCGGCCCAACTCGAACATGTTGACGAGACTGCTCCATCCAGGCATGTCACATTTGCCCAAAAGCCTTTTTCACCACCCTATCTACCCACAGTGCCACTTTCAGGGAACTACATACTTGTATTCCCAGATCCCTAGATCCCTCTGCCCAACAACGCTCCCCAGAGTCCGACTGTTGACTGTCCTGGTTTGACATCCACCTTAGTGGGGTAATTTTAATTTGTGACAAGGTTCAAGAAAGATGGAGTTCATGGGCAGCTTATTCATTCCATGAATGATTGCTAGTGGGATTCTGGATCCATTTCCTTGGTCATCTCTGGTAAATATAGGAGAGAAGCTGCCAGGAACACTGATAATAGAAAGGTCTGTTTTAGTAATGATAAGAAATAAACTAAACATTCCTCAATGCTGTCTGCACCTTTTTCAGACAAAAATGGTTTCATTAATGCTGAGTAGATATGTCATTGAAGCAGCAGACAAGACTGTAGCAACCAGGGTAGCTTTATCACTGGAGACTGCCCTGGGCAGCTTTGAGTAACAAGCAATGACTAGGAAGATATGTTTTACCTTCAACTGCTGTCAGCTCAAAAATTCTGCTTGTTGGACGACCTGGCGAAGGACGCCAACACCAAGAGCAGCGTCGTTCCTGTTGAGGGTAGAGAGACCAGTAGAGCGTCCCTTGTAGCCAGGGTCCGGAGGGCAACGAGCACAGCCACTCCAGCTAGGGTCATTAGGGCGAGGAGTGGCGCTGCTGTCAGCGACCGAAGGGCCGGTGACAGGACCTAGGGAGTGGGCAGGGCTGAAGATGTCCTGGGTAGGTTGCTCCTAAACCTGGCCGATCTGGTCATCCGCGAATCACGGGGCCAGACGGAAGAGGGCTATGCCCGAGCCACATGCTTGGCCCTTTACCAGGGTTATGTCCACGCCCGGGTGGTGTTAGAGAGGGACATAGTTGAATAGTAGTTATTTAGTATATTTGTAACATAGTTGTTTGGAATTCAGGAATAATTTGGTGATGGGTACGTCACCACGGTTTTTTTTTGGGGGGGGTTTTGTATCGTGTTCGTAATCAAATCAATTATTTTTGATACAAAGAATAAACAATTCTGCTCGTAGCAGTGAAGGTAGGCAGATGGGTAGAACAACACCACCTCTCATACTTTACCACAGTCGAACACAGACAACATACTTTAGCTTGTACAGAAAGTCAGGTAGTTGGGGGGTTCTGCACAAAATGATTAACCTGAAAATGAGAAACAGTAGGTAGAAATGGAAGAAACAGTCCCTTAAATGACACAATGCAGAGAGGGCTATGATTCCAGCTCAGCCGATCTTGCAACAATTGGAAGCCAAGTCTGCAGCAGAACAATGTTTCCTGCAAATAACAATTATTCATTGTATTAGGCAATCAGTCAGAGAGTGTCAGAGAGTGACTGCAGCACATCAAAGGGAGTCAATTTCTCAGCTGTGAGCTTTTGCTGCATGATTAGCTCAACAATCGATCATGGGACCTGTGATCATTTTAGTGAATCCTGCAACTGACAAGATACTGCAATCTGCAGCTAACCATTCCCTGGCTTCAGCTTCCACTAGTTGCCAAACACCAGCATCCCAGTAGCTGTTGATGAGTTACAGCAGACTTTCTCCACCCATGCAGTTGGAATATTGGGGAAGTAAGACATCAGGCAAAAAAAAAAACATTATGCGCCATAATTAATCTTTCAACAGTTGTGTGAATTGGTGAAATGATAAATCTCTTTGAAATCTTTTATGCAGATCATAGCTTTGACAAGCATCTTCAAGTGACATGAATACCAATGCTGGCCTTTGGACTAAAGGAGTGTGTGGGGGGATCTGGAACAGATGTTGAATGTAATTATTAATGGTGTTCAGCTGAGGCTCTGTTTCTTGGAGCAAATACCAAGTGATTGCGCTGCAAACTGATTTTAGTGCCACCTCACTTCTTCATCATTTATGTCATCTTCATTGTATGTGAGAAAGTATCACCCATGGTGGATTCTTGTGTTGCCCTGTAGCAAAGTCATGCAGTAGGCAGCATCCACCACATCATAGAGCATTGTTCTTTTAAGTATATTGAAGACATATAAACAATGCAATAACTAGTTCATCACTTTTTTGTTTTCTAATGGAGGACTAGTTGCAGAGCAGTGTGATTGACGGATGCTCGAAAAAGGGCCCGGTGAGAAGAACCGGAGGGGAGGGGGGATTTACATTCCATGCCTTTGAGGTCGGCTGCAGGACGTGCCCCAGGATAATTGGGGCTGGAGAGGGCCAGGCGAGGAAAGGGACATCGGTTCGCAGAACAACCGAAATGGAGGCGATAGCTGCAACGGGCATTTGTGGCCAACTGCAGCTGGGACTGTAAAATGGCACCGAAATGGCACCTCTTGCATCTGAACTCAGAGAGCTGATCTGTACTGACCGGGGTGATTGTGCATATGTATGGGGATAGTCTTGCAAAGCTGTATGTAAAAAAATGTATTTATCTGTACCTTGGTGCATGTGACAATAAAGCAACCATTGATGCTTGGTTACAAGAGAAGAGCCAATTGAAATGTTCACCAGATAACTGTTCTGCAATCCACCATTCCTGAGATCTGAGCAGAAGCAACATTTGTAGGTTATGGAAAATTAGTGCAACATAATAGGATCAAGGCAGCAGCCAGAAAACCAGACAAAGTTCTTGTTGAAACAAGGAACTGTAGATGCTGGTTTACAAAGAAAAGAGACAAGGTGCTCACGTAACTCAACCGGTCTGGAAACATCTCTGGAGAACATGGATAGGTCATGTTTTAGATTGGGAGAGTTTGAACAAGGGTCCCAATCCAAAACATCACCTTTCCATGTTCTCCAGAGATGCTGCCAGACCCACTGAGTTATTCTGGCACTGTGCCTTTTCAGGCAAAGTTGTACAGATGTTGGCCTGGGAGAAATGCTGATGTTTGCCTACTTACCCTTCCAGTGAATTTGGGTGGTATTTTTCCTCTTCTTGAGATGCCTGCTATCATGTAGTTCAGGTCTCAGAATCATATAGAGGACAGGTATCATTGCTGCCTGGTAGATCATGACAAATGAGGGGACTTAGTTATTAAAATCTAGTAATGTAGTCATAGAATGAAAGCATTTTGTTTGAGAAGGAAAAGACTGCAGAAATCAACATTATAAAGTGTGCACAATCATTGGACAGGACATTATAGAGTAATCACATTCAAATTCACTACCCTACTGCTCTGTTTCATGCTCTTTTCTGATTCAAATAATTTTGAGACACCTGGCCATTACTGCGTGTCAAAGAACTAATCATACATCAGACAATCGAAGCATAGGACCCATGCCCGTTAAAATAATACTCCATTGGATAATGTGCAGTACTTACAGAAGTTATAGAATGTCCAAACAGGCTGCTCAGCCAAGGCAAAAGAGTATTAAAAATTGTAATTTTGATGTAAAAATCCAGTGAAATGATGTTTGTATGTTTTAATTTCCGGAAGAGAGTGAATAAGACTGCATAGAAAAAGCAGAGGAGTAAATCTAATTGGACAATTTCTTCATAAGAACAATGGGCTGAAGAAACAACTTTCAGCAAAGTATTACTGTTTGATCTCTTGATGAAGCTGTTCCAATTAGAATTCTAATCTATTTTTAACTCTTACTTGTGATCTGCATGAATTAAGTTGTGCCTTTTTAGTTTTGGACCTCTAATGTCATCATTGGCTGAGGATTGAAAGTTAATTAACCAATTCATTAGAAAGAATTTAAACAGTGCATAGAAATTTGACTGGGATATGATAATAGACTGACTAACAAAGGATGAGTCAGGAAGACCCGCCAGGCTCAGGCGCGTCATTTATGTCAGACGCAATTCTAAGTAATTTATACCTTATTACTTATGGTATAAATAAATAAATAATTACTTATTTATACCATAAGTAATATGGTATAAATTACTTAGAATTGCTGGGTACATTCTATGGATTAAAAGCTTATTGTTCAACAATGAATAATTTACATGTTCAACTCCAGATTGATAATACCACGACTGTGCCATATATCAATCACATGGCAGGAATAAGGTCAGTATCATGTGATAATCTGGCTACCCTCATGTGGCACTGGTGTATTTCCAGAAACATCTGGGTCTCCGCTATCTCCCTACCAGGTAGAGACAATGTGGCGGCAGATAATAGGTCACGAAAGTTCAATGACATAGAATGGATGTTAAATCCTGAAGTTTTTTAAATGATTGTCAGCCACTATGGGTTGCCAGATATTGATCTGTTTGCATCCAGGCTAAATCACCAGTTGCCTAAATATGTTTCATGGGAACCGGATCCAGGAGCAGTAGCGGTGGAAGCATTTTCGCTACATTGGGGACGTATATTCTTTAATGCTTTTCCCCCATTCTGCCTGATTAGGCAGTGTTTCACCAAAATAGAGCAGGACTCCGCCTCAGGCGTTTTGGTGGTTCCGGACTGGCCTACACAGCCATGGTTCCCATTGGTGCTCAGAATGATGGCTCAGCCATTCATGACTGTCCCCAACTGCAGTAATTTGTTGGTGCATCCAGTAACAGGAGAAAGTCATCTGTTAATTGATCGTATTAATTTGTTGATCTGCAGGTTCTGACCGGACCGTTCCAAGGCTTTGGACTGTCGAATAGGACCATGGATGTCATAACTGCAGCTTGGAGAGATAGCACTAAGAAACAATATGTGTCTCATATTAAGAAATGGGAGATGTTTGTTTACAGTCAGATATATCTTATCATACTGCAAGCATACCGGATGTATTGGAGTTCCTTGCGATATTGCATTTTTGATGAACACTTGAGTTATAGTGCCATTAATAGTGCTCAAAGTGCTCTGTCCTCCTATTTAGGGCAGTTTCAGGACAACAACCTATCGGGTCTCATCCATTAGTGTCCCGATTCATGAAATGAATTTTTTAACAAAAATCCTCCTAAGCCTAGATATACAGAAATCTGGGATGTTTGTATAGTTCTCATACTGCTTCGGCAATGGGCTCCAATTACGTAATTGTCTTTTCAGAAGTTAACACTTAAAGTGGTTAAGCTCATGGCACTAGTATCAGCGCAAAGAGTGCAAACATTGCAAAAGTTACAACTAGATAGCATGTATTCTTCTGCAGATAACATTACGTTTTATGTGTATGATTTAATCAAACAAAGCAGGCTAGGAATGGCCAGAACCAAAGTAAGTTTTAAAGCATACCCTGTTGACCAAACGTTATGTGTAGTTAAGCACCTGAGTCAATATCGAGGTAACTAAGAGTCTCAGAGGCTCTGAAACAGCAATGCTCATCAGTCACAAAAAAACTCATAAAAAGGTATCAGTATAAACTATTTCTAGATGGTAAAGCAGGTTTTGGATTCCGCTGGAGTAGACACGCATGTGTTTAAATCTCACTCCACCAGGGCGGCATCAACATCTGCAGCGAAGCTGCAGGATGGTCTAAGGAATCAAATTTTCTAAAAGTTATGATAAACCTGTCCTGACAGTGCTAGGGTTGGCCATGCTGTGTTGAGTTAGTTTGATTTGATTTGCTTTGTCTTTATAAATTTCATTTGTAATTTCCCCTGGCATAGAGGGGTTATTACTGTTTTGTTATTTAAAAAATGATTATTGGATAATTCGAAGCAATGTTTAATACATTATTTATTCATTACTGTGTCAACTGAAGCAGTGTGTCGTATGGAATGGATCTACGGCATGAAATCACAGAGCTTTGAAATCTTCACGTAGTCACTCACGTGACTCTGAAGTAAAGTAGTAAGATTAAACGAGAACTTACCAGTTTGTAGTTTAATCTTTAGTTTATGAAGAGTTACGATGAGGGATTACGTGCCCTCCGCTCCCGGCCCTCATAATTGCAAAGATCATCTGGTAGTTCTAGTCTTCTCAGCCTTACTATATCATTTTGGCTATTGTTTCTGTGTTTTCACGCTGCTGCTTTGAAGTATGATGCGCATGCGCCTAGCGGGGCTTCTTCACGTAATCCCTCATCGTAACTCCTCATAAAATAAAGATCAAACTTCAAACTGGTAAGTTCTCATTTAATCTTACAATTATACAGGCATGAGGAGATGTATCATTGACATGGTTGAGTTTCATCTGTGGAAGAGCAACTGAAGTGTTTTTTTCCTATATGTGAACTTAGAGTGGCATTAAGAAATGAGTTTCCATCGGTTCCAATTTCTTCAGGATATTTTATAACTGAACCTTGAAATTATAAAGTTGGATATTAGTCTATGAATCCTTAAAACAGTATGAAATTCTTCCCTTTGCTTCTTTTACAAGTATTAACTACCCTCAACCACCTACCATCAGTTAAGGTTTCCAATAAAATTGACATTCAGGGTAAAATAATGGCAAGCAACTCTCTTACTGATATATAAAGTGTCTTAATTCAAGTGTCATGAAATGTGTTTTAAGGACCATGGAATATAAGTGTCAGAGTAAGCTTAAGGATCCTATCTATTTGAATGGTTTTAAAACAGAAAATAGAAGTACTCTCAAGTCCTGTATGCATTTCATTTGAACTTCATTATTAAATATGAATTTACCAATTCATGCTTATCAATTGTTGTTTGGAAAAAAAAATGTATTGGTTACTTTGAACAATGGAGCCATTGGCAGTCAGGGCGATGTCCATTTCTCATCCAGCCTAGCATAGTGTAATTCCAGACTGCAAGAAAAATCTGACAAAGTTATCTTCACATGCAAATGTAAGATTATTAAAATCCATCCTCGTATTGTTGGGTTGCATTTTGGAGGCAGAAGGAGAGAACAGTGTCTGTTTTATTCACTGAGCCTAGTTTATTGCTTGCCACTGTGTTGCAGATGCTGTGCTGTTGAATAAAATTATCTTCCTCTTCATCACTGCAGCAAAAATCAACAGAAAATAATAGACTGATTCAATTTACAAAAGCCAATTTTGGTACTAGAATTTTGGAAGTACTGATTTATTTCAAACATTTGCAGATATCTGTATTGATTTGACAAAGCACTGTATGACACTTAAAGGAGGATATTAAGGGTGATTGCAATTGTGCTCTGGCAATGAAATAATGAGCAGTTGATTACAGCCAAATTGTGTTCTCATTATATGTTCCGCAATGATATTATTACCATGTATATTATCTTGCATCATTCAGGAAAATAATGAAAAATTTAAATAATTGGTGTAGACACTACTCTGCTGAGCTTGAGGGTCACAAAATTAAATTACATGACATTTACTGATGTTTGGCCTTGTGTGGTATGAAGAAATGAGTGGAGGCTATAATGATTAAAGCCTATTACAATGTTTCTCCTAATATCACTGTGATAATAGCAAATATACTTGTTTGATCTCATCATGTTTGTAGTCTACATTGAGCAATTTATGTACCTGAAAATAGTAATGGCCCTGTCTCACTGTGCGAGTTGACCCACGAGGTACCCCGAGTGACAGACTCGTGTCTGTGCACGAGACTGCAAGTTTATGATCAAGTGTGTAATACGAGTTCCCACGGGTATGTCATTGCTGCGATGTTCCTAGTTCCTCTCCCGAGTTAGCAAGTTCCTCTCCCGTTACTCTTGAGCCAACCGTGAATGAAGGTATGTTTTAATAAAGCAACAATGTTAAAATACATCTCCATCCTGTGGTTTTGAGTTATTTCAGTGCGGCGCATCTATTGATATGACCTACAATGGGAAAATGCGCATCCTCCAGTAACCAAGCATTTCTTGTTGTTTTATGTTTTTAAATACTTTTTTTCAATGGATCTCTATTTTAAATAATTTTAAAAAAGGAAGCAGCCCGGGTGACTGACATTGAGCGTCCGCCGGGACCCGACAGCAGACACACACACACACACACACACACACACACACACACACACACACACACACAGATACACACAGACAGCAGCTGGCCACCACTTCAGAGGAATGAAGCAGCTCGGGTGACTTTGAGCGGCCACCGGGACCCGACAGCAGACACACACACAGATACACACAGATAGACAGAGAGGGAGAGAGAGAGACACACACACACACATACACACACACACATAGAGAGAGAGAGATACACACAGACAGCAGCTGGCCACCACTTCAGAGGAATGAAGCAGCTCGGGTGACTGAGCGGCCACCGGGACCCGACAGTACACACACACACACACAGATACACACAGATAGACAGAGAGGGAGAGAGAGAGACACACACACACACACACACACAGATACACACAGATAGACGGAGAGGGAGAGAGAGAGAGACACACACACACATACACACACACACACACACACACACACATAGAGAGAGAGATACACACAGACAGCAGCTGGCCACCACTTCAGAGGAATGAAGCAGCTCGGGTGACTGAGCGGCCACCGGGACCCGACAGTACACACACACACAGATACACACACACACAGATACACACAGAGAGGGAGAGAGAGAGACACACACACACACACACACACACACACACACACACACACACACACACACACACACAGATACACACAGAGAGGGAGAGAGGGAGAGAGAGAGAGAGAGAGACACACACACACACACACACACACACACACAGATAGACAGAGAGGGAGAGAGAGACACACACACACACACACACACACACACACAGATACACACAGATAGACAGAGAGGGAGAGAGAGAGAGAGAGACACACACACACACACACACACACACACACATACATAGACAGAGAGGGAGAGAGAGAGACACACACACACACATACACACACACACACATAGAGAGAGAGAGATACACACAGACAGCAGCTGGCCACCACTTCAGAGGAATGAAGCAGCTCGGGTGACTGAGCGGCCGCCGGGACCCGACAGTACGCACACACACAGATACACACAGATAGACAGAGAGGGAGAGAGACACACACACACACACACACACACACACACACACACACACACACACACACACACACAGAGAGAGAGATACACACAGACAGCAGCTGGCCACCACTTCAGAGGAATGAAGCAGCTCGGGTGACTTTGAGCGGCCACCGGGACCCGACATCAGACACACACACAGATACAAACAGATAGACAGAGAGGGAGAGAGAGAGACACACACAACTCAGCGGACCAGGCAGCATCTCTGGAGAGAAGGAATAGAGTCGAGACCCTTCTTCAGACTTACCCGAAATGCCACCCATTCCTTCGCTCCAGAGATGCAGCCTGTCCCGCCGAGTTACTCCAGCATTGTGTGTGTCTATCTCCGGTGTGAACCAGCATCTGCAGTTCCTTCCCAATCCCACACTCTCGGCCCCGGGGGGGTGGATGGAGCATCACACGTGGACACATCCCACCCACCACCCCAGACTTGCCCCTTCGGCAGGTCTTTAAGCCGTTCATTGAGACAGAGTGAAGCCATGGGGCAGGCGCCTCAGTAATAAAGGACAAGTGGCAGAAAGGCCGAAGATAGACACAAAATGCTGGAGTAACTCGGCGGGACAGGCTGCATCTCTGGAGAGAAGGAATGGGTGGCATTTCGGGTAAGTATGAAGAAGGGTCTCGACTCTATTCCTTCTCTCCAGAGATGCTGCCTGGTCCACTGAGTTACTCCAGCATTTTGTGTCTATCTTTGGTTCAGTCTTTACTCGAGCAAAAGAACAGATTATTAAAGTTCCCACGGTAGACTCACGAGACACTAAGGTAAACGCACGGGGCCACTACGTTATTACAACGAGTTTAAATGTTTCCATTTTTAACTTGAACAGTTAATTTGACTCGTGGAAAAAATCAAACATGTTTGATTTTTTTCACGAGTTAACAAGTTTCCCGAGTACCTGCCGTTAGTGCCACGAGTCGATAAGTTGCTCGTGCGAGTTCCGACGTTCCCGCTACGTGATCACCACGAGTGAAAACTCGGGGTCACTCGTGGGCCAACTCGCACAGTGAGACAGGGGTTTAAGATTAAATGAGAAGTTACCAGTTTGAAGTTTGACCTTTATTTTATGAGGAGTTACGATGAGCGATTACGTGAAGAACCCCACCAGTCGGCATGTGTGTCAATCTTCAAAGCAGTCGTGTGAAATCACAGAAGAACAACAATTGAAGTATTATAGTAAGATTATAAACCTAGAACTACCAGGTGAGCTTCGTGATATGATGGTTGGGATCGGTGGGCACGTAATCGCTCATCGCAATTCCTCATAAAATAAAGATCAAACTTCAAACTGGTAAGTTCTCATTTAATCTTACTATTTTACTTCAGAGTCACGTGAGTGATTCTGTGAAGATGTCAAAGGTCTCGGTTTTCACGCCGATTCAAATCCAGGCGTCTCACACTGTAATCAGTTGACTCAGGAGGAGTGAATATAGCAAAACTTCAAATCATGATACTGATTAACATGTTCAAGCTTTAATTCACAAATAAACAAATATACAATAGCGACTCCTCTCTCCCATTCTGAGAACTTAAAACAGAATGGGCGCACACCCCGGCTTCAACAAGCGGCTTATTATAAAACCTTTGAAAAATCAATTCATTTGACCATCCTGCGGCCGCGTGAATATGGTCTAGAGGGACGTCCATTGCCCTCGCCACTGACGTTGATGCTGCCCTGGTGGAGTGAGATTTAAAATTGTCAGTATTAACTCCTGCACACCCCAACACTTGCTTCAGTCATCGTGAAATGATCGGAGCTGACACTTTCATATGTGGCTTTTTGTGGCTAATAAACAATGCTTGGTCACTCTTCGTGACTTCAGTATAATGCCGCAAGTGCTCCGCCACACACAGCCGTAAATCCATGGGATAAGCTGACAGTACAAGCTTGAACCCGGATACCCCTGGCCTACTTTGTTTAATTAGGTCATAGATGTAAAATTTAACATCATTCTGTGAAGACACCATCCTGTCCAGGTGCAGTTTATGCAAGGTCTGAACCCTTTGTGCTGATACAAGCGCCATGAGCATAACCAACTTAAGGGTAATCTTTGTTAAGGGCAAAGATGTGGCTGTACCCCATTGATGAAGCAGCGTCAGTACCATGCTTACATCCCAGATTTCAGAATACCTTGGCCTGGGAGGATTAAAATTAAAAACATCCTTCATAAATCTGGAAATTAACGGATGACATCCTATAGACGGACGGTCTGACCCCCAGCATAGGTACGAGGACAAAGCACTCCTGGCACTGTTGATGGCACGATAGCTCAACCCTTCATCGAAATGTAAGTTGGACAGAAATTCGAGCACATCTGGGATGGAGGCTGTGTGGTATGTAATGTTCCCCTGTAAACAAAATTCCTCCCATTTCCTGACATGAGAGATGTACTGCCTTTTCGTACTATACCTCCAGGACGCTGTGGTGACATCCACGGTCCGATTGGATAGTCTCAGACCCAGATATGGCCTTCTTAAAAATCTGAAAATCAACAAATTTAGACGATCATACAATGGGTGTTGACCTCCAGTCACAGGGTGCACTAACAGATTATGACAATTGGAACCACCATAATAGGCTGTGTACTAATACCCGAAATCATAGTAACCATGGCTGTGTAGGCCAGTTGGGTACCACCAAAACCCCTGAAGCGGAGTCCTGTTTGATCTTAGTCAAGCACCGACTGATGAGGCAGAAGGGGGGAAATGCATTTAGAAACATTCTGGCCCAGTACAGCAAGAATGCATTCACTGCAACTGCCCCTGGGTCTGGTTCCTATGAAACATATTTTGGTAACTGGTAAGTCTGGATGCAAACAAATCGATATCTGGTACCCCATACCGGAGAACAATTTTCTTACATACATCATGATTCAACATCCACTCAGTGTTGTTGAATTTGCGTGACCTGGTGTCTGCCACAATATTGAATCGCCTGGCAAGTAGACAGCTGAAATCCAAATATTCGTTTTAATGCACCAGTGCCAAATAAGGTTAGCCAAGCCATCACAAGATTTCGATTTGATTCCACCCATGCGATTGACATACGCCACTGCCGTGGTGTTGTCAATCTGAAGATGAACATGTAAGCGATGCTTGGTGGTACAGTAAGCTTTGAGCCCATAAAATGCTCTTAAAAGCTCTAAATAATTAATTCCATGTGATTGGAGAATCAACGCCTCATGCATATTCTATCTGCCTCCACATCTAGACCTGGTGTCAGTAGCACCCCAACCTAGGGCACTAATATCAGTCTGCAAAACAGCTGAAGGTGTTTCGATCAAAATTTTGCTAGAACAATTTGAAATGTTTCTAATCCACCACTGTACTTCAGTAATGGCTGCAGATGGTAAGTGCATGGGCCGATTGAAATGACCTGCATGTATTATCAGTGCCTGTACTTTTGCCCTCTGTAAATGTTGGTAAAGGTCCATATTGTACAAGATTTGCAGCTACGAATTTAGTAATTAAGCTGGCCAACTGTTTAATTGAAGGTGATTGCTCCCCCAAGAGCTTGATACAGCCTTCAATTAAATCTAATCTCTTACCCTTGGGCAGAGTCACACACGTTAATTGAATCTATAGTCAATTGTGTTAACCGGCACCAATTTGGATTTAGCTGGGTGAATAATGAACCCCAACCTCTCAACCATGAGTTTAACAGCTGAAACTGATAATTCGGCTGCCAGAAAGGTGTTTCCAATTATTAAGATGTTATCCAAATAGGCCATTACAATATGGCCCTGTGACGGTAATAACCCTAGTACTGGGTTTTAGCAATTTGGTAAGTAAGCGAGGGGCTGAGGTTAATTCATTAGACAGTGCTCTATTCTGCCATAATTGCCCCATCCAGCTAAATTTCAAATATCTCCGATACTCTTTATGAACAGGCACTGAATAATATGCATCTTGAAGATCTATATAGGCCATATAACATCCTCTGGAAAACAATTGCTTGGCAGTAGCGAACGTTTACACCTTAAAATGATTATACTGCACAAACAGATTAAGTCCTGTCAGGTCCAAAATAATCCGACACCCACCATCTTTCTTTGGTCTAGGAAACCCATTAGATATGAATTGATGGGTTTGATAAACTGTTTTCTCAATTACACCTTTAAAACATAATTTTGCTATTTCAGCTTGAATCTCCAAATTCTCCCGTTGTGAGAAAATGAGTGCCCGCTCTGGCTTATGCTGGGTGGGTAGACATAGGTTGGGAATAAATTCAATTTGAAACCCTTGTATACTCTGCAGTATAAACACGTTTGATGATATTTTACACCATTCTTTGAGAAACCTGTGTAACCTCCCCCCAACTGGTAGGTAATTCTCACTCAATATGTTTCAACCAGAATCAGACCCACCTACCTCCATGGTTACCGGTGGAGTTCTGTGTCCCCTGGCTATGGATGGAAAAGGCATGTTTGGAGTGCGGCAGCTGCACACATTGAATGGCCGGCTTGGTCCTTGTCCGGTCCCGGATTCAACAAACCGTTTGTAAGGGTGCTGTCGCCAAAGGGTTCTGCTCGTCACTGGCGCCTTGATGAGCCCGACGGTTTTTGCCTCTTCATCTAGCTCCTTTACCCTATTTGCGAGGTCTTCCCCGAACATTAAGTTCGGGCCCTGAATGTTGCTAGGCTTGCACAAGGCAGCGAACCTTGGGTTAATGGTAGGGCGGATGGCGCTCTTTCTAAGACAGTTAATTTCAAAGTGCACATTGCACATGAGAGCCAGGGCATCCTGCTGAACTTCAGTCAGGAGTCCACCATCCACCAATCTACCAAAGGCCATAATGCCGGCTGCGAGCAGTTTCAGCGCCCGTTGCAGTTTCAACTCCTGCGCTCGGAAGCCTAGTTCCATAGAGCCCCAAATGGCATGGTTGATGGCCGGCACTGAGCAGAATACAATTTTCTGGGGGGTCATATTTTTTTGGCCGATGTGTCCATGGCCAGTTCCTGAAGCTGGTGCGAAGCCAAGTAATTTATACTGGCAGCCAGCTCTTTCCCCAGTGGCTCTCCAGAGTCTATTGGGACGGCAAACCTGGCCGCCAGGAATGGGACCTCTGGCTGGTGCCCTTCGTCCCGTAGGGCAGCCTCCAATGCTAAGCCCTCAGAGTCGGCGTCAGGATCATACTGACCCGGTATACTCTCCTCCTCCAAGAGGGAGATACTAGGCAGCCCAGTAGGTGCTGCTGGCGCGGGCTCTTGGAGAAGCCGGCGCTCTTGATGGAGCATCCTCTCCAATAGGAGCTCCATCCTGGATACCCGTTCTACGGTATCCATTCTTGAGGGAGAAACCTCCCGACCGGACTCGTCCGAGTATCTGTCGGACAGACTTTCGAGTGGCCTTACGTCACTCCGGCGTAGCCACGGTACTCTCGGACAGCAAGTCTGTAGTCGCTGGTCTCACTACCAGCGACTCCGTAGAATAGCTGGCGGCCACCCACTACCCGCACTCGCACGGGCATTAGACACTTTTGCTACGGCTCGCCTTGCTGCTAACGACTTCTTCATGCTTGAACTTGCCCTCCTGTAGCAAGAATTAACAAGCGCAGAAAATCGACCTCCAACAAGTTTGACACTTACCTGAGGCTTTTTAAAACCTACCGCCGGAGGAGCACTGCTCCTCCCAGCCGGTCGCTGCGCCATGCGTCAGATGTAATGACGCGCACGCCAACTGGCGGGGTTCTTCACGGAATCACTCACGTGACTCCGAAGTAAAGTAATTATTAACCATCAATAGATTTTTTTTTAATTCAGATAAAGAATCTGTTTGTCAATAACAAGACCAATTTTAAATAATCACACCTAATTTGTTCACTGAGGACCTGTCTTTTTGAACCATTAGAGTGGAATCTCTCCATTCTCAAGGACAAGTACTAAGCACAAAAGGACTTTGGCCGTTCTATGCACAGGTATTGGCATTATTAATTTATTATTATTTTTTGTTTATTATGGATTATCTGTGTACTGTGTCACAGGCCTGTTATGCTGCTGCATATAAAAAAATCATTGTTCTGTTGTCAATACATATTACAATTAAATATGCTTGATTCTTGTTCCTCATAACACTTAAGAAGGTTGTCTGACGCAATATCCATGATCATAAATGTTCACACCCTCCATCGTGCACTGTAAGTGCCATGTTTATCTTTCTCCTAAACTTACTACAGCAGGTTGGCTGGACTCAGACACTCATATGTAGCAGAGCTGAGGTCATTGCTAGGGATGGTACACCATAATACAATTACTTTCACACCATTATATCATGACTGACAATAAACATGAAATCAATGTGGAGTTAGTGGCAATAAGGTGCTTAAGATGAATACAAAAAAAAGCTCAGCAAATGAAGTATTTTTTCTCCAAATACAATATGTGAGTTGAAAGTGAAAAGTCATGTTATGGTATAGATGCAGACATAAACCAGATGATGGATGGAAGGAAGAAGTAATCCATTGCTTCATCATCTTGCATTCTCAGCATACACAGTGGGAGGATTGCACTACTCATCCGCCCACCTTGTCAAGTACCATTGCCTGCCCAACTGTGGCAGAGTCTGAGTCCTACTTGACCTGACTAGCCAACTCAGAATGCAGCGAACAGGAGTGGTAACAAATCATCATTGATTCCTGCCTTAGAAAGGACTGTCTTAGAAATTGGGAGTTACAGAAACTCAGCATGAAATATTGCTTGTCCAATTTTTCGATGAAGCAAAGTACATGTCTATAGATTAGTACTGAACACCCCTACAGACTCTTGAAAAGGGGAATAAACATTGCTCAACCACATTTTGATATTGGAGTTGACTAAATACTACTGGGCCCTTATATCCAGTACCTCCCAATTTCTGCCCCCTCCACTTGCTGAAAGTTGTGGTTAGATTCATAGTCGAACAGTGTGGAAACAAGCCCTTCGGCCCAGGAAATAGGTGCGGGAGTGTGCCATTTGGCCCTTCGAGCCAGCACCGCCATTCATTGTGTTAATGGCTGATCATCCACAATCGTTCCTGCTGCAATGATCCTGCTGCAATATTTGACAACCATCTTCACTATCTACAATACCACAAATGTTAGTGCCTTCTGCAAGCATGCTAATCATGCCTTGTACGTTCTCATTCTTGTAAGCTCTCAGGGTTTGCTAGCAGATCCCTTTATTCCACTTGTTTAAGAAGGAACTGCAGATGCTGGAAAATCTTCACCATGGATGTCCAGTCACTCTACACCTCCATCCCCCACCAGGAGGGTCTTAAAGCCCTCCGTATCTTCCTCGACCACAGAAGCAACCAATCCCCTACTGATACTCTCCTCAGCCTAGCGGAGGTGGTCCTTACCCTTAGTAACTTTTCGTTTGACTCCTCCCATTTCCTCCAAATACAAGGCATACCTATGGGCAAGCGCATGGGCCCTAGCTATGCCTGCCTCTTTGTGGAGTACGTCGAACAATCCTTGTTCGAGGTGTACCATAGCCCTATCCCCAAACTCTACCTCCGCTACATCGACGACTGCATTGGTGCTACATCCTGCACCCACACACAACTCACTGGCTTCATCCATTTCACCTCTAACTTCCATCCGGCCCTCAAATACACCTGGACCATTTCCAACATTTCCCTACCATTTCTTGACTTCACTATCTCCATCGCAGGTAATAGACTACTGACCGACATCCACTATAAACCCACTGACTCCCATGGCTATCTGGACTACACTTCTTCCCACCCTGCTTCCTGTAAGGACTCCATCCCCTACTCTCAATTCCTCCGTCTATGCTGCATCTGCACAAGGATGAGGTGTTCCACACCAGGGCATCGGAGATGTCCTCATTCATCAGGGAACGGGGGGGTCCCCTCTTCTACTATAGAGGAGGCTCTCACCAGGGTCTCTATACCCCGTGACTCTGCTCTCACTCCCCATCCCCCCACTCGTAACAAGGGCAGAGTCCCCCTTGTCCTCACCTTCCACCCTACCAGCCGTCACATACAACAAATAATCCTCTGACATTTTCGCCTCCTCCAACGTGATCCCACCACTTGCCACATCTTCCCATCTCCTCCCCTGTCTGCTTTCCGCAGAGACCGCTCCCTCCGTAACTCCCTGGTCAATTTGTCCTTTCCCACCCAAACCACCCCCTCTCCGGGCACTTTCCCTTGCAACCGCAGGAAATGCTGCACTTGTCGCTTTACCTCCCCCCTTGACTCCATTCAAGGACCCAAGCAGTCTTTTCAGGTGTGGCAGAGGTTCACCTGCACCTCCTCCAACCTTGTCTATTGCATCCGCTGCTCTAGATGTCAGCTGCTCTACATCGTTGAGACCAAGCGTAGGCTTGGCGATTGCTTCGTCCAACACCTCCACTTGGTTCGCAATAACCAACCTGATCTCCCAGAGGCTCAGCACTTCAACTCCCCCTCCCATTCCAAATCTGACCATTCTGTCCTGGGTCTCCTCCATGGCTAGAGTGAGGACCATTGTAAATTGGAGGAGCAGCACCTCATATTTCACTTGGGCAGTTTGCACCCCAGTGGTATGAACAGTGACTTCTCTAATTTCAGGTAGTCCCTACTTTCTCCTCCCCCTCTCAGCTCTCCCTCAGCCCACTTTCTCCACCTCTTCCTTTTTCCTCCCATCCCCGCACCCTCACATCAGTCTGAAGAAGGGTCTCGATCTGAAACATTGCTTATTTCCTTCGTACCATTGATGCTGCCTCACCCGCTGAGTTTCTCCAGCATTTTTGTCTACCCTTATTCCTCTTGCTCCTGCAGATCTAGAGGCTTTACCTCTTGGAGATCATGTTCCAGGCATTAGCAGCTATTTATAGTTGGCAACACAATGAAATAACCTCAACAATTGCCTGATATTTACGACAGAGCAATCTGGGACTGATGATTTCAATAAAATCTCATCTCGGTGAAACCAATACCCACTATTATTCTGGTAGTTGTGTAGTTCTTATTCTATGAATGTGTTTGGAGAACAAATTTGTGGGATCAACCAAAGAAGTACAGAATCATTCTCATTCCCAGGATCCATCCCTCCAGGCCTTTGAAAGTATCTGACAATGCAGTGAAAGACGCATGGTATTTGCCATCCCCCCCTTATGGTCCATACCAAATTGAAAGATTGAAGTAATAAAGCCTTTGAAAATGTAAGTATATTGGGGAATCTTTTAGGTGCATGAGTGCTGTTAATGTCTACTTGTTCTCTCAGCAAGTCATTCATGCTGACAGTTCCCAGCACCTGAGATACCACTTCACTGAAATCAAAGTAGATGATATAATGTATTCATAAATACAGTGCCCAGAGAATCTATTTGATGCAGCAGTAGACAGCAAATTGGAGACAAAGTAGACATCTACTGCAAATGGTTTTCTGACATATCTGCATAATGATACAATTGGAAAATCTGAGACTATGAATACACTGGCTATCAGAAATATATAGGCACAAGGAACTGCAGATGTTAGTTGATAAAAAAAATACAAAGTGCTGGATTAATTCAGTGTGTCAGACAGAATGGCATCTCTGGAGGACATGGATAGGTAACAATTTGGGTTGGGACCCTTCTACTGAACCTTCTGAATATGGGTCCTGACCAGAAACATCAACTATCCTTGCGCTGACCTGCTGAGTTACTCCAGCACTTTGCATTTATTTTTAATCAGAAAGGTGGGAAGTGGGGACTTTGTAGGAACATGTTCTTCACAGATGGGCATGTCTTTGCATCTTATCCCAAGGTTTCAAACCCACTTTGTTATACAATTCCATTTTATCATGAAAGTTGCTAACAGAATTGGAATCAGTATCTCCAGAATTAAAAAGTAGTTGAAGACTGCATAATCGCTTACAGATCCACTGAGTGATAACTTGCATGAAGTTTTTCCAACATCTAAGTTCCACTTCATCTATTGTATCCGTTGTTCAAATATGGGCATCCGCGAGACCAAACGTTGACTGGACGATCGTTGAGCTGAACGCCCCGTCTGCCTGGATCAACCTGATCTCCCGGTTGCTGAACACATTCATTCCCCTTACCATTCCCACGGAGACCTTTCTGTCCTAGGCCTCCTTCATTGTCAGTGTGAGGCTAAAATCAAATTGGAGGAACAGCATCTCATGTTTCACCTGGTTCATATTTACAGCCAATGGTTTGAAAATTGATTTATCTAATTTCATGTAACCACTGCATTCCCTCTCTCTCCATCCCTCCCCCACCCAAGCACACCAGCTTTTCATTCTCACCAAACTATAGCTAACAATGACCTATTTCCTTTATCATTGTTACTTTTTTGCATATCTTTGATTCATTTGTTCTACATCTCTCTACATCATCGTTTATATCTATTGTTTCCCTTTCCCGTGACTTAAGAAGGGTCTCAACCCAAAAACATCACCCATTCCTTCTCTCCAGACATGCTGCCTGACCCACTGAGTGACTAGCATTTTTTGTCTATCTTCTTTAAGTTTCCAAGCCTGGTCCCTTTAAATAGCACATAAACCAACAACACTGCATTACATGTACCTGGTCATATGGAACCTACTCTTTGACAGTTGCATTGTGTAACATTCTATTCCAATTTACATTGGTGGAAATGGAAATTATATAAATAATGGACATTACATCAATAATGATATTATTCAGTTCATTTGTATTTGTCATATGTAGGTTAACACAAGGTCAACGGTACAATGAAATGTGTTTGACAAGACAACGGGTCACCTCAGCAGTGATATTACAAGGATAAAAATAAGATAAAATAAGATAAAAGTGCCATTGGTAGGTAAAGGACAATAATAATACAATAATAATAAATAAAATAATCAACATATATGATGTGTTTATGAGCTCAGAAGTCTGATGGCCTGATGGTAAAAACTGTCCTTAAGTCTGGTGATACGTGCAGCCATGCTCCTGTATCATCTGCCTGACGATAACAAGGAGAACAATCTGCGTGCTGGGTGGCTGTGGTTTTGATTATGCTGTGTGCCTTTCGCAGGCAGTACCTGTGAAAAATGTCCAGGAGACAGTTGCCAGTGATGTGCTGTGCCACCTTCACCACTCTCTGTAGTGATTTGCGGCTATGGGCAGAACAGTTTCCATACGAGACTGTGATGCAGCCCATCAGGAGACTCGATGATGGTGCATCTCTAGATGTTTGTGAGGATGCTGGCGTTCATGCAAACTTCCTCAGTCTTCTCAGGAAAAAGAGCCGTTGGCGGGCTTTCTTTGTTATTGTGTTCGTGTGCAGTGTCCAAGAGAGGTCCTCAGTGATGTGCACACCTAGGAACTTGAAGCTGCTGACCCTTTCAACCTCAGCATCACAGATGTGGATGGGGAGGTGTCCACTCCCCTGCTGTCTCCTGTAGGCAACGATCATCTCTTTAGTTTTGCTGACATTGAGAGAGAGGTTATTTTCCTGGCACCAGTTGTTTAGTTCCTTTCAGTTCAGTTCAGTTTAGGTTAGTGTAATGTCTCGTGTACCGAGGTACAGTCAAATGCTTTTCTTGCATGCTAACCAGTCAGCAGAGAGACAATGCATGATTACAATTGATTCGTTTACAGTATATAGATACATGATAAGAGAATAACATTTAATGCAAGGTAAAGCCAGCAAAGTCCGATCAAGGTAGTCCAAGGGTCAACAAAGAAGTAGATCATATATCAGCACTGCTTTCTGGTTGTGGTAGGATGATTCAGTTGCCTGATGATTTGATTTGATTTCATTTCATTTATTATCATTGTCTTCAATGAAAAGACAACAAAATTATTTTACCCTTACAGTCATACAAAAAAAACCCCACAAAAAACACAAAACACAGAACACGGTAGTCCACAACACAAACATCCCCACAGCAGCACCAACGTTCCCCACTGTGAGGGAAGGAACCAAAGTCCAGTAAACCTCCTCGCCGATGTTCCCCAATGTTCACCCGTGGTCGGGGCCTACCGAGCATGCCGTAGTCGCCGCTACGGGCAGCCCGATGTTCAGGCCCTCTCGTCAGTAACCTCTCGTCGGCCACCTTCCACCGGAGTCAGCGGCTCCCGATGTCCACAGGCCGCGCTGGGCGGAGATTCGCACTGGCGACCCCCGGCAAAGGGTCCCAGGACTCTGCGATGTTAAAGTCAGCGCCGCCCGCATTGGGAGCTCCGCACCCACAGCTCCGCGATGTTGGAGCAGCGGCCCAACACTCCGGAGCTCCAAGCGGCGATCCCAGGAAGGCCTCGCCCGCTCCACGATGTTTCCAGCACCTCGACGCCAATCCAGCTGGTAGGCCGCGAGGGGGGGGGGGGGAGGGGCGAGGCCACGACTCATATAATAGCCGCATCCTCGCCAGGAAGTGACTGAAGGACGGATTTCCCCTTACCCTACCCGCTTCCCCCCACATAAAATACCGAAAGTAATATTAGAAAACTAAAAAAACACTCTAAACATAACAAAATTTAAAAAGACAGCCAGACCGTGGGCGGATATCCAACGATGTCCAGATGATCATAAGATCTTAAGATCGTAAGTGATAAGAGCAGAATTAGGCCATTCAGCCCTTGGTCTACTCCGCCATTCAATAATGGCTGATCCATCTCCCTCCTAACTCCATTCTCCTACCTTCTCCCCATAACCTCTGATCCCCATACTAATCTAGAATCTATCTCTGCCTTAAATATATCCACTGACGGCCTCCACAGCCTTCTGTGTCAAAGCATTCTACAGATTCACCACCCTCTGGCTAAAGACATTTCTCCTCACCTCCTTCGGAAAAGAACACGTTTTAATTCTGAGGATATGACCAAGACTCTCCCACATGTGGAAACATCCTCTTCACATCCACTCTATCCAAGCCTTTTGCTATTCTATACATTTCAATGAGGTCCCACCTCATTCATCTAAACAACAAGTACAGGCCCAGTGCCATCAAATGCTCGTCATAGGTTAACAGCTGGGAAGAAACAAATTGTAAGAGTGTTCACAACTTTTAGCACAACAATTCAATGTTTCAATGCATGATTTTGGTCCGATGAACTATCCAAATCTGATTTACTTTAGGAATCTTCAGATTGTTCAAATACAGGCAACTGAAACATCCTATCACCAACTAAAGAACTGTCGTGAGCTACAATTTACCTCTGTAGACCCTGAGACTATCTTCAATCGGACGTTTCTGGAGTCTATCTTGCACTAAACATTATTCCCCTTATCCTGTATCTGTACATTGTGGGTGGCTTGATTGTAATCATGTGCAGTCTTTCTGCTGACTGGATGGCACACAACAAAAAAGCGTTTCACTATACCTCGGCATATGTGACAATAAACTAACTAACTGTCACTATAAGCAATGGGCGTTGTATGAAAATGGCTTCATCTTGTATGCACCTACAGTATAAAAATGATGACTTCAGCTGAGCAAACATGAGGATACCAAATGGAGTGCCAGGTCCTCATTCAAATCAGATATAATATCAACTGGAAATGATCACCAACATAATTTTTTTTTATTGGATTGTCCAAAAAATTGAATTCTTGGCTTCAGTCAACAGCAGAAGCTTACAGTCTCAACATATATAAAGGTTCAGTGAGGTTTTTTTGCAAAAAATGTATCTGTGTTGAAGGTTATAAAACTATCTTATTGCATCTGCAAAGATACTACAGATGGAAGTCCATAAATGAAACTGCCGATATAGTTTAGCCAGATTCCTACAGCAACATCCAGAAAAGATTGATTTCCAACAATCACAATTGGAATGTCTTTTATGTTGGTTCTGATTCCAGACAGCATCAGTCCTTTATGCTGGTTCTGATTCCAGACAGTGAGGATTTTTTTCTTTGATTTCCATTGATTTTAAGTATACCCAGACTTCTTGATGTAATATCTATGAATTGCTTCCTTAATGTCATCAAGAGAATTCTTGGTTCACCTCGAGACTTGAGGTTATTTGTCTATGTTTAGACCGGCTGGACAGAAGACTGGGACCAAGTAATCCAGGGAAATCCAATCTGTACGCCAGTGAGTAATTAGTGGAAATTAATTACCGCATTTAAGTTTATGTTTTGGCTTATTATTGTCACATGTACTGAGGTACAGTGAAAAGCATTTATTGCATGTTGCCCAATCAAATTAGATAATATTGTACATAAGTACAATCAAGCCAAGCTCAACAACAATAGGTAGAACAAAGGAAAAGATACAGTGCAGAATTTAGCTCTCAGCATTGTAGCACAACAGATCAAGAGCCAAAGGAACCATGCACCTGCACTCCTTGATCCCTCTGCTCTACAACACTACCCAGACCCCTACCATTCACTGTGTAGGTCCTGCCTATGTTAGACTTCCCAAAATGCAATATCTCACATTTATCTGCATTAAATACCATCAACCATTCCAATCGATCAAGATCCTGCTGCAATTTCTCACAGCCATCTTCACTATCTGCAAAACCACCCACTTTTGTATCATCTGCAAACTTGCTAATCTTGCCGTGTATCTTCTCATCCAAATCATTGATATAGATTACAAACAGTAACGGGCCCATCTTATGGAGGGACCATTCAGTGGTGAGATAACAGAGAGGAAGAAGTTGTTCCTGTCTGGTGGAGTGTGCTTTCAAACATGCCCGTCAATGTAGCTTGTTCATAATTGAGAATGGTTTTACAGACAGTAAAACCTGAATTTAATTTGTCCTGCTTTTTATAGTTATCTCACAAGTGTGTGATTTCCCGTTTAGTCTGGTATGTGTCATCAATGTAAATGCCCTGGAATCGTTTGGCTGGAGGTGCAGCCAGTACTGGAGCACCTGTTTTCAGAACAATTGTAGGGAGATTTTGCTTTGCGTTTGTGTGTTTTGCATTTATGTATTGGGCTCCACGATGACAGAAATGTCCATTGCGCTCCTTACACCCATTGTAAATTAATTGTTCACCACTCTTTCACAACTGGGTGCAACAGAGCTGCAAAGGTTGATCAAGTCCACTGACAATCGGATCAGTGACATGATCGCAATGTGCTCATTCTGCACTTTTTCATGCATGGCACTGAACTTGGAAATACCCCAGAATTAGCGTGGGTGTCAGGGGTTATGGGAGAAAGGCAGGAGAATGGAGTTGAGAGGGAAAGATAGATCAGTCATGATTGGATGACGGAGTAGACTTGATGGGCCAAATTACCTAATTCTGCTCCTAGAATTTATGAATTTATGCAGCTAATCTCAGAGTTCTTTCCACATTAAATAAGTCTTGGACCCAGGTTTGATGGTCCAAGTTTTGAAGTGTGGAGTACGCTGGCCCATGAAATTGCACATTGTCATGGAACAGAATTTTACCTCGGCTATTGATCTGCAGTACATTAATATTGCTCGAATTTGAGCTCTTAATTTCTTGAGCACTTCAGCATTCTGTTATGGTGACACACAACTTAATGCAGATCATCCCCACAAATCCGAGGTTCTTCTTTCTAATTTATAACCAGGCTCTTAAACTCACTCAGCAGAAGTTCATTCTCAATTCTATCAATGATGATTTTGATCTTCCCATTGCATTCCTGCACCAAGTTCTCTACCAGCCACAAGGAGATGCCCTTGAACCTGGCTATCAAACAATCAATGCATTATTTAACACACCTGGTCATGGCGCATAGCTGCAATGCTGCAAGCGTTTCCAGACTCTGACAAAAGTACAATCAATCTTTATAGCAATCATCAATTATTATTGCTCATTATTTTACTATTTTAAATTAAAGTAATAACATTGTCCAACTATGATGACTAATTCTGCAATAATAGGAACAATTTAATAAACAAAATAATCCCAATGAGATCATTGCTATGTCTCCAAAGAAACCCAAACACTCATACAGGCCATTAATTTAAAAAGTGCATTTTGTAATATAAGGTATTTATTTCTATGGATATAGACGTTTTGAGAAATACTCTATATTTGTTTTGAAAAGAAAGCTTTTACAGTAATGATGCTATTTGCAAATAAGCTTTAAGGCATTTTAGTAATGATGTTCAATGCACTATTAGTCGACCAAGCTGAAATTATATTTTGGACTACATGGACCCAGGAGGTATATTGTATAAAATTGAAATCATAGTTAAGTGTCTGGAAGAAGGTTGAAGTTCCGTTGTTCAGCAGAGAATTATCTGATTGAAAATTGGAATTAGTGTGACTAACATCTCAATTTCCGTCGTCAACCAAGCTTCCTTACGTTTGCTTGCTTTGTTCTTCACTCACTGGTGTGAATTGTTGCATTTTGGGATATCATATAAGGGCAGGTCCTACACAGTAAATGGTAAGCCTCCGAGTAGTGTTGTAGAGCAGAGGGATCTAGGAGAATAGGCGCATGGTTCCTTGAAGGTCAAGTCGCATGTGGTCAAAAAGGCTTTTGGCACTTTGGCCTTCATCAGTCAGAGCATTTTAACATGTGGTCCCTCTCCGTCTCTATCCATAACTATCTTAAACCTAATCGAACTGTGGTCACTGGCCCAAAAGGCTTCTCCGCACACACTTCATTAACATGCCCTTCCTAATTTCCCAATACTAGAGCCAGCATTTCCCTCTCACATGTGGTGGCCTCCAAATACTGCTTAAGAAAATTCTCCTGAACACTTTTGAGGGATTGCACCCCATTTGAACCCTTCATGCTATGATTTTCCCAGTCGAATTTGGGAAAGTTAAAATCCTCTACTACAACACCCTTATTTGACCTGCAGCCATCGGCAATCTCCCGGCACATTTGTTCTTCTAATTCCCGTTGACTATTCGGGGGTCTATAGTACACCACAACAAGGTGATCATCTCTTTCTTGTTCCTCAGCTCTGCCCATATAGCCTCACTAGACGAACCATCCATAATGTCACTTCTGAAAACAGCCGTGACATCCTCCTTAACCAACATTGCAATGCCACCTCCTCTTTTTGCCTCACCCGTCTCTCCCGAAGCTCCTGTACCCCGGAACATTGAGCTGCCAGTCCTGCCCCTCCCTTAAACATGTTTCAATCATGGCTACGATTTCCCAGTCGCTCGTACCTATCCATGCCCGAAGCTCATCTGCCTTACCCGCCAGGCCCCTTGCATTAAAATACGTGCAGATTAAACCAACCCTCCTTCTTCGCTCTCCACCTTTCACCTGCCTATTCTGTCCACTAACCTTTCCCACACCACTCTCCAAACCAACCTAGCCTCTCACGTGCCTCTGTCCTGCACCAGATCCCACCCCCTGCCAATCTAGTTTAACCCCTCCAAGTAGCATTCGCAAGCCTTCCCACTAGGATGTTGGTCCCCCTCCAGTTTATATGCAACCCATCCCTTTCATACAGGTCACCCCTGCCCCGGAAGAGATCCCCATTATCTAGAAATCTGAATCCCTGCCACCTGCTTCAACTCCTCAGCCACACATTCATATCCCCCATCTTCCTATTCTTACCTTCACTAGCACGAGGTACTGGAAGCAATCCTGAGATCACTGCCCTGAAAGACCTGCTTTTCAGCTTTTACAATTCCGTAAATTCTTGTTGCAGAACCTCCTTCCTCTTCCGACCTATATCATTTGTGCCAACATCCACAACAACCTCCGGCTGCTCTCCCTCACTCTTGAGGATACTGCGGAGCTGCTCCAAGACGTCCTGGACCCTGGCACCATGGAGCCAACACATCACCCTGGAGTCTTGCCTGCTGCCGCAGAATGTCCTGTCCGCACCTCTGACAATGGAGTCTCGCACCACTATGGCTCTGTTTGACGTCACTCTTCCCCATTGAGCCTCGGCACCAGGGTTGGAATCACAGTCCTGGCTACCACTGACTATTGTCGTATCATCTGCTCCGAAGAGGGTGTACCTGTTTTCAGCAGATACAGCCACCAGGGTCTCCTGCACTCCGCGTTTACTCCTCTTTCTCACAATCACCCACCTTCTTTCTTCCTGTATCCTTGGTGTGACCATCTTATTGTAGATCTTGTCCAGGACACTCTTGATTTCCCAGATGGCCCCGAGGTCATCCAACTGCTGCTCCAGTTCACATTTATTTAGGAGCAGCACCTGGACACAATTTCTGCAGGTGTAGTTTCCAGAAGTACCAGCAGTGTCTTTGACTTCCTACATCCTGCAGGAAACACACTGTACCAACTTGTCTGCCATTTCTTCAGTAGACAAAAAAAATCGCATTTCGAATCAAGTGTGGCCTCCTTGCCAAAGACTCTCGAGCCAAAGACTCACACTTTACTCACCCAGTCACTTCACCTCAACAAGGCTGCTTTCAACAAGACCACTCCCAACAAGGTTGTATCCACTACAGCTGCACGTTTTTATCTGTTACCTAATCAACTAATTTAGGGCGTTCTTTTAAAATCTTCTTTCCCTTTGACTCACCTACTTCCAGCCAATACTTGCTCTAGCTGCTGCTTATCTCTGACTTTCACGGTAAACACTTGAACCTGGGCCTTTGGTGATATTTTGTTTTTTTTCTTCTTTCCCTCTAACTCACCTACTTCCAGCCAATATTGTATATATTTTTTATTGAGTTCAATTAGCTCCCATTTCGATGCAAAGTATATGATGTCATACAATGCAAGAGTTTGAGCTGACATAGACTTTAAGTAACTCAAGTACATGACCTTGGAAAGCGGCATATTCCCCAAGTCCTTGCACTGGATGTTCTGTTTGTTATTTTTTAAATGCCAATTTGTGGTGGATATTATGCTGATTATTTTGATGAAGACTTACCTCTAATTGTCTGATGGAAGCATAAAGCCTCTGTTGTTTGACTGCGGTGGAAACCACATTTAATTAAGTGCTCGTGCCGTTTTCAGAAAAGTAGCCAAGAGAAGGTTACATTCATTGCTAATTGAGGCAGGTTCCTAACACTTAGGGGACTATTGGATGTCACTCTTGACCAATATTGAGCATCCTTCCCAATTCATCCATAAAACATCATAATTAATTATCCGCAGTATATTAAAAATATTTGTATAAGCAAATGAACAGATTTTTCTGTCAGTTGAATTAATTGCAATAAGGATATGGGCTTGGAAAGAAGCACAAGCTGCATTTTTCTGAATATTCCAACTAAATCTTAATTGAAGTTGTTAATTAGAGCCCAACTGGAAAGAAAGTTTACTCTGTGCTCTACACCAACTCATAGAATGGCTATCACTTACATAAGGGCTGTTCAACCTACCTTATCCATGGCGGCTCTGTACCAGAACAATTCACTGCCCATTCTACATAGTCTGACAAACCTTTTAAGAGTCAAAAATCATAGAGTGATACAGTGTAGAAACAGACCCTTCGGCCCAACTTGCCCACACCGTCCTACATGTCCCAGCTACACTTGTCCCACCAGCCCGCATTTGGTCCATATCCCTCCAAACCTGTCCTATCCATGTACCTGTCTAACTGTTTCTTAAATGTTGAGATAGTTCCAGCCTCAACTACCTACTCTGGCACCTTGTTCCATACATCCACCATCCTTTGTGTGACAATAGACAATAGGTGCAGGAGTAGGCCATTCGGCCCATCGAGCCAGCACCGCCATTCTATGAGATCATGACTGATCATCCCCAATCGTGGCTGATCATCCCCAATCATGGCTGATCATCCCCAATCAGTAACCAGCTCCTGCCTTCTCCCCATATCCCCTGAATCCGCTATTTTTAAGAGCCCTATCTAGCTCTCTCTTGAAAGCGTCCAGAGAACCTGCCTCCACCGCCCTCTAAGGCAGACAATTCCACAGACTCACCACTCTCTGTGAGAAAAAGTGTTCCCTCCACTCTGTTCTAAATGGCTTACTCCTTATTCTCAAACTGTGGCTCCTGGTTCTGGACTCCCCCAAAATCGGGAACATGTTTCCTGCATCGAGAACACCCCTCATCCTTCTAAACTCCAGAGTGTACAAGCCCAGCTGCTCCATTCTCGCAGCATATGACAGTCCTGCCATCCCGGGAATTAACTTTGTAAACCTACACTGCACTCTCTCAATAGCAAGAATGTCCTTCCTCAAATTAGGGGACCAAAACTGCACACAATACTCCAGGTGTGGTCTCACTAGGGCTCTGTACAACTGCAGAAGGACCTCTTTGATCCTATATTCGATTCCTCTTGTTATAAAGGCCACATGCCATTCGCTTTCTTCACTGCCTGCTGTACTTGCATGCTTACTTTCATATACTGAGGGACAAGGCCCCTCAGATCCTGTTGTACTTTCCCTTTTCCCAACTTGACGCCATTTAGATAGTAATCTGCCTTCCTGTTTTTGCTACCAAAGTGGATAACCTCACATTTTTCCACATTAAACTTCATCTGCCATGCATCTGCCCACTCCCCCAACCTGTCTAAGTCACCCTGCATTCTCATAGCATCATCCTCACAGTTCACACTGCCACACTGTGAAAAAGGTACCCCTCAGATTCCTATTAAATCTTTGCCCCTTCACCTTAAGCCTTTGCCCTCTGATCCTCGATTCACCTACTTTGGGCAAGAGACTGTGCATCTACCCGATCCATTCCTCCCATGATACTATACACTATAAGATCACCCCTCATCCTCCTGTGCTCCAAGGAACAGAGTCCCAGCCTACTCAACCTCTTCCTATAGCTCAGACCCTCTACTTCTAGCAACATCCTCGTAAATCTTCTCTATACCCGTTCCAGCTTGCCAATATCATTCCTATAACACTCTGTGCCCAGAATTGAACACAGTACTCTAAATGCGGACTCACCAACTTCTTATTCAACTGCAACATGACCTCCCAACTTCTATACTCAATACTGACCGATGTAGGCCAATGTGCCAAAAGCTTTTTTGATCACCCAATCTACCTGCGACTCCATCTTCAAGGAATCACGTACCAGCCCTCCTGGATTCCTCTGCTCTACAACACTACCCAGAGCCCTATATTCACTGTGTAGGTCCTGCCCATGTTAGACAAAATGCAACACCTCACATTTCTCTGCATTAAAATCCATCAATGCAGTCCCCTTAGCCAATCGATCAAGATCCTGCTGCAATTTTTCAAAGCCATCGTAACTATCTGCAAAACCACCCACTTTTGTATCATTTGCAAACTTGCTAATGTTGCCGTGTATCTTCTCAACCAAATCATTGATGTAGATGACAAACAGGAACAGGCCAGGCACTGAACCCTGAGGCACAGGCCTCCAGTCCCAGAAGCAACCTTCCACCATCACCCTCTGCTTCGTTCCATGAAGCCAATTTTCTATCCATTCAGCAATCTCTCCTTGGATCCCACACGATCAAACCTTCAGAATTAACAGGACAGAAAGTTTAAGAAGGGATAAGACAGTAAGGTCAAATAAAATCAGGAGGATGTGGAGGCTGTCAGTGGATATTTTTATGACAGAGATAGATAGATTCTTGATTAGTACGGGTGTCAGAGGTTATGGGGAGAAGGCAGGAGAATGGGGTTAGGAGGGAGAGATAGATCAGCCATGATTGAATGGCGGGGTAGACTTGATGGGCCTATGGCTGCTCTGGAATGGATTATAACCATTTTGTCATTGTTTATTTATCAAATTCTATCTTGTTAACTATAGTGGGAACTGCCTCCACCACATCTGCAGGTCACGCATTCTATATTGCAAGCAAACTGCTCAATATTATTTTGCTCATGTCATTGTTAATTCAATTTCACTTTATTTAATATGTGACATTTAGCCCTCCACCAATGAGTACAATCTCCTACTCACCATTCTGTGCTCATCACATCAAATACATCTACAGGATCTTTCCTGAGTCTCCTCTTCTCCAAAGTATCCATCCCCAGCCTCTCCAATCTATTTTTGTGACTGTCTCTCATCCAGGGTCAATTCTTGTAAATCTCCTTTAGACCATCTTCAACATCTCTAGATGCTTCCAATGATGAGGCAATCAGAAGTATTTCACATGCACATATGTTATCATTACAGTCACAATTTTCAAGTTTATGCCAGATAAGTATTTAATAATGTTGTAATAAACGCAAAAAGTGTTTATCAAAAACAATAATGTTGTATTTCCTAAGCAATGAGGTTCTTGATTAGTACCGGTATCAATGGCTATGGGGAGAAGGCAGGAACATGGAGTTGGGAGGAAAAATAGATCAGTCATGATTGAATGGCAGAGCTAAGTCATTGGACTGAATGGCCTAATTCTGCTCCTATGTCATGGACTTAAAGTCTTATAATAGTGTTAAATAACAAGTTAGGAGAATAATAGACCTTAAGGTCAATGCATTAACAACAATGTTTTAATCCTACCTGCTTCCCTTTTTCTCAAGATGTGGCAGAATCTTAAAAATAATTATTCTTTGGTGGGAAGATAATAAACTATAATTGCAGTATGGTGCCTGGCCCCTTTAATGTTGTGTTCTTCGTGCAGCTTTGGCTGCATCACTAAAGACTATTTTCACCACTTTCATGCAAGCAACTTTGTCTTAGCTTATCAGAATCCTAATTGAATTTTCAAATGATATATTACTAAGCACTATGTGGAAAATTAGCTATTTTGTTGAGCCATCTCCATACTTCATACTAGCAAATTCAAACTAATGATCAATGACATCTGCTGAACTGTGAAAGGAAAGAATGGAAAAAGGCTCATAGCTGATATAGTTCTTGATAAAGTTTGGTAAATCACCCCAGTTCATCAAATGTGAAAAGTACACAGATTTAACCAATTTTGATCTAAATAAATTAAGAATTAAATAATGCTTCCTCCCCCCGTCCAGGTTCTGAATACTCTTCTTGCTGACATATTATTATTTACTTTGCATTCTAGTGGAAGAGAGTCATTACGATCGCAAAGTTGCAATTACCAAAAGGATTACCAGACTTTCCTGCTGTGTTGCATTCTGTTGAATATCTCCTCTTAACTTACATTGAAAACCTTAACCTTTCCATGTGGTTTACACGGGTAACCGACTTCCTTTGCATATTCCAGAATATAATTAATTCAACATTGTCCTACAATTAAGTAAATAAGAACACAAATATAGAGCATTCCTGCTAAACAGACTGGGTTTGTTGCATCTATTCCCTTCACATATGCTGCCTGACCTGCTGAGTTTTTCCAGAAGTTTATTTTCAGGCTCTAATCTCCAGCATCTACATTCTCCTAGGTTGACATTTTATTTTAACTTCATTGTATTTAAGGGTGCTCACACCTGTTCATCTGGCAAATCCAGGATGCACCAAGTCAGAAAATTATGATAGATGATTTGGAAGAAATCAGATGAGGGTATGCTGCATGGCAGAGGGCACGGGATTAAATATTTCACATGTGCTATCATCACATTCAGGATTTTCGAGCACCTTGTAGTCTCCCTCCACTATAGAAGTCATCAAACCCATTTTTAGGGCATTCAGTGGCATTCAACTACTGCTATTTATCTTATTAATTCCCTTTCATCCTGTTCAGCCACTAGCAGATCCATATGGTCTGACAGCAGGCTTTCACTAATCCATCTGAAGTGGATATTGAAACTGTTAGGAAAGGTCCCAGAATGTCAAGCGATCAGAAGAAGTGCCCAAAAAACCATCAACAAAACTCTCAGTTCTGACCTCGCTTCAGGTGGATATCCCCTGAAGGGACATATTGTCCCCCATAGCTTTGATTAGTGGATGGTTTGACATCTGTTCAGCTGTATAGATTACACAGATGGAGATAGCTTCATCTGTTTGTTTTTTCTCTTTTTGAAGAAAGCCACCATGGAGTTGCTTAAAATAACAACAAAGCTTTCACTTTCCAATCTTTTCTTGCAATAGGCAAGCTTTAAATAGATCACTTGTTTACAACTCCATACAGATTTTCATAATTAATTGAAAAGGCAATGCAGCATTGCCTTTTCAATGATCCATTTTGTCAGTTTCAGGCTCATTTGAAATACCAAAGCTGAGTATCCACTTTTTATAGATTTTAATGGCAGAGATTTAAGTATGCTTTTTGCAATTAGTTTGTCTCAGGTACACAAGAAATTGAGTTATTGACTTGCACCAAAAATAAGACATGAACAGAATAGTTGTGAATGAGAAAAGACAGAGTAATTCAGCAGGTCAGGCAGCATCTCTGGAGAACATGGATAGGTAATGTTTCAAGTTGGGACACTTCTTCACACTGGATGTCAATGAGAATTTAATCCCTAAATCAGGTCAGCTGCTCTGTGCTCTGCATTTCCTCTGTTACTCTTCAAATGTTTCCCGCTCTGGGTATTAATTAGTCTTTGGAGATTTCCAATACTCATAATGATAGGATATTTGCAGACATGAGCTCTACTTTTTTGGAGAAACCAGCACAAAAACAAGCTTAGCATCCATTACTACCACTAATGGGTTTTTAAAAGGTAAAAAAAAAACAGCATTTAGAAATGATCAACTCTGGTATAAGTACAAAACACTTTAGCATATAAGAAGGATGAGTTTATGAATCATTAATAAAGTGATTTATTACATTTTTTTGCAGAAACTATTTGTAAGTGTTCCTCAGAATTAATGTAGGATACCAAAATTCAATTTTAGCATGCATGATAAATGGAACTACTGGCTTTGAACTTTCTTCCGTTTGTAAAGAAATTACTATTGTGATAAATAATAACTCAAAAGCTTGCATGTACCTTAATCAACATCAAAACATTTAATTGTTTCATTTGTTAGCACATTTTAAAAACAGGATCAAATGTCCTATCTGTAAAGAAAGATAAAGAGTTCTTCTATGTAAGAGCTAATGAAACGTTAAAATATGATGCTAGTTTCATCTAATACCAATTATGCGCTGGAAATAGTATATTGAATTCAGTCAACATGGAAAATATCTTTAATTTTTTATCTCGTAAGATTTTGCTTCCCATTATTATTACTGCTGGTTTAACCAAAGTTTAATAGTCATTTGTGGTGTTTGCATTCTTTTCCCATTTTGTAGGTTCTGTCATATTTATTTGGGTTTTAACTGATGGCCATGACTTTCCCATTGCCACGTCCTGAAGTCCAAGAACACTACATTGCTTATCTTGTGAATCTGTGGAATTCGCTGCCACAGAAGGCAGTGGAGGCCAAATCACTGGATGTTTTCATGAGAGAGAGAGATATAGCTCTTAGGGCTAACAGAATCAAGGAATAATGAGGAAAGCAGGAACAGGGTACTGATTTTGGATGATCAGCCATGATTTTATTGAAAGGCGGTGATGGCTCGAAGGTCTGAGTGGCCTACTCCTGCACCTATTATCTATGTTTCTATGTTTCTAGTATTACCTGAAGGAGGGAACATCCATTATGAATTATTAAACAGGTTTCCACAGACTACCTCCACATTTTACATTGCATTTCCTTTGCTTTTAACTGCTTATTTGTTCCATTTATATCCTTTGGAAAAGTTGAAGTAGTTATTACTCTAGTTGTAGCCACATTTAAATCATGGGTTCCTCTGAAACCAACTAATCCTGTTGGGCCTATTGCCATATGTCAATTACTTAGATTCGGAAACTCCACCCCAGTTGGTCAAGTTAAAAGGGACAGAAAAATGAAGCAATCGTCTTACATGTAACCTGGATAAAATATGTTGAATACATAATACTGATTTAAATATAATGCAGATAACTGCAGTACTAAACACAGTTAAAACTAATAATGTCACTCCACAAATGGGGTTAAACTGGAATAAAAGGACATGATGCATTCAAACTGTTCAAACCAATGTAAGGCTGAAATCTAACAAGCCAAATATCAGAGAAAAAGGAAGAAAATATTTAATCTTTTTGTGAAGCTTCACCTTAAGTCCCACATCTAATTTCAATGATCAATATTTATCCAGGACATCAACCTCCAAAGTGACTTTAAAATGAATTACAAGAATGACATCAAGGAAAAGAGGCTCCTGACTAGGAAGAACACATTTTCCATGAACGTGTCAGATAGCCAAAGGAGTGGTCACATCTAGTATAATATTTTAAATTAAATTGTGCAAAAGGGAGAAAGAAAAATTGTGCACAGGTGAAAGTAGATTTCAGACTGGTAACAAGTAATTCTTCGCAGAGAATGTTCAATTTCGAAAATAGACATTCAAAACAAAAAATAACCGCTGGTTCAGGAAAAAACTGGATGCTGACAAGGAAATGGAGGTGGGGAGGTATGTAATGGTGGGGGATTTAGCTTTGTTCTGGATTGATGTTTCAATAATGGCAAAATTATGACACGATGATGTGAGGTCTGACTGAAGACTCAGTAGCTTCAGCATCGTTTACTGAAAAAGCGAATAATCGACTGGGCTTTAAATTTTTCCACTTCAAAATCACAGTACTACCTATCAGAAGAGTTCAGAAATGGATAGCAACATTGGCACTGATTGTGCTGTCAAAGTAAGTATTATTTATGACCTAGTGCACTGACTACAGGCAAGAGCAAGATCTGCAGTATATATCCAAAACTACTCTCCATGGTTTGCCTTCAACCTTCAGCTTTGTACAAATGGCCTTTCACTGTTCCCTTGTCATTTAAATGGATGTGATATAATGACTTTGCTACATTTACATGATAGAGATAAATTAACTTAGCGCAGAAAGTGAGGACTAGTCTCAGCGAAGTGACATGGGTAACCCATCCTTTCAATATTCCCACATATTTATTCGTCCTGAATCTTGGATCAGACAATGGGAGTTGTTTCAACTATTTTTAACTTGACTGTTGAATATTATTAACTCACAAATCAACTCTGGTTCTAAAAATTGTTTATAATAAGACTGGAGTCTCATTCATTCATGTATATTTTTTACTTTAAAGATACAGCATGGAAACAAGCCCTTCAGCCCATCAAGTCCACGCTGACCATCTATTACCCGTTCACACTAGTTTTATGTTATCCAACTTGCTCACCCACTCCCTATACGTTTGGGGAAATTTACAGAGGACAATGAACCAACAAACCCGCACATCTTTGGAATGTGGGAGGAAACGGGAGACCCATGAGGTCACAGGGAGAATGTACAAATTCCATACAGATAGCAGCCAAGGTCAGGATCAAACCCAGGTCATGGGCACTGTGAAGATTGTTGTTGGAATTTTGTATGTAGAACAACATTTTGTATGTAGAAACATTATTTTCTTAATGTACTTCACTTTCTCTTTTTGATCCTCTAGCATAATCTATTTCTTTTTCAGCACCTAATTTGACGATGAAGTAATCAATTTCAATTTACACTTCCTTCTCGGGATATTGTGCAGCTAGTTTCACAGTATGATTGACTGATGATTGACATCTTATCGTTTTCACTCAGCAGCCTGATGTCCGGTTCTTCTTGTTGCAACCTTATCTCATGCTTCAGCAAAACCACACATAAAATGTAAGCCCTATACATGCAAAGCGTATCTAAATATGAACACGGACGTACTAGAATTACAAAACCTATCCAATCATGTTAAAACAGCATCATTCTTGATATCTTTAACACCTTGAAGTATTTTTCTTGAAGAATTCGATCTTGAGTCCTGCAGGCTACAATGTGCTTCAACGAAAGATGGGTGTTGTTGGTTAAGCTTGCATTGGGCCTCATTATAACGGTGCAGGAGGCCATAGACTGAGTGGTCTGAGTGGGCCTGGGATGGGGAAAATACATTGGCAGGGAAACAGAAGCATAGGCGTTGCAGACTGTGTGTTGGTGCTCCGCAAAGTGATCACACAATTTGCATTTCCACTATGGAGGAGACCACATTGTAAACACAAAATGCATTCTACTGGATTGGAAGAGGTGCAACTGATATGTTGCCTTATCTGGAAAACCTGTTGAGGTCCTTGGATGTTGGATAGAGAAGAGATGAAATGGATTGGTATTGTAGCTCCTGTAGTATGTGAAAGTAGGTGGGGATGGAAAAGCAAACCAGAGAGGCAGTGCTTCCGCACCTCAATTTTTTTTTCCTTAAATAGAATCCCAAATTTCCTGAAAATTTATGGTATTTCCTGAAATTTTCAAAAACGTTTCCTGCCTGCTATTTGTTGTTGGGCTTTTTTCGCGGGCACACATTAACAACACAAAGAAGAACAAAGCAAAACAGATCTAATTAACTATACCGTATCTGCCTTCTTCTGTTACTCACTTGTACAGTTTTATGCAAGGCAGCTTTCGTTGCCTCCAGCAGCTTTCTCATGTGTCTCAGTCTCGGGTCTCCCTCCCTCCCACTCTCCCTCCCTCCCTCTGTCCCTCCCTCCCTCTGTCCCTCCCACCCTCTCTCCATCTCTTTGTCCCTCCTTCCCTCTCCCTCCCTTGCTCCTTCTCTCCCTCTCTTTCTCACTCCCTACTTCCCTCCCTCCTCTCTCCCTCTCTCCATCCCTCCCTCCCTCTCCACCGCATTTCTCACTCCCTCCCTCTCTCTCTCCATCTTCCTCCCTCTTTCTCCCACCATCCTCCCTCCCTTTCCCTCCCTCCCCCTCTTTTCTCTCCCTCCCCTCCATTTCTTATTCCCTCCCTCCCTTTCTTTATTCCCTCCCTCCCTCTCCCCCACTCCATCCCTCCTTCTCGCTCTCTCCCACCCTCCCTCCCTCCCACCCCCCCCCCCTCTCTTCTTAACCCTAACTCCTCTCTCCCTCGGCCCCTTGAGCCCACCCACCATTCTGTAAAATCAAGGCCAATCCCAGTGTAACTGCAATCCCATTGCCCACTGGTAACCTTTCACCACTAGGCTTATCCAGAATTCTACTACTGCCTGAAAGATAATCGAAGGCTCAACTTCCACTGAGAAAGAGAACTCCAAAGACTCATTGTTATATGAATTTTTTTCCGAACAGTCTGTGACCCACAGTGCTGTGGTCATAGCGCTATGTTTAAAGCCCATAGCGCTGCAACCGGTAAGTGCTATATTTAGAACCCATAGCGCTGCAGCCGACAGCTCTTTGTTTAAATTCTCACATGTTAAACTGATAACGCTCTGTTTAAACCTCTGAACGCCAAACCAGCAGTGCTGTATGTTTTGCCTTTACACCCCATTTGCCGGCCGGATGTGGAAATTTCCTGAAATTTCCATTAATTATTCAATTTCCCTAAAATTACCCAAAGGCAACCAGAATTTCGGGTAATTTTCTTCAAAGTGGAAACACTGCAGGGGGGGAGTGATTCCTTCAAAATGCTGAAAGGGGAGGGGAGGGGAATATATATCTGGTGGTGGTGTTATCATGTTGGAACTGCTGGAAAATGTGATGGATGTTACATTACATGCATTAGCAGGTACGATGGAAGGTGAGGGTGATCAACTCACATGTTTGCCAGTTACTGAGAGAAGAGTATTTAATTGCAGGTCATGGCAAATTGTTAAACAATCGTCAGCAAAGTTATAGCAATTTTTTACATAAACTGGGCAAAATAATATGAAAGCAATTACAAGGATCTAAAGATTTTGAACAAGCCTCACAAATATAGCCAGTGTATCAGGGGGGAACATTTTTAAATTGTCTATATAGTGGAATTTAAAATCTTACGCAGAGAGTAGAAATATCTAGGTGGGGTAATGGGCTAACATTGTTGTATTAGCTCCTTTCTTACTACATATTTATTTATCTCCAAGCTATTACTCTCTCTGCACTCCTCCAATATATTGACAAATGTTTTTTATGTTATACATGCTTCCTGCTATCGAGAAAAAAAAGGATGCAGCCAAATTCTTAAGACAGCATACAATTTAAATGCAGACTGTTAAGTATTGATGCAGAAAATTGCATTGAACCTGCGATGCAAGAAAAATATATTGTGAGAATGTGAGTTAAAGGAGTGAACTGTAAGGAAGTCATTTGCAGTAGACAGAATTAAAGTGTTCAACAAGAGGCCAGATCTGAAAACAGTCTACCATGACAAAAGGTGTAAAATAAATGAGAAGGCAAGGAAAGAAACACAAGTGTTTCTGTTTTCACTCCTGCAGAATGCTATTCCTGTCAAAGCAGTAACAAAGACTCACAGGAAGAAAGCAAGTCTACATGTCACTCACAATATTGTGTTAAAGAAAACTGCAAAAAATTCGTCTTAACACATGCAGTAGGACAGAAAATTAAATGTGTATTTGTCTTTTTAAGAAAGAAATCTAGTTTAGTGAAAAGATTTTGTGAGATAGTTCAAAGAAGTTCAATAGATATTTTTTTATTGTCATATGTATCGATACAGTGGCAGATCCTGTTGTGTTGCTGCATAACTGTCCTGTTAGGAGTAATATCTGATTACTATGCATAAGCAGAATAAAATATATAAGTAAAGGGAGTGCGCAATAATTTGTTGTGCAAAAAATTAGTAGATTTCTTCTGAGACAGTAGACAAAGAGTCACATTTTTCCTGTGCCATTTCGTAGCCTTCAAATATCATGTTCTTAAAAATATTGGTTTATCTTTTACAAAGTATGGTTTACACAACAAGTGCTGGAGTAACTCAGCAGCTGTCGACCCAAAACATCACCTTTCCATGCCTGCCAGAGATGCTGCCAGGCCTGCTGAGTTACTCCAGCACTTTGTGTCCTTTTATTTGGTAACCAGTTCTTTGTTTCTATCTTGGCCTTGAAGACCTGTAATCCTGGTGGTGGCACTGGATCAGGTCTATCTGTGGCGGGAGAATAGTGTGTCAGTAGCTTTCACGCGCGATCCGTTCTGCCGCACCCATGCTCAGCGGCAGCAGACCGCACGCGTTCGCTTTTCCTTCTGCAGATGCCCAACATATGTGGAGCCTCCAACAACTTTTCCCCAGTATTGTAGGGCCAGCAATAGTAATATTTTGGATGAAGCAAAGAACAAGTTGGAATATCTGTTTAAATGTCAACGTTTTTTTATTGAAGGCTTCCAAAGTTTAGCAGAAGTTATATGGTTGAGCAATAATATTTTGATTACATTATTAATAAAAAATAGTGTACGTAAGCTCACAGTTGTAAACTGAGGAAAAAAAGTACCCAATGAGAGAAATATAAATTATTTTAGTATCTGTTGTTTGCAGCATCAAGAACCACCTTACAACAATTCTGTGTTTGGCTTGTACAGCCAATTACTTCTGTATAAATTAGCAAATGCAACTGCTAAATCCATGCAAATGATTTGTCAGCATCTAGCATTTTAAACACTGAATTTTTAGCAGCATCCATTGAAATTTATTTTTGGAAAATTGGTTAATCTCGTCAAATAGTAGCCATTTACTTCTGACAGGCCTTCGTGTGCGATATTCTTTCCCAATAAGATAAATAAGCTGCAGGTTTACAGAACCGCAAACAAAAACATTGGAACGAAATTGTTCTTAATTGGTGATTGTTAAGACCTTAGATGCTCTGTCTCCCCCTTGAACTGGCACCAAGGCTCTTCATGGGTACCGCCATTGGTGCTTGTCTGTGGAGCAGAACCTATTGTGCCAGGACAACAATGGAGCTTCCTCCCTGCAGTCATCCTGTGAACAGACCGGCAGCCACACTCCAGCTATCAATTAATTTCAGTTTATTCCAATCGCTGTGGTTAATTTAGATAAAGAGAATAACTCAAGTCCTTTAGGTCCAGCTTTACACCTAAGAAGTGACTATTACCTACAAGACAATTTAACTTTTGCTCTGCTCTGTGCCTCTGACACCCTAAATTAATGTTGCAAATATCAATGGTCTGTTAGAAGGCACTTTTCAGAAATATTGCCTAGCAACTATTTTTAATAGAAACAGCATAACCAAGGTTTTCTGAGAAGGTTTAAAAAAAGTTACAGTCCAAATTGATCAAAATCATTCAGTCATTTTAGCGGGTTATATCTATTTGGTGCAGAATGCAGATGCCTAGTATAAAGTGTTTATAGCACAACTGCTGTGATATGTGATATATTAATACTGGAATAGAATTGCTGCCCTTGAAAGCTATACTATAATGCCTTTGCCTGGGGAATCAGAAGCTGTATGTTAATGCAATACTTGCAAGTTGAATCCAAATAACTAGAATTGGAGATTATCAAAGATAAATAGCCATATCATGTTAATCTTAAAACAGAGATTGTATTGAGTCATTGAATTATCTTACAAGGTGATAGAGTTTACAAATCAGATACGTAATCAAATAGATGAAATAACCCATGACACCAGAGAGAAAAAAAAATTAAATTAGAGTCACTAATAGCAGGTCAAGCGAGCTGAGCAGAGCTAATGAAAGTGACCACAAGATAAGCACACCAAGGTTAGTTACAATAACTGCCTTCGAGTAACCGGGGCAGACATTCATCTATGAGAGGATCAATTCACAAGCGAGACACAAACATGTTTACGGCTCAATATAATGAGCAAAGCTGGACTGAATCTATCAGTTCTGGCAGGAAGCTACCCTGATTCCCCAGAGAAAGCCATTAGAAAGATTCTAGACTATATTGGTACGTTTCAGCAGAGTCATTCCATAATTCAGAGTCACTACTACTCTATTGTGCTTTGACTGGTTTTCTGAACCTTTCGGTGACCTTTGCCTTCATCATGTTTGTGTTTCGCAGGAAAGAAGAATAATCTATATCTTCAAAAACAGAAACAAGTGACAGCAACAGAAGAGAAATGCTGTGGCATTTCTATAAAGTATATCTTCTGATCCTAGCAACCAAAATAAATGTCGCTCGTCCAGTCTTAGGATGCATATAGTTTACTCAAGGCTGCAGAGTACTTCAATATTTTGAAATTATGCTCTATGAAATCCTGAATTGCAAATGTTTAAACAGAATTAAGCTGCTTTAGGCAAAGTCATTTTCTTATGCAAAATGGTTTTGAAATTATGCTAAATAAGTGCCAAAGTAGCCTATTAAATATATTTTATTGGTTCTATTTTCATGAAAATGGGAGTTGCTAATGTTTTATAAGCCATATATATTTGCTTTATGGAAGGATCCTCAAAAATTCTGCACTATTGTTTTGTATCTTGTTGCACATTGGAGACAGACTGGCATAAAATCATTTGCTATATATGTATATTATATATACCTTGCAAAAAATTAATCAGGCAATATATCTGCTGGCACGACGGTGTGACTTGATATGTTAAACTTCTACTATATCACAACTATTTCTAATACAACGTCCTTTATGATGTTAGATCAGTCTATTGATGACTTGAGGTAAATTATAAATAAATGGGGTTTTAGACTAAAACATTATGGCAAGGTTACCACTATAATAACTAAGTAAAGGGCCGCGCGGCAGAAGGGACCGTTGGGCCGTGGCCAAACCCTGGCAAAAGTGGAACTGGGACGTAAGAGACAAGTCAAGTCAAGTTTATTCGTCACATACACATACGAGATGTGCAATGAAATGAAAAGTGGCAATGCTTGCGGATTGTGCAAAAAAAACTACAAAACAGAATGGGACAGAATCACATATTCACATATTACATACTTGTGGGAGGAAAAAAAAAGAAAAAAAGAGCAATTTTAAAAAGGCACCACACAACAGTAAATTGGTATTGGTACAGTAAAGTTAGTCCGTGGTGATATATGAGTTTACAGTCCTAATGGCCTGTAAAAGGAGGCGTTTGCCTGACTGTAGCAGCTGGAACAGTCTGTTGCTGGGGTGGACAAGGGCCGGTGAGATGAACCTGGGTAATACCGTCCGTGCCCTCGAGGTAGGCTGAGGGAGGAGCCCCTGGGGCACAAAGGCTGAATGGTGGCCAGACGAGGAGAGGGACAATAGTTCGCTGGACGTTCCGGATCGAGGCAATGGCTGCAATGGGCCTCTATGGCCAGCTGCAGCTGGGACTTTGAAAATGGTGCCAATACCTGACAACTTTTGTACATGGTCTCAGTGGGCTATTTCTATACAGTTTTTACTTAATCTAGGATTGTACTTATGCAGAGTAATAATGTACTGAACTGTATGCAAAAAATAATGTTGCTATACCTTGCTACATGTGATAATAAAGAACCATTGAACCACTTGAATTAATTCTTGTTTATGGTCAGGAAGTTACATGAGTAGAGCAGACAGCTTTTTTGAAGGCAGAAGAGATGCAAATGCTGGAGTCTGGAGCAAAAAAAACAAACTGTTGGAGGAACTCAGTGGATCAGGCAGCAACATTTGAGATTGAGGCCTTTCATCTAGACTGAAAAAAAATAAAAGAGATTGCCAGTATAAAGAGGTGGGGTGGGGGGGGGGGGGGGGGGGGGGGGGGAAGTGGAGCAAGAGCTGGCAAGTGATAGGTGGATCCGGGTGAAAAGGGGTTCATCGGGAGTTGTCGTCAGGAGAGGGAAGGAAAGGTAGACACAAGGACAGATGCTGGGAGATGATAAAGAGGAACACGAAAGCTAAAGATCCACAACATTGGTTCACTTATTTCTTCCCACCCAAACAGCCACCACCCAAGTACTTTCTCCTACAGCTGCCATAGATGTAACAGCTGTCCCTACATCTCTTCCCGTGTTAATTCACGCTTTCCAGATGAGACAGAGCACATGCATCTCCTATAACCTGATGTACTGAAGTTGGTGCTCCCAATGTGGCCTTTACATCGGTGAGACCAAGCACCGACTACGCGACCATTTCGCTGAACACTTGAGCTTGGTCCATTTTAATTTCCTTTCACATTCCCATCCCAAACTGTCCCAGTCATCTGCATTGCCAGAGTGAGGCCACATGCAAACTGGAAGGAACAGCACTTCATATGCTTGGGTAGCTAACAACCCAAAAGTATGAACATTGAATTCTCCAATTTTAGGGAACACTCCCTCTTCCCACCCAACTTTCCCTCCTCCTCCCCCTTCCAACTATATCCCTCCCTACATTTCACTCCACTTTCACTCCTCTTCCCCCTTATGTGACATACTTTATTCCCTTGCCCCCTTTTTGTCTCCTTTGTCCACCCATCTGCCATTCAAAACCCCCTTCACCTGTATCCACCTATCATTTGGCATGCATTGTCCTGCACCCACCTCTTTACCAGCTTTCTCCCCCCAATCCCACCCCACTACAATTAGTCTGAAGAAGGGCCCCGATCCAAAACATCACCTATCCGTGTTCTCCAGAGATGCTGTTTGACCCATTGAGTTCCTCCAACACATTATGTTTCGCACAAGATTCCAGCATTTGCAGTTCCTGCCTTCATCTCTCTTCCTATTATATAATATTCTGAAAAGCAGACAATCAGTGGGCTTGATTTTAACTGATTTTAGATTAGTCTTTGGTTATAAGACCTGCAATTTATGCACTGCAGGTCTAAATATGGCACTTAAAATGCATTATGAATCTACCAGTACATATTACCGGTCCAACAATATTCCTCTGCTTTTTCTCCAAATCCTTTAATGTATTTTGTGGCTGAGTTTCTGTCTAATTTTCTCTTACAAGTAATTTCCTGTTATGTAAATAGCTGTTGCGGTAAAGCAATGCATATCCTCACAATACTTTGTGTGTACAAATCTCTTTAACCACTACTTTGTGCCTTTTGTGCTAATCCTGAATTATCTGCCTGCTTTTTTCAGTGAAACTAATACTGAGCCTGATACCACTGTTACTAAACTGAAAATAAAATGACTGTTTCTGGTGGATGCACCAGCAAAATTAAATTAGCAAGTTGTTGACCTGCTTGTGAAGCATTTTTACCATCTGAAAACTTCTCAACAGACACAGTATAGGACCATAAGACATCGGAGCAGAATTAGTCCATTTGGTCCATCGGGTCTGCTCCACCATTCGATCATGGCTGATCTATTTTTCCCTCTCAACCCCATACTCCTGCCTTCTAATTGTATTATTTGATACCAAGTGAGGCACAGCGGTAGAGTTGCTGCCCCACAGCGCCTCGGTTAGATCCTGACTATGCGTGTTATCTGTACGGAGTTTGCACATTCTCTATATGACTGTGTGGGTTTTCTCCGGGTGCTCCGGTTTCCTCCCACATTCCAGAGATGTGCAGATTTGTAAGTTGATTGGCATCTGTAAATTGTCCCTCATGTGTATGAGTGATCATTGGTTGGCTCAAACATGTTGAGCCAAAGGACCCGTTTCCATACTATATCTCTAAACTAAAGTAAAGGGCCTGTCCCACCAGCATGCTACTGCGGGCGGTGACATCATTGCGCAATGCCACGCGCTAGGCGTACGGCGTCCAGACGCTGCGAATGGTGTCAAGACGCTGCATACGACGTTGAGACGCTGCGTACGGCCTCAATGCGGCTGTGACCCGACAGGCCATTGTCACGTGGGATTTTTGAACAGTGTCAGTTTTTCGGAGCCCCGCACGATGTCGGGACCAGCCCCGCACAACTCCATATGGCTCCGGCGAACGAAGTGGGACCAGCCCCGCGAGGCCGTATGGCTCAAGCGATCACGTTAGGTCGCGCTCGCCGCATGCAGTTGCATGCTGGTGGGACAGGCCCTTAACTAATCAGGAGCTCATCAATCTCTGCTTTACAAATGTCCAATTAATTGCCGTCCACGGCCGTCTGTGGCAATGAATTCCACAGATTCACCACCCCATGAGCCGAATTCAGAACATCCTCGAGAGAGAGAAGGTGAACAGCCGGCAGTAGTTGTGCACATAGGCACAAACGACATTGGGAAGAAGAGGAAGGAGGTTCTCCAACATGACTTCAGAGAGTTTGGAAGAAGACTGAAATGCTAGGGCGGTTATCTCTGGATTGCTTCCAGTACCTTGTGCTAGTGAGGACAGGAACACGGAGATAGGGGATCTGAATGTGTGGCTGAGGGGCTGAAGCAGGGAGCAAGGATTTAGATTTATAGACCACTGGGATCTCTTCTGGGGTAGAGGTGACCTGGACAAAAGAGATGGGTTACACCTTAACTGGAGGGGGCTGACATTCTGGCAGGCAGGTTTGCTAGGGCTACATGTGTGGGTTTAAACTAAATAGTGGGAGGGAGGGATTGACAAATTGGGAGTATAAAGATGGAGTTGAAGGGGAAGTGACTACAGGAAAAATTACAAAAGATTCTCGAATTAATGGGAAGGAAAGCTCGAGAATGGACAACAGAGAAAGATCAGGGCCAATTGCGAGGGGGGAAGTGAATACGGAGGTCAAAGTACTGTATATGAATGCGCAAAGTATAAGGAATAAAGTGGACGAGCTTGAGGCTCAGTTAGAAATTGGTAAGTATGATGTTGTGGGAATTACTCAGACATGGCTGCAAGAGGGCCAGGGCTGGGAACTGAATATTCAAGGGTATACCTTCTATCAAAAAGACAGACAGGTGGGCAGCGGGGGTGGGGTTGCACTGTTGGTGAGGAATGAAATTCAGTCCCTTGCAAGGGGTGACATTGAAACAGGAGATGTGGAGTCAGTATGGATAGAACTAAGGAACTGTAAGGGTAAAAAGACCCTAATGGGACTAATCTACAGGCCCCCAAACAGTAGCCTGGACATAGGGCGCAAGTTGAATCAGGAATTAAATTTGTCATGTAGCAAAAGTAATGCTGTGGTTGTTATGGGAGATTTGAACAAGCAGGTAGACTGGGAAAATCATGTTAGTACTGGACCCCAAGAAAGGAACTTTGTAGAGTGCCTTTGTGATGGATTCTTAGAACAGCTTGTATTGGAGCCCACCAGGGAGAAGGTAATTCTGGATTTAATGTTATGTAATGAACCGGATTTGATTAAAGACACCAATGTTAATGAGCCGTTAGGAGGCAGTGACCATAACATGGTCAGATTTAATCTACAATTGGAGAGGGAGAAGAGTAGATCGAAGGTATGAGTGTTGCAGTTGAATAAAGGGGACTATGGGGCTATGAGGGATGAGCTGGCCAAAGTTGACTGGAAAGATACACTAGCAGGTATGACAGTGGAACAAAAGTGGCAGGTATTTCTAGGAATAATACAGAAGGTGCAGGATCAGTTAATTCCTAGGAGGAAGAACGATTCCAAGCGGAAAAAGGGGCGACCGTGGCTGACAAGGGACGTCAGGGACAGTATAAAAATTAAAGCGAAGAAGTACAACGTAACAAAGATGAGCGGGAAGCAAGAGGATTGGGTAATGTTTAAAGAACAACAGAAGATAACCAAAAAGACAATACGGGAAGAAAATATGAGGTACGAAGGTAAGCTAGCCAAGAATATAAAGCAGGATAGTAAAAGCTTCTTTCGGTATGTGAAGAGGAAAAAAATAGTTAAGACCAAAGTTGGACCCTTGAAGACCGAAAAAGGTGAATTTATTATGGGGAACAAGGAAATGGCAGATGAGTTGAACAGTTACTTTGGATCTGTCTTCACTAAGGAGGACACAAACAATCTTCCTGATACAGTAGTGGCCAGAGGATCTGGGGTGACGGAGGAACTGAAGGAAATCCATATTAGGCAGGAAATTGTGTTGGATAGACTGATGGGACTGATAAATCTCCAGTGCCAAATGGTCTGCATCCCAGGGTACATAAGGAAGAGGCTCTAGAAATCGTGGATGCATTAGTGATGATTTTCCAATGTTCTATAGACTCAGGATCAGTTCCTGTGGATTGGAGGGTAGCTAATGTTATCCCACTTTTTAAGAAAGGCGGGAGAGAGAAAACAGGGAATTATAGACCAGTTAGATTTCATCGGTGGTGGGGAAGATGCTGGAGTCAATTATAAAAGATGAGATAGCCGAACATTTGGATAGCAGTAACAGGATCGGTCCAAGTCAGCATGAATTTACGAAGGGGAAATCATGTTTGACTAATCTTCTGGAATTTTTTGAAGATGTAACTAGGAAAATGGGTGAGGGAGAGCCAGTGGATGTATTGTACCTTGACTTTCAGAAAGCATTTGATAAGGTCCCACATATGAGATTAGTGGGCAAAATTAGGGCACATGGTATTGGGGGTAGAGTGCTGACATGGATAGAGAAGATGTTGGCAGTCAGGAAACAAAGAGTAGGGATTAACGGGTCCCTTTCAGAATGGCAGGCAGTGACTAGTGGGGCACCGCAATGCTCGGTGCTGGGATCGCACCTATTTACAATATACAACAATGATTTGGGTGAAGGGATTCAAAGTAACATTAGCAAATTTGCAGATGACACAAAGCTGGGTGGCAGTGTGAACTGTGAAGATGATGCTATGAGAATGCAGGGTGACTTGGCAGGTTGGGGGAGTAGGCAGATGGATCACAGATGAAGTTTAATGTGGATAAATGTGAGGTTATCCACTTTGGTAGCAAAAACAGGAAGGCAGATTAATATCTAAATGGCGTCATTGGGAAAAGGGGAAGTACAACGGGATCTGGGGGGTCCTTGTACATCAGTCTATGAAAGTAAGCATGCAGGTACAGCAGGCAGTGAAGAAATCGAATGGCACGTAGGCCTTTATAACAAGAGGAATCGAATATAGGAGCAAAGAGCTCCTTCTGCAGTTGTACAGAGCCCTAGTGAGGCCACACCTGGAGTATTGTGTACAGTTTTGGTCTCCTAATTTGAGAAAGGACATTCTTGCTATTGAGGGAGTGCAGCGTAGGTTCACAAGGTTAATTCCCGGGATGGTGGGACAGTCATATGCTGAGAGAATGGAGCAGCTGGACTTGTACACTCTGAAGTTTAAAAGGATGAGAGGGAATCTTATTGAAACATATAAGATTGTTAAGGGTTTGGACACGCTAGAGGCAGGAAACATGTTCCCGATGTTGGGAGAGTCCAGAACCAGGGATCACAGTTTAAGAATAGGGAGTAAGCCATTTAGACGGGATACGAGGAAACACTTTTTCTCTGGGTGCTTTCAAGAGAGCTAGATAGGGCTCTTAAAAATAGCGGAGTTAGGGGATATGGGGAGAAGTCAGGAACGGAGTAGTGACTGGCGATGATCATCCATGATTACATTGAATGGCAGTGCTGGCCCAAAGGGCCGAATGGCCTACTCCTGCACCTATTGTCTATTGGTGCAAACTAGGCACTTAGACCCTAACCCAATCTCATTAGTATCCCATCCCAACTGAAAATATTTGTAAACACATTTAAGAATTGATTGAAACCAAGACAAAATGGGAAATTTCTGGGGAGATTTCAAACCAACTCTAATGCTGCAATGGTCAAACAGATACGAAATCTGTCCTCAGCATTCTCCATCTCTTTCTAAATCACAGATGGGAATCTTTAAATATCATCTGGAGAAAAATTGTGCAAACATCAGTCCTTTGTAAAGGTGTAGTTGATAATAGTAAGATTAAATGAGAACTTACCAGTTCGAAGTTTGATCCTTATTTTATGAGGAGTGACGTTGAGGGATTATGTGAAGAAGCCCCGCCAGGCGCATGCGCGTCATACTTCAAAGCAGCGGCGTGAAAACACAGAAAACAAATAGCCGAAGTTACATAGTAAGGCTTTAAGAAGACTAGAACTACCAGATGATCTCTGAGATTATGAGGGTGGGAGCGGAGGGCACGTAATCCCTCAACATAACTCCTCATAAAATCAGGATCAAACTTCGAACTGGTAAGTTCTCGTTTAATCTTACTATTTTACTTCGGAGACACGTGAGTGACTACGTGAAGATTTCAAAGCTCTGTGTTTTCATGCCGTAGATGCACTCCATACGACAATCTGCTTCGGTTGACACAGTAGTAAATAATATATTGAACATTGCTTCAAATTATTGAATAACTATTTGTCTGTACACTGTATGTAATTAAGTGGAACAGGTTTGACATAGAATTGAGAAAACGTTGATTCTCTAGACCATCCTGCGGCCACGAGGATTTGATCTTGTGGCATTTCCTGAGCCTTTGCCACGGATGTTGATGCCGCCCTGGTGGAGTGAGATTTAAATACATGAGTGTCGACTCCAGCATAATTGAGAACCTGTTTCAACGATCTAGAAATAGTTTGTACTGACACTCTTTTAAATGGCTTTTTTGTGACTAATGAGCAGTCCTCTCAGAACCTCTGAGACTCCTTGTTAACTCAATATATTGGCTTAAGTGTTTAACTACACATAACATTTGGTCAACAGGATATGCTGTAAACGTCACCTTGGTTCCTGCCATACCTGGCCTGCTTTGTTTGATTAAATCATAGACATAAAATGTAATGTCATCTACAGACAAATGCATACAATCTATTCGTAACAATTGTAATGTTTGTACACGTTGTGCTGAAACCAGCGCCATTAACATAACCACTTTAAGAGTTAATCTCTGCATAATTGGAGCCCATTGCCGAAGCAGTGTGAGAACGATACTGATATCCCAGATTTCTGTATATCTAAGTTTAGGAGGGTTTTTGTTAAACTTCCTCTCATAAATTGGGATTCTAACGGATGAGACCCGATAGGTTGTTGTTCTGAAGACTGCCCTAAATAGGAGGACAAAGCACTCTGAGCACTGTTAATGGCACTATAACTCAAGTGCTCATCAAAATGCAACTTAGCAAGGAACTCCAACTCATCACTTATGGCTGTAGTATGATAAGATATATTTGATTGTACACAGAACATCTCCCATTTCTTTATGTGAATCACATATTGTTTTTGAATGCTATTTCTCCAGTGTGCAGTGATAACCTCCATGGTCCTGTTCGACAATCCAAGGCCTTGAAATGGTCTGGTCAGAACCTGCAGACCAACAATTTGATACGGTCATGTAACGGGTGACTTTCTCCTGTAACCGGATGCACCAACAATTACTGCAGCTGAGAATTATCATGAATGACTGAGCCATCATTCTGAGTACTAATGGGAACCATGGTTGCGTTGGCCAATCTGGGACCACCAAAAAACACCTGTAGCGGAGTCACGCTCTATTTTGGTGAGGCATTTCGTGATCAGACAAAATGGAGGAATGCATAAAAGAATGAGTGCCCCCAATGTAACGAGAATGCATCCATGGCTACTGCTCCTGGATCTGGCTCCCATTAAACATATTTAGGCAACTGGTGATTCAATCTGGATGCAACAGATCACTATCTGGCAACCCAAATCGAGTGACAATTGTTTGAAAAAGTTCAGAATTCAACATACATTCTATATTGTCATTAAACTTTCACGACCTATGGTCTGCCCCCACATTGTCCATACCTGGTAGATAGATGGCTGAAACCCAGATGTTCTTTGAAGTACACCACCGCCACATGAGGTTAGCCAAGTTCCCACATGATACTGATCTTGTTCCTCCCATATGATTAGCCTATGCCACTGCTGTGGTGTTATCAATCTGGAGTTGAACGAGTTAATTATTCATTGTGGAGCAATATGCCTTTAACCCATAAAATGCCCCCAATAATTCCAAATAATTTATCCCTTGTGTGTGAAGAATCAAACCTTCTTGTTCATTCCATCTACCCCTACAGCTAGCCTCCGTGTCCGTACCCCCCCCCCCCACCCCACCCACCCCCCCCACCCCCACCCACCCCCCCCCCCCCCCCCAACTCCACCCCCCATCCCCCATATCCGAGAGCACTAACATCAGTCTGTAAGATCACTGAAGGTTCTTGTACCAAAATGTTATTGGTAGCTTGACTAACATTAACAATCCACCACTGCAGTTCTGCTAGAGCTGTGGTTGGTAACTGCATAACCCAATCAAAATGGCCTGCATGCTCTTTTAGTGCTTGTTCTCTTTGCAAATGTTTATAATGCAAAGTTCCGAACTGTACGGCAGGGAAAGCTGCTACCAATTCCCCAATGACCTTAGCGACTTCTCGGATGGAGGAATAAAGTTTTTGTGTGAGGCAAGTACAGACATTAGCAATATCCACAACCTTGGCTGTTGGTAATGTTACTGTCATATGAACTGAATCAATAAGAATTCCCAAATACTCAATATTTTGGGTTGGCTGTAACTTGGACTTAGTTGGATTGACCAAACCCTCATGGTTAAACACATTTTTGGTTACTGCAACCAACTCTTCAGCTGACTCTTTAGTGTTGCTGATAATTAAGATATATAAATAGGCCATGCCAATGTGATTATGGGCCCTCAATAGCCCCAGCACAGGTTTTAACAATTTAGTAAATAGCCTAGGTGCTGAACTTAATCCATTAGGCAATGCTTTGTATTGCCACAGCTGTCCCATCCAATTAAATTTCAAGTACTGCGATAATGAGCATGAATTGGAACTGAATAGTATGCATCTTGCCAATCAATAGTTGCCATATAACAGCCCTGTGATACCAGCTGTTTAGCAGTAACGAAGGTGTCCATTTTAAAATGCCTATAGAGAACTGAAGAATTTAAGTGAGTGAGGTCCACTACTACCCCCATCTTTTTTAGGTCTGGGGAATATATTAGACACAAATTGTTGAGGATGATTAATGGCTTTCTCAATCATCATCGTTTACTTGTTCAGTCTCTGGAGCAGAAAACACCAACATTTTATTAGGCTTGTGCTGTTGAGGTGGATCTTCTTGATATGGGCCTTCTGGAACAGCTGTCTGGGTAATCACTGGGGTCTTTGACCCTTGTATTATCAAAGTTTGGAGCATTTTCTCCATATTTTGCATCCTCCCCCACATTATTTTATTATCTGGAGGGGAGTCTTCTTGTTCTTCAGACTCTTCAGACAAACTGGTCTGAAATACTTTATTTTTGCCTTCCTATGGCTATCAGTTGGCCTCAGGCTCCTGCGTTTCTGGAGCTGGTGTAGAAAGTTCATTCTCTAGACTAACGGCTGGCGGTAAAACGGCACCCATTATCGGAACCGGCGGTGCCACGCTAATCTGCCGACCCAATCTAATTTGTGAATCTCACACTTACTATGAACTTTCTTACCTTACGCTCCATATCACGGACTCCTACTGACTGCTCGAGCCAGTTTGACGGAGTTAGATACTCACAGGCAAAGTTTTCAAAACCACTTACCTGTAAAGTTTCTACTTACCGCTGGTGGAGCTGCGCCTTCCAGCCCGTTCAGTGCGACATGCGCGGATGTAATGACGCGCCGCATGTGCCTGGCGGGACTTCTTCACGTAGTCAATCACGTGACTGAAGTAAAATCTTAACTAAACATCATTTGTGAGTTGCAACTAGCAGACTAACAACATTTACTAATGGTTTTGTCAATTTATTCTGCCAAAAGTTGACGGAACCGTTGGTTTATACATAACAAGTCAATTACATTCTGCTTACCTTCTTACATTATTTAACAATGGAGGAGTTGATACCAGAGTGGCTGTTTGTGTTAATATTGGCCAAAATAGAGATATATAAAATGGAGGACCTTTGCATCTGCAAGACCTGCTGGACCTCTGTCTGTGAAAGGTACAGGCTGTGGATTGGCTACAGCTAGTCTGGACCCTAGACTGATATTCAGGATAAGGAAAGATCCAGATGTCCTCTCTATTGTTAAAATGTCTGAAGACTTTACAGAGAAATCCAAAGGAGTTGCAGATGCATTAGCATGATTGGCTGGCTGCAGAAGGATTGTAAATACTGTTAATAACGTTGTGTTTGTGTTACTGTTTGATGATTGGCTGAAGTGTGAAGCCTTGTTTGCATTGTTTATACTCCCCAGGAGAATGTTGCATTACTTAATTGATTGACTTCCTTCCAGAAGCTTCTGTAGAAACATTGTAATGGGATGCTTTGTAATTGGGCTGGGGAACTGTCAATAACACCTTAATGTGATCAATATCTGTGATTGGTTTGTAGGGGTATCACCCCCATGTAGCTCTGCCCCACAGGGTTCGATGACCTATAAAAGGTAACCCCACAAGGTTTGTTGTCGATCTTCTAGAGGAGCGCTTGGGATTGCGTAACCTTTTGGAGGTGTCTGCTTGCATGAGGCTGAAGGGCTTGGACATGCAGAGACAAGATCGATCCCGCGGTGTGGCTAAGTATCATATAGGGAATTTGTTATTGTTTCATAAAATTAAATTTTAGTAGTCCAGTGCTTGACTCGGTGTTTTACTGAACTAGACTAAGGGGGAGTTAAATGTAGGAGCATAATTACATTTGCACCAGAAGAAATTAAAAAGTTTAAATGTTTTTAAGTTCATCCTGCAGCAGATCAAACTATAGTCAAGAGTCCCTAGTGCAACCAAGTCCGTTTGCTGTTCCTTGATGTGCATTTAGTTAGTGTTTGTAGTGATCAAGTGCCTGACCATTGTGGGGAAGAAGCTGTTCCTAAATTTGGGGTCACACTAGAGATGACGGTGTTGAATGCTGAGCTGGAGTTGATAAACAATAGAGGTATGTGTTCTTATTGTCCAAGTGGTCCAGTGCAGAGTGGGGAGACAGTGAGGTTGCATTCTCCCTTGATCTATTGTGGAGGTAGACAAATTATAGTGGGTCCAGATTCTTGCTAAGGTTGGAGTTGATATACACCATAACCAACCTCTCAAAGCACTTAATCACCACTGACGTTAGTGCCACCAGGCAGTAGTCATTGAGGCATGACATCGTACTCTACTTTATAGGTGCTCTATAGATTTCAAGAGTCAAGAGTGTTTTATTGTCATATGTCCCAGATAGAACAATGAAATTCTTACTTGCTGCAGCACAACAGAATATGTAATCATAATAAACAATATAACAAAAACTCAGGAAAAAAAATAATAACAGTGCAATAATAATAATAATAGTAATAGTACATTGCAGTTCATAGCTTATGAGGTTCTAGTGTTTAATAGCCTGATGACTGTAGGGAAGTAGCTGTTCCTGAACCTGGAGGTTACAGTTCTCAGCCTCCTGTACCTTCTTCCCGATGGCAGTAGTGAGATGAGTGTGTGGCCAGGATGGTGTGGGTCTTTGATGATGTTAGCTGCCTTTTTACTGCCAGCTGCCAGTAAAGGCCTGGGGAGTGTTTACAACTTTTTGCAGTCTTTTCCACTCCTGGACGTTCAAGTTACCAAACCAGGCCACGATGCAGCCAGTCAGTATGCTCTCTACTGTGCACCTGTAGAAGTTCAAGAGAATCCTCTTTGACATACCGAATCTCCGTAATCTTCTCACGAAGTAGAGGCGCTGATGTGCTTTCTATATGATTGCATCGGTATGCTGGGTCCAGGAAAGATCGTCAAAAATATGCACACCCAGGAATTTGAAGGTTTTGACTCTCTCTACCATCGTCCCATTGATGTAAACAGGATTGTGGGTACTCAACCTTCTTCTTCCAAAGTCCACAATCAGTTCTTTGGTTTTGCTGGTATTGTGGGTCAGGTTGTTGTGCTGGCACCATATGGTCAGTCGATCGATCTCACTTCTATACTCTATCTCATCACCATCTGTAATTCGTCCCACAACGGTGGTGGCGTCAGTGAACTTGAAAATGGAGTTTGCACTATGTCCGGCTACACAGTCATGAGTATAGAGTGAGTAGAGCAGGGGGCTGAGCATGCAGCCTTGGGGTGTTCCCGTATTTATTATCACTTATTATGCATTGATTTATCATACATTGCAACAATCAGTACTTAGCTAGAAGAAGCCAGACAACCTATCACACTCCACAAGTCTATTCTCACCACTACCAGCAATCCAGCAGCTGAGGTACAAATTAATGACTTCAATGTAATAGTCATTCTCATGTGACCTATACTGTCATCTGGTGCTAAGCATAGTAAATAGTTGATCAAATCAGTAAGAAATTGTTTTTTTTTTAAATTCCAATCAAGCAAAGGGACATTTTTAAGGAAGAAAATATCGCACTTGAAACAGCATCTGTGAAGAATCGCATTCTTCACAAATGCTGCCGGACGCACTGTGTAACTCCATCACTTTGAATTATCATATCACCAGAGGCATTTGGCCAATCAAATATGACGGCTTTTTAAAAAGTCTAATTCACGCCAGATTCCAGTATTTTCCTCATAACAATTGAAGCTTATGTTTCTTTCGTAGGCATATCTAATTCCCTTTGGAATATGAAAAAGGGTCCCGACCCGAAACGTCACCCATCGTTTTTCTTCACAGATGCTGCCGGACGCACTGTGTAACTCCAACACTTTGTGTATGTCTTTGGTATAAACCAGCATCTGCAGTTCTTTGTTTCTATTTATCCTTTTTCAACCTTGATATTGGACCTAGACTTCAACTAATTTATTAGAATACAAATTCAGTTCAGAGATAAGATACGGAAACAGGCCCTTCAGCCCACCGGGTCTGCACCGACCAGTGATCCCCGCACTAACACTATCCTACACTAGGGACAATTTTTACATTTACCAAGCCAATTAACCTACAAACCTGTACATCTTTGGAATGTGGGGGAAACTGAAGATCTCGGAGAAAACCCAAGCATGTCACGGGGAGAATGTACAAACTCCATACAGACAGCACCCATAATCGGGATCGAACCCTGGTCTCTGGCGCTGCATTTGCTGTAAGGCAGCAACTCTACCACTGCGCCATCGTAATCTAAATTATTCTTCATTTTACAAAAACACATCACCTCAATTCTCCCCCAGATATTTTGCCAGTTATTATAAATGTGACATCCAGTTCCAGATTGCATGAATAATCTTTTTTCCCTTTTTGAGATTAATTTCAGGATGTTCATACCAAAATTTTAACTGTTCATATTTTCAAATACAAATCAACGTTTCTGCCTTGTAAATGTTATTTTTAAATTCAAATATGTTTGATTCTATATGTTAGAAATCAATTTGCATTGTAATGGAAAGATATGTCTCAATATTCAATAATTTATCCAACATTGTGTCTGTTGATTCTGTTCTCTTCCCCCTCATTAGATAGGATGTTGAAAAACATTGTATCTATCTAACTACTTATTTATTTATTTATTTATCTGTTTGTTTGTTTATTTATTTATCTATTTATTTACTTATTTTCATCCTTCATCTCCTAATGCCAATTGAATCTTGTTAAGAAGTAGTTCCAAAAGTGCCTGGGCATAGTTTGTAGCGGTACACCGGTGCAAACTAATTTCATCTCCAAGGAATGATAATCTTGTTTTACTGAATGTAATTATCCACCAAAACATTAGGGGAGGTAGTTTGCATGTTTTTACCATTGACCTGAAACTGTTGGTAATAAAAATGCATTGATAAAATGTCAATAATATTCATAATACAACGGATTAAAAAAACATGTTGTATGTGTTTTGCTTTTACTTCAGATTGTATTATTTATTTTTACTGATCCTTTGAGACTTACGGTCTTACAATATTTTCTCCAATAATTGTTTCTTGCAATAACCACCAGGATAAATATTTTCACACAGACAGCTAATTGGGTTATTGTGCATGTCCATGTGGTATCACAATGAAATATCAGTGAACATTTGATGCTAAGCAAGGTGATTATACAGATTTACCCAGAAGGAACAACATTCTTCCAACACGCAGACGCACTTAACTGCCTCTTTCACTGAACTTCATTCTTCTAACATATTGCAATAAAAATGCATTATATTGCCATGATGTGAATGATTTAACAGAAAACAAATCAGTCGTATAGATATTCGCAAGCTGCATTATATCCTTAACGAATTCAATCGTATAATAATGTTGGCAGAATTTTAAGGAGATGTTTTAAAAAGTAGCCAGTCAAGAAATCTGTTAGCACAGGTCACATTATTACTGAAGAAAGGAAGGTACAGTCAAAGTACAAGTAGCACAGAGCTCTGGACATATCTACTACTCAAACGTTAGCCTTACTATACAATGGTAATCCAACATGGTTTAGTTCTGACCATCAGCCATTTTTATTAAGCTTATTGACATGGACAATCGCATGAAAGTTGGTCAATATGGAACCATACTAATATTGCATGTGGGAACAGATGGTGATACATAGCAACCCCTCCCCCCCCCCCATTCTCACAAGACTGGCTTATGCATTGATGTACAAGGATACAATTAAAACATCTGTGACCTTCTGTGCTATGGGGTTTAGCCAGGATGTCCAACAGGATCAATAAATACAACCAATGGTTTGAAGAACTGTGAGGAAAATGAAGAGTGAAAGAGAGAGAGAAAGAAAGAGAGAGGCTATATTCAAAGTTATACGATATATGATACAATGCGATGGAACTTTGTTCTTCCCAGAGGAAAATTGATCTGCCCATGTGCGGAAGTGGTGCCGACGGACGAGAGGCCGATGCAAAGAAGTCGAAGCCAAAGAACCGAATCGAAACCAGGCCGAAACGCCAATAAACCGAAAGAATCTGAAGACTAAACGCCTACTAACTGAAAGGATGGAACGCCTAAATGCAAACTAACCAAAAGGGCGGGACACCTAAAAGCCAACGAACCGAAAAGCTGCATCCCCTAAAAGCAAACTTACCGAATGGCCACTCTGTCGAAACGCCACCTACCCGAAAGGCGGCGTCACCTACAAGCCAAAGGACCGACTGCCGCTCAACAGTAAAGTCCAATAACGGACTTTACATTGCCGGGGGGGGGGGACTTGTCAGCGATTGGTCCAGACCCCCGCGTCCATCACAACACTGTGAAGGCATGAACATTGTCCCAAACCTCCGCTCCACCCGACCCGCAGCCCAAGGAGGGTGGCTGTGGGAGAGTGGGGGCTGTACACCTTCGGTCGCTTTCAACTTGGTACTTGGGTTCAGACTGCCCAGTCACCTATGGCTTGTGTGGGAAAATGAACCCCACGCTCCCGTCTCCCCTCTTCTCTCTCTCCCCCTCTCTCTCTCTATCCCCCCTCTCTCTCCCCTCTTCTGTCCTCTTCTTCTCCTCCCCTCTTTTCTCTCCCTCCCTTCTCTCTTAGATGCTCTGCAGTTTAAGGAGCATCTTGGGAAGACTCACTTTCATCTTAACATTTTAATTCCACTTACATTGGGTGAAGTCTTTCAGCATTTGGTGAGCAGTGGTTGAGCGAATGCTTAAAATAGATAAACTACCAAATAGTTTTACTTGGCACGTTAGCATCAGTTGATTACCAAATACTTTTGTAGACACGTTAATGAAAAATAATGTGTTAGTTTACAAAATAGAGTGCTGGAGTAACTACAGCACTTTGTACCTACTTTTTTTATATATGATACCTAGTTTTGATAACCCATTTATCCTAGAAATAAACTGCTGGAACTGTAATCTGAGTAGAGTCAATTATAGCACTTACTGAGACAAAGCAACATATAAATGACCCATGTTTAAAGGTAAATCTTCTTTTGGGAAGATAGAAGGGAGGAAGAGTAGTCTTATTGATTAGGGGCTGTTGTGAAGAGATAGCGTCAAACCACCAATAGCTCCAGCTAATTGGATTCAATTAGTTTAAGCCAATTGCTCTAAACTTATGATTATCATTCTGGATCCTGCATATGACTCAAGAGTCATCTCAGAATCCAGAGATGTGCGGTGGAAGTAAATCATTCCTATACCCATGAAAGGGTCCAGGAAGAGAAAGAAGATAATGAACTTCTTTCTGTGCTTATATAATAAATCACATGTAAACTTATAGGAGATTGCTTGAGCACAACAGCAGAGCTTTTATGGTGTTACATGCATTGGTGAATTCAACATATGTTCAAATTAAGATGAAAATAGTTAGGTAGATACATTTGCAGGAATGCATGATGATTTATCAACATTTGCACTGGACCTGAGCATGTACCCAAGTAAATCTTAACTTTGGAATGAATGTGCAACATTTATATCAAATCTACAACTCTATAATCAATCCCAATAACAAACACAGAATGGCAATGCAAAGTCACAAAATACTTATTTTCCTTGAAATTCTCTCAAGAATGTTATCTCAGAACCCTATCTGCAGCTCCAATGCTGTTTCTACAATTTCCTTTGGCAATTCATTCCATATACCTACCAACTTCTGTTTGAAAGAGTTGATCATTTGGTCCCTTTCAAATCTTTCTCCTCTCACCTTAAATCTAAGCCCTCTATGTTTAGACTACCTTACCCTAAGAAAAACACTGACATCCATCTTATCCATGCCCCTTATGATTTTATAAGATCGCCACTCAACCTCCGACACCACAGAGGAAAAAAGGCACAGGCTATCCATCCTCTCCTTATAACTCCCAGACCTGGTAACACCTTTGTGAATCTTTTCTGCACACTGTCCTGCTTCATGACATCCTTCATCTGGCAGGGAGATAATAACTGTACACAATATTTGAAATGTCATCTCACCAATGACTTGGCTTAGTTTAGAAATACAGCATGGAAACAGGCCCTTCAGCCCACCGAGTCCACACCAACCAACAATCCCCACACATTAACACTATCCTACACACACTAGGAACAATTTACATTTATACCAAACCAAATAACCTGTAAACCTGTACATCTTTGGAGTGTGGGAGGAAACCGAAGATCTCAGAGAAAACCCACGCCATCACGACTAGAACGTACAAACTTCGTACAGACAGCACCTGTAGTCAGGATCGAACCCAGGTATCCAGCGATACAAGTGCTGTAAGGCAGCAACTCTACCGCTGCGCCACCATGCCACCCAGCAGTTGCAATACAATGTAATATGCAGTTGTAATATGATATCACAATTTCTGTACTCAATGCCCAGGTTAATACTCAAGTTACAATGAAAAAATCGTTTTACCACCATTTGCCTTCAGTTTTTGAAAAATTTCCCCTTATAAGACCATGTGAAATTGGATACGAAGAGTGGAGAATGCCATTTTGCTATGAGAACGCCACTTTTCAATTAGGCCTAATGTGATTCTTAGCCTCAAAACTTTCTTGCTTGATCCCCAGACTTTTGATTCCCATGTAGTCCAAACATCAGCGTGTCTCAACCTAACTGGCTCTGTATCTACTGCTCTCTGGAATAAAATACTCGAGATACACAACACCTCAGAGAAGTGAATTTCTTCCTCATCACTGCTCTCTTTTCACCTTCCTTTCAGTCCATCTTATTATACAATAACAAAGATATAATTACTAGCATCTTTAATCAAATAAGCTGATTGGTTAAGAGTTGGCCCAGCAACTCTCTCATCTACCCCTCCCTCAACATGAACCCGTCAGCATGTCCCGCCACCAGCCTGGTCCCTCCTCTAATGTGGTCCCAGCTACAGCTTGGCTGTTTCCTCAGCCAAGCCACTCCATCCACAGTATCAATTACTAAATTGTGCCAGATTGTGAAATAGTGGTTAATTTATTTTTATCATATATCCAATCGTCACTACATTTAGGCCATTGATAATGCATTTGCTGGATGAAAATTAAATATTCTTATTACGACATTATTAGTTCATAATTTCCCTTTTTAACGATTAAAATCAGAAAGTTCTTTCAGCAAAATGTGTCATATTTAATATACTAGGACAACTATTCCCATTAAATAGATGTTCTCATTGTTCTGGAACGCCTTATTAATTTATAGCTTCCAGTACCTCAGACATTGTGCCAGATTGAGAATAAAATAGTAAGATTAAATGAGAACTTACCAGTTTGAAGTTTGATCTTTATTTTATGAGGAGTTACGTTGAGGGACTACATGAAGAACCCCGATCGCCCGCAGTGCGTGTCAATCTTCAAAGCAGCGGTGTGAAATCACAGATAACAATAACTGAAGTAACATAGTAAGAATAGAGAAGAATAGAACTACCAGATGATTTTTGAGGGCTGGGAGCGGAGGGCACATACTCCCTCAACGTAACTCCTCATAAAATAAAGATCAAACTTCAAACTGGTAAGTTCTCATTTAATCTTACTATTTTACTTTGGAGTCACGTGAGTGACTACGTGAAGATTTCAAAGCTCTGTGATTTTATGCTGTGAGCAACGAGTCTACACAGCCACAACTGCTTCATTGCCAAATGAGGGAAAAAATATTCATAATACATAGTCATGACATAGATTTAAACATGCTGATTTTATTAAATGAAGTAATAATAATAGTCCCACCTCTAACTCGGATGGAAAACTATGATCAAAACAAAAATAGAGTTTGACAAATACCCCCTGGTCTAGTAATGGGTTATTATAAATGTTTGAAAATTAATTCGCTTGACCATGCTGCAAGCGTTAGGACGTGGTCCAACAGAACGTAAGACCGTTGCTGCTGATGTTATAGCAGCCCTAATGGAGAGAGATCTAGAATCAGTATCTACTCCTACATAAATCAAAGTCCAATTTATCCTCTGGAAGTGACCCGAACAGATACGTTCTTATAAGCTTTTGTGACTAACAACATAGCTAGTTCAGAGCCTCGAAGACTCTCAGTGACCTTAACGTATTGTTATATATGTGTGCCTCACTTTACCAAAGGTCCCTGGGTATGCCTTGAACTATTTTGAGATCTGACACCCCATCTGCTCTGCTTAAGTGAATTATAAGCATAAATATTATATATTATTATTTACAGGCGTAACCATCCTGTTCCGTCGCATCTATGTAGCGACTAAACCTGTTGCACTAAACCAGCACCAGGAGGATAACCACCTAATGAGATCCGGTGAAACTAAGGATGTAGCTGGAACCCCTGGTGAAAATTGTGTTCACACAATGTTAACACCCCATACTGCATTGTACTTGTCCTTGGAGACATTGTGTTAAAGATATGCTTACAAACTTGATATCCAGGGTGAACCCGACAGAGCGGGTCTTGTTTGCTGCAGCCAATACAATGAGAAGGCCCGTTGGCGCAGTTAATGGCCGTACAACTCACTTATTGACAAAAATCATTTAAAATGAACTCCAAAACATCAGTAATCTGTACCGTTTTCAATGTAACATGAACATTCAACAAACGCTTTCCATCTCCTGGAAAATAGAAGTCCTGCTTTTTTGGTGCTATCGCAGCACTCTGAACACATACAAGGAGTGATGTAACAACCCAAGCCGTAGAGCAGTCTATTGAATCTGCAGAACATAATTTGATTTTAACATGTAACGGCTGATTTCTCAAGCCACAGGCTGAACTAGCAACGTTACATTCAAAATAACCATATAAGGTTATATTACTATTCCCGACAACCGGGAATCAAAGTTGCATAGGCTAATCACGCAAAAGGAAACCTAAATGGGCTCTTAATGACTTTATTTGAAGCTCCGACTAATGAAGCAAACTGGAAGAAGACATAAAAGACCTTCCTTCTCCTTGTAGCGAGAATGCATCTTTCGCCACTGTTATGCCACATATTTTGCAACCTGTGAATAAGCATGAAAACAAACATATTTATATTTGGTGTTCCATTGAACCATAATTTCATAAATACGGTGTGTTTCAACACCCTTTCTGTGTTGTCATTGACCTATAATTGATGTTACTCCAGTGGCAAACGAGATTATGTAACCATAACAGGATTCTTTACTTGATTGCACCCACATGACCAAGATATGCGACCATCATAACATGTCAACATGAAGTTGAGCATGCAGATATGCAAATTCGCTCAATTACTGTTAACCCACAAAATGCCCATAGGATCTATAGATATTTGATACCAATAAATGAAGAATTGGTAACTCGTGCAAATCTCCTCCATCTCCAAACTAGATGATATTCACAATTTCCCATTCTTAGGCCATTAGCATCATTTTGCAATATAATGAGATATTTACTGATTAAACTACTGGAACAATGCTGAATAATGTTTATCCATCATTGTGACGTTGGCAGCTTCAGCTGATAATAGCAAAAATGTGTTAACCATGACCTATATGGCACTTTAGCGTTCTCTATTTGGCATGATTTCAATTCTCCCACTTGCACAGCTGAACCACATCTGTTATATTGCCAATTAGTCTTAATGAATAGACTGCTGCTTTATAAGAACAAAGCTGTTGCAGGCTTCTATTGATCTGTTGCCGAGGGCGGAGTCATAAGTCAATTGATAGCTCAATGTAAATCCTAATGACCTGATAGATTGTGTGCAACCTCTGGCCAGCTTTCATGCTGCCACCAGCTTCAGTGAACCGCTTACCTTCATCCTCCAGGATTTGCCTGTTGAATAGGTCTTACCTGAAGAACAGATTCGGCGGCTGGCTCTAATGTCGCCCTGATAGCGGTGTTCACTGCATATGTGTTGGGATGGCAAATCTTGCTGTAAGTAATGATCTCTGACATGTGCCCTTCATCCCTTTGGGTATGTTCCACGGCTATACCATCAGACTCGGCATGCTCTCCTCCTCCATTAGGAAGACATTAAACAGCCCTACTACAAGGCACTGCTGGCCTGTCCAATTGGCCGATGCTGCCATGGACCCGGCGTCAGACTAATACTGACCCGTCGGATTTCATGTCTTGGGGTATGCTGCTCTGCAACACCTCCAACAAGTCTATTTGATAACAATTTAATTTTAATTAAATAGAGGAACCCAATTTCTCAAACATGGTTTGAGACTGAACCAATGGATTTTATCAAAATACAGCATTAAAAATTATCATCCAGACTTAAAAAATGTATTGGAACTCTGACTAGTCTTCTTTAAATGCGTTATTGTCATTATACTATTATATTACCTCATCACAGCAATGCCTCCTCCAAATATCTCCAATTATCACTATAAATAGGCACACCCTATGAATCCAGTTGTTAATCAGCCATATTTCATAATGAACAGGCCACGCCTGTCATCCTTCGCGTCTGCCTTGAATGGCAACTGGCCCGATTCCCGAGACTGTCTTGTAAGACAAACCTGACCATAATAATGAACCTGTTTGCTAATTCTAATTTCCCTAAAACAACTCTGGCCATAATTCTGACCTGCCTCGAAAGACAATTCTGCCCATATTTTTGAACCTACCCTGGCCAAAGTACTATGCCTGCCTTAACACAATTCTGGCCCAATTCCAGCCTGCTTAGAATGTCCAATTTTGAACGGTTAGATGCCTCTAAGTCGATGAAAAATGTCTTGATCATTTGTATTGTTCAACCAAGTGTAAATCTTACCCACTTGTAAATGGTCCCTTAGTGGTAGAACTTCAGTGTAAGAACAAACTGCCCCGGGAAGCTCACCTCTTCCATGAGGGAAACATTCTGCAGCCCTTCTACAGATGTTGCTGCCTACATTAAGTAGCCCTGCTACAAGGTGCTGCTAGCGTGGCTCTCCCATATGCCGGTGCTGCCATAGCCTCGGCTTCACCATAAAGCAGCCCTGTTACATGGTGCTCCTGGTGTGGCCTCTCCCATAGGCGGGGCTGCCATCGACTCGGCATCCCATAAAGCAGCCCTGTGCAATAGGCGCTGCTGACTCGGGCTCACCCATGTGCCCGGCATTGCCATAGACTCGGCATCCCATAAAGCAGCCCTGTGCAAAGGTGCTGCTGGCTAAGGCTTACCCATATGCCCGGCATTACCATAGAATTGGCATCCCCTAAAGCAGCCCTGTGCAAAGGTGCTGCTGGCTCAGGCTCACCCATATGCCCGGCACTGTCACAACTCCTGTAGTTGGAGTGTATCTAGATGGAGCCTCGTCTCCATAAGGGCTCCATCCTGGTCAATCTAATTTTTTTACATTACCCGGAGGGGAACCCTCCTGGCATCAGGGCTGATCATATTGGTCAGTTTACTCCCTATCCTAGGAAATACTGCGGTCTGGACACCACATTGCTGCTGGGTTTCCGTGACTGAACTCCGCGAGCCCGACATTCTCCAGCTACCCACTCCCGCAGCTGGTTCCCTCGTCGGCACCCGCGAAACATCCGGCAGGAACCTCTGGAAAAAGGTTCTTGCAGGACATCAAAAACAGGTAAAAAATATCACTTATCTGGAGTTTCAACTTACCACTGGCAGGAGCGACGTGCCTGCCAGTCCGGTGCTTCGCAAATGCGTGCGTCGTAATGACATGCACTGTGGGCGATCGCGGTTCTTCACGTAGTCACTCACGTTCGCTTTACTCACTCTATACTAATGACTGCGTAGCCGGACATAGTGTGAACTCCATCATCAAGTTCGCCGACGACACCACTGTTGTGGGACGAATCACTGATGGAGACGAGGATAAAGTGAGATTGACCGATTGACCAAATGGTGCCAGCACAATAACCTGGCTCTCAACAAAACCAAGGAACTGATTGTAGACTTTGGAAGGGGTAGGATAGGGACCCACAATCTCATTTATATCAACAGGACGATGGTGGAAAGGGTCAAGAACTTCAAATTCCTGGGTGTGCACATTTCCAAAGATCTTTCCTAGTCCCAGCACACTGATGCAAGAAATTGTAAAGAAATTATAAAGAAAGCACATCAGCGCCTCTACTTCCTGAGAAGACAACGGAGAGTCGGTATGTCAAAGAGGACTCTCTCGAACCTCTACAGGTACACAGTAGAGAGAATGCTAATTGGTTGCATCGTGGCTTGGTTCGGCAACTTGAGTGTCCAGGAGTAGAAAAGGATGCAGAAAGTTGCAACCACTGCCCAGTCCATCATTGGCTCTGACCTCCCCACCATCCAAGGGATCTATCGCAGTCGCTGCCTAAAAAAGGCAGCCATCATCATCAAGGACCCACACCATCCTGGCCACGCATTCATCTCTCTGCTACCATCGGGCAGAAGGTACAGGAACCTGAAATCTGTTACATCCAGGTTCAGGAACTGTTGCTTCACCACAGCCATCAGGCTATTAAACTCGCCAACAAACAGACTCGTAACTTGTAACAGCCTATTGCACTTTATCTGCTTATTTATGTGTATATTAAACTGTTCTGTATTTTTGCTTACACTACTCTGTTGTGCTGCAACAAGCAAGAATTTAATTGTCCTATCTGGGACAAATGACAATAAACCCTTTTGACTTGAAACCTCACAAGATAAGCTTGTCAAAATGCATCACACATGTGGAATTGAAAATAGGTTTTGTAACTGTTGTAACCAAACCATCAGCAAGAAGTGCAGTAACTTCTAGAAGGAAAATGCTTTAATTGAGCATCTGAACCCAACCGAACAGCTGTAAGTTGACCAAATTTCCGAAATGCTTTGTGTACAACGATTTTTTTAATATGAACTTTTCAAAAGTTGTGGAAGGCAGTTACCGGTGTTGTTTTTTTCTGAAGTTGTTTTCCTCCAGATAATAAAGAAGACTGACTGGTTTGGGGAGATTATTGCAAAAGAAAGGATGAAGCAACATCATTAATCCTCTTACATGCTCCTTCTTCTTTCGTGTGGTGTGCACAGCCTAAAGTTGTTGGACAACGTGTTCTATTTGATCTTCCCTTTGTGCATGTCGAGTTGATTGCATTAGTCAAAACAGGGCGGACCACGTGAAGGTTGCAATCTTCCACCCCTCTTACATACTGTGAGGACAAGAGACCTGCACCCCATCCATTAAAAGGATACAATAAAAAATTGCATTTCAATAGCCTTGTTGACTGACTATGGGTGATGCATCCTAGTTGTTGGCTGCTTGATCCAAACCTAGGCTGGAGCAGCGTCGCTCGTGGCTGAAGAGACCAATGCGGGAGTGACAGTCTCTGTCACAAAGCTCACATTTGTGTTGTCTCTGGTTTGTTGAAGTTGCTGCGTTCCTTTCTGCGTGCCCGCTTGTCTGCCACTGCGATCATCAGTTTCTCTTCCCCCGATTTGAGATGTTGGTTCATGGTACCTCTCCACCTTGTGTGGTCTGCTGCTAGGCTCTCCCAGGACTCCACATCGATGTTGAGTGCCTTCATATCTCTCTTGCAGACATCCTTGTAATGTAGCTGGGGGTGACCAATGGTTCTCCTCCCAGATGTCAGCTCTCTATAGAGGATGTCTTATGGAATACGGCAATCCTCCATGCGGTGAACATGGCCCAGTCACTGCAGTCTGTGCTGACTGAGTAGAGTGTACATACTGGGGAGGCAAGTGTGAGACAGGATCTCAGCGTTGGACACTCTGTCTTGCCAGGATGTGCCCAGGATACTGCAGATGCTTCTAAGGTGGAAGATGTTGAGTCTTATATGTAGTCCATGTCTCACTACCGTATAGCAGCGTGAAAATTAAAAAATGTGATATTCTCAAGATCAGAACTTTAATATTAATGTTTTATATGCTGTAAGTCTGCAACAGATAGGTAAATAAATTACAATTTCGAGCAATAGACCAAGTCTTTATGGAGAAGATCAGTTGTTGGGTGGTACATTGGCATATCATAACCAGTAGCATCATCATACTCCTCAGATTGTAACCAATAAGCAACTCTGTACACCTTGTTTTTCTTCAACCTTTCAATTTTGGCATTGTAAACTACAAGTTTTTGCTCTTCAAACCACGCATGACATGCTTTTGTGCCCACTACTTTCCCCATTAAGAATGTCCTGTAGATTCCATTTCTTAAGAAAATGATTTTTTTCAACAGCCTAAGTATCCAAATAACAAACTAATCCCATTCACACAAGAATTCACAATATAACATGATTTTTAAATCTCACTGTCATGAATTTACATGCCAGATGGAAGGAATTTAATGTTTAATTCCCATAAATTAATCTAGAAACACTCAATATAATTTAAATTATTATTTTTTTGCACAATACATGGGACTAAAACTGATATTTAGTATAAAAATATTGACTATGGATATACAATAACACAAAATATAGATGATTTAGATGCTGTTATGACATGATTGTCCAAAAAAAAGAGCATCAGATCATCTTGCGAGTGGGTTTTTCTGGAACGCGATCGATTACACCGTTGCATTTGCGGTGAATTTGAACTCCATATTGACAGGAATAACATTGCCGGTTCGTATAGAGCCAAAATCATATTTTCGCAACGTAAAATTAGATTAAAGCCATCACAAGAAGCAAGATTATATGTAAAACTAGACTGTGGGACCCGTTGGGTCCCAGCATCACATGGGAGGGCTGATCCCCCAATGCAATATTCCACCTCTCCACCAATTCCAATATTGGTGGCCTGTGGGGGAGTGGGTGGGGGGAGGCTTTCTGGAGCACTAGTATGGGTGTTGTGGGCTGAAGGAACTGGTTTCCAGAGGGCTAGTATGGACATTGTGGGCCAAATGGATTCTTGGGCTGACGGCTCAGTCACTCAAGCCTGTTGTGCTGGTAGCTCACTCACTCATGGCTGGTGGGCTGGCAGTTGACTCGCGGCTATTCCTTGAAATTCCATTTCAAGCAGGGTGCAAGACCACCAAATTCATGCAGTTTCTTACCACTTCAAGCAGGGTGCAAGGCCACCAAATTCAAGTGCAGTTTCATACCTTTTCAAGCAGTGAGCATGGCCACTAAAGACAGCGAGTCGTGACCTCTCCCTCCCCCATCTTGCAGAGACTGAGACACGCCCACACTTCCAGGTTTTATAGCACCTCCCCCTCACACCGGAAGGGGCGTGGCCTTCACGGCACGATTGACAGGATTGAGAATCTCAACATTTTTTAAACAGTAATAACTCTTTTATTTTTCATCAATGGGAAAAATCCTCGGCATCTGATGAGTGGAGGGGAACCTAGTAAGATGGCCAAAAATCTCAGCCTTACGTTGTAGCATGTTTTCTAAAATCAATATAAAGCACAAACAGGAAGTGGTCAAGATTAGACTTTTAATTATATAGAAGACAAGGCAACTTTAATTAGGCAAAGCAACTTTAATTAGGCAAGGCAACTTTAATTAGGCAAGGCAACTTTAATTAGCCAAGGCAACTATAATTTAGCATGGCAACTATAATTAGGCAACACAGCTTTAGCATTTAAAAACCATAGGCAACATAGCTTTAGCGTTTCCAAACTATATTTTCAAACCACATTAAGGCACTGACAGGTCAGTAAAACCACTTACAGTTTAGTAGACATGTGTTCAGTGTTATTCACAGCTCAGACTGAGAGACGTGACCCTCTCGCTCCCCCATCTTGCAGAGAGACTGACAGAGGCACTCAACACTTCCGGGTTTTATAGTCCCTCCGGAAGGGGCGTGGCCTTCAGGAGAGAGAATCTCAACATTTTTTAAACACTAATAACTCTTTTATTTTTCATCAATGGTATCAATCCTCTTGTCCTGCGCAGCGGAGGGGGACTCTGAGTAAGATGGCCAAAAATCACAGCCGTAAGTGGCAGCGTTTTTTATAAAATCAATATACAGAACAACAGGAAGTGGTTAAGATCAGACTTTTAGTAATATAGATAAATGACTTACACTTTGTTTTGTCCCGTTCTTGCGATCCATCACGTTGTAGGCATTGAGGGCGTTAGAAGTCGCTTTTTATTTTAATCTAATTATTAAATTGTCTCGCGATTAAAAAAAAAAATCAGGAAAGGAAGTCGGATCGATTATTCTTCAGCAGCTAACAGTCCGAGGAAATCTGCCTCGGACAGGCGGTAGAAAACTGAATTTTAATCCCACCCCCCCCACCTCTCAAAGGCGCCAAAGTCACGCACACGGCCAGTGGCAGAACTGCAGCGCCACTGAAGGTAAGATTTGTAACATCGCTATTAAATGCCCACTAAACTTTATTAAAAGTTCTCTGGCTTCTTAAAACTGACTCCACTCTTTCTCTCCCCTTCTCCCCTCCTCTCTCCCCATCTCTCCCTTTCTCTCCACCCCTCCCTCCCCACCCCCCCCCCCCCCCCCCCGCGCTCTCTAAAGGACTTAGCGTAATTGTGCAGCTGTCTTTTACCTTCCTGTTCATCGTGGATGTGAATTTCAGACAGCGCTATCCCCCACCTTTGCGATGTGTTTGTGTGTGTGTGTGTGTGTGTGTGGGTGTGCGTATGTGTGTGTGTGTGCAGACGGTCGATCCGGATCACGGTTTCATCACTAACGGTCGATCCAGCAGGAGGTTTTTCAGGCGATTGCCCTCGAGCTTGAAGGTCGAATACAGTCGCTGAAAAGTTGCATAAGTGGGACAGGCCTTTTAACATATCAAACATATCAATAGCTGTGACCACCATCATGAAATTGATTGGATATCCTGAAAAGCTAATGCAGGTCACAAACACATATGGGCATACTAAAATGATATAAATGTGTTATTGGAGGAATAGTTTGGAGCCAGTTTAGGGATACCTATCCACATTGTAGGTATTGAGGTCATGATTTTCAAGGAATCTGAGAACAGGACAATTTCATATGAAAAGCCAATTCAACCAAACCCAATGAACAGCCTTCATTTTAGATAACCAGGTATTATAACCATTATAGTTGTAAATTGTGTTGTTGGGAATATATAATACATTTTGTTATTATGAAGTTAATCAAATTCAACTCTGCCAAGAGGCAATGGTGCATCTATGACTCACTTCCAATATTGTTTCTCTACAATAAAGCTATGCCCCTGAACTTATACATGCTGAACTGAAATGCTGCAATACAAAACTAATTGTTTTAATGGACTGACTAATTTACATATATCCATCAATATATTGGAAGTGTTTGGCATGGTGTATTATTTGTTTGAAGCTCACCAAGAGAAGGTAGAGATTGAATTGAAGAAAGAAAGGTAAATGAAAGTGAATCGTCAAACCAGACGGAGAAAGTCTGGGAGTGATAGATCAAGGTCGAAGGAAAAATGTAAAGAACACTCTGAATGAAAGGGTGGTGTGGGGAAGTTGAAGGAAAGAGAAAGAGAGAAAGAGAGAAAGTGAGAGCGTGAGAGATAGAGAGAGAAAGAAACAAAGTTTGAATTGCCTGGGTGTGAGGGCAAGAGAAAAGGCCCAAGATCAGAGAATGTGAGAGAGAAGGGAGTGTGTTTGACAGACATCAGGATCAGAAGGTAGCATTGAGAGAATGAATAGTAAATGGACAGAAAGAGGGATGAGTGGATGTTGTCTTTTCTTGACTTAATATTGTCCCAATTTTCAGAAATTATCAGTTAAATTTTGAATTAATATTTTGTTGAGAGATATGAAGCCAGAAACCAAAATTGTTCACCGTCACCCCCAACCACCGCCAACACATATATTGGTCCTGAGAGATTGATATGCTGCAAGAATTTGTCTCATGCCTAAATACTTGTAGCAAGCTACCAGAACCTGTCATCCTCCAGCAGGAGTGCCCAGTCACTGTTGGGAGAATTGAACAGATCGGTTTGCTGGCAATGCTTCCAATGCAAGCACTGGGATGGGAGAGTGATGGAGCAGAGAACTATTTCTGCTCCTCTAGCTCTCTATTTAAAATGATTTATTTACTTTTCTTTTCATGGCTACCCCAATGTACTTCAAAAGAACATTGGATAGGTTGGAAAAGAAACTACGAAGTTGAACAGCGGACTGATTCTATTTACACTACTGTACTTTAGCTAACTTCACACTAAGGGACATTGAAGGTTATGTTAATATATTCTGAACTACAAAGATTGATGTATACTGCAGCAAAGATTCAATTATATTCAACCTCTCCATCCCAACCGAATGAATAACTCACTTGCTTTATATCTATTTTATGTCTGCATATTAAACAGAATTAAATAAGTACAAATGTATCCTGAATATGTGTCTATTCTACGTGCACTACCTAAACATAAATTAAATTAAAATGGACTTTATTATTTTTGTTATTATTACATAGCCAATCATTATATATTTAATAAAGCTCTACAATGTGCAGGAAAATATTTACAGCATAACTTTTGACAATATTTTTTGCGCATCAATGTGACGCAACCTCCAAAAAATGACACAAGCCGATGAATCTAAGTTCCATGCCAAATTTGCACCATCTGCAAGGATGGCCAGTTAAAGGTCTCTTATGTACACACAAGCGCAATAGGCTTTTGACTTTGATACAACAACAGCTTGCAATTAATGAAAATAACCCGTATGTTCATCATAGAAACATAGGGAAGAATGGATGCAATTCAAAAAATGACAAATCCCCTTGCTTTTACGGAATTAATTGCCCTCAAAATGTATACTGCTAGCACTGCAATGCCTTTGGATTTCCTGAACACATGAACTGCTTATTTTCTAAAATGTGGACCTTAATGGAAGAAAAGAATCTAACCAGCATCGTCAAATTTTGTATAAGAAAGAATTGCAGAAGTTCGTTTTATATCGGAGATAGACACAAAATGCTGGAGTAACGCAACGGGTCAGGCAGCATCACTGGAGAAAATGAATAGGTGACGTTTCGAGTCGAGACCCTTCATCAGACTGAGAGTAAGGGAGGGGGACACTGGAGGTATGGGAAGGTTCTGTAGATTCCAGGCAGGAAACAAAGATTAGGAATATGTTTTTTTCCATGCACTGGGTAACTATTGAGCTACTGCAGGGTTCAGTGATTGGACCCTCCACTATTCACAATATATCAATGATTTAGATGAGGGAAGTAAGTTTATTGGCCAAGTATTCGCATACAAGGAATTTGCCTTGGTGCTCCACCCACAAGTAACAACATGACATACAGTGACAGTTACGAATGACTCAACAACAATAGACAATTAGATAATAGGTGCAGGAGTAGGCCATAAGGCCCTTCGAGCCAGCACCGTCATTCAATGTGATCATGGCTGATCATCCCCAATCAGTACCCCGTTCCTGCCTTCTCCCCATATCCCCTGACTCCGCTATTTTTAAGAGCCTTATCTAGCTCTCTCTTGAAATCATCCAGAGAACCTGCCTCCACCACCTTCTGAGGCAGAGAATTCCACAGACTCACCACTCTCTGTGAGAAAAGGTGTTTCCTTGTCTCCGTTCCAAATGGCTTACTCCTTATTCTTAAACTATGGCCCCTGGTTCTGGACTCCCCCAACATCGGGAACATGTTTCCTGCCTCTAGCATGTCCAAACCCTTAACAATCTTATATGTTTCAATGGGATCCCCTCTCATCCTTCTAAACTCCGGAGTGTACAAGCCCAGCTGCTCCATTCTCTCAGCATATGACAGTCCCACCATCCGGGGAATTAACCTTGCAAACCTACGCTGCACTCCCTCAATTGCAAGAATGTCCTTCCTCAAATTAGGGGACCAAAACCGCACACAATACTCCAGGTGTGGTCTCACTAGGGCTCTGTACAACCTCAGAAGGACCTCTTTGCTCCTATATTTGATTCCTCTTGTTATAAAGGCCAACATGCCACTCACTTTCTTCACTGCCTGCTGTACATGCATGCTTACTTTCATAGACTGGTGTACAAGGACCCCCAGATCCCGTTGCACTTCCCCTTATCCCAACTTGACACCATTTAGATAGTACTAAATTTCTACCATTTAGAAAACACTAAACATTAATAATAATAAAACATTAATGATCAAACACCATTGATCAAGCATGTGAACCAACAAAATACCAGATCAAAGGTAGGCTACAGATTTTTGGCTGTTGACTAGAGCTACTACTCGTGGATAAAAACTGTTTTTATGTCTGGCTGTGGCAGCTTTGAAAGTACAGACTCACCTTCCAGAGGGAAGTGATTCAAAGAGTTTGTGGCCAGGGTGAGAGGGGTCAGAGATGATCTTGCCCGCTCGCTTCCTGGCCCTTGCAGTGTACAGTTCCTCAATGGAGGGAAGGTTGCAGCCAATACCCTTCTCTGCTGATCAGACGATTCGCTGCAGCCTCCAGGTGTCGTGCTTGGTGGCTGAGCCAAACCAGATCATGATGGAGAAGGTAAGAACAGACTCTACGATGGCCGTGTAGAATTGGACCATCATTGCCTGTGGCAGATTGTGCTTCCTCCGCTGCCGCAGGAAGTACATCCTCTGTTGTGCCTTTTTGACTGTGGAGTCGATGGTAGCCCCCCACTTAAGGTCCTTGGAGATGATGGTTCCCAGGAACTTAAAAGACTCTGCAGATGTGACTGTGGTGTTGTTGATGATGAGTGGGGTGAGGGGAGGGGGAGCTCTCCTAAAGTCTACAATCAATTCCACTGGCTTAAGAGCATTGAGCTCCAGGTTGTTGCGATGGCACCTGGATGCCAGCTGTGACACTTCCTATCTGTAGGCAGATTCCTCCCCATCCTGGATCAGTCCAATCAGGGTTGTGTCATCCGTAAATGTAACATATCCAAACATGCAGAGTGCACAAACCTGAATGGGATTGTGAGGTGTTAAAGAAGGATCTGCAGATGCTGGAGAATCGAGGGTTACACAAAAAGCTGGAGAAACTCAGCGGGTGCAGCAGCATCTAAGGAGCAAAGGACTGTGAGCTGTGAGGAGGATGCGGAGAGGCTCCAGAATGATTTGAGCAGGTTGAGTGAATGGATAAATGCATGCAGATGCTGAATAATATGGATAAATGTGAGCATGTATACTTTGTTGGCAAAATCAGGAAGAAAACGGGTAAATTATTAACTTAACTGCAAGAAATTATGCTGAGAGTAGCAAGAGGGCTTGAGTACAAGACTACCGATGTCTAACTGCAATTGTACAGGGCCTTGGTGAGACCACACCTTGTTATAGTGAGCAGAGCAGTTTTGGTCTCCTAAGTCAAGTCATCACATTTATTTATATAGCATATTTAAAAAACAACTCTCGTTGACCAAAGTGCTTTACATTTGTTATAAGAGTAGTATACATAAGCAGGCTACATAGATATATACAAATAGTCCTCACTCAGAGGACATCAGGAAAGGCTTGGGAGAACAGATAAGTTTTTAGTCTAGACTAGAGTCGATGGAAGGTACAGTTCTAATGGGGAGGGGGATGCTGTTCCACAGTCTAGGAGCTGCGACCGCAAAGGCGCAGTCGCCCCTGAGCTTATGCCTAGACCACGGACATTCAGCAACCCCAAGTCGGCCGATCTGAGGGACCTGGAGGTGGTGTGGTGGGTGAGAAGACTTTTAATGTAGGTGGGGGCAAGCCCATTGAGGGCTTTGTAGACAAAGTGGAGGGTCTTGAAATGTATTTGGAACCGCACAGGGAGCCAGTGGAGAGAGGCCAGGATCGGGGTGATATGGTCCCTTTTTTGGGTGTCCGTCAGGAGTCTCGCTGCGGCGTTTTGGACCAGTTGCAGGCGAAACAGGGAAGATTGACTGATGCCAGTGTAAAGGGAGTTGCAGTAATCTAGGCGGGAGGAGATAAATGTATGGATGATCTTTTTGAGGTCATCAAACTGGAGGAATTGTTTTATTTTAGCTATCATCCGAAGCTGAAAGAAGCTAGATTTTACCACGGCATTGACATGTTTGTCAAATGACAGTGCTGAGTCAAATATCACGCCAAGGTTTTTGACGTGAGGTTTGAGTCGTGGGGTAAGGCTTCCAAGGCTGCCTGCTATCATTTTGATTGAGTCCGAGGGGCCGAGAAGGATGACCTCAGACTTACTCTCGTTTAGTTGTTCCTAACTTGAGGAAATATTTTCTTGCTACACAGGAAGTGGAGCTAAGACTCACCTGACTCATTTCTGGAATGGCAAACCCGACGAATGAAGAAATTAAGACAATCGGGGGTATATTCTTGAGACTTTACAAGAATGTGAGGGGACACCACTAAAACATTTAAAATCTGACAGGACTTTGTTGGGAAAACCAAAAACAAACAGGAATCACAGCCGAGAGATTCAGATAAGCCATTTAGGATAGAGATGAGATGACATTTTTTCACCAAAGCAGTGATGAAACCATGAATTTTTCTAACATATTAGGATATTGAGACCAATCATTAAATGTATTCAAAAATATTTTGTACCACTGGCTTAAGAGATCAAAGGTTATATAGGGATATGAAATAAATGTGAATCTGTCATTATCATATTGAATGGGGGAGACATAGAAACATAGAAAATAGGTGCAAGAGTAGGCCATTTGACCTTTCGAGCCTGCACCGCCATTCAATATGATCATGGCTGATCATCCAACTCAGAATCCCGTATCTGCCTTCTCTCCATACCCCCTGATTCCTTTAGCCACAAGGCCACATCTAACTCCCTCTTAAATATAGCCAATGAACTGGCCTCAACTACCTTCTGTGGCAGAGAATTCCAGAGATTCACCACTCTCTGTGAAAAATGTTTGTCTCATCTTGGTCATAAAAGATTTTGCCCTTATCCTTAAACTGTGACCCCTTGTCCTGGACTTCCCCAACATCGGGAACAATCTTCCTGCATCTAGCCTATCCAACCCCTTAAGAATTTTATACATTTCTATAAGATCTCCCCTCATTCTTCTAAATTCTAGCGAGTACAAGCCGAGTCTATCCAGTCTTTCTTCATATGAAAGTCCTGACATCCTAGGAATCAGTCTGGTGAACCTTCTCTGTACTCCCTCTAAGACAAGAATGTCTTTCCTCAGATTTGGAGACCAAAACTGTACGCAATACTCCAGGTGTGGCCTCACCAAGACCCTGTACAACTGCAGTAGAACCTCCCTGCTCCTATACTCAAAAGGGAGTGCTTCTGCTCCTCCTCTCTGATTACGTGAAACCCTCCAACTCATAAGTTCATAAGTTTATGTGATAGGAGCAGAATTAGGCCATTTGGCCCATCAAGTTTACTCTGCCATTCAATCATGGCTGATGTAGCTCTCACTCTCAACCCCATTCCCCTGCCTTCTCCCCTTAACCCCTGACACGCGCACTAATCAAGAACTCTCGGCTATTCCATGCACCTGATGACATTTGGTCATTTTAATAAGGAATTTTGTATCATTCTCAAGCTTCTTATACCATCAAGAATAACTGAAATATCCCTGGTGAAATATCATAATAGTGACAGAAATTAAAAAGGAGCACCATCATCACAAGCTTGTGAAGGAAAGGTGATCACTAAGATAAAGGTGGGGAGTTTATGAATACTTCCATAGTTTTGTATTGTGATGTGGCTTTTAACTATACATATAGCAAATAGTCAGTTGTTGCTTATGAGAAATACCTCTGTTTTTAAGTATGAATATCCAAACAAGCTTATTTTATTCATCTAACATTGTCATGACTGTCCAATATTTCAGAGTAAGCAGTTGAGACCAGAATGGTATTAAAAAAGAAAAGCAACACTGCTCCTATTTTTGCTTGCTACTTTGCCATCATCATTACATGCTGCAGATTTTATGTAATATTTTTGAAGTGAAAATGTCAATTTCTTTAAAATGGGGAAGTTCAGACCTCATTGTGATGATTAAAGTAAAACTGCATGAAACAGGGGCACCACAATCATGGGTGATGCAGGTCATTGAGTATCACAACTGACAATGATGTAGGACCTGTCATACTACAAGGTTATTTCTGCAGTAGTGTAAGAACCTAAATACTTTGTAGTATGTTAGAAAGTCTCAATGTGTCAAGGGGCACTTTCTGTAATACTAGAGTTACATGTGGTAAGATATCACTGTAAAACAAACTATGTTTATGCTTTGAACTGTCAGAATTTGTGTAACATACTCCTATCATCCAGTCCAAACAACATCCTGTTCATAATGGCTATTACTGTAACAATCAACGGAGTATCAAAATGCTGTCATTATTGTTTTATAATGGTAAAATAATGTGTTCTCAGCGAGATATTACACAAACTAAAGCTGCATTTTTCAGAACCTAGAAGGTCAATGTGTAATTTTCAATATTTTTAAGGGCAGTTACAGGACAAGGACCAAAAGTTAATAAATAGACCCAGGCTTTTCAAGAATTAAATTAGGAAGCACTCTACAGATAATAATCATCAATGTCTAAGACACATTTCTATGAGCTAGATGTAGTGTAAGATCAATTGCTAACTTAAAATCTGAGGCTGATAGACTTCTGCCATCCAAAGATGTTAAATTATGCATCACTGGACAAAGGCAAGCTTCTGGATTTAAATCACCTAAGGCTATGATTTCTTGAGTAGTTGTACAGGATTAAGGACATAATTGACCAGCTCCTATTCTTACATTCTTTTATCCCTTTTGAAATTAAGGGCCTGTCCCAAGTGGGACAGGCCCTTAAGTACCAACATTTCTGCATTCTGAAGAAGGGTCTCGACCAGAAAGGTTACCCATTCCTTCTCTCCAGAGATGCTGCCTGTCCAGCTGAGTTACTCCAGCATTTTGGATCCACCTTTCTGCATCTTGCATGTTAAGGATGGGCTGGCGGTAAGATGAGAAAATCATTGTCATGGCTTATTTGCATACTTTCACACCAGGAAAGCAAGACCACTGCAAATTTAAAGGAAATCCATGTGTGACAAAGTTCAAATATCACTTTGAATTGAACATAATTGTGTTCTCCCTGCACCAGGCATTTAAAATAAACTTTTCCTATTTGCCATGTCTTGTAAAATTACACTAACAACAATTTACCAGGAAGCAACAACATATGGAGTGGATTGCGCATTGCTACTAGTTTACATGATTATATTTGCTGCTTTCTCATCAATTGTTCTACATTGCCATACTTCCTAAAACAGGCCCTGCTTCCCACAGGTACATTGGATCAGAAAAGAGCTGGTGCAAATTCAGACTGTGCAGTCTTATTATTGGGACTAATTGTAATTAGAAAATACTCATCTCCGCTTCTGACAGAGTTTTAAAACTCCCTAAAGAACAGAGGGTCCATGGGCTAATGTATATTAGACCCTTGTGACATCTTCCTTAAATTTGACAGTCTTCCACGATTATTGTTCTATTTCCACAAAGGTACTATTGAGTAACTGGAAGATTTATTGTTCTTAAACATAGACACAAAATGCTGGAGGAGCTCAGTTGGTCAGGCAGCATCTACTGAGTAAAGGAATAGGTGACGTTTTGGGTCGGGACCTTTCATCAGATGATCAGATTCTGATGAAGAGTCTTAAACCAAAAAGCCACTTATTCCTTTTCTCCAGAGATGCTGCCAGACCCATGGAGTTACTTCAGCATTTTGTGTCTAGCTTTGGTGTAAACCAGCATCCCATTGTGTCATAGAATGATACAGCGTGAAAACTTGCCCTTTGGCCCAACTTGCCCACACGACCAATAATGTCCCAGCTACACTAGTCCTACCTGCCTGCGCTTGGTCCATATCTCTCTAAACCTGTCCTATCCATGTACATGTATAACTGTTTCTTAAATGATGGGATAGTCCCAGCCTCAACTACCTCCTCTGGCAGCTTGTTCCATACACCCACCACCCTTTGTGTGAAAAAGTTACCCCTCAGATTTCTATTAAATCTTTTCCGCTTCACCTAGAACCTATGTCCTCTGGTCCTCGATTCCCCTACTCTGGGCAGGAGACTCTGTGCATCTACCAGATCTATTCCTCTCATGATTTTGTACACCTCTACAAGATCACCTTTCATCCTCCTGTGCTCCAAGGAATAGAGACCCAGCTTACTCAACCTCTCCCTATAGCTCACACTTTGTAGTCCTGGCAACATCCTTGTAAATCTTTTCTGGACCATTTCAAGCTTGACAATATCTTTCCAATAACATGGTGCCCATCACTGAACACAATATTCTAAATGCGGTCTCACCAACGTCTTATACAACTACAACATGACCTCCCAACATATATACTCTGACTGATGAAGGCCAATGTGCCAAAAGCCTTTTTGACCACTGCATTTCTGCATCTATAGTTCGTTCTTACACATTTATTGTTCTTTATGGTCTTGTTTTCCATAATCACCCTGCAATCAAGATATGGTCTTTGGCAAGCTGCATCTTTCTACTGTGGAGCTGCACATCTCTGAGCAGCAGTTTACCAATGCTAGAGACATTATTAGTGCAATGTTTCTCTTCATTTTTCTTTTTGTCTGATCTCCAAACTAGCAGAGATTAAGTCGTAGATCAGATCTCCAAAGTACATATCAGATCTTCAAATATCCAAATATGTGGTAAACGTCTCAGTGGAGATTTTATGAACAAAGGCATTAATTGCTTTTCACACAAGCAGTTAATGCCTTTGGCATTGTTCCATGTAATGGCCTCATTCTCCTCAAATACTACTCATTTCTATTTTCACAGGCAAGTTTAAAAATGCAGAGAAATCCGTGGTTTAAAAGATAAACTACAAAATTAATATCACAGTAATTGAGTGATTAATATATTGAAAGTGACAACCCGCTGATATCTAAGAAGGTCACAGCACATAGTCACATCACACATAGTGTTAGATCACAGTTAAATATAGAGGTCAATTAAATATAGAGGTAGATGGGACTAGGGGAAAACAAATGGTCGGCACGACTGGAAGGGCCGAGAGGGCCTGTTTCCATGCTGTAATTGTTATATGGTTATAACCATATAACAACCATATAACAATTGGTTATATGGTTATATGGTCAATGAATTGGAGTTAGTTTCCCGGCACACTAATATTTTACCAATATTTTACCTTTCCCCGTACATAAAACTTCCCACTGCAAGGAATTTTGCCTCAAGGAATGAATCCATTCTTCCTGTGATTTATCTTTGATATTGCTGTCACATTTGACCCTCTGCTCTGTTCCTTCCCTGGCCCTTTCGACCATATATTCAATATGAGCAGAAAGGATATGGAGGCTTTGGAGCGGTTGTAGAAGAGTTTTACCAGAATGCTGAAACAAGGAATTGAAGAAGCTAGTTTACACAAAAGGCAAAAAGTGCTGGAGTAACTCAATGGGTTATCTCTGGAAAACATAAATAGGTGATGTTTCAAATCGGGAACCCTTCTTCAGCCTGAAGAAAGGACTGGACCAGAAACACCACCTATCCTTGCTCCCCGGAAATGCTGCCTGACATGCTGAGTTACTTTGTGTCCTTTACAAGAATGTTGCCTGGATTAGATGGCATTAGCTATAAAAAGAGGTTGGACAAACTTGTATCGCCTTCTTTGGAGGATTAGAGGTTGACGATACAGAAGTGTATAAAATCATGGAAGACATTCGGAATCTTTTTCCTGGGGTTGGGGGGAAATGTCAAAGACAAGATGGCATAACTTTAAGGTGAAAGGGCAAATTGTAAAGGAGATGTATTGGGCAAGTTTTTACACAGAGAGTGGCTGGTGCCTGGAAAACGCTGCTGGTAACAGTGGTAAAAGCAGTTACAATAGTGGCATTTAAGTGGTATTCACATGTAAAGATGGAAGTGCAGAGAACAGAGGTGTATGGAGCATGCATAGGCAAATGAGATTAGCTTACTTTGGCATTGTGTTCAGCACAAACATTGTGGGCCAAAAAGCCTGTTCCTGTACTGTACTTTTCTACGTTCTATGTAATGGCATGAAGGCATTACAGGATGCTCCTATACCTTGTTTTGATATCAGAATAAGAGAGTCAAACTAACACCAAAACCAGCAGCAAGTAATTATCTCAAAAAAACATTTCACCATTTTGGGAGTGACATCAATATGAACTCTCATTAATTAAAAGCACCATGGCTATTATTGGGACATCTTATAGCCAATTACAGTATTCCATAGTTCAGTTCATAAATGCTATATTTTTTATTTTGAGGGTCTGTTTAGAAATCTGACTACATTTTTGGGGGGGAATTCAGACACTTGGTGGCTGTAATAAAAACAAAAGCTGCTGAAAACACTCAGCAAGTCAAGATGCATTTGTGAGTTATATATCTAGGTTTAGTTTGGAGATACAGTGCGGAAACAGGACGTTCGGCCCACAGGGTCCACTCCAACCAGCGTTCCCCACATATTAACACTATCTTACACACGCTAGGCAAAATACATTTATACCAAGCCAATTAACCTACAAACCTGTAAGTCTTAGGAGTGTAGGAGGAAGCTGAAGATCTCAGTGAAAACCCACGCAGTCACGGGGAGGTTGTATAAGCTTCATATAGACAGTACCCATAGTTGGGATCGAAACTGGGTGTCTGGAGCTGTAAGCGCTGTAAGGCAGCAACTCTACTGCTGCGCACAGGTAAACCTGGAATGTTTTTTTCAGGTTCCCTTTCCAAAAACAATGTCTATCCTATGAACTGTTTCAAGCAATTTCTGTTTCTATTTCAGATTTCTGAGAGCAATAATATTTATTGTTTGGTTCTCTCCAGCCGTTCACATGTTAACATTTGCAAACATATCAATATTGACTTACAAAGTAGCAGTAGCCCGTTTAAAGCATTAATGGACAGATGACAATCTAATCTAGTAATTGTCTAGCCTGTTTCCACGCTGTATCACTTAATTAAACCTGGATATGGAGATCACAAATGCATCTTGACCTGCTGAGTCTGTCCATTCTGAAGATCATATACTGTAACATAAAAGTAACTTACTCACAATAGAGAGGTCTGTCCTTGTGTGAGGTGTTGCCTGAAGGGCAGGCTTCAAATTATAACACAGCTTGTTGACTGCCCTCCTGTCAAATTGTATTTGATGAAGGCTGACTCAAGTGATGGCAACTGATTTGCATGAAATATCTGTGTGCATGTTTGCACATGTGAATTCAACACATAAAGGGAAATGTCTTCAGCAAATAGCTATCGTGGCATGGTAGGGTATAGGCTAGGGCGGCAGTCTGATTAGCATTTCCAGTATTCAATAAAGCTCTAAGAAATGTGTATGAAGGAACTGCAGATGCCGGTTTAAACCAAAGATAGACACAAAATGCTGGAGTAACTCAGCGAGACAGGCAGCATCCCTCATCCTTTTCTCCAGAGATGCTGCCTGTCCTGCTGAGTTACTCCAGCATTTTGTGTCTATCTTTGGATGAAGCTCTATTCCTCATTAGGCAGCTAGATATAATTCAAACAAATGTGACAACGTGTCTTTTATTGGCAATCAAAATAAAGTCTGCAAATGCTGAAAATCTAAAATAATTGGCAATGTCTTTCAATAAAGTACTAAGTAATCTCTGGTCATTTTGTCCAAGGTTTCAATGAATCAAGAGATGTACTGATCATCATCGCCAGGTATTTTTAAAGTGGCTAATATTAAGGGGAAAACACACCAGTAGTTGGAGTCATACCTCCCAAAAAGAAGGTAGTTGTGGTTATTGGAGGTCAATCATCCCAGCCACAGGATACTACTCTCAGAGTTCTTCAGGGCAGTGTCCTTAGCTCAACCATCATCAGCTTCTTCATCAATGATGTTCCTTGTATCATAAGATCTGAAGTGAAGGCATTCAGTAAATATTGTACAATATTCGATTGCGTTCACTGCCACTTTAGCAAATGATGTAGTGCATAACTGCAGGCAGAAAACATTCAGGAATGGGCTGATAAGTGCCAAGTAACATTGGCATCACAAAAGTGCTTGGTAATGACCATCTCAAACAAGAATGTCCATTCATTTACCTTTGAATTTCTATAGCATTACCATGGAAACTCCATTAAGGCAGTCACATAAAGTGTTGCAACAAGGCAAGAACAGGGCACAAGTTCGATATCTGGTGATGAGTCATGTACTTCCTGACACCCAAAAATCTTTCCACCATTTGCAAGGCACAAATCAAAAGTATGATGGAATATTCTCCACCAACCTGGATGATTGCAGCTCCAACAATATTTCAAGATACACATCTTCCTGATAAGGGAATTCAACTTCATCGCCTCTGTGCCTAAATTCTGACCAATATACTCCAATCAATGAGGATAGGGGGCCCATTATCCTATACGATAATCCTCAACACTAGTGCTCTGCAAGGATGCGTTCTCAGCTCCCTTTTTTCCTCATACACCCACAGCTGTGCAGCTATGTACAAATCTAATTCAATTCACAAATTCGCAGGTGACACCGCCATTGTGGGCCGGATATCAAATAATGATGAGACGGAGTACAGGAGGGAGGTTGAGAACCTCATGACCTGGTGTTGAGACAACAACCTTTCTCTCAATGTTAGCAAGACAAAGAAGATAGTGATCAACTTCAGGAGGGGAAGTGGTATACATACCCCAGTTTGAATTGACAGCACCAAAGTAGAGTAACTAGGAGCAAATATCACCAACAACTTTTCCTGGACCAGCCAAATTGAAGTAATGGCCAATAGAGCACGCCAACACCTCTACTTTCTTTAGAAGGCTTAGGAAGTTTGGCATGTCCCCAACAACTCTCACCAACTTCCACAGATGTGCCAGAGAAAGCATTTTAAAGGGATACATCACAGCATGGTTTGGAAACAACTCCATCCAAGACCCCAAGAAATTGCACTCCCTCTTCTCCCCTCTCTCATTGTGCAAAGGTATGGAAATGTGAAAAAGCACACCTCCAGATTCAAGGACAGTTTATTCCCAGCTGTTACCTGGCAACTGAACCATCCTACCACAACTAGAGAGCAATCCTGAACTACTATCTTCCTCATTGGAGACCCTCGGACAATCTTTGATCAGACTTTACTGGCTTTATCTTGCACTAACCATTTTCCCTTCAGCATGTATCTGTACACTGTGGATGGCTCGATTGTAATCGTGTATTGTCTTTCCGCTGACTGGTTAGCATGCAGCAAAACCTTTTCACTGTACACGTGATAATAAACTAAACTAATCCTGAAACTTCATAATTAACAACATATAATTATCAGGACAGCAGCATTTCTAGTTGGCTGCACACAAGTACCTTTCCAGAGGACATTAAGAATGGGCAACAAATCTTGGCCTTGTCAGGGATGCCCCTACATCCTGCCAACAAAATAGTTTGTTGAGAATCATCAGAACACATAAGCAGCTGCATCTAAAAAGAGAGCTGCATTTGAAATTTGAGGTGGCACTCAGTTCCATTGCGCAATCATTCACAAAGCTAAGATAGTCCAACAGTACCTAAACAAAAAAAAACTACTGGCCTTCCCCAGAACAACTGAACCTTTTCACAGAAGTAGGGCTCATTGGCAGTCGTTCTTACATGCTTTTGAAATCCAAATAGTCTTAATTTAATATTTAGTAATCATCATTTTAGATCGATGCTTGGGCAATTTGGAAAACCTAAAAAAGTTCTTAATTTATATAAATTCGGTTGAGTCTTTCTGTTGGAGCCTAAATTAAGGAATTTTCTTACATATCCCAAGATGTGGATTTTAATGTAACTGCCTGCACTAAAATGGTGGAGCAGCAGAAAATGGTACTACATTTTCTTTGCAACTGCAATTTAATAAAAATCTTTTCAGTTAATGATGATGCCTCGCTGCACTGGGCTCCTGTCTTTGATCCTGATCTTGATTGCTGTCTGTGTGGTGTTTGTACATGCTCACTGGAGCCATTCTACATGGTGTTCTAGCTTCCTTTCACATGTTAAAGTTATGTGGTAGGTTAATTAGCTGCAGTATACCACCCCTTACTGTACATGAGTGGCATAAGAATCAAATGGGTAATAATAGGAAAAGACACATGGCTTGGATGAGAGAATAAGTTGTAGATTATAAAGACATGGAACTGATTAAATTGTTCTACTCAGAACCAACATGAACCCGATGGGCAAAATCGTGCCCGAAACAATAATTTTATATAAATACGTTTCTGTTATTGTTGAATGAGTTACTGAATGAAAACAGTTCATCAAATTATCAACCGTATAAAATCCTCCTAATTTAGATTTTTTTTCTCTTAAAGTGCAAGTGAATGAATTTGCCAGCAGTAGTACAATGAAGTGGAACTAAGTACAACTAAGTAAAATTTGAGCAAAGGAAAGATTAAAGCAACTTCCAATTAAGATATTTTTAGAATAGCATTGTTTTTAATTGAAGGAAAGTCAGACTCAAGCTCATCGTACCACAGCACTGCTTTTTAATCCAGAGTTACAAATGCATTTTAAAGTATGCATTCTCTAGATTAAGGTAATGCAGCTTTGAACTCTGCCATTGTTACATTCATAAGATACTAATTTTGGAATTATTAATGATTGCCTAAGGTTGCTAAATATATATAAATTTAAATTGGTTCTGTAAGTACATTTTATTAAAAACTAACATGTTTTAAATAGTCCTTATAAACTAGTAAATTATTTTTTGCCTTTTGCAGGTGACCTTTCCTGCCACAGGGATAGATCATTAAATCCTTTATGGATGTCAGAAGCTTGCAGTATCACATCATCATATACTATTGATTCTGCAGTTGGCAAGGGAGAAATTCTACCCGATTGGAGAGAGGAAAATCTAAATCAGGATGATTTAAGATGGTTGATGATTTGGTAAGCTTTTTTCATTCTGCAATTTCAACAACAACCAAAAATGTCTAAAATCAGCAAAAGCTGGAATTACCCTTAGGTAGCAATAATAATAAAAAATGTTGGGATTGCTGCCTAATTTGCTCAGTGTCAGTGAAATGAGAAACAGTTTTCACATTTCAGGTGGATGACCTTTGTTCAGAATTGAAAAACTGAGAAAACAGGTATGTTTAAGGTGCAGAGAGAGGAATGGGAAGGGGGCGGTGAGGATGTCAAGTCAAGAGTCAAGAGAGTCAAGAGAGTTTATTGTCATGTGTCCCAGATAGGACAATGAAATTCTTGCTTGCTGCAGCACAGCAGAGTATTGTTAGCATAAATACAGAACAGTTCAGTGAGTCTATATAGCATAGACCATATATATACACACATAAATAAACAGATAAAGTGCAATAGGCTGTTATAGAAACATAGAAACATAGAAAATAGGTGCAGGAGGAGGCCATTCGGCCCTTCGAGCCAGCACCGCCATTCATTGTGATCATGGCTGATCGTCCGCTATCAACAACCCATGCCTGCCTTCTCCCCATATCCCTTGACTCCACTAGCCCCTAGATCTCTATCCAACTCTCTCTTAAATCCACTGCCTCCACTGCCCTCCATGGCCTCCACTGCCGTCTGTGACAGGGAATTCCATAAATTCACAACTTTCTGGGTACAACTTTCTGGCCCTATACAACTGCAGAAGAACCTCTTTACCCCTGTACTGAAATCCTCTTGTTATGAAGGCCAACATTCCATTAGCTTTCTTCACTGCCTGCTGTACCTGCACACCAACTTTCAGTGACTGGTGTACAAGGACACCCAGGTCTCGCTGTACCTCCCCCTTACCTAACCTAACCCCATTGAGATAATAATCTGCCCCCTTGTTTTTGCCACCAAAGTGGATAACCTCACATTTATCTATATTATACTGCATCTGCCATGCATCTGCCCACTCACTCAACCTGTCCAGGTCCCCCTGCAACCTCCTAACATCCTCTTCACAGTTCACACTGCCGCCCAGCTTTGTGTCATCCGCAAACTTGCTAGTGTTGCTCCTAATTCCCTCTTCCAAATCATTAATATATATGGTAAGCAGTTGCGACCCCAACACCGAGCCTTGCGGCACTCCACTCGCCACTGCCTGCCATTCTGAAAAGAACCCGTTCACTCCTACTCTTTGCTTCCGGTCTGCCAACCAATTTTCTATCCTTGTCAACATCCTACCCCCAATACCATGTGCTCTAATTTTTGATCACCAGTCTCCCATGCGGGACCTAATCAAAGGCTTTCTGAAAGTATAGATACACTACATACACTGGCACCCCTTCATCCATTTTACTTGTCACATCCTCAAAAAATTCCAGAAGATTGGTGAGGCATGACTTCCCTTTCATAAATCCATGTAGACATTGACTAATCCTTTTACTGCTATCCAAATGCTCCATTATTACCTCTTTAATAATTGACTCCAGCATCTTTCCCACCACTGAAGTCAGGCTAACTGGTCTGTAATTCCTCGTTTTCTCTCTCGCTCCTTTCTTGAAAAGTGGGATAAAATTAGCTATCCTCCAATCCACAGGAACTGATCTTGAATCTATTGAACATTGGAAAATGATCACCAATGTGTCCATTATTTCTAGAGCCACCTCCCTGAGGACCCTGGGATGCAGACCATCAGGCCCAGGGGATTTATCATCCTTCAGTCCCATTAGCCTACCCAATACTATTTCTCGACTAACGAAAATTTCTTTCAGTTCCTCTGCCCCCTTAGATCTTCTGTCCTCCAGTACATCTGGGAGATTGTTTGTGTCCTCCATAGTGAAGACAGATCCAATGTACCTATTCAACTCTTCTGCCATTTCCTTGTTGCCCGTAATTATTTCACCCGTGTCTGCCTTCAAGGGACCCACATTTGACTTTGCTACTTTTTTCCCCTTAACATATCTAAAGAAACTTTTACTGTCCTTCTTTATATTCCTGGCCAGTTTCCACTCATACTTCATCTTTTCAGCCCGTATTGCCCGTTTTGTTTCCTTCTGTTGTCCTATGAAAGTTTCCCAATCCTCTGGTTTCCGACTACTCTTTGCTGTGTTATACATCTTTTCCTTTAGTTTTATTCTATCCCTAACTTCTCTTGTCAGCCACGGTTGCCTCCTACTCCCCTTAGAATCTTTCTTCCTTTTTAGAATGAAATGATCCTGCGTCTTCCGGATTATGCCCAGAAATTCCTGCCATTGCTGTTCCACCGTCATTCCTGCTAGGATCCCTTTCCAGTCTACTTTGGTCAGCTCCCCTCTCATGCCTTCATAGTCCCCTTTGTTCAACTGCATCATTGCCACTTCCGATTTAACGTTCTCCTTCTCAAATTGCAGATTAAAACTAATCATATTATGATCACTACCTCCAAGCGGTTCCTTTACCTCAAGTTCTCTTATCATATCTGGTTCACTGGACAACACTAAATCCAGAATTGCCTTTTCTCTGGTCGGCTCCATTACAAGCTGCTCTAAGAATCCATCTCGGAGGCATTCTACAAACTCTCTATCTTGGGGTTATAGTTCAGAGTTTGTTTGATGGCGAGTTTAATAGCCTGATGGCTGTGGGGAAGAAGCTGTTCCTGAACCTGGATGTGCCAGATTTCAGGCTCCAGTAGCTTCAACCTGATGGCAGCGGAGAGATGAGTGTGTGGCCAGGATGGTGTGGGTCCTTGATGATGTTGGCAGCTTTTTTGAGGCAGTGACTCAAAGATCCCTTCGATGGTGGGGAGGTCAGAGCCGATGATGGACTGGGCAGATGATGTTGTGCCCAACTGCCTGCATTTGGCCCTTATTCTTATAAGACTTTCCTATCTTGGTTTCCTATACCTGTCCAAATGGCTTTTAAATGTTGTGATAGTACCAACCTCACCTACCTCCTCTGGCACCTCATTCCATACATACATCACCCTTTGTGTGAACAGTGTTTTAGGTCATGTATGCAAACTAGTTTGTCCTAGCAAGAGTGTTAGAATACTCACAGGTGTATTGTCAGTTATACTGTGGTCCTATTGTAAATATGAATTCAATTGATCCATTTGTCAAAATATTTAAGATTCAAAATTTTGAAGTAAACAATGTCATTGTAGCTATTGAAATCATATTGAATCGTTGGCTGTTAACTTTGGTCTAAAAGTTTAAAAAACTCGATCTTCATTGAGTTTGGAGTGATTTTATTGAATGACTCAAGAGAATGCCTGATGTTCCTGATGAATAAAGAACTTTTAAATGCACCTGCTCTGTCGCCAGTACAAATCTGAAAGGAGAATGCTGGAATAGCTCATTATTGAAGATTGCTGAACTCTGTTGGTCCGAAGGCTGCAATGTGACTGAATAGAACATGAAGTGCTGAACATTGTATCAAAACTTATTAGAACACGCTAGGAGGCTCGGATGGGAGAGTGACCAAGAATTAACATGGAAGACAGTGCAGTGTCAGGCTTGAATGAACGAATGAATGTGTTCCACAAAGCGATCGCCCTGTCTTTGCTTCATGGGAAGGTACCATTAATTTCATTAGCTTGGTCTCCTAGAGTGCTCCAATGAATTTTGATGTAACATTGGAAAAGGTCCCAAGGCACTTCACAGGAGTGATGACCAACAAAATTTGACGTCTAGTCGCATGCAAGGAGAAATCATAACAAATGATCAAAAACTTGATTAAAAGGCCATGTTTTCAGGAGCAGCTGAAAGAGGAAAGGAAGACTGAGATTTCAGGAAGGGATTTCCATCAAAGGTAGCTGGTTCAATAATGGTGCAGTTAAAGTCAGTGAGCAAATGTGACAGAGAATGGAGTCATGGAGAAGTGAAAACATGATTCCTAAATGATACCATTAAAAAAATATATGTTATTTACTTAATTTGGCAGTACGCACAACCTTAAGTCAGAAATAGGTAAAATGATGCCGCACTGCAGATCTTGAGCACATAATGTAAGCATGAATACAATGCTGTTAAAGTTCTTAGCAAGGCACGATAAAAAAAAAAAAGGATCTGCGAAAACACTTATTGTAAACTAGATTACATGAAGAACCCCGTGTAAGTGAGACCAGGTTCACATGGGAGGGCTGGTCCCCCAACACAATATTCCACCTCTCCACCAATTCCAATATTGATGGCCAGTGGGGGGGGGGGGGGGGGGGGGGGGGGGGGGGGGGGGGGGGGGGGGGTGGGGGGGGGGGGGGGGGTGTTCTGAAGCACCAGCATGGGTTTTGTGGATCAAGTGAAGTCAAGCACAGTGAGTGCAGGATCAACAATTCATTTCAATCCATTTCATGTCAAGTCAATCCATTTCAAGTCAAGTCAAGTCAAGCACAGGGCAGGCGGGGCCAGCCAACAATACAATCCATTTGCTTTCATTTCAGGTGAGGTCAAGCAAAGCAAAGGCAAAGCAAAAGCAAAAGCACAGGGCAAGCAAGGCCAGCTAACAATACAATCAATTTGCTTTCATTTTAGGTGAGCTCAAGCAAAGCAAAGGCAAACCAAAAGCAAAAGCACAGGGCAAGCGGGCCAGTCAACAATACAATCCATTTGCTTTCATTTCAGGTGAGCTCAAGCAAAGCAAAGGCAAAGCCAAAGCAAAGGCACAGGGCAGGCGGGGCCAGCCAACAACACAATCCACTTGCTTTCATTTCAGGTCAGCTCAAGCAAAGCAAAGACAAAGCAAAAGCAAAAGCACAGGGCAGCGGGGGCCAGCCAACAATATATTCCATTTGCTTCCATTTCAGGTTAGGTCATGCAAAGCAAAGGCAAAGCAAACGCAAAGGCCAGGACAAACAACTCATTTCATTTAATTTCAATTTCCATTTCAATTTCAAGTACAGGGCAGGCCAAATAACTCATTTCATTTCATTAAGAGCTAACAAATCATATATTGCAAGCACATTAAGAGTTAACAAATCATCATTCATTGCAAGCACATTGCTGGCTAACAAATCATTTATTGCAAGAACATTAAGGGTTAACAAATCATCATTCATTGCAAGCACATTGCTGGCTAACAAATCATTTAGTGCAAGCACATAAAGGGTTGACCACATAAACCACATAAACCACATAAAGCACATAAAGGATAGACTCACAGTTCAGTAGACTCACAGTTCAGTAGACTCACAGCAGAATCATAGTTGTGGCCTCACCCTCGCGATCTTCCAGAGTGACTGATTCACGTCCAGGCATCTGGAGTTTTATAGTCCTGGAGGGGCGTTACCTTCATCATGGCCAAAATTCATAGCGATATATGGTAGTGTCGTTTCTAAAATCAATATACAGCGCAGACAGGAAGTGGTCAAAATTAGACTTTTTGTTTTTGGATGGATGACAGAAGAATTAGCCAACATCATTGCCTCAAACATTATCATCACAACAGTCTGCCTGCAGCCTTGGCCATTCCCTTTTCTCTCTTTTACTTTCTGGGAGAAGATATAAGAGCTTGAAAGTTCGGATATCCAAACACGAGAACAGCTTCTTCCCCACTTCTAGCTGATTCCTGAACCAATCACCTTTTTCACATCCCGTTCCCGAAGGTGTTGCGATGTACTCTTGCTCTTAACTCATCCTCATTTGGTTCATTCTGTTACTGTGTTGTAATCTTCCTTTGCACTTCGCAGGTTTTGCACCATTCTGCTGGTTTTGCACTTGTCATTGTATGTATCATTGTATTTATTTTTGTGTTTATTATTACTGCAGGCATATTGTTTACTCGGTGAGCCTCATTGCACCCGGGTCTGTATGACAATAAACTAAACTGATCATGGGATGGTGCTCGGCAGAGGGTTCAAGGCAAACCATGCACAAACATAACCTGATCTCCTGATCCCTGTGGCCTGGAATCTCAATGTTCCCAATGTAGGTTGCCGTGAGGTTTTTCTAAGGGCACTCTATCATCTCCCTTCAGTGGTGTAATTGAGAAGCCTGAGCCGTTAGTCACTGTGAAGCATTATTGTGGGCAACCAACCAGGAAGTTAAATGCACAACTTTCAACTAACATTGGTGCATCAGAGAGTATGAAAACATTTAGAACATATTCAATTAATTTTTGGTCTTGTCAAAAAATGATTTATTGCTAATATTGAATATACATACAAATATATTCATATATTAATTGAATCAAAGATCATTCATATCTGATCCCATCAGATTAGTCATATATACCAGATATGAACTGGAACAATGAAATTCTTACACTGCAGCTTTACAGGCACATTCAATGCAATGATAACAACAATAAATATATAATAAATGATCAATTATTCCAAGTAAACTAAACCGACAGTCCAAAAATCAAAGTACGCTGTGCAGCTATAGTAGTGCAAACTCTAGTCTCCCTCTCTCCTGACTCTCAGTCCAAAGAAGTATCTCGACCCAAAATGTCACGCATTCCTTCTCTCCAGAGATGCTGCCTGACCCACTGAGTTACTCCAGCATTTTAATGTCTATCTGCAGTGGATGAGAAGCAGCCTGACATCCATGTTCCTATAGTCTGAGTGGCCCAGCACAGGGAGGAGAGCCTACGAGATGGCATCCGTTGCCAATCTGTTGTGGAAGTAGGTGAATTGAAATGGGTCTAGGTAATTTCTGATTCAATATGGACAGAGCCACAGACACATTTACTAGTGGCAAATCAAAATACAGAATGGAAAATACAACAAAGGCAGACTAGACAGGATAATATCTTTTATGTCTTAACACTTTTGATGTGATTGCTTTCAAAAAGAGTAGATGAGAAAATTACAGCTGCTCCCATCACATCGACATATAGTAAGATTACATTTTCCATCTATTCCAGCAAGGGTTATGCAGGTGAAACTGTGTTGAAAAATAAAAGTGAGCCTGGGATGTCAACTGTAGTTTCTGAAACAAGGAAGTAACTGGCTTTGTTGATGATATTAGCAAACTGCTGGATAGCAAACTAGTCAAAAGGTGACAAAAGGAAACAGCTCCCAGAAATTTTGAAAAAAAGAGGATGTTCAAGTAAATGGACAAACTGGAGTAAGATCAATAATTCTGCCCTGTGTTATATAATGCTGCAACAATGGTATTATAGAATATAACAGGTAATGCACAAATAGTAATAATGGATTCCAATTAATTCTGCTAATACATTGACTGGAATTACAATTGTGTTGCCTATTTCTTTTAATGCACCATGTCATTAAATTGAAATAGTAAGATTAAATGAGAAATTACCAGTTTGGGGTTTGATCTTTATTTTACGAGGAGTTACAATGAGCAATTACGTGAAGAACCCCGCCAGTCCGCATGCGCGTCAATCTTCAAAGCAGCGGTGTGAAATCACAGATAACAGTAACTGAAGTAACATAGTAAGATTTTACTTCGGAGTCACGTGAGTGACTACGTGAAGAACCCCGTACAGCCATTGGTGCATCATGGCGTCAGACGCATTGGTGCAGTCGGCCGGTTGGAGCAGCAGCACTCCTCCAAGCGGTAAGTTTAAAAACGAGAGGTAAGTTTTTAAAATTTTTCCAGTGGTCATTTTCTGCGACGGTCGGAGGTCTCTTGTAGACATGTTGCAGAAAATGAAGAAGGTGTCGGCGAGGCGCTCCGCAGGTAGGAAGGAAAGTGACTAGGAGAGAGTTGTTGATGGAGGCCCGTCTGGTACACCTGGTCCGGTGCTGGCTACACAGCCAGTGGTTGCGGACCCACTGCCTGTGAGCAGTGGAGGCTTGCTAGTAGGGCGGAAGGCCACTGGCAAGTCTGATAGGCCCGTGGACCCTGAGTAGGACCTGGAGGTTATACCCTCCATAGGAGAGTCCGTTTGCTCACGGCTCTCCCAGGTCGAGATTCTATTACAAAAGAATGCTCGAAAGGGACCAGCTCCGCGAGGAGGAGTGGTGCCCAAGCCAGGCTGTGGGAGAGCCTGTGCTAACAGCACCTGTTACAGGGCTGCAAGAATATCCTGCCTGTGAAGAGGATGTTCCATCAGTGCAGTTTGCTGACACTGATTCTATGGTGGGGGAGAGCAGTAAAGGAGTTCAGTTGGAGGTAATTCCGAATATTGCTGGAAAAAAATTTCCTGCGCTTAGAGAGGCAGAAGAGGCGATTGAAACAGAATTGGCTGAAGCAATTCAGTATATGCTCTCCCACCAGTTACAGGATCTAGCTATGGTTGAAGCTCCTGTTAATTGTGATCTCCTGATGGTACTGGTGGTTAATCACCAAATTTGGTCACAGTTGGGTATGCCAGCTAGAAGATGAAATTTCAAAAAGTGCTTAAATTGTTGCCGGCAGGTGTCACGGCTGTTGTAAAAGTTATTGATACAGCGAATATGCTTGAAGCACACCAGGATGCACTTGGATTTTGTGTAGTGCATTTTGAAATTAACAATACCACGAGGCCTGCTATAAGGCCAGTGACTAACCCTAACTTGGCAAGTCTGTGCAAACCGACTAGTGTACCGCCACAAAATCTGCTGTTTGGAGGTAACCTTGCAAAAAGGGTAAAACACTGTCATGAAGATGTTAAAACCATGGCCCTCATTAAGCCGGCTGGCAAACAAGGCAAAGGTTTGTTCCTTATCGGAAAGGCACTAGTGTGGATGCAGGAGAAGGAACCAGTCATTCAGGTCTTCAATATCGGAACTGACAGGCTGCCACCGGTATGAAGGGGAAGGTGCCTTTCTCTACAAGAGGTCGTGGACAACAAGATCAGCAGGTAAGGAATATACCATTGACAGACGATGAATTAACTGATGTTGCTATTGAAATTAGGGGAAGGTTAAAATTGTTTCTCAAACAATGGCAGGAGTTGACATCAGATTCGTTTATACTTAGCAGTATTGAAGGGGTGAAAATTGAATTTTACTCTAATGACAGTCTACCTAATCAACATGTTCCTAGTCGGAAACTTATATTTTCAGATGAGGAAAATGTGCTTATTCACGCAGAGATTCAGTCGTTATATAAGAAAGGGGTAATTGAGACTTCAGTCTATCGAAGTCGACAATTTCTGTCAAGTATATTTCCCAGATCTTAAAAGACTGGGGGATGTAGAATTATTCTGGATTTAACAAGTTTGAACAAATTTGTTTGTTATAGGCATTTCAAAATGGAAACCTTTACCACGGCCAAACATCTAGTGTCCAAAGGGTGTTATATGGCAAGCATTGATTTAAAGGATACGTATTACTCAGTGTCTATTCATGGTGATGATAGAAGATATTTGAAATTTATTTGGATGACTCAGTTGCGGCAATTCAAGGCATTGCCTAATGGATTAACTTCAGCTCCTAGACTATTTACTAAATTGGTAAAACCTGTGTTAGCATTACTGAGAGCTCAGGGGCACGTGGTAATGGCCTATTTAGATGATATTCTGATTGTTGGAAAGACTCATGCTGAAGCTCAATCATCAGTTTCAGTTGTTAAATTCACTTTTGAACAATTGGGATTTGTCGTTCACCCAGATAAATCTAAATTATCATCAGTCCAAATTAATGATTATCTGGGATTTACCATTAATTCAAATCACATGTTGGTAACTTTGCCCAGGGATAAATTGGATCAGTTAATTGAGGACTGTGTTAATCTCGTTGGAGAACAACGGCCTTCAATTAGACAAGTAGCCAGTTAATTGGGAAATTTGTTGCAGCATTTCCAGCTGTGCAGTATGATCCTCTACATTATCAACAATTACAACGATCAAAGGAACAGGCACTGAGAATACAAAGGGGCCATTTTGATAGGCCTATGCAGTTGTCAGCTGGGGCAATTTCTGACATACAATGGTGGATAGTACATGTTTCAAAAAGTTTTAGGAAGGTTTTGGTGGAACCACCTTCAATGATATTACAGACTGATGTAAGTGCGCTGGGTTGGGGTGCAACAGATATGTCTTCTAGTTGTGGAGGCAGATGGAATGTGGATGAGACATCCCTTCTTCAATTAAGAGGGATTAATTATTTAGAGTTGTTGGGAACCTGGTATGGGCCTAAAGCTTATTGTTCTACCAGGAGGGACTTGCATGTGCAGGTTCAGATTGACAACACCACAGAAGTGGCATATGTAAACCACATGGGTGGAGTCAAGTCACAGTCTTGTGATAGACTGGCTAACCAGATATGGAGCTGTTGTATTGACCAAAATATCTGGCTTTCAGCAATTTATTTGCCATGAAGATTCAACACTGTAGCTGACACTAGATCACGTCAGTTTAATGACAACATAGAATGGATGTTACATCAGGATGTATTTAACCAAGTGATTGTTCAGTATGGATTGCCAGATATTGCGGTGGATGCGTTCGCGCTGCATTGGGGAGGAATATTTGTGAATGTATTTCCTCCATTCTGTCTCATCAGCAGATGTTTGCAAAAGATCAAGCAGGACTCCACTTCAGGGGTATTGGTAGTGCCAGATTGGCCTACTCAAGCATGGTTCCTGTTGTATTACAAATGGCTAGGGAGCCTCACATGAGTTTTCCCAAGAATAAAAATCTACTGGTGAATCCAGTAACTTGGGCGCAACATCCTTTACATGATTGTATTGATCTGTTGATTTGCAGATTTTAAGGAGGCCATTCATGATCGTATTGATCTGTTGATTTGCAGATATTAAGGAGGCCATACCTGGGGAGAGGACTGTCTGATCGTACTGTGGATGTTCTCACATCGGCCTGCAGGGATAGTGCACAGAAGCAGTATATCACCTCGATAAGGAAGTGGGAGCAATTCTGTCTACAGCAGAATATTTCATATCAAACTGCAGGGATCACAGACGTATTGGAGTTTTTGTCAACTCTTTATTTCGACCAAAAATTAAGTTACAGTGCGATCAATTCAGCCAGTCTTCTTATTTACCCATGAATTCAGAATTGCATTCTGTAGAGACACATCCGTTTCACGATTCATGAAGGGAGTTTTCAATTCTAATCCTCCTAAACCCAGGTATGCCGCTATTTGGAATGTGAGTGAGGTTCTTATGCTTCTTCGCCAGTGGGCTCCGGTTACAAGCCTATCTATAGCCAAATTAACTATGAAGATGGTCATGCTTATGGCGTTGGTTTCAGCCCCACGTGTACAAACATTGCAAAAGCTACGGCTAGATAGAATGCATGTGTCGGCAGATGCCATTATATTTTATGTCTATGATTTGCTTAAACATAGTAGAAGAGGCATGACAGGATGTAAGGTTGTGTTTTCAGCATACCCCGTAGATGATCGCTTGTGTGTAGTCTCACATTTATCTTGTTACATTGAGATTACTAAAGCTCTAAGAGGAACAGAGTCTGCATTATTTATTAGTCACGAAAAACCACACAGTAAGGTGTCAGTGCAAACAATTTCAAGGTGGCTAAAGCAGGTCCTGGGATGTGCTGGAATTGATACTGATAAATTCAAATCTCATTCCACCAGGGCGGCATCAACTTCCGCGGCAAGGGCGATGGATGTGCCAATAGACCATATCCTCACGGCCGCAGGATGGTCCAGTGAGCTGACCTTTCAAAGGTTTTATCACAAGCCGATTTCAAAGCTGGGGGTGTTTGCTGATTCTGTTTTGAGTACTGTTATAGTTTCCCCCTGAGTTAGAGGGGTTTGTTATGATTTCATTTGTAAATAAACTGTTATTCATTTAACAAATGTTATTATTGATGCATTATTGATTGTTAACGACTTTTGAGTCAATCGATGCAGTGTGAACGCCGGATTTGGGTCTGCGGCGTGAAATCACAGTGCTTTGAAGTCTTCACGTAGTCACTCAAGTGACTCCGAAGTAAAATAGTAAGATTAAATGAGAACTTACCAGTTTGAAGTTTGATCTTTATTTTATGAGGAGTCGTGTTGAGGGACTACGTGCCCTCCGCTCCCACCCTCATAGATCTCAGCTGGTAGTTCTAGTCTTTGTTATCTTACCATTATACTTCAGTCATTGTTAGCTGTGAATTTACTCCGCTGCTTTGAAGATTGACGCACCAACGGCTGTACAGGGTTCTTCACGTAGTCCTCAACTCGTCTCCTCATAAAATAAAGATCAAACTTCAAACTGGTAAGTTCTTATTTAATCTTACTATTATAAGCCAGACCTGCCAGTTGACCTTTAATATTTTTTTTTTTTATTTTTTTTTTTATTTTTTTTTTTTATATTTCATAGTTATTGTATAATTGAAAGTACATAGTTTTATATAATTACAAGTTTAAGACATCTATAATCTTTTTCATACAAACAGAAATAAGTGTGTACATATTAAAAATTTATATAGTATGTTTCTATAATTTTTTCCTTAATTAAAGATAGAGAGATAGAAAAAAGGAATAGAAAATAGAAAAGAAAGTGTGAAAAGTTTGATGGAGATTGAAGTATTACTAAGTAATCCAATCTTGGAGATACATTCATGATTTGTTATGTGTATTTCTTCATCCACTCAGATATTCAGGCCTCAGTCAAGTCCCTGCGCCGAACCGTTGTGACCCTGTAGATATTTAATATAGGGAGACCATATCTCCTTGAAGAGATCTAACCTGTCCATGAGGACAAGTCTCAATCTCTCCAAGTGAAGTGTCTCCGTCATTTCTGTATTCCACATTTTAATTGTTGGGGATACAGGGCCTTTCCAAAATTTTAATATTAATTTTTTCCCAATTATTAAAGAATAGTCGATAAAAGTTCTATGATTCCTTGTAATTATTTGTTCCATTTCCGGTACTCCAAGTATGATTAACTTTGGGTTATAAATCATAGTAATATTAATAACTTTCGAGATTATTTTGAATATTTCATTCCAATATTGTAAAATCTTCGTACAATTAGTAAATGAATGTGACAGAGTTGCTTCCATGATTTGACATTTATCACATATAGGTGATAGTTTTTGGAAATATATTATGTAGTTTAGATTTAGAATAATGTAATCTATGTAAGATTTTAAACTGTATAAGTGCATGTTTAGCGTTTAAAGAGCAATAATGTATATGTTGTAGGCTTTCTTCCCATATTTCTGGACTTATTATTTGACTTAGTTCATTTTCCCAGCGCTGTCTATGTATTTCCGATGATGGGATATCACTTTCCAACAAAATATTATAAATGTATGATATCATTTTTTTCTGTATTTGGGTGTTTATTCAAGCATTCATCTAAAATTTCACTCTTTCTATTTCTAAGTTCTTGTGTATTTGCAGAAATATAGTTTCTGATTTGTAAATATCTGAAATATTCATTATTATGAAGCCCGTAAGTTTGTTGTAATTCTTGAAATGAAAGAAATGAATTATCCTTATAAAGATCCCCTATATTTAGAATTCCTTTATTTTCCATTGTATAAAAGCTTTATCCATCATTGACGGTTTAAACGTAAAATTATTGGCAATTGTAAGAGCTAGCGGTATAAATTTTAGTTTTAGTGTTTTCTTTATTTGTTTTCCAAATACGTATTCCACTTTCTATTATCAAATTTTCACTATAAGTTTTCTTAGGTACATTAATATTAGCAAATATTATAGAGCTAATTTCAAATGGAAAACAGTCTTCTCTTTCCATTTTTAACCAATTTGGTTTATTATCTATTTCTCCTAACCAAAAATTCATATTTCTAATATTAACTGCCCAATAATAGAACATAAAATTTGGTAAAGCTAAGCCCCCGTTTATTTTAGCTTTACATAAATGTTTTTTATTTATTCTATGATTTTTGTAGTCCCAAATAAAGTTAGTGACTATTGAGTCTACTTTTTTAAAGAAATTTTTAGAAAGATATATCGGGATTGATTGAAATAAATATAATAATTGTGGGAGGAAAATCATTTTTATTGCGTTTATTTTACCTAACATTGAGATAGGTAAGCTTTTCCAATATAAGATATTTTTATTTAATTTATTCAATAATAACGGGAAAATTAGATTTAAATAAAGAGTCAAATCTTTTTGTAACAAAAATACCAAGATATTTAATATTTTCATTTGTTATCTTGAAAGGAAATTGTTGTAATATCTGTAAATTATTCATGGTTATTGGCATAAGTTCACTTTTATTCCAATTGATGCTATATCCTGAAATTAAACCAAATTCCGTTATTAGTTTTAACAAATTACAGATACTTATTTCCGGTTTTGTAATATAAAGTAATATATCGTCCGCATATAACGAGATTTTATTCTTAGTATCTTTAGTATCGTATCCATATATTTCTGGATGTAGTCTTACCCTTTGAGCAAGGGGTTCGATTGCTAACGCAAACAGTAATGGTGATAAAGGACAGCCTTGTCTACAACCTCGAGATAAACTAAACTTAGTTGATAACATATAATTTGTTATTATTCTAGCTGTTGGATTTGCGTATAATAATTTAATCCAAGTAGTAAACTTATCACCAAGCTTAAAGGCTTCCATCACCGAAAATAGATAAGGCCATTCCACCTGGTCAAAAGCTTTTTCTGCATCCAACGAGATGACTACTAAGTCTTTTTTATCACTTCTTTTCGAATATATAATATTAAATAACCGTCTTAAATTATATGAAGAATATCTTTTAGGTATAAATCCTGTTTGATCAGGATGAATTAATTCATTAACAATTTTGCTTAGTCTTTGTGCAAGAATTTTTGTTAAAATTTTTTGATCGGTATTTAATAAAGCAATTGCTCTATACGATCCTGGATCATCCAAATCTTTATTTATTTTGGGTATAAGTGTTATAATAGATTCGTTCAATGTGTCTGGTAATTTCTCTTGTATATATATCTGTTCATATAATGATTTTAAATATGGGACCATTTGGGCATGAAAAATTTTATAAAATTCCGAGCCTATACCATCTGGTCCTGGAGTTTTACCATTTTTTAAAGATTTAATAGATTCTTGGATTTCTTTTATTGAAATATCGGCATTTAAAAATTCTCTATTTTGTAAATCTAATTCTTTTAAGTTACATACATTTAAAAAGGCATCTATTTCTGTTTTATTTACTGTTGTGTTACCAGTATACAAATTTTTATAATATTGCATAAATCTTTCATTAATATCCTTGGGTTGTATTAATAATTCACCGTTTTGTGATTTAATCCTATGTATAATTTTTTCCGCTTCAATTTTCCTTAATTGTCGAGCCAATAGTTTTTGTGGTTTGTCTCCAAATTCAAACAACAATTGTTTAGTATGTTGGTAGTATTTTAAAACTTGATCAGTATATATTTTATTTAATTTATACTTCAATGTTACAATTTTATTATGTATTATTATATCTGATTTTGTTGCATTCTGTATATCTAATTGTTTGATCTCCCTTTCTAAGTCATGTTGTTCCTTCCGAATCTTCTTATTATGGAATGCTTGTGAAGAAATCATAATTCCTCGAAGATATGCTTTAAATGTTTCCCATAATAAAGAGCGAGATATTTCTGGTTGATCATTTATTTCAAAAAAACATCTTAATCTGAGTTATGATGTATTCCTGAGTTGTTTTATTTTTTAAAATTTGTGGATTAAGTTTCCATTGTCCTAGATTTCCTGTTTTACCATTTATTTTAATTTTAAATGTTAATGGTGCGTGATCTGAAATTATAATATTATGATATTTGGATTCGTAAGTAAGTGAGATAAGCTTTGCATCTACTAGGAAGTAATCTATTCTTGAATAGGTTTTATGTACTGGCGAGTAGAAGGAATATTTCTCGACCAGTAGGATTTTCTGTTCTCCAAACATCTTTAATGTTAGACGTTTGAATGTATGCGTTTAATAAATCACTAGAGTGCGATTTAGTTTTCCTTTGTTTTGAAGATCTATCTAAATAAGGGTCTAATGTACAATTAAAATCTCCTCCAATTATCAAATTGTAGTGTGTTAATTCTGGAATATTATTAAGTACTTTCTTAAAGAATAAAGGACTATCAAAATTTGGACCATAGATGTTAACAAAAATCATTTTTTCCCTATTTATTTCTCCTATTACAATAATGTATCTGCCATCTTTATCAGATATAGTAGATATATGCTTAAATAAAGTACCTTTACGAAATAATATTGCTACGCCTCTTGATTTATGTGTAAAGGAAGAGTGGTATATTTTATCTATCCATTTAGCTTTCAGCCTATTTTCAGCGTCTTTCTTTAGGTGAGTTTCTTGAATGTAAATTACATCAGCTTTCATTGCCTTTAAGTGTGTCAATATTTTTCCTCTTTTTATTGGTTCATTGATACCTTTAACATTCCAACTGCAAAAGGTTAATCCCTCGTTCCCCATATTTCTTTTTAAATCCTGCATTTTAGATTTGTGGGAATCTAGAATAGGGTCCAAGGGTCCGCGCAGTAGACTTAACCTTACACCCGAACACCGAGTAGATGAATTTTAGATCTCTCTTATGTGCTTCACGAGTGTATCTCCATTGTTCCAGTATATAGCTCCATTCAAACTGAAAGATATAGTAAACATAAAAAAAATAATGAGAAGTGAATAAAAAGCTTAGAAAGGTGTATAAAGAATAGAAGAACTACAAATAAAATATTTGTAGTTTGTGAAAGCCAAGTTGTGTTGGCCATTAATCTAAAGGCTTCCGGCATTGATGTTATTAATTTAGCCAGCTCCTAATTTTAAGGAATTATTATTCCATAGTAATATTTTAACGGGAATATAGTATTAAAGAAATGAAAAGAGTGATATTAAACATCATAAAAGTATATATATCTAAGGTTAGTTTAAAAAAAATCCAATTATAGAGCCACAGTTAAAGAAATTTTTTTTTTTTAAATACAAAAAATAGAAGTCATTATTAAAAGAGGGAGAAATATATTGAGGGAGGGATATCCCCAAATGTAACAGGACATAAGATATTAATTATTAGTAGTATTAATTAGCAATGGTGCAGAGTCTTGGTTAATAACAGTCATAGTAATAATAAAACCGCGTTATAATTTTAGTAGGTGTGTTATTTGTTTATGTTAGTTGTATATTATGAATAATTGTCAATGTTCGGTGAGCTTCTTCCAATCCGGGAAAACATTTCGTTCCATACGACATTGTCCATTCCTTCTGATTTCTTCTAATTCCATGTTGTCGTATAAAGTTTCATAAAATGTTAAGAGACCGTACTAGGTCTTTAAAAATAGAAAAAGGCAGTATATTTGCTTGTAGATGGTTTTCAAGTGTCAAACTGCTTTGCAAATTCCATTGCTTCTGTTGGAGTCTTGAAAAAGTGTTCCACGTTGTTATAAGTAACTCTTAAGATGGCGGGGTAATTCAGACCGTATCTCAAGTTTTCTACACCCCTCATAAGGTTTTTGGCTTCGTTAAACGCTTTTCGTTTTCTGGCAACCTCTGGGGGATAGTCTCGATAGATACTGATTCTTTGTCCTTGAAACATCAGATTCTTTGTTCTCGAGGCTCTTCGCATAATGTCCTCGAGGGTGAAATCATATTGTAACTTGACAATGATTTGTCTTGGGGGGGCGTTTGTACTGGTCTGTCTTCTGCCGACTCGGTGTGCACGAGCTAAAACAGGCATATCATCCAAAGATAAAACAGCTTGCAGTAATTTAGCAGTGAATTCTCGAGTGTCTTCGTGTTTCTCTAAACCTTCAGGAATCCCTGCAATCCTCAAGTTCTGCCTTCTTTGATAGCCTTCCAGCTGCGTGCATTTATCTGTTACTTTGGATAACAACTCCAGTAGACGTTCTTGTTCTGTTATCAGCTTTGCTGTAGACACAGTACTAGCCTCCGCTATCTTTTCAAGGTTTTTAATGCCATCAACTTGTTGTTCGACCACTTTTGCAATAGGGTCAATCTTATGTTTAAAGTCTTTTTTAACATTTTCAAGTTTACCCTCCATCTTGCGTTCCAGGTTATTAATCATATCAATGATTTCATTCTTCAATATTTCTGATTCTTTCTTGAACTTATTATCAATTTGCGTCTTTGTATCTTTTTGAAATTCACACCATTGATTTTTCATCAAGTCCATCTGATTATTAATTTGAGATATTTCTTCCTTTATATCTCCCTGTATTACTTTCATTTCTTTCTTTATATCTTTCATTTCTGCCTTGAACTCACGTTTTAAATCAGCCATCTGATGAGAAATAAAAATTCTCAAGTCCTCACCTCCTGTGTCTGCTTTCCTGGAAACGTCTTCCACGGAGCTGGCCCTACTCGAGTCCGAGGCTTCTCCCAGGCCTTCTCCCGGTCTCGCCCGGGTTTTTCGACCCTTCGTTTTCTCGGTAGGGCTCCGTGCCGTCATAATTCGTCGCAGGGCTGATGACGTCAGCCGGTACCGTCGGTGTTGAGGCGGCAGACAGTGAAAGCAGTCGATCGGTAAGTACTTTTAAATCTGTTTAAATCCCCGTTTTTTGAAAAATTTTTGCGGAGCTGGCTGGTGCTGTGGCTTACTGCTCCATAGCGCCACCGGAAGTCGATCTTTAATATTTTGAGGGCTGGGAGCGAAGGGCACGTAATCGCTCTTTGTAACTCCTCATAAAATAAAGATCAAACTTCAAACTGGTAAGTTCTTGTTTAATCTTACTATTTTAATTTGGGGGTCACGCGAGTGATTTCGTGAAGATTTCAAAGGTCTGTGATTTCATGCCAATCCAAATCCAGGCATCTCACACTGCATCAGTTGACCCGGGAGGAGTGAATAATGAGCAATACATTGAAACATGGTACTGATTAACATGTTGATGCTTTAATTCACAAATAAACAAAAGAAACACAATAGCAACTCCTCTCTCCCAGGGAGAGGCTATGGAACAGAACTTAAAACAGAATGGGCAAACACCCCGGGTTCAATAAGTGGTTTATTATAAAACCTCTGAAAAGTCAATTCATTTGACCATCCTGCAGCCGTGAGGATATGGTATAGAGGGACATCCATTGTCCTCACTGCTGACGTTGATGCCGCCCTGAGTGAGATTTAAAATTGTCAATGTTAACTTCTGCACAACCCAGCACTTGTTTCAGCCATCTTGAAATGGTCTGAACGGACACTTGCATATGTGGCTTTTTGTGACTAATAAACAATGCTACTTCGGAGCCTCTGAGGCTCTTAATGACGTCGATATAGCGCCTCAAGTGCGCCACTACACATAGCCGTAAATCCGTGGGATATGCTGACAATACAAGCTTGAGTCCTGACACCCCTGGTCTGCTTTGTTTAATAGGTCATAGATGTAAAATATATCATCATTCCCAGATGACACCATCCTGTCCAGATGCAGTTTGTGCAAAGTCTGAACCCTTTGCGCTGATACCAGCGCCATGAGCATAATCAACTTTAGGGTAATCTTTGGCAATGACAAGGATGTGGCTGTACCCCACTGATGAAGCAGCGTCAGTACCATGCTCACATCCCAGATTTCAGAGTACCTAGGCCTGGGGGATTTGGAATTAAAAACACCCTTCATAAATCTGGATATTAACGGATGAGATCCTACAGACTGAAGTTCTGACCCCCGGCATAGGTATGATGACAGGGCACTCCTGGCACTATTAATGGCACTATAGCTCAACCCTTCTTCGAAATGTAACTTGGACAGAAATTCGAGCACATCTGGGATGGAAGCTGTGTGGTATGTAATGTTCCCATGGAAACAAAACTCTCCCATTTCCTGACATGAGAGATGTACTGCTTTTTCGTACTATCCCTCCAGGACAATGTGATGACATCCACGGTACGATTGGATAGTCTCAGACCCAGGTATGGCCTTTTTAAAATCTGCAAATTAACAAATTAACACAATCATACAACGAGTGTTGATCTCCATTCACAAAAACCACCATAATAGGCTGTGTAATAATGTCCGAAATGAGAGGGAACCATGGCTGTGTAGGCCAGTCGGGTACCACCAAAACTCCTGAAGCAGAGTCCTGCTTGATCTTGGTCAAGCACCGACTGATGAGGCAGCAGGGGGGAAATGCATATAAAAACATTCCGCCCCAGTGTAGCGAGAATGTATCCACCGCTACTGCCTCTGTATCTGTTTCCCATAAACCATACTTCGGTACATGGTGATTGAGTCTGGATGCAAACAAATCGATATCTGGCATCCCATACCGAACAACAATTTCATTAAATACATCATGATTCAACATCCAATCTGTGTTGTCATTGAATTTGAGTGACCTGATGTCTGCCACCATATTGAATCTGCCTGGCAAGTAGACAGCTGAAATCCAACTGTTCTTTTTAATGCACCAGTGCCAAATAAGGTTAGCCAATCCGTCACAAGATTTTAACTTGATTCCACCCATGTGATTAACATACGCCACTGCCGTGGTGTTGTCAATCTGAAGCTGAACATGCAAGTGATGCTTAGTGATACCGTAAGCCTTGAGCCCGTAAAATGCTCCTAAAAGCTCTAAATAATTAATTCCATGTGATTGGAGAATAAATGCCTCATGCATATTTCATCTCCCTCCACAGCTAGATCTGGTATCAGTAGCACCCCAACCTAGGGCACTAACATCAGTCTGCAAAACAACTGAAGGTGCTTCCATCAGCATTTTGCTAGAACAATTTGAAATGTTTCTTATCCACCACTGTACTTCAGCAATGGCTTCGGATGGTAATTGCATGGGCCAGTTGAAATGACCTGCATGTATTCTGAGTGCCTGTACCTTTGCCCTCTGTAAATTTTGGTAATGCAATGGTCCATATTGCACAGCTGGAAAGGCAGCTACCAATTTGCCGATCAAGCTGGCCACCTGTTTAATTGAAGGTGATGGCTCCCCCAAGAGCTTGATACAACCTTCAATTAAATCTAATCTCTTGCCCTTGGGCAGAGTCACAGTTAATTCAACTCACATGTGAGTTGAATTAACTGTGAATCCCAAATAGTCAATTACTTTAACCGACACCAATTTTGATTTAGCTGGATGGATGATGAACCCCAATCTCTCAACCATGAGTTTAACAACTGAAACTGATAACTCAGCTGCCACAAGGGTTTTTCCAATCATTAAGATGTCATCCAAATAAGCCATTACAAAATGACCCTGTGCCCGGAGTAACCCCAGTACTGGTTTTAGCAGCTTTGTAAATAATCTAGGGGCTGAGGTTAACCCATTGGGCAGTGCTTTAAATTGCCGTAATTATCCCATCCAGCTAAATTTCAAATATCTCTGATACTCTTTATGAACAGGCACTGAGTAATATGCATCCTGAAGATCTATACATGCCATATAACACCCTATGGAAACCAATTGCTTGGCAGTAGCAAATGTTTCCATTTTAAAATGATTATACTACACAAACAGATTAGGTTCTGTCAGGTCCAAAATAATCCAACTCCCACCATCTTTCTTTGGTCTAGGAAAAATATTACATACAAATTAGTGAGTTTGATAAACTGTCTTCTGAATTTAAAATATAATTTTGCAATTTCAGCTTGAATCTCCAAATTCTCTTTTTGTGAGAAATTGAGTGCCCGCTCTGGCTTGTGCTGGGTGGGTGGACACAAATTTGGAATAAATTCAATTAGAAACACTTGTATACTCTGCAGTTTAAAAAGTTTGATGTTATTTCATACCATTCTTTCAGAAACCAGTGTAACCTCCCCACAACTGGTAGGTAATTCTCACTCAATTTGTTTCGACAAGAACCAGACCCACCTACCTCCATGGTTACTGGTGGAGTTCTTTGTTCCCTGGTTGTGGAGGGAAAAGGCATGTTTGCCCGTACTTCTGCTGGAGTGCGCCAGCTGTGCACATTGAATGGCCGGCTTGGTCCTTGACGGAACCCGGTTTCAGCAAACTGCTTGTAGGGGTACTGCCTCCGAAGGGTTCTGCTGGTCACTGGTGCCTTGATGAGCCCGACGGTTTTTGCCTCGTCGTCTCCTTCACCCATTTAGCGAGGTCTTCCTCGAAAAGCAGGTTCAGTGGCTGGATGTTACTAGGGTTACACAGGGCAGCGAACCTCGGGTTAATGGTACGGCAGATGGCGCTTTTCCTAAGACAGTTTATCTCAAAGAGCACATGAGAGCCAGGGCATCCTGCTGAACTTCAGTCAGGTGCCCACCATCCACCGACCTACCAAAAGCCGTAATGCCCGATGCGAGCAGCTTCAGCACCCTTTGCAGTTTTATCTCCTGCGCCCTGATGCCTACTCCCATATGGCCCCAGATGGCATGGTTTATGGCCGGCACCTTAAGCAGGATACAATTCTCCGGGGTTTCATACTTTTTGGCCGTTGTATCCATGGCCAGCTCCTGAAGCTGGTGCGAGGCCAAGTAATTTATACTGGCAGCAGCTCTCTTTCCCCAGTGGAGTCTATTGGGATGGCAAACCTAGCTGCCAGGAATGGGAACTCTGGCTCGTGCCCTTCGTCCCGTGGGGCAGCCTCCAATGCTAAGCCCACAGATTCGGCGTCAGAATCGCACTGACCCGTTATGCTCTCCTCCTCCAAGAGGGAGACACGAGGCAACCCTGTAGGTGCTGCTGGCGCGGGCTCTTGGAGAGGCCGGCGCTCTTGATGGAGCATCCTCTCCAATAGGAGCTCCATCCTGGATATCCGTGCTATGGTATCCATTCTCGAGGGAGAACTCTCCCGACCAGACTCGTCCAAGTCTATCGGCCGTACAGACTTTCTGGTGGCCTCGCACCCCTCCGGCGCAGCCACGGTGCCCTCAGACACGAAGTCTGTAGTCGCTGGTCTTGTTACTAGCAACTCAGTAGATGAGCTAGGCGGCCGCCCACTACCCGCACTTCCATGGTTTTTAATTACGTTTGCAACGGCTCGCCTTGATCTCAACGATTTCTCCATGCTTGGACTTGTCCTCCTGTAACAAGCAGAAACAACCTCCAACAAGTTTGACACTTAGCTGAGGCTTTTTAAACTTACCGCTGGTGAAGCGCTGCTCCTCCCAGCCGGTCGCTGCGCCATGCGTCAGATGTAATGACGCGCATCCGGACTGGTGGGGTTCTTCACGGAATCACTCACGTGACGTTGGGGCAATCGAAGCCCCCGTGTCGGAGCGGTCAAAGCTCCCACGGCTTGGAGCTCCCGAAGTCGGTCTCCCACCATAGACTGCGAGTTCCACGATGTTAAATTTCACAGGTTTTCACGGTTGATGCTCCGAGGTCGATCTCTGTCAAAGGGACCACAGACTCCGCGATGGTAAGCCCCGCAAGCACCCATTGTTGGAGCCCCCGAAGTCGGTCTCCAGCAAAGGCCGCCAACTCCACGATGTTAGGCTGCAGTGCGGATGGAGATACGATACGGAAAAATAATAGCATCTCCGTCAAGGTAAGAGATTAAAAAAATGTTTCTCCCAACACCCCCCCCCCACACACACACACACACATACAAACAAGCTAAAGAACAAAAACAACATATATTTAACATATACTATTAAAACAACAAAGATGGAAGGGACAGACAGACTGGCGCCACCCGGTGGAGATCAGAAGTATTTAATTGAAAGTAACATGCTTTGGGGTGTTCTAAAGTCATAAGAAGTGATTTTATAATTGCAATCTTGCTTTTCTATTGTGTAGTTTAGGGACATGTTGACTAAGCTGTTCCCAATACTTCACTGCTTTGTGTCTTCGTGGCTGTTATCTCCCTGTTTTTACATGGGGTTTCTGTTGTACTTGGCCTTTTATATATTTGCAAAACTGAAGCAGTTTCAAAGAATTTTGCATCCATGTTGTCAATAGAAGCTAGACACAAAATGCTGGAGAAGCTCAGCGGGTGAGGCAGCATCTCTGGGGAGAAGGAATGGGCGACGTTTCAGGTCGAGACCCGGTATGTCAATGGAAGCATTGTATCTGAAGTAGCAATCTGAAAAATGGGATTAATGGTAATCACACTGGGATAACTGACCATCTGTTCCTCAAAAATGGTTAGTTACAGCACAATCGAAAGAACTTAATAGAGCACAAAATGTTCTGTTCATGATATGGCTGAAGATGTGCAACAATTTAGTGATTTAAAATGATAAGAAGTGAGCCGACTATAAACTAGATGATGTACCCATCGGGTAGATCCATGTGTGACCAATTCTATTTAAAAGTGTAAACTTGTATTTAAAATTGTCAAATCATTGTCAATTGTAGCAAATAATCATTCATTCTTGATTAATTGAAATTAATTACAGCTGATCTTCCCCTGTTAAAAATGGATAATCTGCCAGCCCCAGACACAATATACAGTATCCCAGGCAGTGAAAAGAAAGAGATTTCTGAGTCGCTGACTACAATTGTACACTCCTTTCTTACTACAGATTTTTTACCAGAGGATTGGAGAAGAGTGGGCATCATAGTCACAAGGAACTTTGGGTGCTGGTTTACAAAAAACAGTGTACCTAGTGCTGGTTTACAAAAAAACTGTGTAACTAGTGCTGCTTTACAAAAAACAAACGTATATAAAACAAGTTCCTGGAGCTACTCAGCAGATCAATGCTGATTCAAAACAGAAAGAGGGATAAACCAATTAATTACAACATAGTTAATTTAACTTGTGTGTATTACCTCTTCGAAACCATTTGAGTTCCTTTTTTAGCTTAGTTTATTGTCACGTGTACAGTGAAAAGCTGTTGTTGCCAGCTCACCAGTCATTGGAAAGACATACATGATTACAATCGAGCCATCCACAGTGTACAGATGATAAAGGGAATTATGTTTAGTGCAAGATAAAATCCAGTAAAGTCTGATCAGTCTGAAGAAGGGTTTTGGCCCGAAGCGTTGCCTATTTCCTTCGCTCCATGGATGCTGCTGCACCCGCTGAGTTTCTCCAGCACTTTTGTCTAAGTCCGATTAAAGATAGTCTGATGGTCTCCAATTAGGTAGATAGCAGCTCAGGACTGATCTCTAGGATGTGTTAGGATGGTTCACTTGCCTGTTAATAAGAAGGTGTCTCAGTGCAAAGCAGAACTTGGGTCAGAGGTTTTAAGCAGTTGGTGGGTGGTTGTCATCAAAAATAAGCTTCCAAAAAATAATTGATGCATTAAAACTAAGTGAAGCCTCATAGTACAATAATCATGCCCATCTCTTGTTGCCTCTCCCAGTGCCTGGATCTCAATCTCAAACTACTCCCTGAGATGCAAGAAACCCAAAAATAATTTCTCTCAATGGCGCACTTGGCTGTGGTGGTACAGCAACCTTTACCAAATCACCCAATTTATATTAGGGTGGCTGAAAAGATAACTTCACTGTGCGGATATATCAAACTGAAAGACAGAGCAGAATGAGCCTTTTTAACAAGCTCTTCTCTGCTCCAATTTTTCTGTGATTCTTTGTTTGTAAATTTTGATTACACTTCCTTAGCTACTTTAGTTTGTCTCAGGTTGAACCAGATTGATCACAACCTCAATTATCCTTAACAGTAATGTACAGTTTTCAAGAGAGAGTTAGATTTAGCTCTTAGAGCTAAGGGAATCAAGGGATATGGGAAAAATGCCGGAATGGGGTACTGATTATGGATGATGATATTGAATGGTGGTGCTGGCTCGAAGGGCCGAATGGCCTACTCCTGCACTTATTTTCTATGTTTCTATGTTTCTTTGTACTAACATGGGTCTGCCTTGAGTTAGCACATTTAATTCAAATCCCACTCTAGGGATTATGTAGGAATTATTGCAGGAACCTCAGTACATGAGCACTAGAGGTACAGCATTTCCATTTCCCAACTCAGATGAATGCAAGATACTTCACAGCTTTTAAAAAAGGAAGCTAATGACACGGTCAATATATGTTCAGAAAATAATAGCACTGAAACATTTCATTATTACAGTGATTTGGGTATTATGCACTAATTAACAAGCACCCTCACATTAAACAGAAGGTACTTTTCAACAGTATTTCATCAGTTGACGAGGGAAGTTGGATGGTTCTACCGACAAGTAAGAAACGGCTGGCTTTAAGGCCTACTGGTGAGGGATGGTGTAGAGTAAAATAGTAAGATTAAACGAGAACTTACCAGTTTGAAGTTTGATCTTTATTTTATGAGGAGTCGAGTTGAGGGACTACGTGAATAGAAGCCCGTACAGCCGTTGGTGCGTCAATCTTCAAAGCAGCGGAATGAATTCACAGCTAACAATGACTGAAGTATAATGGTAAGATGATAAAACTAGAACTACCAGATGAGATCTATGAGGGTGGGAGCGGAGGGCACGTAGTCCCTCAACTCGACTCCTCATAAAATAAAGATCAAACTTCAAACTGGTATGTTCTCATTTAATCTTACTATTTTACTTCGGAGTCACGTGAGTGACTACGTGAAGACTTCAAAGCACTGTGAATTCACGCCGCAGACCCAAATCCGACGTTTACACTGCCTGGATTGACTCAAAGTCGTTAGCAATCAATCATGCATCAATAATAACATTTGTTAAACGAATAACAGTTTATTTACAAACAAAATCATAAGAAACCCCTCTAACTCAGGGGAAACTATAACAGTACTGAAACCAGAATCAGCAAACACCCCGAGCCTTGAAATCGGCTTGTGATAAAACCTCTGAAAAGTTAGCTCACTGGACCATCCTGCGGCCGCGAGGACATGGTCTATTGGCAAGTCCATCGACCTTGCCGCGGAAGTTGATGCCGTCCTGGTGGAATGAGATTTGAATTTATCAGTATCAATTCCTGCACTTGCCAGGACCTGCTTTAGCCACCTTGAAATCGTTTGCACCGACACCTTACTGTGCGGTTTTTTGTGACTAATAAACAAAGCCAACTCTGTCCTCTCAGAGGTTTAGTAATCTCAATGTAACGAGATAAATGTGAGACTACACACAAGCGATCATCTGCGGGTATGCTGAAAACACAATCTTACATCCTGTCATGCCTCTTCTATTATGTTAAGCAAATCATAGACATAAAATATAATGGCATCTGCCGACACATGCATTATATCTAGCCGTAGCTTTTGCAACGTTTGTACACGTTGAGCTGAAACCAATGCCATAAGCATGACCACCTTCATAGTTAATTTGGCTATAGATAGGCTTGTAACCGGAGCCCACTGGCGAAGAACCATAAGAACCTCACCCACATTCCAAACACCGGCATACCTGGGTTTTAGGATGATTAGAATTGAAAACTCCCCTCATGAATCGTGAAACTAACGGATGTGTCCCTACTGTATGCAATTCTGCATTCATAGGTAAATAAGAAGACAGAGCACTTCTGGCTGAATTAATCGCACTGTAACTTAATTTTTGGCCGAAATAAAAAGTTGACAAAACTCCAATATGTCCGTGATCCCTGCAGTGTGATATACAATATTCTGCTGTAGGCAGAATTGCTCCCACTTCCTTATATAGGTGATATATTGCTGCTGTGTACTATCCCTGCAGGCCAAAGTGAGAACATCCACACTCCGATGAGACAGTCCTCTCCCCAGGTATGGCCTCCTTAAAATCTGCAAATTAACAATACGATCATGTAAAGGATGTTGATCCCCAGTGACTGGATTTACCAGTAGATTTTTATTCTTGGGAATAATCATGTAAGGCTCCCTAGCCATTTGTAATACAACAGGAAACCATGCTTGTGTAGGCCAATCTGGCACTACCAATACCCCTGAAGCGGAGTCCTCCTTGATCTTTTGCAAACATCTGCTGATGAGACAGAATGGAGGAAATACATACACAAACATTCCTCCCCAATGCAGCGAAAACGCATCCACTGCTACTGCCCCAGGATCTGGTTCCCATGAAACATATCTAGGTAACTGATGATTTAATCATGATGCAAACAAGTCAATATCTGGCAATCCATACTGAACAATCATTTGGTTAAATACATCCTGATTTAACATCCATTCAACGTTGTTATTAAACTGACGTGACCTAGTGTCAGCTACAGTGTTCACCCCTTCAATACTACTAAGTATGAACAAATCTGATGTCAACTGCTGCCATTGTTTGAGAAACAATTTTAACCTTCCCCAATTTGAACAGGAACATCAGTTAATTCATCGTCTGTCAATGTTATATTCCTTACCTGCATCTTTCCTTGCGGACCTTGTTGTCCTCGACCTCTTGTGGAGAAAGGCACCTTCCCCTTCATGCTGGCAGCCTGCCAGTTCCGAAATTGAAGACCTGAAGTTCCTTCTCCTGCATCCACATTAGTTCCTTTCCAATACGGAGAAAACCTTTTGCCCTGCTTACCAGCCGGCTTAATGAGGGCCATAGTTTTAACATCTTCATGACATTCTTTGACCCTTTTTGCAAGGTTACCTCCAAACAACAGATTTTGTGGTGGTACACTGGTCGGTTTGCACAAACTTGCCAAATTTGGATTAAGCACTGGCCTAATAAGCGGCCCCCCTGATGTTATTGATTTCAATAAACGCATTACAAAGGAATCCCAGTCCGGCCTGGTGTGCTTCAACCACATTGCTTGGATCAATCACTTTCCCCACAGCTGTAATACCTGCTACAACAGTTTAAGCACTTTTTGGAACTTCATCTCCTGAGCCCTAGCAGGCATACCCATCTGTGACCAAATTTGGTGATTAACCACCGGTAACCTTCAGGAGATCACAATTAACAGGAGCTTTATAGTTTTTTGCTGCTTCATCCATAGCTAGCTCCTGTAACTGGTGGGAGAGCATATACTGAATGGCTTCAGCCAATTCCCCATCAATCGCCTCTCCTGCCTCTGTAGGCTGAGCAAACTTCCCAGCAATGTTCGGAATTACCTCCAACCAAACTTCTTTACTGCTCTCCCCCAGCATAGAATCAGTGTCAGCAAACTGCACTGATAGAACATCCTCCTCACAGGCAGGATAGTCCTGCAGCCCTGAAACAGGTGCTGCTAGCACAAGCTCTCCATCAGCCTGGCTTGGGCACCACTCCTCCTCACGGAACTGGTCCCTGTCGAGCATTCTTTTGTAATAAAATCTCGACGTGGGAGAGCCGTGAGCAAACGGACTCTCCTATGGAGGGTATAACCTCCAGGCCCGACTCATCTACGGGCCACAGAGACTTGCCAGTGGCCTTCCACCCTACTGGCAAGCCTCCACTGCCCCCCGGCAGTGGGTCCGCAACCACTGGCTGTGTAGCCAGCACCGGACCAGGTGTACCAGATGGGCCTCCATCCTCAACACTCTCCTGGCCACTTTCCTTTCTACCCCCGGAGCGCCTCGCCGACACCTTCTTCACTTTCTGCAACATATCTCCAAGAACTCCAAACCGTCGCAGAAAATGACCTGTGGTAAAAATTTTTAAGAAACCTTACCTCTGTTTAAACTTACCGCTTGGAGGAGCGCTGTTGCTCCAACCGGCCGACTGCACCAACGTCTGACGTCATGACGCACCAACGGTTGTACGGGCTTCTATTCACGTAGTCACTCACGTGACTCCGAAGTAAAATTGTAGTATCGTAGTAGACTTGCTATCATTATCTGTATCCCAAAGCCAACATCTAAAATCCTGAATTTGCGTATCAATCACGTTAGGTGCACTTCATTACTCTGTTTATTACTGCAGGCCCTGCTTCTAAACCTGATGTGTTCCTTCGATTCTATCCTCTTGTTTTTCCATTCCTTCAACTTGCCTGCATTGTATTTAACTGGATCCCAATATGTGAAATTTCAAAGCTGAATTTCCATGTGCACTAACTACTTTGATATTTTTTTAATATACCTCATCTCTGACCCAATTTTTGATTATCCCTCCTAAAGGCAAATCATTAATACATTGTAAAGGCATTGTGTGAATGAAAGTTTTGTATTGTAATGCATGTTCTCAACAGCTTCAAGAATGAATTGTGTAGAAATTGATAATAGATTGCTAGATCTATGGCCTGGCATTTTGGCAAATTAATCCTTTTGACTTCCTGACATACAATCGAACAATAAATATGACATGCGCATTATCTTTATCGGTTCTCCAGCTATGGGTGACACAGGCGAACTCATATTTATTGCTGATCATGAGTGATTTTGAGATAGTGAGCCATTTCACATGTACCTTTCCTAATCTGAAAACCTGCCTCAGGAACAGATTCACAAAACAGAGGCAAGCGCTGCTTAAACTGACAATGAATAACAAATGCGAGGTGAAAATTCTATTACATGCTGAGTAAAAATATGGATGTGCGTTTGATCTATTTCATCTGAGGATTCAGACAGAACTGCAATGTGAGCCATATATTGCACAAGCAACAGGCAGAACCAGAACAGTCACAGGAGAGTGCATTTCATTAAAAAGAGGACAATGGAGAGTCAATTTATTCCTTTCAAATATGTCAGAAATAAGTGTCAGGTACTGCAGAGGGTTTTGTATAAGTACAAGTCAGACAGTTGCACTGGTATTAACCCTTCCACTTCCTGCTGTATTAAACTAGAGTTTCTTCACATTAAGATGCTTTTAACATTTCTATTTTTTCCACATTAAAAGTAGTCAAAATCCAAGAATTCAGGCGCCTTAAATTACAATTTTCAATATTCACACATCTTTGATGTATTCTCTCCATTCTCCATGCCTCCTTATCAGACCTATCATCAAATATACACTTAATATTATTGTCCTCTTATACAAGTTTGCATAATTTAACTTTTCTCTATATTGAGCCACATCTGGCGTAATGGGCCAATTTGTTAAATTGTTAAAAGTCTCAGTCTAGCGATACATATCTATAAAAGGATATTATATTTTATCTTTATCCCGACCACCTTCTTCACATTTTGCTCTCCCTATCATCACAAATCCAATCTGTAAACAATATGATTCACTCAACAAGATATCAAGAAACAGATGAATGTAAAAAAAGGTTATGGGACCAGGTTACATCCCAACTGTAGTATTGAAGACCCATGCACCATAATTAGCTGCATCTACAGCCAAAGCATTCAGGTACAACCCTGATGATGGAAGGTTAATTCTCCTAGCCTCAGGACATTACTGTAGATGTTTCTCAGGCCAGAGTCCCAACCTTCACCATCTTTGGCTTATTAATCAATGATCTTTCATGCACCATAAAGTGAGGAATGAAGATGTTCTCTAAATATTGTATAATGTTCAATTCCATGCTAAACTACTGCACAAATGAAGCAGACCATGTGTATATGCAGACAGCATTCAGACAGGAACTGATTAGTGATAGTATCAAAAGTTGGCTTTGCCAAAAATATCCACATCCTGCAAAATAATAGAAATTAAACAGACCACTGCTGCAATGAGTGTGTGGGGAACAATACTCTCAATTAACTTCATTTTGTGAACCATTATAGCCGTTTCAGTAATCACTAGAACATCGGGCACTGCAGTGAAGTCTCAGCATTTTTCATCCCTAATGTTCGCATGAAGCTCCCATATGCTTTCTTATTCTCAGTGGGGGTCTGTCCATTCTGATATTTGCTTCTGCAGGAAACAGATCAAAACAAATTGGTAACATATCCACATTTTGACTTTTTTTTTCTCCTTTCAATCACTGTTGTGAGCAAAGAACCAATGGCTCTTTAATCAGCTAGAATATATCAAATGTAACAGAATTCTATTTTGTTCCCTTCCAATAACAAATAAACTAACAATTAATATTATTTTAGTCCTGTTATTTATCCTTGCATGATTGAATTTTTTTAAATGAAACTTAAACAGGTGAAGATTAAAATCTATTATTCATCTTCAAATGTGATAGTGCCATTTTATTACTGTCCAACTTCAAAATAGGACCTCAACCCGATCACTCCCTCTTCTCCCCTCTCCCAATCAGGTAAGAGGTACAGAAGTGTGAAAATGCATACCTCCTGATTCCAGGACAGTTTCTCCAGCCGTTATCAGACAATTAAATGGTCCTATCACCAACTTGAGAACGGTCCTGATTTACCATCTACATCTTTGGACTATCCCCCTGGACTACCTTTAATTTAACATTACTGGATGTTGTTTATCTTGCTCTAAACTTTCTTGCCTTTATTGTTTATCTGTACATTGTGGACGGCTTGATTGTAATCATGTATAGTCTTTTCACTGACTGGATAGCACGCAACAAAAAGCTTTTCACTGTATCTTGATACACGTGAGGATAATAAACTCAACAAAACTAAACTCTTCTTTCTGGGCTCAAACTTCTGCAGAGTAAAGTACAGAGGCAAAATTTGACCGCCATCAACAACCTTTGTCAAGAGACTAGCTAGCAAAATCATCAGCCAAACCTATACCTTTGAAAGCCAACATACATGAAATAGGATAGACACAAAAAGCTGGCGTAACTCAGCGGAACAAGCAGCATCTCTGGAGAAAAGGAATGAGTGATGTTTTGGGTCGAGACCGTTCTTCAGACAGGTTAGGGATAAGGGATAAGGGAAACGAGATATAGACAGTGATGTGGAGAGATGAAGAACAATGAATGAAAGATATGCAAAAAAGAAAAGATGATAAAGGAAACAGGCCATTGTAATCTGTTTGTAGGGAGAAAATGAGAAGCTAGTGTGACGGGTGAGGGAGGGTCGAGAGAGAGGGAATGCTGTGGCTACCTGAAGTGAGAGAAATCAATATTCATAACACTGGGCTGTAAGTTGCCCAAGCAAAATATGAGATGCTGTTCCTCCAATTTGTGTTTCACCTCACTCTGACAATGGAGGAGACCAGGGCCGGATTTAGATGAAGAGAGGCCCTAAGCTATTTCACTTGTTGGAGTGAGACAGGGGAGTGGAGAAGTTGAGGCGGTTGATGTCCCGCCGGCAGTTTTGGAAAAAAAGGTCTAAAGCCGGAAGGCCATGAGGGGGGGTCCACGAGGAGGGTGTTTGTTGGAGACAGGAAAAGGGATCATTAATAGGGTGCGAGGACTCCTTCCCATGGAAGAACGCTGTGAGGCGGAGGCGATGGTAGAAGAGCTCCAAGTCGTGGTGGGCGCGGAACTCATTGAGGTGGGGATGGAGGGGGACAAAGGTAAGACCTCTGCTGAGGACAGACCGTTCAGTGTTGGAGAGGGGGAGGTCAGGCGGGATGGTGAACACATGGCAGGGATGGGGGTTGGGGCCGGAGGAATGCAGGTGAGTGAACTGAGGCCGAGGCGATGTCTGGTGGGGGAGTAGTGGGTGGTCAGGGGGTGGGGGGGTGGGGTATGAGGACTGTAGTGTGGGTGGGGAAGAGCAGGGGTCACAAAGTTTGAGGTGGGTGGGGAAGACCCAGTGGAACACCCACTGAGGTTACCAGGGTTGGGAGACTGGCACTAAGACCCAGTGCAGTCAAACCCAGGGGAGTAGGAGTTAGCAGCATGGAGGCTTCAGGCCTGGTTGCAGGCAAGGCGACAACTGCGGGCTGCTGGAGGGCGGTGGAGTGGCGAGCATTGGCGGAACCGAAGATAGGCGTCTGCCGGCAGTAGAGTCCGGGTCGGCGGGCGATACATGGGAGGTCCCGGTGGGCCGATGGTTGGTTGGGCGGCGGGTTCGGCCAGCCCAGTGAGGCAATGAGGTGAGTAGGGCATGCTGCGATGGCCATGTTCGGAGAGCCCCGGTCCGGCGGCGATGTTCAGTAGGTCCGGTCCGGCAGCGATGTCGGATGGTCCGGGTGCGGCTGCAATGTTGGGTGGGCCCAGTGCAAGGTGGTTCGGCCAGGTACGGATGAGAGGTGGGTTGGCCAGGTGCACATGTGAGGTGGATAGGCCCCCAGTATGGATGCGAGGTGGATAGGCCCCCACTGCGGATGCGAGGTGGAGAGGCCCCCACTATGGATGCGAGGTTTGGCGGGGAAAAAGGGTTAAATAAACGACATACCTTTTGCTTTGTCCTGCACTTCCAATGATCTGTGGAGCAAATTACTCTCCGCAACGAATATAAACCTCACCTGCATTTTAATCCCTCCCCCCCCACACAACCAAAGCCTCCGGAATCGCAAGCACAGTGCCACCGATGGTAGGATTTGTAACAACGCCACTATTGCACAGCACCACTGATAGTAGGGTTTGTAACTACGCCACTATCTCAAAAGTTTAACACGAGGCCCTAAGCTTAAGCTTGTCTAGCTTATATGTAAATCCGGCCTTGGAGGAGACCTAGGGCAGAAACATCTGTGCAGGAATGGGAAGGAGAATTAAAGTGTCCAGCAACCGGGAGATCGGGCTGGTTCATGTGGGCTGAGCGAAGGTGTTCAGCGAAATGATCCCCCAGTCTGCGTTTGGCCTCGCCGATGTATAAGAATCCATATCTTGAACAATGGATACAGTTGATGAGGTTGGAGGAGGTGCAAGTGAACCTCTGCCTAACCTGAAAGGACTGTCAGGGACCCTGGACAGAGCCGAGGGAATAGGTACAGCGACAGGTGTTGCACCTTCTGCGGTTGCAGGGGAAGGTACCTGTGGAGGGAGTGGTTTGGGGAGGAAGGGATGAGTTAACCAGGGAGTTGCGGAGGGAACGGTCTCTGCAGAAGGCGGAAAGTGGTGGAGATGGGAAAATGGGGCTAGTGATGGGATCCTGTTGGAGGAGGCGGAAATTTCAGAGGGTTATGTGTCTCCTAACTTATGTCTCCTGCTGAGGGAGCTTAACGGAAGATACATTTTCATTAAAGGCATGAGCTATAGAATACACTAGACTAAGTGGGACCTGTTGGGTCCCAGGTTCACACTGGAGGGCTGGTCCACCAACATAATATTTCATTTCTCCACCAATTCCAATATTGGTGGCCAGTGTGTGTGTGTGTGGGTGGGGGGGGGGGGGGGGGGGGGGTTCTGGAGCACTAGCATGGGTGTTGTGGGTCACGTCAATTCAAGCACAGTGAGTGCAGGGCCAACAATCTATTTCAATCCATTTTATGTCAAGTCAATCCATTTCAAGTCAAGTCAAGCACAGGGCAGGCAGAGCCAGCCAACAATACAATCCATTCGCTTTCATTTCACGTGAGCTCAAGCAAAGCAAAGGCAAAGCAAATGCAAAAGCACAGGCCAGGTAGGGCCAGCCAACAATACAATCCATTTGCTCTCATTTCAGGTAAGCTCAAGCAAAGCAAAGGAAAAGCAAAAGCAAAAGCACAGGGCAGGTGGGGCCAGCCAACAATACAATCCATTTGCTTTCATTTCAGGTGAGCTCAAGCAAAGCAAAGGCAAAGCAAAAGCAAAAGCACGGGGCAGGTGGGGCCAGCCAACAATACAATCCATTTGCTTTCATTTCACATGAGCTCAAGCAAAGCAAAGGCAAAGCAAAAGCAAACGCCTAGGACAGGCAGGGCCTGCCAACAATACAATCCATTTGCTTTCATTTCAGGTGAGCTCAAGCAAAGCAAAGGCAAAGCAAAAGCAAAAGCACAGGGCAGGCCAAACAACTAATTTCATTTCATTAAGGGCTAACAAATCATTTATTGCAAGCACATTAAGGGTTAACAAATCATCATTCATTGCAAGCACATTGTTGGCTAACAAATCATTTATTGCAAGCACATTAAGGTTAACAAATCATCATTCATTGCAAGCACATTGCTAGCTAACAAATCATTTATTGCAAACACATAAAGGGTTCACCACATAAAGCACATAAGCACATAAAGCACATAAAGGGTAGACACAGTTCAGTAGACTCACAGCAGAATCCGAGTTGTGGCCTCTCCCTCACGATCTTTCAGAGTGACCAACTCATGTCCAGGCATCCAGGGTTTTCATAGTCCTGCCCTCCCCCCGGAAAGGGCGTTATGGTGAGTGACAGGCGAGAGGACCAATCAGCTGATCTCAAGATTTTTTGAAAACTCATAGCTTTTTTATTTGTCATTGATCGGACAAATCCTCGGGGCTGCATCAGCAGAGGAGAACTGTGAGTAAGATGACCAAAAATCATAGCAATATAAGGTAGCGTTTTTTCTTAAATCAATATACAGCACAGACAGGAAGTGTCTATATATATTTCTATATTACTAAAAGTCTGATCTTGACTGCTTTTGGCTCACTGTGGTGTGATTTCCGAGAGAACTCCGCTACCTACAGCCGTCATTTTTGGCCAGCTCGCTCAGAGCCCCTCTCCTCCTTCCTGAACGAGAGGATTTTTCCCATTAAATGAAAAATCAGGGAGATATTAATGTTTTAAAACAATAAGCCATTCTCACTGCTGCCCCTGTTGGAGGGAGGGGGGGGGGCTATAAAACCAGGAAGTGTTGTGCCTCACTCAGTCTCTACAAGATGGAGGAAGCCAGAAGGTCACGTCTCTCAGAGCTCTGAATAGCACTGAACACATGTCTACTCAACTGTGAGTGCCCTTAATGTGGTTCTATAAATCCTTGCAAAAAGTGTCTATTGGTTCTAAAATGCTTGCAAAAAGTGTCTATTAGTTCTAAAATGCTTGCAAAAAGTGTGTATTGATTCTAAAATGCTTGCAAAAGTGTCTATTGGTTCTAAAATGCTTGCAGAAAGTCTATTGGTTCTAAAATGCTTGCAAAAAGTGTCTCTATAGGTTCTAAAATGCTCGCAAAAAGTGTCTATTGGTTGTAAAATGCTTGCAAAAAGTGTCTCTATTGGTTCTAAAATGCTTGCAAAAAGTGTCTCTATTGGTTCTAAAGTGCATGCAGAAAGTGTCTCTATTGGTTCTAAAATGCTTACAAAAAGTGTCTCCATTGGTTCTAAAATGCTTGCAAAAAGTGTCTCCATTGGTTCTAAAATGCTTGCAAAAAGTGTCTCCATTGGTTCTAAAATGCTTGCAAAAAGTGTCTCTATTGGTTCCAAAATGCTTGCAAAAGTGTCTATTGGTTCTAAAATGCTTGCAGAAAGTGTCTCTATTGGTTCCAAAATAATTGCAAAAAGTGTCTCTTTTGGTTCCAAAATAATTGCAAAAAGTGTCTCTTTTGGTTCTAAAATGCTGCCTGGCCAGAGTGACTGAGCTGCCTGGCCAGAGCTGCCAGCCCAAGAATTCATTCGGCTCACAATATCCATACTAGCCCTCTGGAAACCATTCTCTTTGACCCACAGCACACTTACTAGCACTCCAGAAAGCCCCCCCCCCCCCCCCCCCCCCCCCCCCCCCCCCCCCCCCCCCCCACTGGCCAGCATTATTGGAACTGGTGGAGAGGTGGAATATTGCATTGGGGGGCCAGCTCTCTCGTGTGAAGCTGGGACCCAACGGGTCCCACTTAGTCTAGTTTAATTATATAGATTTCATTACTTCAGATTGTTTCAGAGTCCATGATGGATGGAAGAAATATATTGTATAATTAGAAAAGCTGTTTTATCTAATATCCCAAATAGATATCCTATCCAACACTTTAGTGAGGATTACATCTTTTGTTGATTTAAGATAATTCCATAACATAGTTATTTCACACTAAATATTGACATCTCAATCTTACAATGATTAATAAATACATATGTATAATTAGATTAATATTAACATTTGTCTTCTTCACCCTCTTCTAATATAGCCTACATTCATGGTATCTGACACATTACAAAGGAGACAACACAGACAACAGATGCTGGAATGTGGACCAAAAGGTAAACTGCCGAGTTGCAAGAGTCCTGCCTCAGGCTCTCGAGCCCAAATGTTGAGCATTCCTTCTCCTCCACAGATGCTTCTGAGTTCTTCCAGCAGATTTTTTTTAACATTACAAAGGATCTGAATCGAAAGTCTAGTGCTGCAAAATGAATGCAATAAATTCATTGTAAACTAGCCATTAATAAATCTGCAAAAGCCATTAGAATGTGAATTCAAAACACATTTATGAATGACTTTCAGAGAAGAGAACTTGCAAACTCTGCCTGCTTTAGCCAAAATGAGATGCATTACCATTCCATTTTGAAGAAAACGCAATATACATATAGCGCATTTAACACTACTGAAAATAAATAAATATTCAGAGCAAAATATTCAACAGCTATTTCTGCCCAAATTAATTCTGTATTCATGAGTAGTGCAATATTTTAAATAAGTGAAAGGCCTGTCTCACGGTGCGAGTTGACACACGAGTGACCCCGAGTTTTCACTCGCGGTAATCACGTACAATTAACGTAGCGGGATCTTCGGAACTCACGCGCGTAACTTAGCGACTCGTGGCACTAACGGCAGGTACCCGTGAAACTTGTTAACTCTTGAAAAATTCAAACATGTTTGAGGTTTTCCACGAGTCAAATTTACTGTTCATGTTAAAAATTGAAACATTTAAACTTGTAATAATGTAGTGGCCCGTGCGTTTACCTTAGTGATTCGTGAGTCTACCGTGGGAACTCTTTAACTCAACGGACAGGAAGCATCTCTGGAGAGACGGAATGGGTGACGGGATGACATTTCCAAATTTCTGCTGCGTCTTTGTGCTCCATCTCAGATGGTAAAGCTGCAACTTTAAACTGACATATGACAACTCTTCACATTTTACAGGATTGGATGCGAAATCAGTGATATTCTCGGCCATTCTCCGTCACACATTGAGAGAGGGACAGGGAGCGGGGAACCATGGTGGATGTCTACAGGATGTAAACTCCAGGGCACTGCCCCACACACTGACCCTTGACTGAAGCCCAGGGACTGCTCAGAACAGACAAGTCCGTCCTCTTTAACCTGACTCCCCTCTTTGTCCATTCTGCTGGAGCCCTTCCTCAAATCCCACCGGGAACAGTTGGGCATCACAGTTCAAAGGTGCAGCAGTACAGAGCGGTGTCCAGGGCATTTGGTGCCATCTCTCTGACACACACATGTAGACAAGAAAGTGTCAGGGGCACGGGGGTGGTGGTGATGGGCAGACATGGACTGTGGGAAAGTCCCTGTGTGGAGGCTGATCCTGTCTTGATTTAGATTGTGCTGATTGGAATTATTATTGTCACTCTCTGTATTACCCTCTTGATTTCACATTGTTTGTTGCACCAAGGTTGGAAAGCTCACAATGTGTTCTGTGCTTCCAGTGATTGTGATTGAACTGTAACATTGCAGTTTCATCAGCTCAAAAAATGAGCATCAAAATAAAAAGGATCTTGATGTGAATGACTTTGTGTGTATGTCTCCCCGTGACCTGTGTGGGTTTTCTCCGAGATCTTCGGCTTCCTCCCACACTCCAAAGGTGTTCAGGTTTGCAGGTTAATTGGCTTGTAAAAGTTGTCCCTAGTGTGGGTAGGATGGTGTTAATGTGCAGGGATCGTTGGTCGGCACAGACCCGGTGGGCTAAAGGGCCTGTTTCCGCGCTGTATTCTCTAAAGTATTTAAATGGATAAGGCAGGGAAAGGATAAGGACCTAATTTGAGCAAATGCGATTAGTGCGGATGGGTAAAAAGGATGTGAAGGGATGGTTCTGTGCTGTTTGACTCTGTAATTCTATCATCAGGCAATGACCATCTCCAACAAAAGAGATTGGTAAAATAACACTTTTTGAACAACATTCACTGACAGTCCCGGGTCCAATGATATGGGCTCTACCACAGTTGGGAGTCTCTCCCTGCTGCAGCCTTCTTCCACATTCTCAGCCGCCAGCCAAACACCATCCTCAGCCAGTTCCACTGAGGTCATCTTCTTGGGCCGCGCTTTGTCAGGGACCTCCCCCTCGACCTTCCTGCCATGAGGCCAGCTTACAGGATCTAAGGCACACGCATATGTCTCCACTGGTGGCGACCCTCAGAGAAGTCCCAGCCTCACAAACAACTCATCACAATAAATAATGTAAGGCAGCCTGGTTTGCCCATGATTTAAATTTTAAACATCATCCCGTCACCCATTACTTCTCTCTCAGCCTGCCCGCTGAGTGACCATACTGAGGGAATTCCCACGTATATGAAGTAGAAAGAAACGTGAGTTCTACACGGCTCTGCCCGACTTTTGAGAATGGATTCGGTGGTTTGTACCCACTCCCCCTCCCTGCTCATCCACCCACCCACCAAGCCAGCCAGCCGGACCCCTCCTCGTTACAGCGGCAGAAGCGACATTTCCAAGAGAATGGGGAAAGAGCTAGGGCAGCGCTGGGATGGGAACAGGGCAGATGAGGTGCACCAAAGGAATAAACACGTTGATGGCTGCAAGGGGCAGGCGGCAGTAGTCTTGTGCCCCAGCGAGGTAGACCGCTCTTCCCCCTGCTGACGCACACACAGAAAGAGAGAGATGAGAGCAGAGAATGATCCCAGCCTAGCTCTGGCACTGGACGGTGCACATTTTACCTTTGTAGGTCATATCAATAGACGCGGCCGCGCTGAATTCTAGTTTTAACTCAAAGCCGCAGGATGGAGTTGTCTTCTTTTTACACTGTTGCTTTGCCGCCACCTCCTCCTTGCTGCACAATGGCAGCGAGTGCGGGGCCGAGATCCTGCCTAGTTTTTTTAAGTTCTGAAATTGAATAACTTTCAATACTGAATCGGAATATACTTAAACCCCTGTCTCACTGTGCGAGTTGGCCCACGAGTGACCCCGAGTTTTCACTCGTGGTGATCACGTAGCAGGAACGTCGGAACTCGCGCGTTCAACTTGTCCACTCGTGGCGCTAACGGCAGGTACTCGGGAAACTTGTTAACTCGTGAAAAAAATCAAACATGTTTGATTTTTTCCACGAGTCAAATTAACTGTTCAAGTTAAAAATGGAAACATTTAAACTCGTTGCAGTAACGTAATGGCCCGTGCGTTTACCATAGTGTCTCGTGAGTCTATCGTGGGAACTTTTTTATAATCTGAAAGGGACTGAACCAAAGTAGTATAATATGTATATACATATTATATATATTATATATATTTCAATTCCAACCCCGAAGCAATTGAGAGGCGATTTCTTGGGGCCGTGTAATTTAACGTGTGTCTTTGCTTTTAAAAGTGAAGCTGTTTAATTGTTTACGCTGCGCTGTGTTTCGTGTTGGGGAGAGTGCTGCTGTACAATGCTTTCGATTTTATACTGCCCTCCCCCTTCCACAGAAAAATGCCTAAATCTTTCTTTGTGCCCGCTCTCCTGGGAGCAATCCAAACCAGGGGAACAATGAACCCTCAGAGGCTTCGCGTTCCTTGCTCCTATATATGGACCTCGCTCGCACGCAACTGTATGAACGCTCGATCAACCAGGCATCGGCCAACACGGAGGCCTGATTACTGAAAACAAAGTCAACTTGTACCAGACCTCATCATCTTCCTTCCGACAACCCGTAACCACGGCACCACACTTTCAACAGAAAACTTAATATTTAAAGAATATATTATGGGACATTGGATTGTCTGAAGAAGGGTCCCGAGCAGAAACGCCACATATGTGTGTGTGTGCTGTGTGTGTGGCTGTGTGTGTGGCTGTGTGTGTGTGTGTGTGTGTGTGTGTGTGTGTGTGTGTGTGTGTGTGTGTGTGTGTCTGTGTGTGTGTGTGTGTTTGTGTGTGTGTATCTGTGTGTATCTGTGTGTGTGTCTGCTGTCGGGTCCCGGCGGCCGCTCAAAGTCACCCGAGCTGCTTCCTTCCTCTGAAGTGGCGGCCAGTCCTGCTGTCTGTGTGTATCTGTGTGTGTGTGTGTGTGTGTGTGTGTGTGTGTGTGTCTCTGTCTGTCTGTGTGTATCTGTGTGTGTGTGTGTGTGTCTCTCTCTCTCTCCCTCTCTGTCTATCTGTGTGTATCTGTGTGTGTGTCTGCTGTCGGGTCCCGGCGGCCGCTCAAAGTCACCCGAGCTGCTTCCTTCCTCTGAAGTGGTGGCCAGTCCTGCTGTCTGTGTGTATCTGTGTGTGTGTGTGTGTGTGTGTGTGTGTGTGTGTGTGTGTGTGTCTCTCTCTCTCTCCCTCTCTGTCTATCTGTGTGTGTGTCTGCTGTCGGGTCCCGGCGGCCGCTCAATGTCACCCGAGCTGCTTCCTTCCTCTGAAGTGGCGGCCAGTCCTGCTGTCTGTGTGTATCTGTGTGTGTGTGTGTGTGTGTGTGTGTGTGTGTGTGTGTGTGTGTGTCTCTCTCTCCCTCTCTGTCTATCTGTGTGTATCTGTGTGTGTGTCTGCTGTCGGGTCCCGGCGGCCGCTCAAAGTCACCCGAGCTGCTTCCTTCCTCTGAAGTGGTGGCCAGCTGCTGTCTGTGTGTATCTCTCTCTCTATGTGTGTGTGTGTGTGTGTGTGTGTGTGTGTGTGTGTGTGTGTGTGTGTGTGTGTGTGTGTGTGTGTGTGTGTGTGTGTGTGTGTGTGTGTGTGTGTGTGTGTGTGTGTGTGTGTGTGTCTCTCTCTCTCCCTCTCTGTCTATCTGTGTGTGTGTCTGCTGTCGGGTCCCGGCGGCCGCTCAAAGTCACCCGAGCTGCTTCCTTCCTCTGAAGTGGCGGCCAGTCCTGCTGTCTGTGTGTATCTCTGTGTGTGTGGTGTGTGTGTGTGTGTGTGTGTGTGTGTGTGTGTGTGTGTGTGTGTGTGTGTGTGTGTGTGTGTGTGTGTGTGTGTGTGTGTGTGTGTGTGTGTCTGCTGTCGGGTCCCGGCGGCCGCTCAATGTCAGTCACCCGAGCTGCTTCCTTTTTTTAAATTATTTAAAATAGAGATCCATTGCAAAAAAGTATTTAAAAACATAAAACAACAAGAAATGCTTGGTTACTGGAGGATGCGCATTTTCCCATTGTAGGTCATATCAATAGATGCCGCCGCGCTGAAATAACTCAAAACCACAGGATGGAGATGTATTTTAACATTGTTGCTTTATTAAAACATACCTTCATTCACGGTTGGCTCAAGAGTAACGGGAGAGGAACTTGGTAACTCGGGAGAGGAACTTGGAACATCGCAGCAATGACATACCCGTGGGAACTCGGTTACACACTTGATCATAAACTTGAAGTCTCGTGCACAGCCACGAGTCTGTCACTCGGGGTACCTCGTGGGTCAACTCGCACAGTGAGACAGGGCCATTACTGTATGAGATGCTGTCCAGCTCCTCTATTTGATACTTTTAAAACAGGCTTTCATTCACGGTTGGCTCAAGAGTAACCCGGGAGAGGAACTTGATAACTCGGGAGAGGAATTTGGAACATTGCAGAAATTAGAAGTAAACAGCAAACTTAGTCATACCCGTGGGAACTCGGTTAAACTCTTGTTCATAAACTTGGAGTCTCGTACACAACCACGAGTCTTTCACTTTGGGTACCTCGTGGGTCAACTCGCACCGTGAGACAGGCCTTTTATAAAATTAGATGTATTTTCGTATGATTGTGGTGTGCCCCAATGGATTACTTGGAAAAGATACAACTTTATATTATAGTGACACATTGAAATCAGGAAACAACTTCCATCACTAATTCCCACAAAACCCCAATTCTAATTTTGTGTGGCGTGGTGATCGTCAACAGCCTCCCTGGATGAGAGAAATTTCAGAATTACTCGGTATTAATTTTCACAAATCTCTCTTATGAATGAACCCTAGGTTGAATCATTCCCTTGCTCTCTGTTTGGCACTATGGATAAAAATGGCTTTACAAAGAAGGCATTGGAGTTCTCCCTGCAGCCTTGGGATCACCTCTGAAGAATATAAATATTTCTAAGTAGTCGAACTTTTCCCGATCAGAGGCAATTTCATTCAAAATATGCAAAGATCACTTACAGTACAATCAATGTTTTGGTATAGTTGTGTGTCAGATACTAAAATTCTATTCAAGCAGTAAACAGCTTAATTCAAGTACTAATTAAGTCTAAGATCTATTATTTGTATATCCTGACATTCTCCTGTGATATAATTTCTAAATCATGCAAATTAAAATGGGTGCCTGGACTTCCAATTGTAATTATATAGAAACTCATGTTAAGCTAGGTATTTTTCCACATTATTTTTTAACAACTCTACTGTATGTTTTGTCTTATTTCACCTTCTTTTGTCAAGAGTAAAGAGTCAAAGGTATTTAATTGTCATATATACTGGAAATAGAACAATGAAATTCTAACTTGCTGCAGCTAAATAGGGCCATTAATGCAATAACGCAACATACAGGTAAATATGGAATAATCAATAATACAATAAATTAATAATCGATAATAGTAAGATTAAACGAGAACTTACCAGTTCGAAGTTTGATCGTTATTTTATGAGGAGTAACGATGAGGGATTACGTGAAGAAGCCCCACCTGGCGCTGGAACGGCATACTTCAAAGCAGCGGCATGAAAACACAGAACATAATAGCCGGAGTAAGATAGTAAGGCTCAACATAGATTTAGAACTACCAGATGATCATTTATTTTATGAGGGTCGGGAGTGGAGGGCACGTAATCCCTCATCGTTACTCATTCAACACAGTAAAGAGCAAAATAACACATTTTTTCCTTCAAACATTGCCTCAAGTTATATGATAAATTATTTCACATTATAAAAGAATAAAGGTAATGCCCTTATTTCTGCAAATTGCAGATATAACACTTCTTTTATACATAATTATTTTATTGTTATGTTGTTATATTAGTTAAACATTCATAGACTTTTTTGACCATCAAACTGTTGTAATGGTCTGGTCAACCTGCAGATAGTCAAATTCATATTTTCATATCATGGATGCCTTTGTACAACAATAAATTACTGCAACTATGAATCATCACAAGTGGTTCAACATCACTCAATATTTATGAAACCATGAAGGATCCGTTTTGGGCCACCAAAATGCCTCTGGCAGTGTCCTGCTATATTTTCATCAGACACTGCCCTATCAGACAAAAATGAGGAACATAAAATAACATCTTTCCTCATGTAATTGAGAGAAAAGCATCCACCTTTCCTGTCCTTGGTTTACCCACGAGAACATTTGAAAGATCGGTGATTTAATCTGTATACAACCAGATTAATCGTAAGTAATCCATATTAATGACAAATGTATTCCCCCCCCCCCCCTATTTGTTGTCTCCGATAACATTGTCTCTTTCTTAGAGATAAACAGCTGGACTAAAACATTTTAGAATATGCCACATCTGTTTACTCAGATAACCCCATGATTATTATTTTACTTATCTTATGTGATTTAATGTATGCCACAGCCGTGGTATTGTTCACCTTGATATGACATGGACACTTCCATAATAGAACAATCAATATTTAATCCATAACTCTTTATACTTCAATAATTAATACAAATGTTTGGAGAAATTTCTTAGGACAATCCATTTGCAATTATCTGGTATTATTGTCCATAGTCCCAACAAGAGACGTATCAATTATTTTTATAAGAATAGATAATATTCTTATCTTACCCAAATATTCACAGAAGCTGTCCATCATCTGTTAATACTTGCTTCAGCTTGCAACAGCTGCTAAGCTTATAGTTGAAGCAGCTTGTGAACCTTTTTTTTTCCCCCATTACTTTAATAATGATAATGTATCATTTGGTATTTGCATAAGCCTCTCACAAAGGCATACATATTCTTATAAGCTTCTGTATTCCTTCTTTTGGAGCTTTATTTACTCTTTACCTAGGCTCCTTTTCTAATGGAGGGACAAAGTATGTCAACAAAGCAATGAGACATATTTGTATCATGGAACAATTTTCCATCTCTTATGGTGCTGAATTACTCCTAAATCCAGAATAGTAATTTATGAATATTTATGCATGCCTAAAACATAGGCTTTATGTGATGGGTCAGGTCCTTGCCTTTCAACAGGCTTGTAATTGCAGCACTAATTTGCAGCTGACTCTTTATAACCTTCCAATTTAAATGTGATCAAGATAAATCATGACCATGTCCTCATTAGTGCAAGTGCTGATCTTTTTATCAGTACAATTGTTCTTCCAGTATTCTGTTTAACAGCCTTAAACTGGATTTATTCCTTTAGACAATGTTTTGACTTGCACTGCTTGACCCATTTCAATTAATTTCAAGCACCTGTAATATTTGATTAACAATTTGTTAATACAACTGTATTTCAATGTTGAAGATGTTTCCATTTTAATAAAATATTCTTACACTGTGAAAGTGTATATAAAATGATGTTTTATATGGTTTATACCATCACATCTTTACACTGAGGTAATTTTATAATATATATGTACGTACTCCTTCTTTATTGGAGTTACTTTGGGTGCAAACATAAAATCAATTTTTTTAGGTTTTCTTATACAGGTGAACCAATCCCTTCTACAATTTTTTGTAATCCTTAGTTATATTAAATTAATGATCATAATACACCTGTAATCCCCCACAATCGGAGATTTCATGAACTTATTTTGTAACAAGTTGTTTGCACCTCTTCAACGTACTTCAAGCCTGCTTTTCCCAATTATATGGGTTCGGATTAGGCTATGTTGGATTATATTTATTTATCATACTTCTGCCTTTGTTTTGATCCAATATTAAATCTTTATATTGGATCATAATTTTTTCCCCCCAAAGTTTAAAGACCAATAGTCTGTTCTTTTGTAACCAATATTTTTGATTTATCATAAGGCAGGTTTTATTCCTTAATAATCAAGTTTAACATAACCTGATTTGTATTGATCTGCAAACCTAGAGTGCAGATTTGGTCCCATTGAGCTCCACAAATTGATGGCAATTTATTTTTATTTTAAATGTATTGGTTATTTGCACAATGTTTTCCATTGAATAGTAATGCCATGCACCAGTTTGAAATACTTTGAAATCGTATTTCCTTATATCTCATATAATTGAGACATGGCTATCATAACGGATTCACCGTTAATATATTTATAAAACATAAAAGTTTTATCATATTCTGCTGTTTCAATCATAACAGCTTTGGTGAGACCAATTAATTTTTAATTTCCATGTTTTACTTTTCATGGCCTCACTCATTCATTCGGGTATCGTACCTAGTACACCTCTATATATATTTTGTGCTGAAGTGTACTTGAATAAAACATAAAAGTTTTATTATTATTCTGCTGTTTTAACCATAACAGCTTTAGTGAGAGACCAACTAATTTTATTTTATTTTTTTTTTTTTTTTTTGTGCTGTGGTGCGTACTTCATGACCAGCCACCACTATCAGTGCACCTTTAGGGTCAGTTTCCATTTTATCTTTACTGCCCTTGTTACTCCTGAGTTTTTTCCCTCAAGGAGACTACCTTCAAACATATCTGAGGTAGATATTCCAACAATATTTCATCATATATATTAATATATGAAACCCCCTTAGGGTAGTTAGGGAATGTTTTTGGGCCTTTTAACCCTTTTTGGCTTGAATTCTTTATTTATTTTATTTTTATTTTTTGGAATCTTTTTTTCCATTATTTTTTCAAGCCATAAAGCTTTTTTAGTCTGAAGGCCTTTTATTGAACTTTTTAAATTATGGCCTTTCTGACTTTATAAAATCCCCCCCCCCCCCCCCCCCCCCCGACCCCCCCCCCCCCCCCCCCCCCCCCGGCAAAAGTTCGTGGAGCGACTAAAAAGTCTTCCTAGCGTAATTTTGACGGCCACCGGTATCGGAACCGGCTCCGTAATCTCCCGTTCCGATCGCTTCCCTTAGGACGTTCTTTTAAAACTGTTGTTTTTTTTTATATAGAGTATTTCCTTTTATTTTAACTTTTACTTATTTTTTTCTTTTAATTAGTTTTAAATCCTGGTGGTTCAATACCAGCCACGGAGTTTTTTAGACCCTGAAAGTGTTTTCCTCTGCACTTACCTGCGGTCCCGTACCTACCGCTGTCGAGGAGCTGCCTCTGCAGCTCATGCTCTGCCGTCAGTGTCGACGTCATGCCGTTCCAGCGCCAGGCGGGGCTTCTTCACGTAGTCACTCACGTGACTCCGAAGTAGAATAACATTATTCATGTCCTTTGAGGTAATCTGCTCTGGGAAAATGTATTGTTTTCAGTTCGGTTTAGTTTAGGTTTGTTTTGTTCTGTTTAGTTTATTGTCATGTATATAGTGTACGGTGAAAAGCTTTTTGTTGTGTGCTAAGCCGTGAGCAGAAAGACAATACATGTTTACAATTGAGCCATTCACAATGTGCAGATACATGATACAGAGAATATTGTGAATAACGTTTAGTCCTAGATAAAGCAAGCAAATTCCGATCAAAGATAGTCTGAGGGTCTCCAATGAGGAATATAGCAGTTCAGGAATACTCTCTGGTTGTGGTGGGATGGTTCAGTTGCCTGAAAACAGCGGAGAAAAAATTGTTCCTAAATTTGGAGATGCACATTTACACACTTCTATACCTTTTGCCCGATGGGAGACGGGAGAAAGGGAGTAGCCACGGTGCGACCTTGATTATGCTGCTGGCCTTGCCGAGACACCTTGGGGTATAAATGGAGTCAATAGAAGGGAGGTTAGTTTGTGTGATGGCTTGGGCAGCGTCTACATTTCTGTGCAATTTCTTGCGGTCTTAAGCCCCTGTTCCTCTTCGGAAACCTGAACAGAAACCTCTGGTGACCTTACGCCCCACCCAAGGTTTCCATGAGTCGCCAGAGGTTTTGGCCACTCGCCTGGAAAGCCTCGACCGAAGCGTGAGCTGCATCTACTGACCAAAGATCCTACAGGATCTTTGCTACCGACCGCACACACACATGCACACACAAACACATCGCGAAAATGGGGGCCAGGGACAGCAGAGGAGCACTGTCTGCGCAATGAAGAGGAAGGTAAATGGCTGCCACAGAGCATGGTAAGTCCTTTAGAGGGCGCGGGAGGGAAGGAGAGAAGGGGAAAGAAGGGGAGGGAAGGACAGAGAAGGGGAGAGAGAAGGGGGAGAAAGGGGGAGAGAGAAGGGGAGAGAAAGGGGAGAAAAGTGGGGGGGGAGAAGGAGTGGAGACAGTTTTAAGAAGCTTAATAAAGTTAGCGAGCATTTTACTTCCCAGCGGATCTTCTAGGTCCTGAAAACCAACGATCCTATAGGATCTTTGCTGAAAACTCCAATGAGCCAATCAAAATGGCCGGTCAGCGAAGGAGATTGCCTTCGACTGCCTGTAAGTAAATAGCAACCCCGCTCCACCAAATGGCAACCTATTTTTAGCTGAGGCTGGTTTTGATTTTGTTGAAATAATCGCAGTAACGTAAAAGAAGCCTCGACTACACCGGAAACCACTTTCGACCATTGGGGAGAGTGACCCAAACCTCCGGGAACCTCACGGAAACCTTGGGAGGGGCACAAGGTCACCAGAGGTTTCTGTTCAGGTTTCCTAAGTGGGACCGGGGCATTAGATGGAGCTGTTCCCAAACCAACCTCCCGATACGTCCTTTCTATATACGGAAAGGGGGCAGGGGAAATAATGAATTAAGGCAGCCAGTTTTTAAATACTTCGCTTTGACATAATTGTACTAATGTGTCATAAGATATACATTATTACTGCACTATTTTATTTATTGGAAGTGTTCTCTTTTACATTATAGATTCTATTTTCTGCTTGGGAGGGTTTTGGAAAGAAACATTGGGATATTGAAGTGCAAATGTTTGCTGTGAAGTGCAATGTACAGGCAGGAATCCAAGTTCAACGTCTAAACATTAACCCTGGGTTATGAACAGACAGCTCATGGAGCTGTTATCATGTGTTGTTGTGGCTATCAATCTGTCCATGGAAACGTACATTCAATTTTGATTGAAAATGCATTTCTCACTACCAATGAGTGGAGTAAAAGTGATTACAGTGAAGTGTGCTCAACTTCCAGAGTACAACAATGAATCAGAATCAGTGAACATGCAACACAACCTTGACCACGTTTGAGAAATGTAACTTAATCCCAAAGAGCATATTGCAATGCAATATTGAACACCATAGATGATCTTTTAGAGATATTCTCTGCTGGTCTGCATATTTTACTCGGTCTAAGATTTTCAAGTACAATTCTTTATCTTTAGATCAGACGCACACTCTTTTCCTCTTGTCAGTTCTATTTTGGTAAATAATTAATTACTGGTTTCAAAGAGAATCATGTATTTTTCATGGTCTTGTTGAGTGCCTTCATTAATTGGCACTTCAAATCTGAAAAATATGTTTATTTTAATTCAGGGTTGTGTAGGTTGTCATATTTCAGATTTCAACTATTTTTTACTTTATTGCATTTGGATGGGTATTCGAACATCTGAATTATTCTATACATTTGTTCTAACTGTTGTCTTTTTGCTTCTGATATTTTGTAGAGGATATATTGTAGTCAGTTATGTCCACACAGCTTCATAAAAATTAGCATGCACCGAAATCTGAGAAATCGGAGTAATGCACAGACAACACAATACATAAAATAACATGTAGTTTCAGAAAAATATGGGACATTTTAAATAGGTTCCTTGCATGTTTATGTTGTGAATGTTTAATGCTGACCGGCATGCAAAGCCATTTGATCAGGTTGAAGATATACAGACATATTCACTTTAATATAAAGTAAAGAGTATCAATAGGCTCCAAAGTCTGAACATGTTATAAGATCTCTGAGCATCGTGTAGCCTGAATTTTTTGGTAGCAATGTACCTTTAATACATTTGCTTTTCTGATGTACAACCCAAATTAACATTTTGAATTAGGACTGAAATGGCATCTGTCTTTGCTGCAGTGGGCCACTGTGACAGGAATGTGCATTGCACTTACTCATCCACAGTACTCCAATCCATCAGTGTAGTATCTAAAGTCGAACCATCGTTACTGTTTAATCAATGATCTTCATTCTAATATAAGGTGAGTTGTTTGCTAAATATAACACAATGTTAAATTTCAGTTGCAAATTGTCAGAAAATGCCTCAGCTCAAGCCTGCATGCAGCAAGACCTGACTACCTTTATGCATGGACACAAGATGCTGGAATAATTGAGCGGGTCAGACAGCATCTCTGAAGAAAAGGAATAGGTTTTGTTTCAGGTTTCTGGAAGGGTTCTGACCCAAAAACATCACCTCTTCCTTTAAGAAGGGTTCTGACCCAAAACGTCACCTATTCCTTTTCTCCAGAGATGCTGTCTGATCCACTGAGTTACTCCAACATTTTGTGCCTGTCTTTGATTTAAAAAATCAGCATCTGCAGTTTCTTTCTATACAGTCAAGTAGGAGCTGATGAATGGCTGGTAACACTTATCCAAGTGATATGTCCAGTGATAGCTATCTTCATCAAGAAAGATTATTTGCAATTTCTTGTTGTCTTGGATGGAGACGTTCCCAAACCAAGCTGTGATGCATCCTGGTAATATGCTTTCTTTTGTGCTACTGCAGAAGTTGGTGAGAGTTGTAGGGGACATACCAAATTTCCTAAGCTTTCTAAGGAAGTAGATGTATTGGTGAGCTTTCTTGTTACTAATTGCTTTATGTGCCAACATGTTAAGCTTCAGGAAATCATGTACCAGGGTCTCAGGTCCCTCAGAACATCAACAATTTTTAATCTCTGATCATTTACAAAATATTCAGCTCCACCATTTCCACCACTCGTGTAGATGAACTCATATTTTTCCACTTTATGTTTCTTCCCCTCATCCTTGTCAATTAATTTATCCTTTTATATCCCTTTTTATAAGCCCGACTCCACCTTGCATTTTGTGGAGCATCATGTTTAAAATGTCTGAGCCTTACATGAACCATGTACTTTGCATTTTCTGCTCATTAAATATTGTCAGCCTTATCCTATTCTTGAATCAGCTCAGCAGCTCAGCAGCTGCACATTGCAACATGGATTTCACAGACATGATTGTCAGCATATATGACCTGTAAGCCCAGTGCTAGACTCATTATCGAGTCCAGGTAATGAGCACAAGCATCCCAAGGTTAGGATTCTGAAAACACTTTACATTATTCCTCTCAGCTTTTCAATAGAGATGTATGTGCACCACAACTCCATTCACTTGCGACGCTCACACTTTTTCTTATTTTATTGTGTCCTTAATTCACTTTTATTTCTTTTATGTATTCAAATTTCTATCCAAACTGATTTTTACAGCTTCCTCCACCTCACTATTGCCATGGCAAGCGTTCAGCTTATCACACAAGGCCATAAGAAGTATGGGACCCATGCTATAGGCAAGATGTTGTCAAGCTGGAAAGGGTGCAGAGAAGATTTACAAGGATATTGCCAGGACCAGAGTCTGAGTAATAGGCAGTTGAGTAGGCTGAGACTATTCCTTGGGGTGCAGGAGGATGAGGGGTGAACTTATAGAGGTGTACAAAATCATGAGAGGAATTGATCGGGTAGATGCACAGTCTCTTGCTCAGAGCAGGTGAATCAATGACCAGAGGACATAGGTTTTAAGATGAAGGGGAAAATATTTAATTGGAATCTGAGCAGTAACTTTTTCACACAAAAGGTGATGGGTGTATGGAACGAGCTGCCAGAGGGGGTAGTTGAGGCTGGGACTATCCCAGTGTTTAAGAAACAGTTAGACAGGTACATGATAGGACAGGTTTGAGGGATATAGGCCAAACGTGGGCAGGTTCGACTAGTATAGCTGGGTCATGTTGATCAGTGTGGGTAAGTTAGACCGACGGGCCTGTTTCTACACTGTATGACTAAGTACTGGGACCTGAGGAGTAGTATCCACTATTTATTCATAACACAGTTCATACTGTAAACTGATTCATGGAAACTCTTGGAGAGCAGGAAAGTAACTGTGCCTTTCTAACTTTATGGGAAGGAGGGGGATAGGGGAAGAATGAGGCACAGGGAAGTACAGTCTGGCTCAGATGTCTTAAAATGTGTGTTCATTTATCTCTTGGACAATGCGTTTGATCTTCGTGTTACAGAGCAAATAGTTTTCCATTTGCCTACAGGGAATAACACCTCACCAAGCCTCAAGAAAAGGCAAAATGGGAGAACAAAAAACAGAAGGCAATGAAGTGATGTTAGATGTATGATAAGGGAATAACGCAGCTGAATAAGAAAATGAATTGTTCACAATATAAAATAATCTGTTAAAATGCTTGAGATTGTTTTTTAACATACTGAGTTCCATTATCGACAATGAGGTTTTTCTGTGAAACAAATGATTTGATTCTAAATTTTAATGAGTATTAGATGATGCTAGTGCAATTAAAAAGTACAATCATTTGATTCAGTTGAAAGCTAAATCTTTTTTCAGTTTGCTCTGCTTCTAATGAGCATATAGTAGCTTAAATCTCCTGGGTAAGCCAATGCTAATTAAACCATTATTGATGTCACATGGTCTGTTATATTGGTCTGAATGATGGGTTTTAAAAGACTTTCCACTATTTATTCATCTTGCAGAACATTCTGTACACTGATTCATGTGGAAACTGTGGATAAGTAGGAAACTAACTGGGTCAGTCTACGTTTACTACCCCACTGAGATGAAGTTAAAGGAATGATAACAAAATGACCTTAAACGTATTCTGGGGTGCATAGTATTTTTAAAATTACATACTCAATTTTTATTGGATGTGATTCCTGAGGTCACAAAAATCCAATTTACGTTAAAAATGAGTTTTTGGCAGTTGTCCCGAGGGTTCCACAAAAGTGTAGACGTTCTCATTTCCATTGATTTGGAGTGAGAATTGTAACGATCTGGTCACAAACCGATAGCATAATGATGTGGTTATGCCATCTGCTTCCATTGATAATGGTATGTTCAGAGCAGGTGTACAAACAGTGTTAAGTGCCTGGAATTTGCCGTGCAGATGTAAAAATGGCCTTAGCCCAATCAGGCCAGATGTTCCTCTTCACAATCTTTGCTACCTTTTTATTAATATGTGCGGATTAATCGTTCATATGCAATCGAGTCATTGAGAATCAGAAAGCAATTTAAATTGTAGTTTCTACTGGAAGCATATCGGGCGTTAAGAATAATAATTGCATATTCGCCAAAAGAAAAATCAGCATTTTAAATATAAAGGTAATACATTTCATTACTTTGAAGTAAGTTGAAGGCATTAATATTCCTTTCAGGTCAAAAATACTGATGTGAGGTAAGTTGGAATATTTCAGGAAAAAAAGGTTTAAACATTAGGTCGTATTAAGTGGAATATTTCAAGTGCAATTGTTAATGATTAAAGCACACATTGAAATTTTAAGTGTGAAGGTCATAAATTGTAATTCAATCCTCAACTGATTTTCCACCTATTAAGATGCATTAGAAATCATAAACAACAGTAATTAGATACATTCACTTTACACCCACATTTCTCAAACTCATGTCAAAAAAATATCCCTGAAATTAATGTGACTGCTCAGATCATGCATTCCACAAATAGGTTTCTGATCCTAATCTTGCCATGATGGGATAAGATAATTAAACAACTCAGGAACCTCCAGGATCTCAGGTGATGCTCATGGCATTCAACCATCAGTTAGAGGTGTTACACGCGTAAAAAAAAGAACAATACTGTTATCATTCCTTATTTTCATAGAATTTTTAGTCCATAAGGTTTTCTATCATGTAACACAATATTTTACATTTGTAGTGTTATAGAACCATACAACAAGGAAACAGGCCCTTTGGCCCAACTTATGCATGCGACCAAGATGCACATAAGAGCAAGGCCCATTTGCCCACATTAGCCCCAAATCCCTAGAAACCTTTCCCACCCATGCTGTTCAAATATCTTTTAAATTATTATTATTATTATTATTATTATTATTATTATTATTATTATTATTATTATTATTATTGCACCTGCCTCAAACAATATAAATACATAAGGGTGAAAATGGTAACTAGAGAGAGAGAGAGAGTGGGACCACTCAGGAGTCAAATCGGTCATATCTGTGTGGAGCCACAGGAGATGGGCAAGGTTCTAAATGAGTATTTCTGCTCTGTATTCACTGAGGAGAAAGACAGTACGATGGAGGAAATTGGAGCAGTCACTGGAAGTGTCTTGAAAGCTGTCAAGGTTACCGTCGAAGAAGTATTGAAGGTACTGTTGTGTTTGAAGGTAGGCAAATCTCCAGAGCGTGATCAGATATATCCAAGGACATTGTGGGAAACCAGAGAGGAAATTGGGGGAGCCCTGGTTGAAATTTACGAGTCGTCCTTAATACAGGAGAGGTGCCGGAAGACTGGAGGGTGGCAAATGTTGTGCCTCCTTTCAAGAAGGGCTGCAAGGAAAACGTAGGGAACTATAATAGGTAAGTTATTGAAGAGTATTCTGAGGGGTAGGATATACAGGCATTTGGATGGGCAAGGGCTAATTAGGATTAGCCATTGTTTTGTACGTGGGAGATCGTGTCTCACAAGTTTGATTGATTTTTTTGAAGACATGACCAAAAAGGTTGATGAGGGCAGAGATGTAGATGTTGTGTACATGTATTCCAGTAAGGCATTCGGCAAGTTTCCACATGGTAGGCTGCTCTGGAAGGTTAGATCACATGGGATCCAAAGAGAGATAGCTGAATGGATAGCAAATTGGCTCCATGGAAGGAAGCAGAGGGTGATGGTGGAAGGTTGCTTCTCGGACTGGAGGCCTGTGACTAGTGGTGTGCCTCAGGGTTCGGTGCTGGGCCCGTTACTGTTTGTCATCTACATCAATGATTTGGATGCGAACATACAGGACAAGATTAGCAAGTTTGCTGATGATACAAAAGTTAATGGTTTTGCAGATATTGAAGATGGTTGTGAAAGATTGCAGCAGGATCTGGATTGATTGGCCCGATGTGCAGAGGAATGATTGATGGAATTTAATACAGAAAAGTGTGAGGAGTTGCATTTTGCATTTGGGATTTTGGGATGTCGAACAAAGGCAGGGCCTGCACAGTAAATGGTAGGCCTCTGGAGAATGTTGTAGAGCAGAGAGATCTAGGAGTACAGGTGCATGTTTCCTTGAAGGTTGAGTCGCAGTTAGATAAGGTGGTCAAAAAGGCTTTTGGCACTTTGGTCTTCATCAGTCAGAGTATAGAAGTTGGTAGGTCATGTTGCAGTTGTATAAGATCGCATTTAGAATATTGTGTTCAGTTCTAGGCACCATGTTATCGGAAAGATATTGTCAAGATTGAAAGGGTTCAGAAAAGATTTACCAGGATGTTGCCAGGACTAGATGGTGTGAGCTATAGAGAGAGGTTGAATAGGCTGGGTATCTATTCCATGGAGTGTAGGAGGATGAGGGGAGATCTTATAGAGGTATACAAAATCATGAGAGGAATAACTCAGGTAGATGCACAGAATCTTTTGCCCAGAGTAGGGGAATCGAGGACCAGAGGACATCGGCTCACTGTGAAGGGGAAAAGATTTATTATGAATCCGAGGGGCAACATTTTCACGCAAATGGTGGTGGGTGTATGGAACAAGCTGCCAGAGGAGGTAGGTGAGGCTGTGACTATCCCATCGTATAATAAACAGTTAGTCAGGTACATGGATAGGGCAAGTTTGGAGGGATATGGACCAAGTGCAGGCAAGTGGAACTAGTGTAGCTGGGACACTGTTGGCCGGTGTGGGCGAGGTGAGCCGAAGGGCCTGTTTCCACACTGTATCGCTCTGTGGCTTTATGATTCTATGACTTCCTCTAGCAGCTTTTTCCCAATATATAGTTCCCTCTATGTTATAAAGTTGTCCTTCAGGTTCCTATTAAATCTTTCCTCTCTAAACTTAAATCTATGCCATCTAGTTCTTGATTCCCCAACCATGGGAAAGAGTGTTGTGCTTTCACCATATCTATGCCCAGTATGGTTTTATGCGCCTCTACAAGATAACCTTATAGTGTCTCTATCCGAAACGTCACCCATTCCTTCTCTCCAGAGATGTTGCCTGGCTCGCTGAGCTACTCCAGCATTTTGTGTCTACCTTACAGTGTCTCCTACGCTCCAAAGAATAAAGTTCTAGCCTACCCAACCTTTCACACTCTCATGCCTTGACAACATCTTTGTAAATCTTTTCTGCATTCTTTGCAGGCTTACCAGAATCAAGTAGGGGTAGTATGTGACCAAAAAGAACACAATACTCCAAGTGCAGCATCACCTGTGTTTTGTACAACTACAACATAGGATCACTGGAAATCTATCTGCCTTTGTACATTTTAAGACATCCAGCACCTTTGCTACTGTAATGCTGTCTATTTCCAAGACATATAACAGAAACCATAAACAAGCTCTGCACTTGCAATGTCAGTGCTGAACATGATGCCAATTCAAACTAACCTCTTCTTCCCATTTACGATCCATATCCCTTCATTCCCTGCATAAGTTCGGCCATAATATTGGTGCTAAGAAGAGTAAGGTGACATGCCTCATTGACTACCAACCAGTGGCTCTCACATCCATTGTAATGAAGTGCTTTGACATGCATCTTTGCTCGTTCCTATGCAATTCGATCCTCAGCTTACTCATTGGCAGACCACAAGTTACAACAACGTTTTCTCCTCGATGACCATCAGTAAAGGAGCCCCTCAAGTCAGTGTGCTCAATCCCTGCTCTACTCTTCCTGTACCCATTTCTGTGTGGCCTTCAAAATGGATTTTATTTAGTTCACTTTAGTTTTTACTGAGGTACAGTAAACAGCTTTTGTTGTGTGCTAATCAGTCAGCAGAAAAACAATACATGGTTACAACATGATTACATTTACAGTGTATAGATACTTGATAAGGGAATAATGTTTGGTGCAAAGTAAAGCCAACAAAGTCCGGTCAAAGATAGTCTGAACTTCACCAATGAGGGAGATAATAGTTCAGGACTGCTCTCTAATTTTGGTAGGATGATTCAGGAATGGAAGCCGTTCTGCACCGGTCAACAGGTGTGTCCCTACTTTAGCTGCTGGTCTGACGTCCAGCAGGGATGCAAAACGTTGAATCATCATCAATATTGCTGGCGTCTGTATAATGGAAAAATCTTCCACTTTGAAGAATGATGTGGGGGTGGGGGTGGGGGGGGGATTACAACAATAATGCATGAAGTTAAAAAAGGAATGCTGGAATAACTCAGCCTGTCAAGTGATATCTGTGGAAAGAGAAACCGGTAAAAATTTCAGGGCAGAGACCCTTTATCAGAACCAGATACATTTACAAGGATGTTGCCAGGACTCAAGGGCCTGAGGTGTGGGGAGAGGTGGAGCAGGGTAGGACTTTATTCCTTGGAGCACATCAGAATGAGAAGTAATCTTATAGAAGTGTATAACATCATGAGAGGAATAGACAAGGTAATTGCACCCAGAGTCTTTTATCCAGAGTAAGGGAATCGAGAACCTTAGGATTAAGGTGAGCGTGGAAAGATTTAATAGGAACTTGAGGGGCAATTTGGTTTTTACACAAAGCGTGGTGGGTATATGGAATGGCCTGCAGGAGGATGTATTTGAGGCAGCAACAATAACAACATTTAAAAAACATTCAGACAGGTACGTAGATAAGATTGGGTTAGAGGGATATGAGCCAAATGCAGGCAAGTGGGACTAGTGTAGATGAGGCATGTTGTTCAGTGTGGGCAAATTGGGCCAAAAGATTTGTTTCCGCAATGTATAATTCTATATCTAGCCAAAGGTTGTCCCACTACTTAAAGGCAGTCCACTATTCCCAGGCTTCACAGTGCTTATGCAAGCAACACACTGCGTACAGTGCACAATACATAGTCAATTTAATCTGATGTGGGCAATACATGCCTGCATGTTATAAGTGTAAAATATTATTATTTTTCGTTTATTTTGAAAACAGTTTGAACTTCATTGAGAAGGTATCTATGAAAATTGATCCATGACGCAAGTGTCCAAATTCTGCTTTAAAATATATTAAATCACAGAAATGTGAGCAGCTGTACAGAGTAACTTGACTCAATCAGATGTTCTTACCTTTGATGAGAATTTCCACAGGAATTCCCAAACCTTCTTCCCTAATTTGACCAGTAGATCGACAAACAACCTGGAGAAATGATGCAAGCAGTGTCATTCACTTGCTGGCAAAACAACAACTGGCTGCTCAAGCTGTTGATATTGATTATCTATTTGAGTTACGAGGGTTGAAGGGGAGAATTCACTTCCAAGAAAAGAAAAAGATAAAATATTTTGAACATTTGAAATCAAGTAGCTCCACAATGGAAACCAATCGTTACTTTTACTGAGAGGCAGACGTAAGGTTCTGAAGGCAAAACATGATCATGCCTATCATGAACTACTTGAAGTCTAGGCCACAAGTATTATAAAATTCAAATCACCAGCATGGCCAGATCTTTTCACTTGTGGAGTTTATATTTGTCAACACACAATGTGTAGAGATTAGAAAATATTGCAAGTTTGCTCTCTATTTCAAAGAAAAACATATGGAAATCATCAAAAGTACCAGATGAAATGCCCCGACTGTAATAGTCTTCTAATATTAAACAGGGATCTACAAGGAATTTTTGAGGGGATATGTGTTAACTTCAACAGATCAGCTAAACTCTATATGAACAGTGAACAAAAAAAAGGGTAATCTTTAGCTGTCTTGAGGTCTGGACAAATGTCCTGAACATATAGTATGTGAGGGCATTCTCTTCAATATGAGCATTACATTTCAAAAGTAGCTTTAACATGATAAATTGGTCCGAGGATCTTCACAAATATAATAATATGTTATACATATATATTATACATGTACTTCTTGATTTATAAAAGTATCCAGTTTACAAATTTTCACAATAACACAATAAACCCTTTAAGGTATCTCTTAAACGTATAAGGCATTTTTCAACAATTCAGTGCTAGGGCATAGAGAGAGACAGAGAGAAAAAGACACAGAGAGAGACAAAGAGAGAGAGAGAGGAAAAAAAGAGAGAGACAGACAAAAATGGCAATTAGCAAATGGCAGAAACTAAAATGCCAGATGCAGCTGTGTCATCATAGATCGCTATTCACTCAATCGGCAGCTGCTCTGAAATGTTCCAGCTGTTTACCCAAACCCATTAACGTAAGCGCCTATTGACCTATTGGCATAATTGACTACTCATACACGTGGCCATTGGAAATAGACCTATATTCGTTTAGCAGAATGTTTCCCCAGGAAATGCACCATGGAGAATGAAGGGAAAATATGTACATTGATGAGAATTGGGGGAAAAAATAGTTAAACAATTAGTTAGAAGTTCAAAATCAACACATGTACACCAGAATGTGGTGTTGATGGTGAAAAAAGTGAGATCATTATGGATGGACCAGAAGCAATGTAAAGGGGTGATGGATCTTGGAAAGTGTTGAATTATTCACTGTGTACAATTCAGGGAACTGGAAACCTGCATGATATTCCTCTTATAGCAGAGACAACAAATGCAATGACACAGCAGTGGAAAAAATATAAAAGAAGCTGAAAAAAATCATCAAGGCTCATAGAAACATAGAAATTAGGTGCAGGAGTAGGCCATTCGGCCCTTCGAGCCTGCACCGCCATTCAATATGATCATGGCTGATCATCCAACTCAGTATCCCGTACCTGCCTTCTCTCCATTCCCCCGATCCCGTTAGCCACAAGGGCCACATCTAACTCCCTCTTAAATATAGCCAATGAACTGGCCTCCACTATCCTCTGTGGCAGAGAGTTCCAGAGACTCACCACTCTCTGTGTGAAAAAAGTCTTTCTCATCTCAGTCTTAAAGGATTTCCCCCTTATCCCTAAGCTGTGACCCCTTGTCCTGGATATATTGAAGAGAATGCCCTCACATACTATATGTTCAGCACATTTGTCCAGACCGCAAGATTACCCTTTTTTTTGTAAACCCCCGCCTCCTCCCCCTTCCCTGTGCCCCACCTGGACTCACACCTAATTTTCTCCTATTTATCCCCTTTCACCCACATCAACAATTCACAACTCTTCTATCCTTATCTTACACCTTTTGTCCAACCATTACAAAGCCCTCACATGTTACTTGCCAGGCTTTGTCCTGCCCCAACTCCCTTCCAGCTTTCTTTCCAAGCCACCTTCATTAGTCTGAAGATGGGTCCTGACCTGAAACGTCACCTATCATGGTCTTCAGAGATACTGCCTGATCTGTTCATTGAGTTACTCTAGAGCTGTCTTTTTTTTTTTACAAACCAGCATCTGCAGTTCCTCGTTTCTAAAGTTTGCCTAACACTTCTCATAGGAGCCAATGTCAAGAATGATTGTAAACTTAAACCTCCTCTAATCTTCCATTCAGTGAAACTGAGGGCTCTAAGGTAATATTTAAAAACTAAAGATAGACACCAAAAGCTGGTGTAACTCAGCATGTCAGACAGCATCTCTGGAGAAAGGAATGGGTGACATTTCGGGTCGAGACACTTATTCAGATTGAGAGTCAGGGGAAAGGGAAACGAGATATAGATGGTGATATGGAAAGATATAGAACAACTGAATGAAAGATATGCAAAAAATTAACGATGATAAAGGAGACAGGCCATTATTAGCTGTGGCCTAGGTGAAAACAAGTCACATACAATGAGACTCAAAAAGTTGACTTTGAAGCTAGTACAACAACTTGGATGGGGGAGGGGCAGAGAAAGTGGGTTGTAAGGGTTACTTTGTTAGAGAAATTAATATTCATATTTTTAATATTCGTCAATCTTGATTTATCTCCCTGTAGACTCCGAACTGCTCCCTGTAGCTGAACCTCTAATACAGGCAACATTCTGGTAAACCTTCTCTCACCCTCTCTAAAGCTTCAACAATTTTCCTGTAATGGGGTGACCAGAATGGCACGTAATACTCCAAATGCGGCCAAACCAATGTCTAATAGAGCTGCATCATGAAATGTATTATGACAATCCATGGACCATTGTGCCATTGGCTTACCACCCGCATCACGTCTTTTCACAATTAAATGGCAAAGGGAAATCTAACTTGGAATAGGTCCTCTATTGTTTGATGATAAATGTTCTTGGCTTAGAATTTTGATTGCTTTTATATGGTTTCAATCTGCAACCTGTTATTCTATTTATTTGTGTTTCCTAGTTCAGCAATATACTGTATAGCCATATATTCAGCCTGTATACTTAGCTAAGTATCCCAGAAAGTTTCATGGTCATGTCGCATTCACTGTGTAACACTGAACAGACATGAGTAAAAATGAAGATCAGAAATGTAGGGTAGACTTCTACCCTACAGACGTCTATCTCCAACATTATCTGTTTCAAAAGTGGTCTTTGCAAATGCTGGGGATAGTTTCAAGGACCAATTATGTCAATTGGAACCAATTATGACAAATGGCCACTGTCTGTGGTTTTAGAGTTGCATGTCGGCATAGCATAATTGCTAATGGATAGCAATCCTGTATAACAAAATTGCACCAGCAATTTTCATCACTGCATATTTCCAAATATCTTAAAAATGGAGTAGGCTCCATTAAATTAAGACGGCATACAATAGAAATACCGTAGATTAAAGGCTGTTGCTTATTCATTATTGTTAATGGGTCCTATTAACTATAACTGCTGTCATTGTGTTTCTCTTCCCAAATTAGGAGCACTTGCAAAGCAGCTCCTACATAAATGCTTCCAGAAACATCCTGATTCATTGAAAAGATGATAGCCATCTTCAAAGATGACAAAAGATAGACTCAAAAAAATGTCTAACTCAATGGGTCAGGCAGCATCTCTGTAGAAAAGGAAGAGGTGCCATGGTGGGTCGAGACACTTCTTCAGACTGACTAGCCCATCTAGGAGCCCAGCATTAGATGTGGCCACAAGTGCTTCGTTAAAATGAACGTTATCAGTTGAAGAAGAGGCGAGTCAAATTCTATGACAGCTTCTATAAGCCATGTCCATCAGTCACCCAGGAAGAACCTTTGCCCTCAGTATTGTATGCACGAAAAGCACTCAAATTCACTTACCACCCCTCCCTCTATCTTTACAGTTCACTTCGTTTATTATCAGATTCCATCATCTGTACCCTTTAGTCTTTTCCATCTATCCCCTCCAGCCTTGGTTGCTATCTCCACCAAATCTTCCCCCCACCAGATTTTTCTGTCAAACCAGATTTACTCCTCACCTGAATCCACCTGTCATTTGCAAATTATTTACCCACCTCTGCCCCTCATATCTCTCTGCCATCTATTTCCCCTCTACCTCATCAATCTGAAAAAAGGTCTCGACCAGAAACGACCCATTCCTTCTCTCCAGAAATGCTGCCTGTCCCGCTGAGTTACTCCAGCATTTTATGTCAATCTTTGTTTTAAACCAGCATCTGCTGTTCCTTCCTACACATTCTGAAGAAGGATTCAGACTGGAAATGGCATGTCAATTTCCTTCTGAATGCTACCTGACCCGCTAAGTTTCTCCAGCATTTTGTTTCTTTACTCAGATTCACCAGTGCACCATCTGTTCACCAGCAGCATTACCTCCCCATTGCCACCATACAAAGCCACAAGTAAGAACCTTGAATCTGCTCAATTCAAAAAGAGGGCTATTTAATAATCTTATTATGAAATGCCAATCTGGTGATTAACAATTAAAATCAGCTTCAGACGTGTGCCGGAGTTGATAGTCAGGGTTTGGAGCTGGTGGTGAGCTGTTGGTATTTTTACACATCTGATACTGAATGTTCAGAACAGAAAAATCATACTCATACAGCAAGTAAATAGACCCTTCAGCCCATCTGGCGCATGCCAACCTTGATGTCCCAGCTAAGCTAATTGCATTTTCCTTTGCTTGGCCCACATCCCTCAAAATCATTCCTAACCATGTACCTGTCCTAGAGTCTTTTAAATGCTGTTATAGTATGTGCCTCAACCATTTCCTCTGACTACTCATTCCATATGCCCACCAACCTCTGTGTGATAAAATTGCCTCTCAGGTTCCTGTATTTCCTCTAGTTTTTAATTCCGCTACTCTGGCAAAAAGCACATTCACCTTATCTAATTCCCTCATGACTTTGTACATGTAAGATCATCCCTCAGCATTTTGTGCTCCAAGGGATAAACTCCTAAAAGATGAGGAACGAAAACACATAGTGAATTGGGATTTTCAAAGGTGTTGAATCCGGTGCCATACAAAAGGTTGGAGACACAAGAGACTGCAAGTGCTAGAATCTGGAGCAAAAGCAGTATGCTTGAAAAACTCAGTAGGTCAAGCAGCATCTGTGGAGGGAAATTGACATCTGATGTTTGCAGTTGGGTCTGCCTATACATAAAGTACAAGATTATTGGGATAGGAATAATTTTGGTATTCAACTGTCCTGGCGAGCTGCGGGGCCAGATCCACCCACCGAACAATCACGCTGCTGACTGGGACGAGTCCCGGTAGGCCCGACTCACCCCACAGCCCACCTAGGGGACTGCGGAGAAGCCGGGCGGAGAAGCCTGGCTGGGCAGAAGGAGCCTCAGCGGCGGCGGCAATGGGAGCCTTGGCATTGGCAGCGGGAACCTTGGCTGCAGCGGGAATCTCAGCAGCGGTAGGGCCTCGCAATTGACCCGTGATAGGAAGAATAAATGAGAACTTACCAGTTTGAAGTTTCATCTTGATTTTATGAGGAGTTACGTTGGTGATTACGTGAAGAACCCCACCTGTTCGCATGTGCGTCAATCTTCAAAGCAGCGGTATGAAATCACAGATAACAAAAATCGAAGTTAACATAGTAAGATTAGCAACTTGAGAACTACCAGATGACCTTTATGAGAGAGGGTTGGGCGTGGAGGGCACGTAATCACCAATGTAACTCCTCATAAAATCAAGATCAAACTTCAAACTGGTAAGTTCTCATTTAATCTTACTATTTTACTTCGGAGTCACGTGAGTGATTCCGTGAGGATTCAAAGCCCTGTGATTTCGTGCCGCAGATTCAAATCCCGGCGTCTCACTGCATCAATTGACTCAGGATGAGTGAATAATCAATAATGCATTAAGCATGACATTGATTCAAATGTATTAATGGTTTACGTTAATAAATAAATCAATACCAACCCCTGTATCTCAGGGGAGGCTAAAGTGGATGCAAAACTGCATGGGCAAATAGCCTGGGTCAGTAATCAGCCAATGGTAAAAAAAAATATTTTTTTATCAATTCAGTTGACCATCCTGCGGTGGTGAGGATATGGTCGCTGATGTTGAAGCTGCCCTGGTGGAATGAGATGTACAATCGTCATTGTTAATACCTGCATAAACCAGAACCTGCTGCAGCCACCTTGAAATAGTCGGAACCGACCTTTCCTTGTGTGGTTGTTTGTCGCTTAATAAACAATGCTGATTCCACACTTCTTAGGATTCTGGTGGCCTTGATATAATATAGCAAGCCTGCCATCCCACATAGACGTGAGTCCATGGGGTATCCGAAATATGATCTTAAATCCTGCCACCCCTGGTCTGCTCTGGTTGTGTAGATCAGAAAAGTAAAATGTAATGGCACCTGCAGCCAATTCCCTCCTATCTAGCCACAGCATTTGCAATGTTTGCCCTCGTTGTGCTGATACTAGTGTCATGACTAAGGATGTAGCTGGAAACCCCCTGGTGAAGTATTGTTAACACATTTTCAATATCCAAACTGCATATACTTGTAGTGGGAGAACTTGTGTCAAGATCTCTTTTACAACTCGATATCCGGGGTTGAACCCGACAGAGTGGTTCCCGTTTGTTGCAACTGTAGTGTCTCTATAACTGAATTATTGTCAAAGACCATTTAAGAATGAACTGGAAGACGTCAGTAATCTGTACCGTATTAAATGTAACATTAACATTAACAAACCCGCTTCTGATCCCCTCAATAGGAATGTACTGCTTTTTTGGTGCTATCCCTGCACTCTGCAGTGAGCACATCCATGGATTGATGTGACAACCTGAGCCGTAAGGCAGTCCATTCAGAATGTGTAAGTCAATAATTGTTTTATTATGCAGAGGCCGGTTTCCTGAACCACAGTTTGAACCAGCAAAGTTTTTGTTTCATAGAATAATTGTATACAGTTGAATTATTATGCCTGACGAAAGCAGGCAACATGGCTGCTTAGCCAGTCAGACAGTATGAAAACCTAAAGCGAGGTCTTGCTGACTGTTTCAAGACCCGACGAATGAGGCAAAATGGAGGAAGACATAAAAGAACCTTCCTCCTTTTTGTAGCGAGCATGTATTTCTCCACACTGTTCTGTCACGTATTTTTTGCAATCAGTGAATAAACATGAAACCAACATGTCGATATTCGATGTACCATTGAACCATACTTTCATAATACTTTGAGATCCAATACCTATTCTGTGTTGTCATCGATCTGAACTTGAAGATACACCAGTGGCAAAGGAGATTAGGTAAATTATTACAGGATACTTTTACTTGATTGCCATGTGACTAACATATGCCACCACCATGGTGTAGCAACTTGAAGTTGAGCGTGTAGATTATGTATATTCGCTCAATAGCTCTTACCCATGGGGTGCATCTAGTGTATATATTTAGTTGATACCAACAACTGAAGAATTGGCAACTCATGCAAATCTCCGCTACCTCCAACTGGAGATGGTATTCGGAACTTCTCACCTTAGAGCTCTTAGCATCAGTTTGTAATAACTGAATTTGACCAACCAAACTACTGGAGCAATGCTGAATACTGTTTGTTCATCATTGTGACTGAGTTAGCTTCAGCTGATAATAGCATAAGGTTGTTAACAAAGATCTACATGTCCTTTGAGAGGTCGCTACTTTGCATGATATCAGTTCCTCGATTTTCACAGCTAAAGCACAGCTACAATTGCCAATTACTCTTGATGAAATAGAAGTCAGTTTTATAACAGGTAGCAATCAACTCCAATCTCTTGCCACAGGGCGGAGTCATAGGCTAATTAATAGTTAAAGGTAAATCCCAATGACCAACAAACAGTTTATCCCATTTCGCCATGTTTTACTGTTATTAATACAGTTATATTGTCTTTGATAACCTCTGTAATGGGAACTGCATAGAATGGATCTTTGAGACCCTTATGAATCTGTTGTTAGGAAAATAAGTTTTCATATTCGGGAAGTTCATATGCCCGACATTCTCCATTTTTCATAATAAACAGGCCACTCCTGCCATTATTCCATGGGTGCTTTGCATGAGAACTCTGGCCTGATTGCCGAGCCTATCTTAAAAGACAACCCTGACCATAACCCCAAACTTGCTTGGAATGCTAATACTGTGCCTCTAAGCAGATGTTTTATCCTTTGTGTGTTGTACAAACAACTGTGAATATTACTTGTGAGTGGTGCACTTACCCATGTTTTGGAAGTGCAAGACACACCTTGTTGAGTAGGGCTGGTAGGGTGCATGGAATTTCTGCCCAGCTGTCATGCTGCCCCCAGCTCCAGTGAACCACTTACTGCCAATGAGCACCTGGGGTGCATTCTGAAACAATGAACCTTTGCCCGCCGTTTGCATTAATTGATCCGTCTGCCAGTTTTTTCCGTCTGTTGAAATAGGCCTTACCTGAATAACAGATTTTGCGGCTGGCTCTCACATCCCTTTGTTGGCGCTGTTCACTGCTGGCACATATGTGCTCCAGTATGTTCCATCGACCTCTTTAGAGCCTGGAGTCAGTTACATCTTGACCTTTCACACTGCCCTCCTCAGAGAAGGGATTCATAGGCAGCCCAAAACAGGCGCTGCCGAAGTCCGTAGGATACCTGCGCTGATATGGCCCCATTGGACCTATACCAGGATGGAACATTCTGCTGGGATGGCAACTTTGTTGTCAGGAAAGGGTACCTCTGACACGTGCCCTTCATCCCTTGGGGTTTGCCCCACGGCCATTCCCTGAGACTCAGCGTCAGCAGGTTACTGACACTTCCTGGTCTCCACCTCCAAGAGGGAGACATGAAGCAGCCCTATCAACTGGTGCTGCTGGTGCGGCCTACAGAGATGGAACATCTGGCTCAACCTTACCATTATAGTCGGGGTCAGAGCTAAGATGACCCATGGCACACGCCTCATCATCCATGAGGGTGCTATCAAGCAGCCCTCTACTAGGTGCTGCTGGCGTCTTTTGTTCAGGGTGTTCTGCTGGAGTGTGCCCTGCTGGAGTACTGTATGCAATAGTTGCTGCATTTGGGATAGTTGTTCAAACGCACTATCCAGCCCCGGTGTGAATCTTCCCCCGACTTCGTGGGCCTATTATTTTGCTATCCAGCCCCGGTGGGGAAACTTCCCCCCGACTCCATGGGCCTAGCAGACTTATGTGTTACCTTGAGCAACCCTGTCCCAGGCGGTGCCGGCACCGCCTCTCGTAGAGGCCTGCGCTTTTTCACATGAAGCAGCCCTGTCTCAGGCGCTGCTGGTGCGGCTCTCCCGTAGACCAGCACTTTTACACATGAAGCAACCCTATCCCAGGCGCTGCTGGTGCAGCTCTCCCATAGGCCCACGCTATTACAATGTAGTCTCACTGATTTAATTTTGTAGTGTAGAACTTCACCTGTGAAGGGTTAAAAAGTACTATAGCATACATGCAAAAACTACCCTTATTATTAGAGAGAAACCCTTGCATCCTGACTCACCTGAGTCCAATAGGGCTGAATGAGTCTTCTCCTCCACCAATTTTACTTCCTGTCTGGGGACCAATGTGTCTGGGAGCTGCAATATCAGCAACTCTAGCATTATTTACTTGCCACTCCACGGCATCCCCGCAGGCTGGAAGCCGCTGACTGCCTTGTCAGCGGCTGCTTATCTCAAATCCCAATCTTTTACCGGCTATCCGCTTCCGCGATCGGACTGCGGTTTCCCCACAGTCCATAACCGGCTCACTCGTCGGGCTCTGAATCTGGCAGGAAACCTCTGTGAAGAGAGGCTCCTGCTTGAACAAAACCCCTGGTAAGAAAAAGAAACTTACCTTCTAGGTTTAACTTACCACCAGCAGGAGCGCTGCCCTGCCAGTCCAGTGCTTGCACCAATGCGGCTGATGTAACTGACGCGCATGCGAACTGGCGGGGTTCTTCACGGAATCACTCACGTGACTCCGAAGTAAAATCAGCGATTGATGAGGATAGGGAATTTATTCTATTGAAACATATAACTTTCTGAGGTGTTTGACAGGACGGTTGCTGAGAACAACCCATTGTGGAATGTCAAACAAAAGGGCATAATTTCAGAATAAGAGGTCATTCAGTTCGGAAGGGAATAAGGAGCAATTTCTTCTGTCAGAAGTATGTGACTTTTTGGAATTCTTCACCCAGGTAACTGGGAAGGCAGTGGAGATAAATAGATTGTGTCGGAAGGAACTGGCCTCAGGTAAAACAAAAATTGACACAAAATGCTGGGTCAAGCAGCATCTCTGGAGAAAAGAAATGATGTTTTGGGTTGAGACTTTCTTCAGATATCAAATATTAGATATCAGATAGATTGTTTTAGTTTTAGTTTTTGGAGACACTGTGCAGAAACAGGCTCTTTAGACCATCAGGTTCGCACCGACCAGCGACTGTTACTATTAACACTATTCTACACACATTAGGGGTAATCTTACATTTATACCAAACCAATTAATCTACAAACCTGTATGTCTTTGGACTGTGGGAGGAAACAGAAGATCTCGAAGAAAACCCAAGCAGGTCACAGGGAGAACGTATAAACTCCATATAGACAAGCAACCGTAGTAAGCATCAAACCCGGGTCTCCGGCACTGTAAGACAGTAGCTCCATCGCTACACCTCCGTGTCACTATTGGGCTGTAAGGGAATTAAGGATCTGAACAAGCAAGAAAGTGAACCTGTGGCCAGTATCTTATAAGCCATGATTATGAATGGCTCAATTTGGCCATTTAGCCTAATCTTGCCACTATGATTTTTATCTATGCTTATGTGCTTTTTTTTAGATGCACGTTACTGCAGATGCTAGGAATTTGGAAACTTCATTGAGCTGAAATCTACTGTCTGTTCCTTTTTCCATTGAAGCAAGCCAATATTGGTTTACCTTTATTATATTAAGTAGTAACAATTAACTGGTTATCTATTCACACAGAAAGGAGTTCTAGTTTTGAAAATGAAAAATACGGATACTTTCAGCAGAGCATTGTGGAATATATTTAAAATTACTGTGCTGAATTGTATGGCAAAACTACTGCTGTTATAGATTTTAAGGAGAATACATGGAACAATATTTTGCTGCTCTAGAGTAATAAAATATGATAACTATTACTGTATTAGTAACTCTCATTTCTGCTACACTGATAATTCTGTGTTGCCTCGTGCATGAAACACAGAAAGTTCACACACTCATGTAATTTACTTACTCTCTCTGCTGCACTATAACAGAAATAATCAGAAAAATTACAAATTCCCCAGCCTTTCTTCTTACTTTCAAAAGTTATTATTGAAAGAAAATCAACCATAGCATCATTACAAAGAAGCCATTAAAGCCTACTTTATTCAAATATAATAACAATGTCTGCAACCTGCTGCAGCAGAATATTCACTCCTACATAAATATTTGATTCAATGTCAAAATAATATGAAATAAAGCAAAGTTATCTGGAAAAATAAAAAAAAATCCAAATCAATTATGAAGAAAATAAGAAGAAAGAAAGAGAAATGTAATATTATAGGACAAAGAACATTGATAGGTATAGCAAGGAACAAACCCCTCGCCCATAAAGTATGCACTGAACTTGATGGCAGCATAAATTAATCATATTCTCATATTCGCCTGCTCATAATTCATATCCCTCCATTCCCCACTTATTCTTGTGCCTATCTAATATCCTTCAATGACAGGATCATATCTGCCTCATCACCACTCCTGGCAACGTATTCTGGCAACCTGATGTTGTTGCAGAAGTTCCAGTCAGTGGTAAAAGAATAGTGCCATCTTTTGACATAAAGGAAAGCACCCCAAAAGCTTTTGTCTTCGCAAAGGAGAAAGATCCCATCTTTTAAATGTCTTTTGCGATCAGGCATTATACCAACAGATTTCTGCAGCTCAATTGACAGCTGATCACATTAGAGAAATATCTGATAACAAAGCTGTAAACATTATCGTGAGTGCTAAATTAAAATTGGAACACATCCTTAAGATGCTGCTGAAAAGTAGCAACATTTTACATGAAATTTCTCTTAAAACTTAAAACGGTATTTTATTATAGTTTTTCTTTATTAATTATCCATTCCAGAACTGGGAAAGTAATTGAACAGTGCAGGAAGCCTCCTGTCAATCATCGCTCAATCAAAGCAGCTCTCAGAAGTATCTATCTTTACTAGACTACCGGCTGTGAGTGTACACACACTGCAGATGTATAGCAATCAGGTCTGGGGCGTAGGCCGGGTGAGGTTCCAGATGTGGCTGAAAGGATAGGGATTTCAGCCCTCCTCCCCAGCATAATTCTACTGTAGCTAGTAAGGCTGCTTTAGACTTTACACTTTACACTTTAGAGATACACCACAGAAATAGGCCCGAGTACGCGTTGACCAGCAATCACCCCAGTACATTAACACTATCCTGTACACGAGAAACAATTTATAATTTTACCAAAGCCAATTAACCTACAAACCTGTATGTCTTTGGAGTGTGAGAGGAAACCAGAGCACCCAGAGAAAATCCACGCGGTCACAGGGTGAACGTACAGACACCATACAGACAGTACCCATTATCAGGATCAAACCCAGGTAGGGCATCAGGCATCAGCTCTATCGCTGCGTCACTGTGTTGCCCAAAACAGAGCTACTGTTTCAAAGGGGGTCAAAGACTGTTGTGTTCTTTATTTCATTGCAATATAGCTCACCCCTGACCCTGATGGGATTTCCATTTATTGTAATCCTCAGAAAAGTAAAGGCAGCTGCGTCTATTTTATGACCAACGCTTCGTGATGCATTGATATAACTGTCTTAGCTCAGCTCTGCTCATCTGACCGGTAATACTGATCATAAAATGCTGTCCCTTTTATCTTCAGTGGCAATTCATCTATAACATCTAGTTGATGGTCTGCATTCCATTCCAAGTCAACACCAAGATGACACAGGATGAATTATATTTTGGTGTCAACTTTCTTGGGACAGGAAGGCTTGATGCCCTATTCATCTGCTTCAGAACTGCCTTGAGTTGGATTGATTTGATTTGATTTGATTTTATTGCTTGTCATTCGAACCTCAGAGAGGCTCGAACGAAACTCCGTTTCTACAAGCCATACAAACAAACAAACAGAACAATTCATAGAAAAAACATGCAAACAATTAAATTCACACAAACATCCATCACAGTGGATCTCCTCCTCACTGTGATGGAAGGCAAAGTTCTTCTCTCTCCCCCGCACCATCTCTCTCCCGATGTCGAAGCCCAGGCGGGCGGTGTTAAGTCCCATGTCCATTGAGGCCGCGCCGGGCGATGTACAGCCCCGCTCCAGGCCCAAAGTCACAAAGTTGGAGCCCCCGGTGGGCGCTGGAATGTCCCGCAGCCATTAAAGCCGCGCCGGGCGATGCTCGGCCCCGCTCCGGGTCGTTCCAACCCCGCGACACGGGCTGGAGAAGTTGTGTTGTGGAGCTCCGGAGAGCGTTGGAACATGTTCAAAACCACTTCAACCAACATGAATGAGTATACCTCAGCCATTACCAGTTTCAAGAACTAGGTTAATGACAGCGTTACACAGAATAAAAACTGTTATAGACATCAGCCAAACATGAGGCTTACCAAAATCAACTGTTTGGTACATCATTAAGAAGAAAGAGAGCGCTGGTGAGCTTACTAATCGCAAAGGGACTGGCAGGCTAAGGAAGACCCCCACAGCTGATGACAGAAGAATTCTCACTATAATGAATAAAAATCCCCAAACACTTGTCCGACAGATCAGAAACACATTTCAAGAGTCACGTGTGGATTTGTCAATGACCACTGTCTGCATAAGAATTCATGAATAGAAATACAGAGCTACACTGTAAGATATAAACCACTGGTTAGCTACAAAATAGGATGGCCAGGTTATATTTTTCCAATAAGTACTTAAAAGAGCAACCACAGTTCTGGAAGAAGGTCTTGTGGACAGATGAGATGAAGATTAACTTGTATTAGAGTGATGGCAAGAGCAAAGTTTCGAGGAGAGAAGGTACTGCCCAAGATCCAAAGCATACCACCTCATCTGTGAAACACGGTGGTGGGGGTGTTATAGCCTGGGCATGTACGGCTGCTGAAGCTACTGGCTCACTTGTCTTCATTAATGATACAACTGCTGATGGTGGTAGCATAATGAATGTATAGACACGTCTTATCTGCTCATGTTCAAACAAATGCCTCAAAGCTCATTGGCCGGCGGTTCATTCACAGCAAGACAATAATCCCAAACATACTGCTAAGGAATTTTTCAACATACAACAAAGGAATTTTTCAAAGCTAGAAAATGGTCAATTCTGGAGTAGCCAAGTCAATCATCCGATCTGAACCCAATTCAGCATGCCGTTTACATTCTGAAGACAAAACTGATGGGGAGTAGCCCCCAAAACAAGCATAAGCTAAAGATGGCTGCAATACAGGCCTGGCAGAGCATCACCTGAGATGACACCCAGCAACTGGTGATATCCATGAATCGCAGACTTTAAGCAGTCATTGCATGCGTAAGATATGCAACAAAATACTGAACATGAACTATTTTCATTTACATGGCATTGCTGTGTCCCAAACAATATGGTGCCATGAAATGTGGGGACTATTTATAAACACTGCTGTAATTTCTACATGGTGAACCCAAAATGTATAAAAATGGCCTTTATTAAAATCTGACAATGTGCACTTTAACCACATGTGATTTTTTTTTCCCATTACAAATCTCAAATTATGGAGAACAGAGGCAAATAAATAAATGATGGGTCTTTGTCCCAAACATTATGGAGGGCACTGTACCAGTACATACTAGCACCTCATTCAACAAGATATTTACCGTGATATTATTTCATAAATGCATTCACATCAATTTAATTTACTGTGGAGTGGAGTGCAGTGGAGAAGGTAACAAACATTGCCACCTCTACTGAAGTGCTGACAGGGATTTGGGGATTTCTCCATCAAACCATGTTTGTACAGATGTCCCAAATTTGCTAACAACATCACAGAGTCATGATGCTGAATGCCAGTGGTTTCAGGTTAATACCACAGCAAACTGAAGCATGACAGTGGGAAATTTATTTCTGCTGAGGGAAACATTTGAAACACTCTTGATACTTCTTAATTTACAGTGGTCAGAGGTAGAGCTACTGCCTTACAGCCCCAGAGACCTGGGTTTGATCCTGACTACAGGCGCTTGTCTGAGTTTGTATGTTCTCCCCAAGACCTGCATGGGTTTTCCCCGAGATCTTTGGTTTTCTCCCACACTCCAAAGATGTACTGGTTTGAATGAATGAATGAATGAATGAATGAATGAATGAATGAATGAATGAATGACTGAATGAATTAATGAATGAATGAATGACTGAATGAATGGAATGAATACGTTTATTGGCCAAGTATTCACATACAAGGAATTTGCCTTGGTGCTCTGCCCGCAAGTGACAACATGACATACAATGACAGTTAGGAATGATACATAAAACATTAAACATTAATAATAAAACATTATTGATTAAACATGTGAATTAAATAAAATACCAGAGCAAAAGGTTTGTAGGTTAATTGGCTAAGTGTAAATGTAAAATTGTGTCTCATGCGTGAAGGATAGTGTTAATGTGTGGGGATCAATGGTCGATGCAGACTCGGTGGGCCAAAGGGCCTGTTTCCTCGCTGTATTGGGCCCACATCTTTTTATTCTATTCATAAATGACATTATTGAAGTCGTTAAATCTACCACAAGACTGTTTGCATCATTTATAAAGAAATAATTTCTCATGAGGATGAAACTTCTCTTCAGTCTGATAAGCCTTGTGAACAGATCCAAAGAATAGGGCATGAGTTTTAATGCATCAAAATGTAAAGTGATGGCGGTGTCCAGGAAACGTAAATCAGGAGCAGCAAAGTATTCTATGCTTGGCGAAACTTTACAGAAAGTGACTGAAGACAAATATCTTGGTGTCTTTAAACAAAACAGTCCGAAGTGGGATAAGCAGTCACATTATGCTGCAAACAAAGCCACAAAGATTCTCTACTTCATCCAGAGAAACTTCCACCATTGTTCTAAAACCAAAAAAATTGTACTGAACCATAATCCAACCACACTTGGAGTATGCCTCCGCTGCTTGGAATCCTGGTACCAAGAAAAATAAGGATGTTCTTCAAAATTTTCAATGAAGAGCAGCCCGGTTTGTGTGCAGCGACTTCAGACGACAATCCAGTGTAACCAAAATGCTCACTGACTTAAACTGGGACTCCCTTGAAACCAGACACCAGATGCTCAGACTGACTACCCTTCACAAGATCATCAACCAGATCATCGACCTCAATGCTGACATACGTCAAAGAGAAAACAACAAGATCCAGAATAAGCCACAGCAAGCAACTTGTAGTTCAAAAACACACATCTATTCCCTACATCCAGTCATTTTTCCCTGAAGCAATTTTCCTCTGAAATGCCCTCCCACAATCCTCTGTTGACATACCCACCTATGTAACCTTCAAGTCCTCCATCTAGGCCCACAGACTGCACAGCACCCACTAGACCAGACCGTCAACTTCTCGTCAACTCGTCAACTTCCAGTATAGTCCCTGGTGGACTCTTTGCAAGTGATGATCACAACGTACAAGGCACAAGGTATCTCTAAACGAAACTAAAAAAAACTAAATTCTTCATTTCACCTTGCCCACCGCAACTAGGGGATGTTTTTCTTGACAAATCTTACTTCATTACATTGTTTTACAGCGTCCCTCACTTCTTTACACTTTCCTTGCTGCAATAACTATCTGAAAGCTTTTTCAAAAGTCATGCTTGGTCATTCTTGATTAACATTGGGACGGGACGGGGGGTCATCGGTTCTGATGACTGCCCATCACTTGCCGATAAATTGTGCCTGCAATTGATTGATTGCCACCACAATTGATTTTGGGAGGAGGACCCCGCAATCCACTCCAGTCACTCAGTTCATTGGCACCTGAGAGAGGTCACGTTATCAGCCCACTTATGTACTGACGATGCCACTTCTTTTCTGCACTGTGAGGGGGATGTGGGGAGATATGAGTCTACGACCCATTATAGTGAAATGATACAACCAAGAGACATTATCAAGGCTTCCAATGTCAGTCTGGGAGGAAGCTTGAGTTGATCTTTTTTTCCTTTTTTGGTAAATAATGGCCAGCTTCTACTTTATTTTGTATTACTTTCCCAGATTATATCTGCAATGTAGGCTGGCATTTTAGACAATATTAACTTAATTCGCTTCCACATCCGATCCCCACCTTCTTTCCCAGCTCTCCTCCCATCCCTGAACTCCAGGGCCTCAGACTGATAACTGAATGGGTGTGTGGGGCTGGTACATTCTGACATAAGCTGGTGGATTTCACCTTTCAGCGAGTGGATAAGGGAAAAGCTTCATGGGTAATCAGGCATCCCAGGCTGCTTTTACCTTCAGTATAACATCTTAGTACATTTGGCATATGTTTCTTCGCCTTCAGGCATCAGTTCATACCAGGATTTGGGATTTTGAATAAAAAATGGCACTGTAATAAAATATTAAAACAATACTTTTAATTGACGAGGGCAGGTCATTAGACATTGTCTACATGGACTTTAGATCCGGCTACAGGAAGGATGTCATTGAGGTAGGTGGCTAATGATTCTAGGTTGAATGACCTATGATTCTATCTTAGGTTGAATGCAGTGTCTTTTACCTGGGGTAAGGGGATCAGAGGATATAGGTTTATTGTGAGAGTCATAAAATGATAGTCATTGAAACAGGTTCCAAGGCCCAACTTGCCCACACCGACCAACATGTCCCATCTACACTAGTCCCACCCACCTGCGTTTCGCCCACATCCAAACCTGTGCTATCCATGTACCTGTCTAACTATTTCTTGAACTTTGTGATCGTACCTGCCTTCAACTACCACCTTCAGCAATTCATTCTATACACCACCACCCTTTGTGCAAAAAAGTTACCTCTCAGGTTCCTATTAAGGAAGGAGCACCATTTTCACAGGGTGGTGAGTATATGGAAGGGCAGCCAGATGTGGTAGTTGATGCAACAACTATAACAGCATTTAAAAGACACTTGAGCATGGATAGGAAAGGTTTGGAGAGCTATGGGCCAAACTTGGGTAAATTAGACCAGCTTAGATGGGGCATCTTGGTCAGCATGGAAGAGTTGGGCCAATGGTAGACAAAAGTGCTGGAGAAACTCAGCGGGTGCAGCAGCATCTATGGAGCGAAGGAAATAGGCAATGTTTCGGGCCAAAACCCTTCTTCAGGCCCAGCTGGGCCAATGGGCATGTTTCCATTCAATATGACTATGATTTTAGGTTGTGCATGGTAGGCTCTTTTAGTAATGTAGATCACAGGGAATCCAGGATGAGAGAGCTATGTGGATACAAAATTGACTTTGTGGAAGAAGAAAGAGGGTGCTAATAGAGGGTTGTTATTCAGATTGGAAACCTGTGGCAAGGGGTGTGCTGCAGGGATCTGTTGTTTGTAACCTACATTAATGGTTTTGATGACAATGTTGTTAACATGCTGAATAAGTTTGTGGATGACACCAAAGTTAATGGTGCAGTGAAGAGTGATGCAGGTTATCTAAGGTTACAACTGGATCTAGATAAACTGGAGAAGATGAACTGGACCAAGTAACAGCAGATAGAATTTCACTTGGACAAGTGTTAGATGTTGCAGTCTGATACTTTAAACCAGGGCAAGACTTAAACAGTAAATGTTAGGACCATGGAGAGTATTGTAGAACATTAGGAGGCCAGGTATATATTGTGTCCCTGGAAGTGGTGACGCTGCTCGATAGGATGTAAAGAAGGCATTTGGCACGCCTGCCTTAATCTGTCAGGACATAGAGTAAAGGGGTTGAGATATCATGTTCCAAGGGTACAAATCCTTGGGGACACCACACTAGGATCATTGCATGCAGTCTGGTCACCCGGCTAAAGGAAGTTTCACAAATATCTCACAAGGTCTGGAGGTATTGAGTTATGAGAGGCTGGAGAGTCTGGGACATTCTTTCCCAGGAACATGGGAGGTTGAGCAATATATAAAATCACAAGGATAGAATAACTTGGACGATCACAATCTTTTTCCCCAGTAAGGGAGTTGCTGAGATTGCTATTGTGCACCTGATAAGAATCCACAATGCCACATTGGATTTCTTGTTTACTGGGATGTGCAAAATGTGAGTTTAAGTCGAAAGGAAGAGGTGAAAGAATGTGTGCATCAATAAAAATACAAAGTGCTGTGATTTCCCTTGAACAGGCTGAGTTCATGGAAGGACAAGAGATGATTGCCAGTTCAGGTTAGAGGGCGAAGCATCTCCCTGTGGAAAGCAGACAGAATATTTTACATTACATTGCAATGAAACTACTAAAAATATATTAATAATCTATGAGACTGCAGAAAGGGATTGATGGTTTTGAATGAAAGTGGGGGGAAAAGCAGTTGTTTTTGTTAGCCAACATCTTAATTAATTAACAAATTAATTAAGATGTTAGTTAATTAGTCAATGTTTCTAATTAACTAACATCTTCTTTGACATGGCTTCTCAAATACACAACTTCTACTACCTAGAAAGTCAAGGGTAACCTTACATAAGAACACCACAGCCTAAAACCCCTGTCTCACGGTGGGAGTTGACCCACGAGTGACCCCGAGTTTTCACTCGCAGTAATCACGTACAATCAACGTAGCGGGAACGTCGGAACTCTTGCGAGCAACTTAGCGACTCGTGGCGCTAACGGCAGGTACTCGGGAAACTTGTTAACTCGTGAAAAAAATCAAACATGTTTGATTTTTTCCACGAGTCAAATTTACTGTTCAAGTTAAAAATGGAAACATTTTAACTCGTTGTAATAACGTAGCGGCCCGTGCGTTTACCTTAATGACTCGTGAGTCTACCGTGGGAACTCTTTAACTCAGCGGGCAGGCAGCATCTCTGTAGAGAAGGAATGGGTGACAGGATGACATTTCCAAATTTCTCCAGCCCCATGTGTTCACTTTTTGTCAACCCGCATCTGCCCTTTCTTGTGTATGACATTATTTGTGTCCGTGGCAGTTGATTGTCGCTCCCTTCAGTTTCCCAGGGGGTCGGGACGGGACTGGAGGTATTCACTAACTGACAACAACATGGTGGTATTGATATCATTTGGTTTATTGTTTCACGTGCAACGATGGTACAATGAAAAACTTTGCCTGCGTGCTATCCATTCAAATCATACCATATGCGAGTACAATCAAGTTGTATTAAGTCATACCAACGGCCGCACGGTTCAAGGGGAAATTCAAGTTCTTTTCAAGGGGAAGGCTCGTTCTTTTTTACACATGATTCAAAATACAAGAGGCCAATCGTCCATCCAGTCTGAGGATCACGCTTCCAAGCGTGAAATATCCATGTCCCGCCACAGATGCTGCCTGACCCGTTGAATCGTCCGGCAATTAGTTTTTTGTTCAAGATTCCAGTATCTCCTGGCTCTTGTGTCTCAACCCTGTGCCGCCACTCACGCACTGTATTCCCATCTGCCCCACTGCCTGCACTCAATTATCCTGCTCGTACCATCACCTCCCTTCACCCTACCCTATTCCCCCTTCCCTCCACCCCCACTAACCTACACTGGGGTCACATCAAGCAGCCAATACAACGAGAGGCCCTCGCACCTTCGGGAAGTGGCAGGAAACCGGAGCACAGGCGGGTAAAGCACGTGGGGACGGGTTGAATGAACAAAGTCCACACAGGCAGAACCCACGTCGTTGGATCTCGCTGGCGGCTGCTGTAAACACTGGAACACTCCGCCAGCCACAGCAGCGTTTGTGATGGGACAGTGCAGTGAATTTATCAATGAAATAAGATGAACATGCCACCCAGATAAATTGTCATCGATTTATATTCCAAATATGTTACTTTCTTCACAGAATTTCCAAAAGTCTCTGCGCTGAGGCCACCATCAGTACTAGGCGGCCCTTCGGATCACGGACAACACGGGGTACGAACGCAAACACCGGAGGATGAGAAACCCCCCGCCCCCCAATACGCCCCCCCCCACCCCCGGCGCTCACCCTCATCACCCACCCCCACCTGCAGCAGTGTCTCCAGTCCCAAACGGTTTAGTTCTAGGTTTATTATTTTCACATATATAAAGGTTTTGTTTTGCATTCTGTCCAGTCAAAGTAAATAATAACAAAGATAACTACAATCAAGCTGAAAAGGAACAGATATAATGTGCAGCATATAGTTCTCAGCATTGCATAGTCACAACACGCTAACATTTATAAAATATCCTCGCATCTCTTTTCGGAGACCACAGTTCTTTACCTGCGTAAATCACATTGAAGTGCAGCCAGTAATGGCAATGGGAATCCAGAACCTCGTCAATGAAGGTACAACATCCGGACATAGTCACAAAAAGCTGGAGTAACTCAGCGGGACAGGCAGCATCTCTGGAGAGAAGGAATGTCTGAAGTAGGGTCTCGACCCGAACCGTCACCATTCCTCCTGATGCAGCCTGTCCCGCTGAGTTACTCCAGCATTTTGTGCCTATGGAAAGGGAATAAGGCTTTTCAATTTAGTTTATTGTCACGTGTATCGAGGAACAGTGAAATTCGGTCAGCTGAAAGACAATACATTATTACAATCGAGCACATTACAGGTGTTTGTGTAAAATTGTCCCTATTGTATATTGGTCGCTGGTCGGTGCGGACTCGGTGGCCCTGAAGGGCCTGTTTTCGTGCTAATCTAACTAATCTAAGTGAACCTTTGCATACTGAAATAAATATTAAAGGATCATAAAATATCCTTTAAATAATAAACAAGACTGCTGCATGAGAGACAGGTGCAGACTGTTGTGGATTAAAATACGGCTGGAGGGAGGTCTCCGTCCTGATCCCGGGCTGTGATCGGTGGGTTCCACTGCCCAACAGGTGCAACAGGTGCAACGCCTCGTCAGGTTACACTGAGGCTTTTCCCAAACCCTTTTCTCAGCTTTCGTCTATATTCTGGTCAGTTTAATGTCCAAATAGAACATATCCAAATAGAAACACTGTGTCACTTTTCAGGAGACGTTGTCAGCTCAAGAGTAAACGGGAGACGAACTTGGTTAACTCAGGAGATGAACTTGGAACATCGCAGTGAACGGCAAAATACCATACTCGTGGGAACTCGGTTCAAACACTTGAACATCAACTTAGGATCTCGTGCACAACCACGAGTCTGTCACTCGGGGTCACTCGTGGGTCAACTCGCACCGTGAGACAGGGCCATAAAGGTTTCTTTTGAGGTTGTACACCAATTTCACTGTGAAATACGTTGCTATCCTTCCGAGGTGTTCAGAGACGGGTCAATTTAAAAATCGGGCGTGGGAAAGATGTGCGAAAGGCACAAGATGGGTACGGTTTAGTTTAGTTTAGTTTAGAGATACAGCTTGAAAACAGGCCCTACGGTGCACCGAGTCAGCACCGATTAGCGATACCTGCACACTATCACCATCCTACACACACTAGGGACAATTTACAATGAAACCAAGCCAATTAACTTACAAACTTAAATGTCTTTGGAGTGTGGCAGGAAACTGGATATCCCGGAGAAAACCCATGCAAGCACGGGGAGAATGTACACACTTCGTACAGACAGCCCCGTAGTCAGGATCAAACCCGGGTCTGTGGCAGTGTTAGTCAATAGCTCTACCGCTGTGCCACTGTGCCACTCCATTGCACTGCATTTATAGATTCCGAATTATAGAACTGGAGCTAAATATGAATTTCCAGAAGTTTACTCTGCAGAAAACTGCCGTCTTAACTTCTCCATCTATGGGAAACTGTGACTTTTTCTGTAGCAGGAAACTTCAGCTGGGAACCACAGGCTTGGGGTAAAGTGCTGGACACAGTGGCCTGTGACAATAAACGTCCAGCATTTATTGGTGGAGCAGAGAAACGTAAATTTTCACCAAGTTTACAAGGTAATCGGAAATAACATTGCAAAACCTACCTGTCGCACCTCCAACTTTTAGTTTAATTTTGTTAAGAGACACAGTGTGGAAACAGGCCCTTCGGTCCAGCGAGTCCACACTGACCAGCGATCCCCGCATGTTAAAACTATTCTACACACACTAGGGCCAATTTACACTTAGACCAAGACCAATTAACCTACAAACTTGTACGTCTTTGGAGTGTGGGAGGAAACCGAAGATCTCAGAGAAAACTTGCACGGTCACAGGGAGAACGTACAAACTCCCTACAGATAGAACCCACAGTCAGTATTGAACCCGGGTCTCCGGCGCTGTAAGGCAGCAACTCTACCGTTGCGCCATCGTGGCAAATCTGTCCTATGATCCTGCTCCTAACACATTAGGCCTGGTGGGGAGACAATCCTGATGGAATATAGTCATCAGTAACAGGACCCTGTCAACCTGTGTTAGTTGCCCTGCTTGACTGTTTAAAGAGTAGGTGAGTAATGGAAAGGCATTATGGTCAGAGGGGTTTCTTATCTTAAGAGCTTCCTCGTGCGGCAGGAGTGAAATTCAGGGCAATAATTGCTCTTCTTTTACTCCTGAGTCGCCTCAGAGCTAGAAAAAGTATTTTGTTGTCATGGGTTGTCAACAGGCTCTGGAGATCGTCACTGATCATACTATTGCTGTATTAGGAGAAGTGAATATCTCATTGCTGAACCTGTAAGCATGACAGTGCTCTCCTTTAGATCCAATATTTCCTGCCAGTTCTGGTGACACAGATGGGCATAAAGGCAGTGTTGGTGGAAAAGTGTTTTCCCAATATCCAAAGAGGCATTTATTGCTCACCTCGGAAGGAAAGTGTGCAAAAAAAATGGCTCTCATCTTCCCAAAATGTAGCTAAGCCAGCATTATTGTCTTATCCAAAATGTGCTGGGCAGCTGATAATTGAGCTTCTTCCAACCTCCGAGCTCAACATTGTTTCTGGAATCCCACTGTTTCAGGCAACTGTACACATTAGATGCGCCCAAGGTGTTTCCAAGGCACAGTGAGGTATAACACCAGTGCAAATCTTTATTTTAAATCTGTTCAATATTGACTAGGATGTGTGTTATGGGCTTTACCCTTTTGCTGGTTTCCCAGCAGAAACAGAGGAAGTTGCAAATAAGCAAATTTTATCTCACATTGTCCTATTTTTCCAACCGTAAAATATTAATTCCCTAGCTGAAAATCTCATGCTAGAGATTTCTTAAATCTGATTCAAGTACCTTTCAAATTTAAAAGATGGAATTTCTCCACTTCTGCTTCCCCAACGTGAACTGAAATTATTTATTGTTACAAAGGTAAGAAAAATTAATAAATATAGAAATAGATGTAGAATTTTAGTATTAAAACATTCTGGCAAATAACTTTGGCTGGAGAGAGTCATAATGATATGTGAATCTATTGATATTTCTAATGATTAATATGTAGCTCGTGGAGAGCAAAAATAAATTATCTTTGTCAAAAAATAGACTCAGCATCATGTAGGATGAGAAGGTTTATCACAGTTTCACGGTAGGGCAATTGGATGTCTTTAAGATCCCACATTTTCCAATGAGCAAAGGTTAAAAGGGGTCTCGGGGTATTTTAATAACTTGAAGAAGATATTAAATTCAGAAATTGAAAGCTGTAATAAACGTTGTCATAATACTGTAAATGTGCTGGTATTTACAGTAGGAGACTTTGAACCTTTGCTAACATAGTAAGAAAATTAATTGCCTTAATTAGAAAACCAGCTTGTTACAAATATGACCAAAGGAGTTGCAAAGCAAGCCTAGTATTTGTGATCCAATGACGCAATTGTCATCACTCACGATGACTTCTCTGTAAAACTGGCAGCAATGTCTATCATCTGCACATGTGCAATTAAAAACAAAAATCCAAACATTTAACTTGGCGACACCCTACTTTTCTAGGCTGCATTCCCTGCAGTCCTTCTTTAAAAATGCTTTTCATTTTTTTCTGATTTAGTCAGCCAACAATATTAACCCAGATTTGCTGCATTTCCCATGTTATTTTAGCCTGACAGGATGTGGCAGAAGGTGAAAGAGCAGGGCTAGGTGAGTGGAACTCAGTGAGGCCTTCCCTGCTCTTTACCTCTAACTTTGAACAAGGTCCTCCCATTACCACTGAAATCACCTACCCTCCTCTTCACCACTTCAACCTCTGAACCACGTTCTTTACATGACAGGTAAGATAATCCCTTTGTTGCTCTGGTACATCTTCACCCTCCCGTTCAATGTACTCACCACTTTTTGTGTGAAAATCTTGCACTTCAAGTCCCTTTTAAATCCCTTCCTGCTCAGAATAAATCTATGTCCTCTAATTTTAGACTCCCCTACTGAGAAAAGGATTGTAATCGTTCATGTTTCATCTGTACCTGGGCAACAGGAAGCATAATTCTGCTCATGGGAATCTCCTGAAACACTCGGCCACCTGTTTTTAAAGCCCTAATTCCACTCCCATCTTATGTCGCCTGGCTCAAGTACAACTCTTCAAGTACATGTCAGATTCCCAGAAGGAAGGAAGGAAACAAAGCCAAGATGTCTCCTTGAAGGACGAAATGCTTATACATTTAGCATGATTCTGTACCACTGCGAAAAGGGACTTGGTCAAAAAAGTTCTACCAAGATCTTTGAACATTGATAGGGAGCGTTCTTCAAAACTGCACAAATAGAATTCATTCTTGATTAGAGAGGATGAGTGCAAAAATATATTAATTCAACTGCAAGGGCAACGTAATTAAGGCTGTCAACTTTCCAGAAGTCCCTAGATCATGTAGTTTAATTAAAAAATTCTATCATATTTTAAACTTTTGCTCCTGCCAACCATAATGAGTTATTTGTTAAGAGTTTGTCTATTTAATAAGGACCTTGCTTTCAGAAAACCATGCCTTATTAATTAAGTACTTCATAAGCTAACAAAATATTTCTGTTGTTTGGGAACAATGAATTAATTTCCCTTTTTGATCTATTTTTGGAAGGAATGCAAAATCTTTTTGTATAGATTCCAAAATGGTAAAGGCACAAACTAAAATATATATATGTGTGCCTTTATATATATATATATCTGAGATGAAATACAGTAATGCTCCATTGTGCCAGGCCACTGTGCTCTTCCCCACGCCCCAATTTTATTCTGCATTTAATAGTGATGCTTCTTGCACCATACACAACTGTGGAACTGTTAAAATTGCTTTAAATAAGTGTTGTAATCTGTTAAAATAAACCAAGAGATAGTGTAGAAACATATAATTTATTTTAACAGTTTATTACACTTATTTAAGCAATTTTAACATACAGAAGGCATATAAAATCTTGTCAGAAAGCTGCTCAGACCCTGATAGAAAGCATGACCCTCAGCAGACCCTCCTGTCAAAGCCTGTCAAAGCAGTCCTGCACCAGACCAGCTTGCTGGCTAAGGCCCCATCACCAGTGAGGCCCCGTCATCCTCATCAAGCCTCGCTGTCTGATTTCACGATTGACACATCCAGCAAGATTGGAGTCCGGCATGGTTGGTAGAGTAGCGGGTGGACTGGGGGGTCATGTTGGGGGATTGGGAGTTGGGGAGTGGGGGGGGGAGGGGGGGGCTCAGTGGAGTCTGGCATAAAGGAGCATATTTCATCTCATTAATGATAATCATTATTTCTGCTATTCAGCTTTACTCTGTATTTATTAGTGATGCTTCTTGCACCATACACAACTGTGGAAGAAAGTCGTAGGAAGGAACTGCAGTGCTGGTTTAAACCGAAGATAGTCTATTGGGGCTGTCCCACTGCGGCGACCTAATCCGCGAGTTCAGAAGAGTGTCTTCGACCTTCTAGCTCGAGGGCACTCACCTGGAAAACCTCGAACTGGATTGACCGTCAGTGATGAAACCGCGAGCAGGATCGACCGACCACACACACACACACACACACACACACACACACACACACACACACACACACACACACACACACACACACACACACACACACACACACACACACACACACACACACACACACACACACACACACACACACACACACACACACACACACACACACACACACACACACACACACACACACACACACACACACACACACACACACACACACACACACACACACACACACACACACACACATCGCAAAGGCGGGGGCTAGGGAAAGTGGGGGAGCGCTGTCTGAAATTCACACCCGCGATGAAGTGGAAGGTAAAAGACGGCTGCACAGTGTGGAGGGGGGGGGGGGGGGAGAGGGGGGGAGGGGGGGAGAGGGAGAGAAGGAGTGGAAACACTTTTAAGAAGTCAGACAGCGTTTAATAAAGTTTAGCAGGCATTTTATCTACCGGTCGGTTTTCCTTGGTCCTGAAAACTACCAATAAGCCAATTAAAATGCCCGGTCAGCGAAGGAGATTGCCTATGGCTGCCCTCGACTACCTGTAACTAAATAGTGTCCCACTCCACTGCACTACCAGTTAAAAAGAACCATGCCAATCAATATATACTTGCAGAAAATGTTTCAAAATGCTGAGAAATTTTCCGCGACCTAGCTGAGGCCGCGAGTATGTGGGAACTTCCCTCGAGCATGAAGGAGAGTTCCAGTGACCTCATAGAACCTCCTAGGACCATGTGTCGACCATGCTACGAGTATGAGTCAAGGGCAAACTCTTCTAAACTCGCAGATTTGGTCGCTGTAGTGGGACAGTCCCTTATCTGTGGAAGAAACTCACCTGACCAGTGTGAGTATCATTGGTTCAATAGTACTTTTTTTTCACATGTGACTATGTACAGTCCAATTCCTTCTTTGCATACAGCAGTAAAAATCTTACTGTACTTGGATACAATCATACTTATATACAAGAGTGTAGGGCTAGTACATTACATTGAGTCATCCCACAAGAGTCACCACATTTATGGTGCTAACATGTCCTTCAAGTTCAAAGTTAGTAACAATGTAGACTCTAACATGGCCATAAAGGCCCACCGTCTGGGTAGCATCATGGGATGGAGTTGCAGGGTTGCCCTTGTAAAGTGATGTTGTTGGTATCCTTCACCACTGCTCTGCTGCTCTGTGTCACTGGAGATCTTATCCATCCGCCAGCTTGATCTCTAGGAGCAGCACCCAAACTAATTAAGCCCCCGGCTGCAGCAGTACCTCCAGAGGCCCATTCCACCAATGCCTCAATCCAGAAATGTCGATCAGCGAACATGCCATCCCTTGCCTCATACACCAATCCTTTAACACCATGCACTGGGGCACCTCCCGAAGCCAACCTCAGAGTCCTCCAGAGCACCACCTAGGGCTGGGGAGGTAAGGCCCCATCCTGACTGCTGGCACTGTTGTTTTCCTGCATCCACCAAGTAGCAGTGAGAATTGTCATTCTCATTAACGTCAGTTAAAACTTAATTTCAGCAAATGATCCATCTATATTTTCAAACATTGTTTCATAGATAACATGGAACATCTTTCCATCTGGCAGTCCAGCTCCCTTATCTGACAAGCAACATGCCCTCATTCTCTTGGCTGAAATATGCAGAAACCATTCATATGTTATGTTTAATTCATTGCTGATCAAATACTCAGCTGCCATATTACAAAAAATGTAACTTGAACTTGAACTTGAACTTGAAATTGTTAATGCAGAAATCAAACAAGTTCGCTGGGAAACATGAAACCTATTTCATGAATTGAAACATTAAACATTCAAACCATAAATTTTAAGCAGGGTACAATTCACTGCCTGTAAAATTGCATATTGTAACAGGTTACTATGTGGCCCAGGGTTAGAATAGTAATTACCTCAATTCTCATAAGGTCTCCCCCAAATTCAGGATGATGCAAGGGAAAAACAGTTTTGTGGCCATTTTGTATTTTCAGATTCATTGTCTAATATATATTTATATCTAAAGATAATGTTATAGGAATAATAACTGAGCACTGTGGGCAGTCTTCACTGACTTCTCTAACTTCAACTAACCCTTGCTTTCCCTCTCTCTCCATCCGCTCCCCCATCCCAGTTCTCTGACCAGTCTTTCTGTCTCTGACTACATTTTACCTCTGTTGCTTTGTTGTTACCTTCTCCCAACTAGCAATTATCTATGTATAGGAATGAACTGCAGATGCTGATTTAAATCTAAGGTAGACACAAAATGCTGGAGTAACTCAGCGGGACAGGCAGCATCACTGGAGAGAAGGAATGGGTGACGTTCCAGGTCGAGACCCCTCTCTGTTCTACATTTTCATTATCCTCATTCCTGGTCCTGTTTTCACATCTTACACTTCCTTATCTATACACTTCCTTACCATACACTTCCTTATCCATGTACCGCCCATTCCCCTGGCATCAGTCTGAAGAAGGGTCTTGACCCAAAACGTCACGCATTCCTTCTCTCCAGAGATGCTGCCTGTCCCGCTGAGTTACTCCAGCATTTTGTGTCTTTCTTCACTAAAATGTCATTCATTTAATTTTTCAATCTTCCAAATTAACATTAAATGCCATCTCAATCAATTATTCTTAACAGTGATAATTATGCAACTCTAAGCCTATGAAGTGATTTAGAAAGTGAGCTTCGAGTGTCTCAACAAGTAATGCACACAAACAATTTGAGAGCTGCAAATATCAACCAGTTCTGGAAAGTCAATAAATGTAGGATGTGAAATACTTTTACATTTATATAATTTTATTGTAAAACAATTTTACACAAAATGTACAGATTCCCACTCTTAGTTTCAATTTTTGATGGGCGTCCCACTTAGGCGATTTTTTCGGCGACAGCGACTGACTTAGGTCGCCGAAAAACGGAGACTGGATCCCCCTACGACAATGTCTACGACAATGTCTACAACAACCTAACACCTAGTCGATGTCAAGCTACGGCAAACTACCGACAACTGGCGACCCATTAGGACGTCCACCTACGACCATACCTACAACAACCTACGTCCACCCGCGACAAGCTACGACAGGATAAGAAACTCAATCATCCGTACCTGTCGCCGGTTGATGTAGGTAGTCCCCAATGGAATTCACCGGCAATAATCTACGTCATCCTGGCGACAATCTATGCCATCCTGGTGATCGCCTACGACTGTCACCAAAATATTTTGAAAATTTCAAAATCCAGCGACCAGAGAAACACTACGATTCTTTGGGCAACTGAGGAGACTACTCACGACCATACACCCCAGCAACCATATGGCGACAGCCTTAAAAATCACCTAAGTGGGACAGGCATTAGATATACAGCATGGAAACAAGTTCTTTGAGCACCAAGTCCACGCCAACACTAGTTCTATGTTATTCCACTTTCTCACCCACTCCCTACACACTAGGGACAATTTACAGAGGCAATTAACCCACAAACCCACACATCTTTGGGATGTGGGAGGAAACCCGAGCACCCGAGGAAAACTCACACGGTCACACAGGGAGAACGTGTAAACTCCACATAGGCAGCACCTGAGGATAGGATTGAACCTGGGTCTCTGGGGCTGTGGGGCTGTGGGGCTATGGGGCAGCAGCTCTGCCAGCTGTGCCACTGTGCCGCCCACACTGCAACACGGTTTAAATAAATTGACTAAAGGGAATATTGAGAAACTGGTATGATTTGTTATTGGTTCTAGTTGTTGAAGATCAACGACAGGAAAATTGATTTAGTTTTACATTTTTCGCAAGCTGTAAGTCCATGTGGCGTTTATTCTATGAAGCCACTGCATTGCAGCTGCTTCTGAACTACATTCTCCAAACCTCGCAGTACAAAAATTCCAGGCCCCTTTTAATCCTATAATTAAGATGTAGTATCTGTATAATGAGCACTATCCATGATTAATAATTAACTATGGAAAACACATTTCCTTTTAACAAGTCATTCTGGCATTGTAACCTTGTCTTTTTTGGAACACACAGAAAGTCACAGGAGAATTTCCAGTTTTATTGTGATCTACACTACCACCTCCTGGTCCACCTCTGAAATAGCAGCCTTGCAGTTCACCAGCAAAGAATTCCAGAGTCGAGTGTGTTTAATAGTAAGATTAAATGAGAACCTACCAGTTCGAAGTTTGATCCTTATTTTATGAGGAGTGACGTTGAGGGATTACGTGAAGAAGCCCCGCCAGGCGCATGCGCGTCATACTTCAAAGCAGCGGCATGAAAACACAGAAAACAAATAGCCGAAGTAACATTGTAAGGCTCATAGAAGACTAGAACTACCAGATGATCTCTTAAATTATGAGGGTGGGAGCGGAGGGCACGTAATCCCTCAATGTCACTCCTCATAAAATTAGGATCAAACTTCGAACTGGTAAGTTATCGTTTAATCTTACTATTTTACTTTGGAGTCACGTGAGTGACTACGTGAAGATTTCGAAGCTCTGTATTTTCATGCCGTAGATGCACACCATACGACAATCTGCTTCGGATGACACAGTAGGGAATAAATAATATATTGAACATTGCTTCGAATTATTCAATAACTATTGTTAACAATAATAAACACAGGAATAACCCCTCTGTCTCAGGGAAAATTACAAACAATGATAGAAAACAAAGCAAATGAATTAAATGAGACCCAAAACAGCATGCCCAAACCGTGGCACGGTCTGTACAGGTTTGCCAGAAAATTGAGAAAATGTTGCTACTCGAGACTATCCTGCGGCCTCGAAGATTTGGTCTAGCGGCACGCCCTGAGCCTTCGCCGCGGAGATCGATGCCGCCCTGGTGGAGTGAGAGTTAAAGACAGGAATGTCTACTCCAGCATAATTGAGAACCTGATTCAACCATGTAGAAATAGTTTGTGCTGACACTCTTTTATATGTCTTTTTGTGGCTAATGAGCACTCCTGTCTCAGAACCTCTGAGACTCCTTGTTACCTTAATATATTGGCTGAAGTTATATGGCGTAACTACATATAACATTTGATCAACAAGATAGGCTTTAAACGTCACCTTGATTCCAGCCAGACCGGGCCTGTTTTGTTTGATTAAATCATAAACATTGAAGTTAATGTCATGGACAGACAAATGCATACAAGGTATTTGTAAGAATTGTAATGTTTGTGCTGAAACCTGCGCTATTAGCATAACCACAGCAAGAGTTAATCTCTGCGTAAATAATGAAGTAATTGGAGCCCATTGCTGATGCATTGTGAGAACAGGAGTGATGTCCCAGATTTCTGTATAGCGAGGTTTTGGAGGGTTTTTATTAAAAATTCCTCATAAATCGGGATACTAACGGATGAGACCCGATAGGATGTTGTTCTGAAGACTGCCCGCAATAAGAGGACAATGCACTCCGAGCGCTGGTAATGTCACTATAACGCAGGTGCTCATCAAAATGCAACTTAGCAAGGAACTCCAACACATCACATATGCTTGCATTATGATAAGGCATATTGGATTGTACACAGAAACAGTTCCCATTTCTTTGTGTGAACCATATATTGTTTTTTGAGTGCTATTTCGCCAGCCTGCAGTGAGAACCACCATGGCCCTGTTCGACAATCCAAGTCCTTGGAATTGTCTGGTCAGAACCTGCAGACCAACAATTAATACGGTCATGTAAAGGGTGACTTTCTCGTGTAACCGGATGCACCAAGAAATTACTGCAGCTGGGAATCATCATGAATGACTGAACCATCATTGAAAACAATAAGGGGGAACCATGGTTGTGTTGGCCAATCTGGGACCACCAAAAGACCTGTGGCGGAGTCTCGCTCTATTGTGGTGAGACAGTTCAGGATGAAAAAATTGAGGAATTTCAATGTAACGACTGCATCCACGGCAACGGCACCTGGATCTGGCTCCCATGAAACATATTTAGGCAACTGGTGATGTAATCTGGATGGAACAGATCAATGGCTGGCAACCCAAATCGAGTGACAATAGTGTGACAAAGTTTAGAATTCAACATCCACTCTATATTGGCATGAAACGTACGCGACCTATGGTCGGCCACCACTTTAGCTATCGGTGATGAATAAATGGCTGAAACGCAGATATGCCTTGACATACACCAATGCCACATGACGGTACCCAGTTAACACATGATACTGATCGTGCTCCTCCCATATGATTAATATATGCCACTGCTGTGGTGTTATCAATCTGGAGTTGAATGTGTAAATCCTTCATTGAGGAGCAATATGCCTTTACCCATAAAATGCCCCCAATAATGCGATAGAATTTATCCCATGTGTGTGGCAAATCAACCCTTCGTGTTCATGCCAGCTTCCCCCACAGCTAGACTCGGTGTCTGTAGCCCCCCATCCGAGAGCGCTGACATCAGTCTGGAAGATTAGGGAAGAGTCTAGTACCCAAAATGTTATTGGTAGCTAGATTAACATTAACAATGCACCACTGCAATTCTGCGAGAGCTGTGGTTGGTAACTGGATAACCTGATGAAAATGGCCTGCATTCGATTTTAGTGCTAGTTCTCATGCTCTCTGCAAATGTTGATAATGCAATGGCCCGAATGGACTGCAGGAACCTGCTCCCTTTTTACCAATGACCGTAGCGTCTTCTCGCATGGAGGGGTAAAGTTTTGTGGGAGGCAAGTACAGACATCATCATCATCGACAACCTTGGCTGTTGGTAATGTTACTGTTATAGCAACGGAATTAATAAGAAACCCCAATTATTCAATATTTTGGGTTGGCTGTAACTTGGACTTAGTTGGATGGAGCAACCCCTAATGACTCAAGCACCGATTCTTCAGCTGACTCATTAGTGTTGCTGATAATTAAGATATCAGCTAAATAAGCCATTACAATGTGATGATGGGCTGAATAGCACCAGCACAGGTTTTAACAAATTAATAAATAGCCTGGGTGCTGAACTTAATCCAGGAGTCGATGCTTTGTATTGCCACAGCTGTGCCATCCAATTAAATTTCAAGTACCTGCGATAATGAGCATGAATTGGCAGTGAATAATACACATCTTGCAAACCAATAGTTGCCACATAACAGCCCTGTGATAGCAGGTGTTTAGCAGTAACGAATTTAAGTGATTGAGGACGAGAATTACTCTACAACACCCATCTTTTTGAGATCTAGACACAATTGTGGAGGATGATTAGTGGCTTTATCAATCACCATTATCTATCTGTTCAGGCTCTTGAGCAGAAAACACCCACATTTTACTAGGCTTGTGCTGTTGAGGTGGATCTATCGCTGAGACAAACTCAATGGGAGACGTGAGACAGTATTTAGTATAAACATATCATACATTATACAGCACCATTCATTAGAAAACATTTGTAATCAACCTCCAATAGGAGATTGGCCACCAGAACTTTATCGTTAAGAAAAGTCCCTGTACCTCTACAGTTGACCTGTAAAGCTGTTGTCTGCTCATATTGGGATTGTATCTGGTCTGTGTCGGTGGGTACCCTCATTGCCCCACCGCCCTGCCCCTGCTGAGCCCAGCACCTGGAACTGACCTTCAGTATTAACCCAGGGTTGCAAATAGGTGGCCTCAAAATGCTTGACTACATTAAGCCAATTGGTTTGGCCTCATCATGAATTTCACGAATTTTCATGACAAGGTCCGTTCCAAACAATAGTTCAGGCATTTGTACATTAGTCGCCCTACATAGAGCAGCAAATTTTTGGTTTAGTGTTGGTCTGATGGCGATATTCCCTGATGCAATTTCCTGAAAAATGCATTGCATAAAATACCCAACATATGTGTTGTGAGTTTGAGGAATGATTGTCCCTTGGACCATAGTGCCAAATGCAGTAATTGCTACAGCCACCAGTTGGAGGACGTGTTAACACCGAACCTCGTCCCGTCAAAGAAGGACTCATGGGTGCCCAGAACCTGGGTCACCATAGGCACTTTCAGTAATGCACATTAAACAGCTGTCTCATATTTGTTTGCAGTCACTTGCATCATATCTTGCTGGAGCTGGTGAGGTACTACATAATTGATACCGCTGGCAAGGGATTGTTCCATTGACTCACCAGTCCCTTCCGGAATGGCAACTCAGTGCCATTTCCGAGACAACCGGAGCATGGCTCTTGTGCGCGCTGGTGTTTGCACATAAGCAGGGACACCAGCATCAGGGTCAGCTGCAATCTGCCCGCTTCTCCCAAATCATATAGTAGGGAGGCATCCTCCAGTCCTAAACAAGGCGCTGGAAGCAACCCCAATATATGGACCCTCCATATGTTGGTCTAGGTATGGCCCTCTTGGACATTACTGGCCCTTGGACCCTTATGTAATGAAGGTTGAAGCATCAGCTGCATGTTCCCAACCTCCCCCACAGTCTTGTATGATCAGGGGAAGAGTCACCATTGTTGTCAGAGAACCCAGGTCTGTGACTTTGTATTTGCCTTTTCATGGCTAGGAGCAGCCTCAGTCTGCTAGCACCCTTGGAAATAAACAGATAGACCAGGCTCATTCTGAAGCAAATTCCAGTTGGCCTGCCTTTTGTCAATGGAGCTAGTGGGGAAAATTAGCGCGCTATTTTAACTGCTGCCGGTAAAACGGCACCCGGCATCGGAACCGGCGTTGCCGCGCTTCTCTCCCGACCCGATCAAATTGGTGAATCCCTGGACCCACGCTAAGACGGATCTTCGGAAGTGACAGCTCCAACTCCCCACTCCTACTGACTGCTCGAGCCAGCTTTACGGAGTGGAAATACTTCTAAGTAAAGTTTTTAAAACACTTACCTTAGAAGTTCCTACTTACCTGCTGGTGGAGCTGTGCCCTCCAGCCCGTTCAGAGCGACATGCGCAGATGTAATGACGCGCATGCGCCTGGCGGGGCTTCTTCACATAGTCACTCATGTGACTCCGAAGTAAAATTGTCATATGTGCCGACAATGGAACAATTACATTTTTATTTGCCGCAGCATAACAGCACTGCAAACAATATACATAGGTGATATGTAATAAGCATAAATTCAATAAATGAATAACCACAGTACAAATGCAACAAAAACAAGAAAACTAAAGTCCATAGTGCAATCAAAGACAGTCTACAGAAGTTCATAGTTGAGGTCAGTGTTGTGCAGTGTTCAAGAGCCTGATGGATGTTCTTAAACCTGTGGGTCACTTTTTATACCTTTGGCCCGATGGTCGGAATGAAATAAGAGAATGACCAGGGTGATGTCGATGGTATTGACGGCATTTTTGAGGCAGCACCTCCTATACATTCCTTCGATGGTGGACAGGTCAGGACTCTTGATGGGCTGGGCAGTGTCAAGATTGTCAAGAGTGTTTTATTGTCATATGTCCCTCGTAGAATAATGACATTATTTCTTGCAGCAGCACAACAGAATATGTAAACATAGTACACTGTATACAATATAGTAAACAAGAAAAAAAGTTCAGTGTGTGTTTATATGTCCACCACTCTCTGTCATCTCCTTTGTTCCTAGGCTTTGGAGTTGCCGAACCAGATAGGGATGCAGCCAATCATTTTGCTCTCTACCGCACACTTACCGTGTTTAAAAGAATATACTTCAGCATACCAAATCTCCTCGATCTTCTCAATCTTCAGACACTAGCTCTGATATGAGAAAAGTTCATCAGATGGAGAAAGAAAAAGATTCAAGGTGTTACTCAACAAATCTATCAAAATCTGCAACTTGCCCATTGATTTTTAGGGAACTCTGGCCTGTGGTCACTCAAAGTAGAGATTTAGGATGGTATAGAGAGTGTCGTCAATGTACTGGAAGCACACAAAAGCTTTGCTTTAGTTATAGAAGGAGCACATCACCTCACAATTGACCCATCCAACTGCCCATCAGGCATCTCCTGGACCAAGAGTTTGCAACTTCTTCTTGGCATCAGTCAGTTCAGAACCCACAAATCATCCTGGATACCAAAGACCTGCTTAATAAAACATGTCTGCTATCAGTCTTACTTAGACTTAGTTCCTCCCGCAATGTTGTGTGCATTGGGCAGCAAGCTTTCGCCATTCTGTTTGGTTCTGTGCGACGACTTCCACCCTCGATAGGCTTGCATCCCAGGCTTCTAAATCCTTCTGGAATGCTTACCCCCATGTGAGTTTTGGTTGGCGTCTTTTCCTTCTTCCGTCAGGTTGCCATGTCATTGCTATCTTAGGTGCACGTTCTGGTGACATTCTGAGTACATGTCCTGCAAATTTCATCCTGCGTACCTCTAGGTCCTGGCTGAGAGGCTTTGTTGCAATTTCACGGTAGATCTCCTCGTTTGTGATGTGGTCTTTGTAGTTGGACTTCAGGATCCTCCTCAAGTAGCGTTGTTGGAATGCATCCAATTTATTTTTTATCTTCCTCTTCAGGGAAGACAAACAGTTCAGATGCTTCAGGTTGATTCATTATCTCTTTGAAGTGTTCTCAGTTTGAACTGCTATCAGTGCCCGGAGATAAAAAAGAAGTAATTTGAAAGTAAGAGAATGATAGGAATGTTTTCAAGAGCTGTTCCCGGGTCAGTCCGGATATTATGTAGGTAATGCTGATTGGGTAAAGAAGCTCTTTGATGGCTGATGAAATAGGTTTATTACAATCTGGATTGGAGGCACCAATATTGCAAATTTCATTGCGATATGAGTTTCTTGCAGATTTACGGACTTCACAAAGACTGTGAGGTCTGGTTCACTTATATTTAAACAGGGCCGACCTGACCATTTTCCATCTGTGGAACTCAGCACTCAGAACCAGCTTTACGTTTAATATTGCGAAGTCATCTTTCACTTTGGTTCTGCCCAGAGTACCTAATATTTCCATGTCAAATTGTGATCCCAACACCAATCCGGCCATCACATGTCAACCTGTGTCATCCCCACGTAAACACAATCTCAACCCCACTCCATCAACCCCATCTGATTGCAATCACATCCCTACAGACTCTCCAACTCTCCCGCAAACATAGACACTGTACCATTCTGTCACCCTACATCAAAATGATGCTCCTATATTTAGGGTCTAATTTCCCTGTGTCCTATCACCCACTGCTGTTGCCTCCATCATTCAACAACATGAAAATAAGAAATCTGAGCAGAGGGAGCTTATTTGACCCCTTGAGCCATCTCCATTTTTAAACTGATATGATCCTGGTCTCAACGTCATTATCTTGCCTGATCCGCTTAACACTTGACTTCCCTAAAAACCAACTTATCCATTATAGCCCTAAATATATTCAATGACTCTGCTGCACAGTTCTCTAGTATAAAGGATTCCAAAGATTCACTATGCCGAGGAAAGACATTACTCATTCACCTCTGACTTAAATAATGAACCTTTTTATTCTAAAACTATGTCGCATATTCTTAGATAACCCCACTAGGATACGATATAACTTTATTTATCCCAGTAGGGAAATTGATCTGCCAACAGCCATAAAAACACAAAATTCATGAAACATGAAATTAAAGTGATGAGTGGAAAGGATTGGGGGATGTGCAAAGATTGGGGGGGGGGGGGGGGGGGGGGGGGGGGGGGGGGGGGGAGGGAAGTCCATCTCAGTCTGTCCCACGACAGAAGAGGGAGGAATGGTAAAGTTTGATAACCACAGAGAAGAAGGATCGCCTGTGGTGTTCTGTCCTGCATCTTTTCTGTATAAATCTTGTCAAGCACTCTCGGTTGTTAGTGTTTTAATAAGATCACCTGTCATTCACCTCAACTCCTATGAAAGCAGACCTCATAATATGGACCTTTCCTGGCTCAGACATCATTGCTGGGTTCCCAAGGTTTGTTGGCGTCAATGTTGCAGGTTATGCTATCAGATCTGCAGCTTCAGAAACTGGAATTTTTGCATGCTAACTGTCAGAGACGCATTCGAACATCAATTCCCTGCAATATATTTTGTGTGTAAGGTTGCCTGTGAGTTTTGAATGAGGTTGACAGTGTTAATATGACACACAATACTGATACATAATATAGTTAGATTTCCTAAGGTGCCTTTGCTCCCAATTCTTGCAGTTGCCGTACATTTCTGACCCTGGTGGTTGCATCTTGCTTGGTACAATGCCTTGATGTACTCTGACAACACTCTGAAGGGCCAAATAGGCAGGATGACTCATTTAAAGCGCTGATAACATTTACAGTCTCTGGCTGTTCTGTAAATTCCTGCTAATAATCTGATATAAATTTTATTAAAAACCAAGTATCACATATAAACTTTGATTAAAAACGAGAATAACAAATGGTTGGGATTGAACGTGGGGTAATGCTCTCACTGACAGAGCACAGGTGATGACACAAGGCACTGCCACAGAGCTCCAGCAGGTCATGACCATTATCGAACGCCACAGGCAAGATTACAGTCTTGAACTCACCCAGCTGCATCTATTATTTTTTGTGTTACGCACAATGGATTTTGCAGCATTATTTCTTCCTTACAATTTCATGGTGGAGGTTGTGATCAGCAGTTAATAGCTCACACTGCAGCACTTAAACATTGCGATATAGCCATTGTTAGGGTCTTGACTGATGATTCGAAGTGACAATCGGGGAGAAATATGCACTCTGTAAATATTACAGAGCAATTTAATAAAAGATATTAGGTAATTTAAGTTGTTAAGTGTTTAGATACCAATGCAAGCACCAAATCTCAGGAAGTTCATTTTTAGCGAGAAATGTGCCTGTTAAAAACAGATTAAATGATTTTATGAAATCTGTGTACAATCTAGTGAAGCAGTTTATAATTATTCATGCGATAAGGATGTCTGTTTGGATGGCTGTGGGAGACCATTGTTTCTCCCACACAACTGAAGTCAGGATATGAAAATCCCACTTTGATTTATGAAATGGTGCATCAAAATGCGACGCCTTACAGACCAACAGTAGTGATTAAACCCCAGTTAATTAAAAATACATCAGGTATTGCCTTCAAAAGTAATTGCAAAAAATATGCACTGACTGAGGCAGCTGTAGAAGAAATATTTTTCATTATTTTAAAATGTCTTTCATGCAGACAGTCTGTGAGCAAATATCTTGCTTCATGAACAGATAATTCAGATTCCGCAAAAATTATGTACAATTATGTAAAACTAATCAACCAGCTTCTAACTTTATCAAACATTAGTGGCTGCTGAAAATGTTTGTGTTAAAGATGTGGCGGCATCTGGTGGCTAGCCATGGGCACAGCGAACCATCGGCTCAGGAGGGAGGGGTTGAGTGTCTAGGAGGCGTAGGGTCACGGGGTCTGGCCCTGGGTATTTAAGGTTGGGTAACGCTCGTGCAGTTCGGAGTAGGGAGCAGCATGGTAGTAGTAATAAAATACATTTCGTTCTCACAACTTTGTGTTCGACTAATTCTTGGCTGAACTCCTGTGAGTCCCCGCTACATAGGTGACCCTGACGACCAGGATTGTAATCCTGGATACATTTCTGAGAAAAATGCAACCCGCTCAACCCGCCTCTGCCGCCTATGAGGCTAAACTCAACGTGGCCGTCCTGAAGCCGACTACCTTTTGGACCTCGCAGCCAGGGGTTATGGTTCCGTCAGGTCGAGTCGTAGTTCCACGGCCGTGGAGTAATGGTCGACGAGACCCGTTACCATTATGTGGTAAGTGCTCTCGACCAGGAAACGGCCAGTTGGGTCGTGCTGTACCTGGATAATCCCCCGGCAGTGCTGCTGCTCCGGATCTTCGGGCCGAGCCGCATGGAGCGAGCAGCGCGGGTTCTCAACATGGGTGGACTCGGTGACCGGAAGCCCACGGCCCACATGAGCGAGATGCTCGCGGACATGGGCAGCCACCGGCCCCACTTCCTGTGCAAGTGCAGCTACTTGCAGCAGTTGCACGCGACATCTGCAGGCAGCTCTCAGGGAGAGCTTTGAAGATCCTCTGAGGCTAGCGGCGCACGCCGCCGAGCTGTGGCTGACCGACCCGAGGGAAGTGGATGTGATGGAAGCCCTGGACCGGATCGATTCAGCGCCCTGGAAGGCACAGCGGGCTAGGACAACACCCACAAGAGGCTCCAAGGAGCCGCAGACCAGGCAAGTGGCACAGGAGCCAAGGAAAAAGATGTGGTGCTCTTACTATCTACGCTGGGGGCCGTGTGCATTCCCGGGAAACTCCGGAGCCGGCCACCTGCAGTGGTCGGTGAAATTCATCGTTTGTACGCCTGGGACCGACGCTTGGGGCGTAGGTTCCTGGTGGACCCTGGAGCAGAGGTTAGTGTTTTGCCTCCCTCCGGAGCAGACACAAAGGCCAGTAAGCGGGGCCCCCTCTTAACCGCGGCGAACGGGAGTCCCATCTGCACCTACGGCGTCCGTACCATTCAAATCATATTGGGCGCGTGCCATTTCACCTGGTCTTTTGTTGTTGCAGACATGGCCCAGCTGCTGCTGGCCGCAGATTTCTTGCGGGAACATGAGCTCCTAGTGGATGTGAAGGGCCAGCGCCTCATCCACGCTGTCATCATTGGAGGCGATTTCCTTGCACCCTACTGCACCCGCCCCATCAAACAGCAATCGGTGGCAGCGGTGGACAACATCTACACCCAGATTTTGGCAAAGTTTCCGGACTTTGTCACCCCGGAGTTCGGCTCGGCCAGCCCAAAACACGGGGTCGATCACCGCATCCTCACCTCGGGCTCACCGCTGCACATCTGTGCCCGCAGGCTTGCCCCCCCGACAAGTTTCAGGTTGCCAAGGTGGAGTTTCGCCACTTGGAGGCCATGGGCATCGTCCAGAGCTCCAACAGCCCATGGGCCTCCCCTCTTCACATAAGTGCCGAAGGCTTCTGGGGGCTGGTGGCCTTGTGGGGACTATCGCTGCCTTAATGCGGCTACGACTGCCCACATTCCCCACATTTAGGGCTTCAGTATTTCTCGAAGATCGACTTAGTCCGTGGGAACCACCAAATCCCCGTGCGATCGTAGGATGTCCCTAAAACTGCAATCATCACCCCGTTTGGGATGTTAGAATTCCTGCAGATACCCTTTGACCTCAAGAACACCGCGCAGGCTTTCCAGCGCATCATGGACACTGTGGGTCAGGGATGGGATTTCATCTTTATTTACTTGGTCGACATCCTGGTTGTGAGTCGCACACGGCAGGACCTCTGCGTCCACCTTCGTTTGTTGTGCCAGCACCTTAGCGAGCATGGCCTGCTGGTCAACCCCAGCAAGTGCCAGTGCGGCCTCCAGGCCATTGACTTTCTAGGGCACTGGGTGACGTGGCACAGACTAGTGCCCCTGCCGGACAGGGTCAAGGCCATACACCCATTCCTGCAGCCTTCCACGGTGCGAGGACTTCAGGAGTTCATGGGCATGGTGACATTCTATCACCGGTTCGTTCCGGCGGAGGCTAAGATTATGCGGCCACTGTTGCAACTGCTGTCTGGCAAGAAGCGGTAGGTCCATTGGGACGCCGTCGCTGTGGCAGCATTCGAAGGGGCAAAGGATGCCCTGGCTCGAGTGGTCATGCTGGTGCACCCACGAACAGACGGCCCCACATCTCTTACCATGGATGCCTCGGACTCTGCGATCGGCGGGATCCAGGAGCAGTGCTTCGACAGTCAATGGCGGCCTTTCGCCTTCTTCAGTCAACAGCTGAATCCAGAGGTGTGTTCCTTTGACCGGGATTTGCTCGCCTAGCATCTCGCGGTGTGGCATTTCCGTTACCTGTTGGAGGCAGTTCGTGGCCTTCACGGACCATAAGCCCCTCACATTCGTGTTCGTCAAGGTCCCGGATCCTTGGTCCGCCCACCAGCACTGCCAGCTGACAGCCATATCCGAATACACTACCGACTAGGGATGTCTCGACCCAAAACATCATCCATTGCAGAGATGCTGCCTGTCCTGCTGAGTTACTCCAACATTTTGTGACGACCTTCGATTTAAACCAGCATCTGCAGTTCTTTCCGACACACACACACACACACACACACACACACACACACACACACACACACACACACACACACACACACACACACACACACACTGACGCACACACACACACACACACACACACACACACACACACACACACACACACACACACACACACACACACACACACACATATATAATATTGAATGAATTGAATTGAATTGAATTGAATTATCCTTTATTGTCATTCAGACCTTTCGGGCTGAACAAAATTTTTGCAGTCATACATATAATAATAAATAACAAAAACACAGTATAAACACAAATTTAACATCCACCACAGTGAGTTCACCAGGCACCTCCTCACTGTGATGGAGGCAAGTCTTAAAGTCTCTGTCACTTCCCTCCTTGTTCTCCTTCTGCGCTGAGGCGATCCAGGCCTCCGAGGTTGTGACCCCGCTGGGTGATGGTAGATCCCGCGACCGAATCTGAGCTCCGCGAACGGGCCGGTTCAAACTCCGCGGCCCGGGGTGGTCGAAGCTGCCGCCCTCCAGTCCAGCAGACGAAGCTGTTGCCGCAGGAGCTCCGGAAAAACAGGTTCACCAACCTGTGACCTGCGAGCTCCCGACGATATCGTCCACTGGGCCCGCGGCCGTGTCCACCAGCTCCGCGGCCCGTGGCCGAGCCTCCAAGATCGGGTCGCCGCCATCTAAACGCCGGAACGCCACCCCAGCTCCGAAGACGAGTCACCGCTGCCGCTGCTGCCAAAACGCTGCCACAGCTCTGAGGCCGAGTCGGGTCGCCGCTGCTGCCGAAACACTGTCACAGCTCCGAGGCCGCCAGCTCCGCAATTAGCCCTCGGTGCAGACGGAGACGGTGACGGGGGATATGACTAGAAAGGTTGCATACCCCTCGAAGGAAGGGACTAAAACATGTTTCTCCCCCCCCCCCCCCCCCCCCCACCCACACTGATATGCAACCTAATAAACCAAAATTAACTAAAACAGGACAAAAGAACAACAACAAAAAAGAGAAAACAGATGGACTGCAGGCAAGCTGCAGCTGCTAAGGCAGCACCGCCGTCTATATAATATATATAATATAATCTATATAATATATATATATATATCTGTATATCTATGTTACTAAAAGTATGATCTTGACGACTTCCTGTTGTTCTGTATATTCTGTACGCTGCCACTTACGGCTGTGATTTTTGGCCATCTTACTCAGTCCCCCTCCGCTCATCAGGTGCCGAGGATTTTTCCCATCGATGAAAAATAAAAGAGTTATTTATTTTTTTTTACTGTTGAGATTCTCTCTTCTGAAGGCCTCGCCCCTTATGGAGAGACTATAAAACCTGGATGTGTTGAGTTAGTCTCTGCAAGATGGGGGAGCGAGAGGGTCACGTCTCTCAGCCTGAGCTGTGAATGACACTCTACTAAATGACGCTCTACTAAATGACACTCTACTGAATGACTAAAACTGTGAGTGGTTTTACTGACCTGTCAGTGCCCTTAATATGGTTTGAAAATATAGTTTGGAAATGCTAAAGCTGTGTTGCCTTTGGTTTGGAAATGCTAAAGCTGTGTTGCCTTTGGTTTGGAAATGCTAAAGCTGTGTTGCCTTTGGTTTGGAAGTGCTAAAGCTGTGTTGCCTTTGGTTTGGAAATGCTAAAGCTGTGTTGCCTTTGGTTTGGAAATGCTGAAGCTGTGTTGCCTTTGGTTTGGAAATGCTAAAGCTGTGTTGCCTTTGGTGAGGAAATGCTAAAGCTGTGTTGCCTTTGGTGAGGAAACGCTAAAGCTGTGTTGCCTTTGGTTTGGAATTGCTAAAGTTATGTTGCCTAATTAAAGTTGCCTTACCTAATTAAAGTTGCCTTGCCTTCTATATAATTAAAAGTCTAATCTTGACCACTTCCTGTTTGTACTTTATATTGATTTTAGAAAAGACGCTACCAGGTATGGCTGTGAGTTTTGGCCATCTTACTCAGAGACACCTCTGCTCATCAGGTGCCAAGGATTTTTCCCATCGATGAAAATTAAAAGAGTTATTAGTGTTTAAAAAATGTTGAGATTCTCTCTCCTGTCAATCACGCCATGAAGGCCACACCCCTTCTGGTGTGTGGGGGGAGGGACTATAAAACCCAGAATTGTGGGAATGGCTCAGTCTCTGCAAGATGGAGGAGGGAGAGGTTACGACTCGCTGTCTTTAGTGGCCTTGCACCCTGCTTGAAATGGTATGAAACTGCACTTGAATTTGGTGGCCTTGCACCCCCGCATGAAATGGAATTTCAAGTAATAGCCGTGAGTCAACTGCCAGCCCACCAGCCATGAGTGAGTGAGCTGCCATCAGAACAGGCTTGAGTGACTAAGCCTCCAGCCCAAGAATCCATTTGGCCCACAATGTCCATACTAGCACCCATACTAGCACTCCAGAAAGCCCCCCCCCCCCCCCCCCCCCCCCCCCCCACTGGCCACCAATTTTTGAATTGTTGGAGAGGTGGAATATTACGTTGGGGGACCAGTCCTCCCATGTGAAGCAGTCCTTCATCACTGCTCTATATGGATTAGCTGAACACTGCAACTATGGACAGTTACAGAACGAGCTGATCCGCGACAGGTTAGTGGTCGGGCTGAGAAACGTCTCATTGTCAGAAAAGCTACAGCTAGACAGAGACCTAACCCTTGCAACTGCAATAACAAAAACAAGGCAATCTGGAGAAGTTAGACGACAGTGGTCTGACTTAAGAGGAGAAAATAGCGGTGCTAGCAAGTGCTCTAATGTTGATGCTGTGCATGCTAAAGATCTACAGAAAACCCAAATTTCCCTCAAAGCCTCAGCCACAAGCACAAACACCAAGCAAAAATAGACTTAATACAGGGCATCAGCCAGGTTCAAAGGCCTGTTATAGATGTGGAAAAATGCCCTCGCATGGGAAATGGGAATGCCCTGCTAAAGATGGTGTGTGTCAAAACTGTGGCAAAAAGGGACTTTATGGTAGAGTGTGCAGAAACAGTGCAAAATCTCTCAATGCTGTCACTACAGAGGAAGAAGAGAGCTTTTTCCTGGGAGCCGTGGATGCTGAAAAAGACCCTTGGACGTTGCAGCTAGAAGTGAGACAAAAAAAAGTGTGCTTTAAAATAGACACTGGTGCTGATGTAACCGCCATGCCAGCCGAGGTGTACCGTGACATTACAGGGGGGCACGATGTGAAGCGCCTGGCAGTGTCGACACGCTCATTGTTTGGGCCAGGGGGCAATGCACTCTCTGTACTGGGTGTAGCCAGAGAAACACTGCGCAGAGGCAAAAAGACAGCCATAGAGAACATTTATGTAGTAAAAGACCTGCACACTGCACTGTTGGGAAGGCCTGCCATAGGACGGCTTCAGCTTGTGTGCAGGGTTAACGGCATCACCGTGGAATCAGTGAAACAACAATATCCGAAGCTGTGTAGCGGCTTGGGTCTTGTTCGGAGGCCATACTCAATTAAATTGAAGCCAGAGGCTGTGCCCTTCTCTCTCCACACACCACGCAGAGTCCTTCTGCCGCTTATGGGAAAAGTGAGGAGGGAGATAGACAGTATGGAGAAGATGGGCGTGATCACCAAGATTGAGGAGCCGACTGATTGGTGTGCCGGGATGGTGGTGGTGCCGAAGAAAACAGGTGATGTTCGCATTTGTGTGGACTTCACAATGATGAATGGATCAGTATGCAGAGAAAGGTTTATCCTGCCTTCTGTCGAGCACACTCTGGGCATGCTAGCTGGCGCAACAGTATTCAGCAAATTAGCTGCCAACATGGGCTGTTGTTTATAGATCACAGCACAGCATTCAATACCATCATCCCCTCCTAGCTGGTTACCAAGCTCACGGAACTGGGTCTCTGCAATTGGATCCTCGACTTCCTCATTCACAGACCACAGTCTGTTCTAATTGGCAGAAATACTTCATCTCAGTAACAATCAGTACGGGAGCATCTGAAGGATACGTGCTCAGCCCCCTGCTCTACTCACTCTATACTCATGACTGCGTAGCCAGACACAGTGCAAATTCCATCTTCAAGTTCGACGATGACAACGCTGTTGTGGGATGAATTACAGATGGTGATGAGTATTGGTGAGATCAACCAATTGACCAAATGGTGCCAGCACAACAACCTGGCTCTCAATATCAGTAAAACCAAATAACTGATTGTGGATTTTGGAAGAGGAAGGATGAGGACCCACAATCCTGTTTATATCAATGATGACTGGGAGAGAGTCAAAAACTTCAAATTCCTCGGCTTGCAAATTTCCGAAGATCTTTCCTGGACCCAGCACACTGATGCAATTATAAAGAAAGCACATCAGCTCTTCTACTTCCTGAGACGATTACAGAGATTCAGTATGTCAAAGAAGAGTCACTTGAACTTCTACAGGTGCACAATAGAGAGCACATTGACTGGTTGCATCATGGCCTGGTTCAGCCACTTGAACGTCCAGAAGCGGAAAAGACTGAAAAAGTTATGAACACTGCCCAGACCATCACCGGCTCTGAACACCCCACCATCGAAAGGATTTATCAGAGTCACTGCCTTAAAAAGGCAGCCAACATCATCAGAGACCCACACACTAATCTCACCACTGTCATCAGGAAGAAGGTACATGAGCCTGAAAACTGTAACATTCAGGTTCAGGAACAGCTTTCTCCCATCAGGCTACTAAACACTACAATCTCATATAAGCTCAGAACTACAATAGATTATAATAATAATCTATTATATTATAATTGCACTATTATTGTTTCTTTTTTGACAGTGCGCGTATGTGTGTATGTATCTATATATATATATTGCTAAAATTAAGATCTTGACCACATTCTGACTTACTGTTTCATGATTTCTGAAAGAATGCCACCACTTACGGCTGTCATTTTTGACCACATTGGTCTGCACCATATTGGACCGAAGGATTAATCCCATCGATGAAAAATCAGAGAATTATTAATGTTTTAAAAAATGGCATCACTCTCTCTGCTGCCCCTGCTGGCGGCAGGGGGGACTGTAAAACCTGGAAGAAAATGTATTGGTTATAAACCTGGAAGAAAATGTATTGGTTATAAAGTGTTTGCCAAATTGTCTTGGCTTGGTTTTTAAAATGCTTTCAACAGTTTTCGGATGGATAAAGCATGAATAAACATTTTATTAGATCAGAACTATGTTTAATTGCAAAATTGGCGCTCATTCCGTGACTTCCGCTTTGTGGCACGATGCCGCCAATGACATAATTTCCGGTTAGCGGCAAGCTGGTGCCGAGTGCGTCATTTCCGGTTCGTGGCAAGAAGCGAGAGGGTGACGTCAAGATGGCGCCGAAAGCCGCTACAGGAGGCTTTAAACGTTTGAATCATTCGGTTTACACACTGTATGATCACCACGTTCTGAAGTTACTTGGCATTTTAGTATTGGTTGTGAGTGTGTGTGCGTGAGTGAGTCTGTGTGTGTGTGTGTGTGTGTGTGTGCGTGAGTCTGTGTGTGAGTGTGAGTCTCTGTGTATGAGTCAGTATGTGTGTGAGTATGTGAGTCAGTGTGTGTGTGTGTGTGTGTGTGTGTGTGTGTGTGTGTGTGTGTGTGAGTCTGTGTGTGTGAGTGTGTGTGTGTCTGTGTGAGAGTGTGTGAGTGTGTGTGTGTCTGTGTGACAGTGTGTGAGCGTGTGTGTGTCTGCGTGTCTGTGTGAGTGAGTGAGTCTGTGTGTGAGTGTGTGTCTGTGTCTGTGTGTGTCTGTGTGTATATGTGTGTGTGTGTCTGTGTGTATATGTGTGTGTGTGTCTGTGTGTGTGTGCGTGAGTGTGCATGTGAGTGAGTGTGCGTGTGTGTATGTGTGAGTGTGTCTGTGTGTGTGAGTGTGTCTGTGTGCGTGTGTCTGTGTGTGGTAGAGGGTGTGTGTGTGATTAACAAATAACAAAGTACAAATAATATAGTATTTCATAGTTCAGAGCCTATTTATTATGTTTAATAGCCTGATGGCTGTCAGGAAGAAGCTGTTCTTCAATGTGGTTGTTACAGTTTTCAATTTGCATGGTCGAGAGACCATGAGTAGGTTGCTCACTGCCCCCCCCCCCCCCCCCCCCCCACTGACATCCACCACCTCAAGGCGCTGCCCTCCGCCTGGCTATAGGATGCTCCCCATCCTGAAGCCACCCCCCTCCCCACCCCGACAGTCCCCGCCTCAAAAAAATGTTTTGCTCAAATTCTGCAGTGAGTCCAGAGGATTGAGAATTACAACAAAACAATGGAATTCTTAACCAAGAAATGGAAGGATGCACCTTGATGATGGCAATCCAGATTGCTGCTGGAATTGCAATACGATAGAACTGAACAGCAGCAATTTGTTGAGGAGAATGGGCCTCTGCTGAATGCTGAGCAGAGAGCAGTGTATGCACTCAATTTAATAGAAGGTGAAGACATTCCCCTTCAGCAGACCCAATTCCCCATTCAATCATGTTTTGCTATGACGATCCATAAAGCACAAGGACAAATAATGCAGAAGGTGTTGATCTACCAGTATTTCAGCATGGACAACTATATGTGTCCCTTAGCCGAGGAAAGATGAAGGGAAATGTCAAAGCTTTCCTGAAGGATGGAACATCGACCAAGATTGTTGTCATTAAAAGCGTGCTTCGTTGAATGATGACTTAAGAGATAATTTCTCTGATTTTTTCTTTAAATTTGGCCGCTGAATCTCTCTATATTTAAATGGTCTCTTTTTTTATCAACAGCAAAGAGACATAAAGACGCAGTGAGCAGCAACAAGAGACACAAGAGAGAACTTAATAATTCTCATCTTTAACATTTAAATTGTTCTTATATTTTAAGCCATTCACATTTTAAACTTTAATAAAGGCTTTTTCCACTTTTCATGCCTGCGTGTTCTTCATCACAATGGGAACATAATGGGCAGGACTGGATGCTCTAAGGGAGAGCCACTAAGAGTGCATGGGGGGAGGTTGTGGGGAGATGGACTGAATGCGTGGGGGGGAGGAGAATGGCAAGGAACAGAGTGGGGGGGGTTAAGGGAGGAGGGGTGACTGAGTGAACTGACAGCGTACCAGGCGTCGGTGACTACACTGCCAGCCCACCAGCTGTGAGTAAGTGAACTGCCAGCCCACCAGCTATCAGTGACTGAACTGCCAGCCCACCAGCCATGAGTGACTGCGCTGCCAGCCCATGTGCCGTGAGCAAGTGAACTGCCAGCCCACCAGCTATCAGTGACTGAACTGCCAGCCCACCAGCCATGAGTGACTGCGCTGCCAGCCCATGTGCCGTGAGCAAGTGAACTGCCAGCCCACCAGCTGTAAGTGACTGCACTGCCAGCCCACCAGCCGTAAATGAACTGCCAGCCCACCAGCTGTGAGTGACTGCACTGCCAGCCTAATGCCGTGAGTGACTACACTGCCAGCCCACCAGCCGTGAGTAAGTGAACTGCCAGCCCACCAGACTGAACTGCCAGCCCAATAATGCATTCAGTCCACCCTCTCCCCTTCTCTCTCACAGAGTCTGTCACCTGTTTTGGGTAGAATTTCTGGCAGTTTCTCAGCTGCCAGCCTGCCAGGTCTGAGTGACTGTACTGCCTGGCCTCAGTGACTGCTGCCAGCCCAATAATCCATTTGGCCCATAATGTCCATACTAGTCCTCTGGAAACAGTCCCTTTGGCCCACAACACCCGTACTAGAACAGCAGAAAGTCGTCCCCCCCCCACTGGCCAGCAATATTGGAATTGGTGGAGAGGTGGAATATTGCGTTGGGTGACCAGTCCTCCCATGTGATGCTGGGACCCAACGGGTCCCACTTAGTCTAGTTATAAATATAAATATATGTGAGTATGTGTATATATACTCACTGATTTTTTTTCTCTCGTTTATCATATTATTTACGGCGTACTATACTATGTTTACATATTCTATTGTGCTGCAAGTAAGAATTTCATTGTTCTATCTGGGACATATGACAATAAAACACTCTTGACTCTTGGCTCTTTTCTCCAAAGGTGAAGATGGATGTTAAAGACTAGAGGGCATAGTTTTAAGGTGAAAGGGGTAAACTTTAAAAGACCTTTGCAGAGGATTTTTTTTAATATAAAGGGTAGTTGGTGCTTGGATCATACTGGGGTTTTAAACTTCTGCTGTGTTTACAAAAGAGATGATCCCTTCAAAGTGAGTACAGATTTGCTTTTCCTTCTGACATACAACCTTTAAAGAAACATGACAATCCTGCAGACAGGATTAATATTGTTGACAGCTGTGACCATTGACTCAAGGAATGCACAACCTTTAGTCAATGCCTACATGCCTGCATCTTAATGTCCTTTAGATGTGTTTCATAAGCAAATAGACACAAATGGCTAGAGTAATTCAGCGGGTCAGGGAGCATCTCTGGAGACAAGGAATGGGTGATGTTTTGGGTTGAGACTCCAGCATTTGTGTCGCCCATCCCATTGAGTTACTCCAGCATTTTGTATCTATCTTCAGTGTAAACCAGCATCTGCAGTTCCTTCCTACACTTCTGTTTCATCGGAGACAGGTGGAGATTAAGTTGTAGGTTTTACTTTCAAACTGAATTAACGTTCCTGGTCCAGGACCCTTTGTCAGAACATTGAATGTTTTACATGAAACATCTGTCTTGGACCTGAAACTTTAACTGTGTTTCTCTTTCCACAGATTCTATCCGACCTCTTGTGTGCTTCCAGCATTTTCTCCTTTGACACAAGCCCTTCCCCATTCAGCAGATGACATGTACAAACTCACATGTGGATTCAGAATTTTGAAGTGTGATTGCAGCTGTTTAGAGGCTCAAAATAGGATGAAAACAGATATTTTTGAAATTAGATAAGCATATTGGCAATCCACTCCATCTGATCCCCATTCAGATGGGGGTAAAACAATTCCTTCAAATAGAATGAAATCTAAATTGTAAGAACAACATGAAAACTCAGTTCAACACTTGAGGCAGCAATGCTTAGATTTAGTCAGAGTTCTATTTACGAGAAGCATCCATTTGCAAAATTTCAAAGGCAAAGTGAGCAAAATTTGGTCCCAATGTCACAATCTTATTATTTACAACATTGACGGAAAAATGTTGCAGGCAGCAATCTATCACAGTCCTGGCTGATCTGAAAAGTTTTTTTATATGATCTTCTGGCAGAATTCACAGTCTTCTAGTGAAGCCTTTATTCTGCTCTTCATCTTCAAAGATTTATCACTCATATAACAATTACAGCATCTTTCCAGTCCGTGCCGACCATTTGTTTTCAGTCCCATCTACCTGCACTCAGACCATACCCCTCCATGTCTCTTAAATGTTAAATCGATCCTGCCTCCACCACTTCTGCTGGAAGCTGATTCCACACAGTCTGAGTAAGGAAGTTCCCCCTCACGTTACCCGAAACCTCTGTCCCTTAATTGTCATGTCACGCCCTCTTGTTTGAATCTTCCCTACCCTCAAATCATTTTAAAGACCTCAATCAAGTCCCCCCTTAACCTTCTGCGCTCCAAAGAATAAAAAGACCTAACTTGTTCAACCTTTCTCTGTAACATAGTTGCTGGAACCCTGGCAACATTCTAGTAAATCTCCTCTGTACTCTCTCTATTTTGTTGACATATAACTAGGCGACCAAAATTGTACACCATACTCCAGAATTGGTCTAACCAATGCCTTGTACAATTTTAACATGCTCTGATTTATAAAGGCCAGCACACCAAAGGCTTTCTTTACCACCTATCTACATGCGATTCCACCTTCAGGGAATCTTCAAAGATTTATCACTGCAAAAACCAGTGAGGAGATCAGTGGGCTTGGAAAACAAGTTTCTAACATTTCTGTACTTCTGGTTTGCACTATCGGTGCTGCAAATGGAATTGCAAAAGCTATGGAGCATGGTCACATCCACTTAATTTATACAACAAGTCAAAATCTCAAAGAAACAAATACTTCGATAGACTTTGCCATGTAAATGAATGTGTGTATATATATTTATATATATGTATACCTATCCACCTATCACTTGCCACGCTTTGTCCCATCTCTCACCTCTTTTCCAGTTTACCACAATTGGTCCAAAGGGTCCCAAGCCAAAATGGTACCTATCCATGTATTCCATTTACGCTGCCTGACCTACTGAGTTACTCCAGCACTTTGTGGTTTTTTTGGTAAACCAGTATCTGTAGTTCCTTATCGCCATATATTCTCTCTTTTAATGCAATCATAAAGACTTTACACTACCATATAACCATTGGCAGAAGTGACTAACATAAAAATACAAGAAGATGGAAGCAAGAATAGGCCAGTCAGCCCCTCAAGCTTACCTCATTATTCAACGTGATTATGGCTAATCGGCTCCAGGCTACACCTTCTGTGCCCATCCCTCATAACCCTGGATTCCAAGATCTTTCCGAGTCAACACTTCTCACTTGATTATGATTAATGTATCTAATGAATAACTACTTTTTTTTACTAACTTAGAACATCATTTTTATTACGAGGAGCTTTGGAAGCATAAGATCCAATATCTTAATAGGTACCTAGTTAAGGATTAATTAAGGGGAGAAAATACTTTTTTTTTTAAAAACACATTTTTATTATTGACAGGAAATAGAAATACTACAAGATTTCATTCGAAGCATATGTTCCATAATGGCATAGTGATATCGGATTATTTTGAAAATGATTCATAAGTTAAAAAAAAATCAATACTAGTACGAAGATGGTTGGGACTTCAATTCTAAACAAAAATCTTGAACATTACAAATGTTTGTTATAAAATCTAAGGCAAGATTATGTAACATCAGCATAATATTCCACACAGTAAACTGAATGCCAAACTAATATTTTCTCAGGTAGTTAATTAATGTAAAATAAACAGTGAAATTATTAAATAATCCTACAATGAGGTGCTGATTAACATTAGCAGTCTCAATGTGTTGCAAAACACTTTCCATATGCCCCTTTATTAAAATGTGTCATATGTTGTATAAAATTATATTTTCAATTTGCTGGATTATATGAACTCATTTAAATTACACAACCCTTCTGAAATAGCTGAGAAAGGAATTTCAGATGAATGAGCATCATGTTTTCACATACTGAGTCCTGTAAGGTAATCGTGAGGCCTGATAATTTTATGGAACAGTTCCTTACTTAGAAATCAACATGATTACATTTTGTCATAGTGCTCTATTGTACAATCAGTGCACAAAATTAGTGTCTGAATATTAAACCATATCTGTAAAGAAATGCAAAGGCTCCAATAGCTATTTTAGCAATTTCCTTTTTTCCAAAATTCTGTCAGTATGTGAAAAAAAATAGACTAATGCATTATTCAAGCAATATTGGACACATGAGAGTACTGTCTTGCTAAACTAATTAGAAGTAGAATAACTGAAGGATAAGTCTGAAGGTCAAGGCTATCAATCATCTCGCAAATCCTCATTTTGGCAAGTGAGTACATAGAGCTCATTACTGTTACCATGCCTTAAGGAAAGCTATTTTTCAGTTTATGCCATAAAAAGAATCAGATATTTCTTCACACAATCCTGTTATGTCTCTGTATAAATCCACAGCAGTAGCACATTGTGATGTTTATGCTGCCTTACTGATCCTGGGATGACAATTTGGGAATGCAGTCAATCAAATGTAAGTTCAAATTCCATGGACATGGAGCTTCAGTGGTTGAGTTTAGCTTATAATTGAGCACAGTAGTCACTAGAAATTGTTAAAGATATGACAAACTAAAGGCAAAACTGATTACCATGATAATTATATCTTTTCTTTATCACAAAATATGTAAATTTAAATTGTTTTTTTTTTACATCTGGTAATCTAGCAATTGATATTCAATAAAGGCTCATATAAACAGTGAGCGAGATTTTGTTGGAATAGAGCAATTTGTTTTAGGGGGAAAAAAATAGATTTACAGACGGTAGCAGGTTAATGAAGAGGTTTCATTTTAACAAATGTCCATGTCGATTCTGGATATATCAGAAAATACTCAAAATCACTTGAAAATCGTGTCTGCAGAGTTTTTGTAATGAATGGCATGACTGGGCTGATAATAAAGAATAATTGCTAAAGCTGGAGATAGAGGGGAAACTATTTTTACCATTCATGGGACATGAATTTAATAATATTATGGGAGCTTGTTTGAATCTCAGTTATTCATAACCCAGAGATGTACCCACAAAAAATACTGGAAACCATCTCTGATACAAGGGTAGACACAAAATGCTGGAATAACTCGGCAGGACAGGCAGCATCTCTAGAGAGAAGGAATGGGTGACGTTTCGGGTCGAGACCATTCGTCAGGGGAGTGGGCGGGACAGAGATAGAATGTAGTCGGAGACAGTAAGACTGGTGGGAGAAATGGGAATGGGGAGGGGATAGAGAGGGAAAGCAAGAGCTATTTGAAGTTAGAGAAGTCAATGTTCATACCGCTGGGGTGTAAGCTACCCATATGAAATATGAGCTGCTGTTCCTCCAATTTACGCTGGGCCTCACTCTGACAATGGAGGAGGCCCAGGACAGAAAGGTCAGATTGGGAATGGGAGGGGGAATTAAAGTGCTGAGCATCCAGGAGATCAGGTAGGTTAAGGCGGACTAAGCAGAGGTGTTCCGCGAAACACTCATCGAGCCTGCGCTTGGGTCTCGCCGATGTACAGAAGTTGTACAGAAGCGGATTCAGTAGATGAGGTTGGAGGGGGTGCAAGTAAACCTCTGCCTCACCTGAAAAGACTATCAGGGTCCTTGGATGGAGTCGAGCGGGGAGGAAAAGGGACAGGTGTTGCATCTCCTGCGGTTGCAGAGGAAAGTACCTGGGGAGGGGGTGATTTGGGTAGGAAGGGACGAGTTGACCAGGGAGTTGTGGAGGGAAATGTCTTTGCGGAAAGCAGAAAGGGGTGGAGATGGGAAGATGTGGCCAGTAGAGGGATCCTGTTGGAGGTGGTGAAAGTGTTGGAGGATTGTATGCTGTATGCAACGGCTGATGGGGTGGATGGTGAGGACAAGGGGAACTCTGTCTTTGTTGTGAATGGGGGAAGGGGGAGCAAGAGCGGAGCTGTGTGATATCGAGGAGACCCTCGTGAGAGCCTCATCTATAATGAAAGAGGGGAACCCCCGTTTCCTAAAGAATGAGGACATCTCCGATGATCTAGTATGGAAAACCTCTTCCTGGGCGCAGATGCGGCGTAGACGGAGGAATTGGGAGTAGGGGATAGAGTCATTACAGGAAGCAGGGTGAGAAGAAGTGGTCTAGAAAGCTATGGAAGTCAGTAGGTTTATAGTAGATGTTGGTCAATAGTCTGTCTGGAGACGGTGAGATCCAGAAATGGTACGGAGATATCGGAAATGGTCCAAGTGAATTTGAGTGCAGGATAGAAATTGGTCGTGAAGTTGATGAAGTCAGTGAGTTCTGCATGAGTTCAGGGATAGGGCCAGTGTACATCTGGAACCGTGATTGTTCAACGTACCCTACAAAGAGGCAGGCATAGCTGGGGCCCATGAGAGTGCCCATAGCCACGCTTTGGATTTGAAGGAAGGAGGAGGAGTCGAAGGAGAAGTTGTTGAGGGTAAGGACCAGCTCTGCTAGGTGGAGGAGCGTATTGGTAGATGGAAATTGGCTGGTTCTTTGGTCGAGGAAGAAATAGAAGGCTTTAAGACCTTCCTGGTGGGGGATGGAGGTGTAGAGTGACTGGACATGGCAAAGATGAGGGAGTGGGGGCCTGGAAAACAGAAGTTGTTGAAGAGACGAAGAGCATGTGAAGTGTCTTGGACATAGGTAGGGAAGGATTGGACCAGGGTGGATAGGATGGAGTCGAGGTATGTAGAAATTAATTTGGTGTGACATGAACAAGCAGAAAAAATGGGTCTGCCAGGGCAGTTCTGTTTTTGGATTTTGGGGAGAAGATAAAATCGGGCCATGCGGGGCTGGGGAATGATAAGGTTGTAGGCTTTAGAGGGCAGAGAGCCGGAAGTAATGAAATCAGAAATGGTGTGTGATCTTATGGTCTGGTGCTCTTCTGTAGGGCCATGGTCAAGGATAAGTAGGAGGAGGTGTCTGAGAGTTGTGAATGGGGGAAGGGGGAGCAAGAGCGGAGCTGCGTGATATCGAGGAGACCCTCGTGAGAGCCTCATCTATAATGAAAGAGGGGAACCCCCGTTTCCTAAAGAACCCCCGTTTGCCTCAGCCCAGTAGAGATCAGCACGCCAGGCTACCACGGCACCTCCCTTGTCGATGGGTTTGATTATCAACATTCTGAGAGTTGTCGTCTGCCCTGATACTAGGACATTGCGAGCCACAGTACATCTGGCACCTTGATATGCAGTGTAACAAATGAAGCACTGCCCTATCTCATGAGAATAAAGGAGTGTCAAATATATGAAGGATGAATTAAAAGGGAGTGTAAATGAAGTGGGAGGATCCAATGTCAGAGAAAAAGAAAGGGAAAATATGATTCAGAGAGAGATAAAAAAATAAAAGCGATAAAAGAAAACAAAATAATAGAAATATTGAATACTCAATTTTGCTAAAGAAAGGATAGTTATTCCTTGGAGTGCAGGAGTATGATAGGTGATCTTATCAGGAAGATGGAGTGTGATGCCACAGAAGGCTGTGGAGGCCATCAATGGATATTTTTAAGGCAGAGATAAAATGGATTCTTAATTAGTACAGGTGTTAAGGATTATGGGGAGATGGCAGGAGAATGGGGTTAGGAGGGAGAGATAGATCAGCCATAATTGAATGGTGGAGTGGATCTGATGGGCCTACTGGCCTAATTCTGCTCCTACCACTTATGACCTTATAGAGGTGTATTGTATGAGATCATGAGGGGAATATGAGAGGAATCGATAGGGTAAATGCACAGTCTTTTACCCAGAGAAAGGGAATCATGAACTACAGGACATAGATTTAAGGTGGGGGGAGGGGGGGGAGATTTAATATGAGGGGAAACTTTTTTTACAAAAGGGTGGTAGGTATATTTCAAGTTGCCGGAGGAAGTTGTTGAGGCAGGTACAATCGCAACATGTAAAATACAGTGGGACAGATACATGGATAGAATAGGTTTAGAGGAATATTGGCCAAACGCAGGCAGGTAGGACTAGGAGATGAGGCATGTTGGCCAGTGTGGGAAACTTTGGCCAAAGGGCCTGTTTTCCACGCTGAATGGCTCTATGACTATAAAGTAATTCGATACATAAAGGGGTGAGATTCCATGTTTATTAATATTCTGCAAAAGATTGATTAGAAGTAATCAATAATCATTGCAATGTTAAAAGAATGTGATCCCCTTTAATTTTTAGGTTTATTTTTCAGTAGTTTAAAGGGTACTTAATGTGCAAGTATAGGGATTTCAGTGAGGTTAAATACATTTCAGAGTTTAATGTAAATTACCTGCAACCTTTGGTTGACATAAATGCTGGAGAAACACAGTGGGTGAGGCAGCATCTATGGTGAAGGAATATGTGACGTTTCGGGTAGAGACCCTTCTTCAGACTGATCAACATTTGGTTGTTCACTATTTACAAGGTACCCCTCCATTGCTACTTGTTGCTGACCAATTTGTACACTATTCATTTTATGCACCATTTAAATTCTATTACACTTTCAGCAAAATCTGACACCATATTTCATAATTAAAATCTTCTTGGAATTTTTTTTACTTCACATTACACTGTAAGAGTTTTGTAAGTTGCTAAGTCATATGTTGGTCTGCTGGAAGGGACCATTCCAATTAACAAATTGGTCGAAATTATACAATTAAAAAAACAACTGAACACTAATTTGCGCCTGTGCAAAGTCAAAATCCTAAATAAAATGTTATCCAGTTTAGTGGCATCTTCTTAAACAAGCCCTTTATCAAAAATAGTGAATTAGGTTAAACAGAGATTTTAACAAAAAAACTAAAGAAAGAATGGAATAGTTGAAGGTTTAAATGATTTTCTTGTTCAAAACTAATATGGAATATGATTACTTCCATTTTAGTTTTCATCATCTATATGTATATACATCTCAACTAGCAGCAAATCACACTGTAAAAAATAAATTGAATTTCAAATAAACCCACAGTGTAAAATTATGTACATATTTTGGAGGCACGTTAAATACTACACAGATTGCAGTAGCATTTGAATATGTATTGTAAAGTACCTGCTGAATGAGTCTTAATGCTTTAGTTGAATTACTATTACCAAATGTTTTAGACTACATTTGCACTTAGCAAAATAAAACACTAATTATTGAAGGAGACATGTATCTTTGTCAATATTTTCTACAGATACATTGATGGGTTAACAATAGTGTAAGATAATGTGTTCAATATTTTCTCTTTAAATGACACCTATTTATCTTGTTATGATATTAGCTGAAATTATGTATGCGCCTTTAAGTTTCCCCAGAAGTGGTGTAGTTGGGGAGCGTGGGGTGATTAAGACAGAAACTAATAACATCTGGCACCTGCTATATGAACAAATTTGGGCAGGAATGGTTAGTTGTATAATATGTATTGTATAACATCACTAAAGCAAATGCATATTTCTTCTATTTTCGTACATGTTTGATGGAATGGTCAAATATGTAATAGCTTTTTGTGTAACCTTAATAAACCCTGCCGGATTTTCTTTTTTAATGTGGTCAATAAAAATATCTATACTTTTCAAGTTGGGATGTTGGTTGCTGAACAGGATTTTTCAGGAATATCTCCAGCTCCAGCGAAGCACAGTGATGCAACTGGTAGAGCTGCTACCTCATAATGCCAGAGACCCGGGTTTGATCATGACTCCGTGTGCTGTCAGCATGGAGTTTGCACGTTCTCCAAGTGATCATGTGAGTTTCTTCCAGGTGCACCTGTTTCCTCCCACATTCACAAAACTTGTAGATTTATGGGTTAATTGGCCTTCGTAAAATTGACCCTAGAACATAGAACTAGTGTGAACGGATGATCGATGGTCGGCGTGAACTTGATGAGCCAAAGAATCTCTTTCTCTCGGTTAAATAGCATAGCTGACAGCTGATCGTTTTATTATTCCTCCCCTATCTTCTATCAAACATTCCCCCCCCACTCCATCTCCAACAGCTAAGGGACATTTCCAGAAGCTAGTCCAAAAGATTATTGTTATGCTTAAGAAAAGAGGGACTCTTTTAACCAGAAAATAACGTTGCGTTATTCCCTCCAACCATTTGTGCATATCCTTTATCTCAGCATATTCAAAACAGAAACCTTTTTTTTCACAAACCATGGAGTGCCGATTGGCCTCTTAATTAATATAGTCCACTTCAATCATGTCACTCCAGCTACTTATGAAAAGCAACAAGATTCAGTACACTTCCTCCAAAAATAATGTGCAAATTATTTCAATGACATGGTATCCTTTATAGCTTTGGGCAAGTGCATGAACTCATAACTGTTTGACATATGTACGTACCAGCCTAAATCAAAGCCATTAAATTATTTAACAACATCCAAGATTTGAATATTAAATCAGTTCTATTCATTGCAGGCACAAAATCATCAATGTTTGCTGATATTAACTAACAAAAGCTTGAGCGTCTGTGTAGGCTGAAAGATCAGTCTCAAAGAAGTCCTCCAGCTTCCATTGGAGGGTCTCAAATGTTGGCCGTTCACAATCGTTGTCTTTCCAACAATCTATCATGATTTCATACAGTGGCGGGGGGCATTCTGCAGGGCAAGGCATTCTGTATCCTTTTGCCAACTCCTGGATTACTTGATAATTTGTCATCCCTGAAATAACGAAAACATTCAACATTTTACAAAATTCTAAAAAAACAAAAACATGGTTAATAAATGTGCCAAAAATTTCACTATGTTACATATTTTTCTTTTTAAACTTTCTATTAAAAACTCTTCAAAAGCTATTAATAATTCCATTAGAGGGGTTACTATTCCCATCTTCAGACAGCATCTGCCGTATGGATTTTAGTCTGCCTGCAGCAATATTCAGATTTGCAAGAAGTTTGTTTACTGGCAAAAACATGATACACATGCGGAAACTGTTCCTCATTTGGATTTCCATTTGCTCAAACCGCTCCAGAAAAGCTCAAGAAGGAAGGAAAGATGTCAGTACCTTAGTGATCATGAACTTGAAGGTTCTGTCCCACTTAGGCGATTTTTCAGCAGACTGCCGGCGACTGTCAAGTTCGCGGCACTCGCCTGAAAAACCGGGATCCGGAACGGCGACTGTCAGAGTGGAACACACACACACATCGCAAAGACGGGGGCCAGGGCAAATGGGGGGAGCGCTGACTGAAATTCACACGGTACAAAGCCAAGCTGATACAGACACACACCACGATTAACAGGAAGGTTAAGATGGCTTGCACAGTTAGTCCTCTAAATTAGTTTCAAAACTCCTTAGATTCTGGAGTAGTTCCTGAGGATTGAAGGGTAGCTAATGTAACCCCACTTTTTAAAAAAGGAGGGAGAGAGAAAATGGGGAATTACAGACCAGTTAGTCTATCATCGGTAGTGGGGAAACTGCTGGAGTCAGTTATTAAAGATGGGATAGCAGCACATTCGGAAAGTGGTGAAATCATTGGACAGTCAGCATGAAAAGTAAATCATGTCTGACGAATCTTATAGAATTTTTCGAGGATGTAACTAGTAGAGTGGATAAGGGAGAACCAGTGGATGTGTTATAACTAGACTTTCAGAAGGCTTTCGACAAGGTCCCACATAAGAGATTAGTATACAAAACGTAAAGCACACGGTATTGGGGGTTCAGTATTGATGTGGATAGAGAACTGGCTGGCAGACAGGAAGCAAAGGGTAGGAGTAAACGGGTCCTTTTCAGAATGGCAGGTAGTGACTAGTGGGGTACCGCAAGGCTCAGTGCTGGGACCCCAGCTATTAACAATATATATTAATGATTTGGACGAGGGAATTGAATGCAACATCTCCAAGTTTGCAGGATGACACTAAGCTGGGGGGCAGTGTTAGGTGTGAGGAGGATGCTAGGAGGCTGCAAGGTGACTTGGATAGGCTGGGTCAGTGGGCAAATGCATGGCAGATGCAGTATAATGTGGATAATGTGAGGTTATCCACTTTGGTGGCAAAAACAGGAGGGTAGACTATTATCTGAATGGTGGCAGATTAGGAAAAGGGGAGATGCAACGAGACCTGGGTGTCATGGTACACCAATCATTGAAAGTAGGCATGCAGGTGCAGCAGGCAGTGAAGAAAGCAAATGGTATGACAGCATTCATAGTGAAAGGATTTGAGTATAGGAGCAGGGAGGTTCTACTGCAGTTGTACAAGGTTTTGGTGAGACCACACCTGGAGTAGTGCGTACAGTTTTGGTCTCCAAATCTAAGGAAATACATTCTTGCCATAGAAGGGGTACAGAGAAAGTTCACCAGACTGATTCCTGGGATGTCAGGAGTTTCATATGAAGAAAGACTGGATAGACTCGGCTTGTACTCGCTAGAATTTAGAAGACTGAGGGGGGATCTTATAGAAACTTACAAAATTCTTAAGTGGTTGGACAGGCTAGATGCAGAAAGATTGTTCCCGATGTTGTGGAAGTCCAGAACAAGGGGTCACAGTCTAAGGATAAGGGGGAATTCCTTTAGGACCGAGATGAGGAAAACATTTTTCACACAGAGAGTGGTGAGTCTCTGAAATTCTCTGCCACAGAAGGTAGTTGAGGCCAGTTCATTGGCTATATTTAAGAGGGAGTTAGATGTGGCCCTTGTGGCTAAAGGGATCAGGGGGTATGGAGAGAAGGCAGGTACAGGATACTGAGTTGGTTGATCAGCCATGATCATATTGAATGGCGGAGCAGGCTCGAAGGGCCGAATGGCCTACTCCTGCACCTATTTTCTATGGTTCTATGTTTCCATGTTAAAAGAGGGGGGAGGGGGGAGAAGGGGGGGGGGGGGGGGGGGAGGAGTGGAGATACTTTTAAGAAGCCAGACAACTTTTACTAAGCCAGTGATACACAGATGTGAAGTTTGGCAGGCATTTAACATTACCGGTCGGTTATCCTTGGTTCTGAAAACTCGTGCTTACGTTTTCTTTCCCCAATGAGCCAATGAAAATGCCCGGTCAGCAAAGGCGATTAACTAAACCAACCTACGACTACCTCGACTACCCATAACTACATGGCGACCCCACTACAAATACACCTACGATTATCGATTTTTTTCCATGGTGACCAAGTTTTGGAAAATTTGTTGAAAAATCTACGGCGACCATACTGAGGCCGCGACTAGTTCCCAGAATGCGGGAACTCCTCGTGACAAGAAAGAGACTCACCAGAGACCACCAGCGAACATGTGGCGACCATGTGGAGATCATGTGGCAAGCACAGAGTCTCCTGCACTCGCCTAAAAAGTCGCCTAAGTGGGACAGGCTATTATGGATATTAAGTTTTAAACTAACCTGGATACGGCATCTTTCCATAAGTGATAATTTCATACAGCAGTATTCCAAAGGACCAAACATCTGATTTGATGCTGAACTTATTTGAATGGATGGCTTCTGGTGCAGTCCACTTCACAGGAAATCTTGCTCCTTCCCTTGCTTCATAAATATTTTCATCTTCTGCCTAATGATATCAAAAATTGTATCAGTAACCATGTATCCAATATTTCAAATAATATAATAAATTATATTGACGCGATATTGGCTTTATATTTTGCTGATCAGGGCTCAATTGTCCACACTCATTGCTCAGAATCCACATCGCTCCCAACAACCACATTCAGTCGTCGAACATGCATATCAGCCCATGTCTGTTGTTTAAATGAACAATAAAATGAATGGAATATAATTGTTATTCTTACCATAAAAACTCGGGCAAGTCCAAAATCAGCTACCTTACAGATGTTGTTCTCCCCAACCAGAACATTCCTGGCAGCTAAATCACGATGAATATAATTTTGAACTTCCAGATATGCCATTCCTGAAGCTACTTGCGCCGACATTTCCAGTAGGTCACTTATGGTCAAACTCATTCCCTGGTTTTCTGTTGAAATTAATATATGGCAAATACTACATTTCAAAAATTATTTCCATTCGTCCTTAAAATAAATAAATCACTGTGTCTTAAACCTCTCTTCGCCAAGTGTCTTCTGACAAGTCTGAATACAAGATGTTTGAAAGTAAAGTCTGAATACAAGATGTTTATCATGAAATTGAGTTAATTGTACAGCCTTGTTTGAATTCAGACTTCCTATGGTTTAACTTCATTAAAAATAGTCAATGGATATTTTCAAGGCGGAAATTGACAGATTGTTGATTAGTAAGGGTGCCAGAGGTTGTGGGGAAAAGGCAGGAGAATGGGGTTGAGATGAAAAGATTGATCAGCCATGATTCAAAGGCATAGTAGACTTGATGGGCCAAGTGGCCTTATTCTACTGCAAGACCTTATGAACTTATGTATGCAATAATTTCAATTAAAACATCTACGCATATTGAAACTGGACCCAGTTTTCTCTGGGTTTAAAAAAAATGTTTGTTTGTGTCAAAAATAAATAACCTTGGTTTAAGCCCAAGATTTTTAAACATGTAAGTTATAGAGCATTTTTTTACATAGATCAAGCATCCCAGGACATTGTGGAATGGGTAATGTCATGATTTCGACCATTTGTTGAACTTCTGTACAAGAAGTTGGATAAAACACTCGACGATTAATTAAAAAGTAAAACATAATCACCAATTTGCAGAAAGGGAACCATTTTGATTACCACTGTAATTTACAGCATGACAGAATGACATTGATGTTTCACAGAATGTTTCAACAAAGTCACAAAAATAATCATGAATGATCTGGTTTTGTGAAAAAATATATTGGTGATATAACTAAGAACATACTCTATTTAATGAACTTCAGCATTCCAGCCCACAAGGACAAATGGCAATCTAAAAAAAATTGGTAGTTTTTAAAATGAGATCTACTTTATCACAAAGAAAACACAGGATTTCAGAGTGTCAGCAATGTTTGTAACTAAGCATTGGGATGATATTAATTATTTGCAAAACTTATCCAAAAAGATTTACAATATTCATATAAATGCAGTAAACAATTGTAAAACTAGGTGATCAACGAGAATGATTAAAAGATCTGCATTCGGAATTAATCATTTTTTCAAAGCTGCTCTCATGGGAATCCAGTTAACATTTTGGTTATTGGGAAAGTAGCTTTACTGTAATCCAAGGAGAGTACAAAACAAAAACCCAATTCAAATCCTTGCAGATGCTGGAAATCTAACATTAAAATAGAATACTGGAAATATTCAGATCAGGCAGCATTTATTGAGAACAAAACAGATTAACATTCCAAGTCTGTGATCTTTCAAGTTGGCGATATGCAGAGTACTGCCCTGCCGACTACAAATTCAGAAGGTTCAGAAGATAAGATGATGAAAAGTTATCAACCAGATGAAATCAGAACTATTTCTTATTTTACAAGCTCCAAAGGATTTTTTTCCATATAAATGTCACCTGAAATTGAAGGTATTTTGTCAAAATTAGCATTTGCTAACCTTGTTTATGTAGTGTAGTATTCTTGACATCCAAAGATTCTTAGTCAAGATTCCATTTATTATTTAGCATAATCAAATTGAAGTAAACAAATGGCCAAACAAAGTATGTGTGAGAAAGAACTGCAGATGCTAAAATCGAAGGTAGACGCAAATGCTGGAGTAACTCAGCGGGTGAAGCAGCATCTATGGAGAGAAGGAATGGGTGATGTTGCGGGTGGAGACCCTTCTTCAGACTGATGTCAGATAGAAAGTGGGCAGAGACAGTAGGACAAAGGAGAACTGGGAAGGGGGAGGGAAGGAGGGGGAAAGCAAGGGATATCTGAAATTAGAGAAGTCAATGTTCATACTGGTGGGGTATAAACTACCCAAGCGAAATATGAGGTGCTGTTCCTCCAATTTACATTGGGCCTCACTCTGACAATGGAGGAGGCCCAGGACAAAAAGGTCAGATTGGGAATGGGAGGGGGAGTTGAAGTGCTGAGCAACCGGGAGGTCAGGTTGGTTATGACGGACTGAGCGGAGGGGTGTTCAGCGAAACGATGGGCACGCTGAACACGCTGAGGGTGGTAAATGGGTCTGTCCCACAGGCGATTTTTCAGTGGACTGTGGTGACTGTCAATGTTCCGGCAGTCGCCTGAAAAACCAGCAACAGGAACGGCAACTGTCAGAGTGGAAGACAGAGAGAGAGAGAGAGAGAGAGAGAGAGAGAGAGAGAGAGAGAGAGAGAGAGAGAGAGAGAGAGAGAGAGAGAGAGAGAGAGAGAGAGAGAGAGAGAGAGAGAGACACACACACACACACACACACACACACACACACACACACACACACACACACACACACACACACACACACACACACACACACACACAATGCTTCCTTCACCAGCCCGTTATGCAGGCCGAGGACAGGGCAAGCAGGGGAGCGCTGTCTAAAGAATTCACATGGTGTAAAGCCAAGGTGAAACACATACACACCGTGATGAACAGGAAGGTTGGCGCTGTAAAAAGATGGCTAAAGCACAGGGTACTTTAAAAAGAGGGGATGAGAGGCGGGGGGAAGGAGGGAGAAGGAGTGGGGACAACTTTTAAAAAGCCAGGAATACACGGCTGTGAAGCTCGGAGGACATTTAACATTACCGGTCGGTTTTCCTTGGTTCTGAAAACTACTGCTTACCTTTTTTTCTCCCAATGAGCCAATGAAATTCACCGGTCAGCACCAGCTACAACCTACGAGAACCTCTGAGAACCTTCGACCTGCTGGCAACCCATTAGGACCTCCTGGCGACCCACATGCGGCTCGAGAATTCTCGCTACTCTCCATGTCTTCATTCAAGTCTGTGCTAATTTTTCAACATGTTGAAAAATTAATGGCGACCATAATGAGGGCACGACTAGTTCCCAGAATGCGGGAACTCCTCACGACCGTGAAGGCGATTTCCCGGCAACCACCTGCGAACATGTGGCGACCATGTGGCGACCGCATAGTCTCCTGCAGTTGCCTAAAAAGCCGCCTAAGTGGGACAGGCCCAAAAGGGACAAGTGTAGCATCTCCTGCAGTTGCAGGGAAAAGTACCCAGTGAGGGTGTGGTTTTAGTGGGAAGGGACAAATTGACCAGGGAGTTATGGAGGGAATAGTCTCTGTGGAAAGCAGAAAGGGGTGAAGATAGGAAGATGTGGCCAGTAGTGATATCCCATTGGAGGTGGCGAAAATGTTGGAGGATTATATGTTGTATGCGATGGCTGATGGTGTGGAAGATGTGGACAAGGGGGACTCTGTCTTTGTTGCGAATAGGGGGAGGGGGAGTAAGAGCGGAGCTGCGGGATATAGAGGAGACCCCAGTGAGTGCCTCATCAATAATGGAAAAGGGGAAGCTCCGTTCCCTAAAGAATGAGGACATCTCCTATGCCCATATGGAACACCTCATCCTGGGCGCAGATACGGCATAGACGGAGGAATAGGGAGTAGGGGATGGAGTCTTTACAGGAAGCAGGGTGGGAAAAAGTGTAGTCAAGATACCTGTGGGAGTCAGTGGGTTTGCAGTCGATGTTGGTCAGTTCTCTGTTACCTGCGATGGAGACAGTGAGATCTAGAAACGGTAGTGAGATGTCGGAAATGGTCCAAGTCAATTTGAGTGCTGGATGGAAATTAGTGGTGAAGTGGATAAAGTCAGTGAGTTCCGCATGGGTGCAGGAGGTAGCACCAATGTAGTCGTCAATGTTGGGAGGTAGAGTTCAGGGATAGGGCCAGTGTACGCCTGGAACAGGCATTGTTTGATGTACCCTACAAAGAGGCAGGCATAGCTAGGGTGCCCATCGCTAGGCCTTGGATTTGGAAGAAATGGGAGGAGTCAAAGCATAAATCCTGGCCAAAATTGAGCCAAAATAAAGCAGAGGATTCATGCATTTACAAAGTCTGTTAGCCCCTTTCTGTGAAAGAAGCCCCAGGATGCTAGCTGGTGCCAGGAAGTCTAGGTCCCAAATCATTATCTCAGATAAGGAAGATTCAAATGTCTTAGCAATTGATAATATGTATGAGAATTTTGTAGAGAAACTCTAAGGAATTGCAAATGCATGGGTTTGATTGGATTACTGCAGAGGGATTGTAAATAATGTAAATAATGTTGTAAGACAGTTACCCTGCTGTTTGTTGATTGACCAGAGTGTGAAACCTGAGCTGAATTGTTTGTATTCCAGGGTAAATGTTGCATTATTCAGTTAAACTGATTTCCTTCCAGAAGCTTCTGTAAGAAACATTGTTTGGGACGTTTTGTAATTGGGTTAGGGAACTGTCAATAATACTTTGATGTAATTGATGTGTTTGATTGGTTTGTAAGGGGAACCACCCCTATGTAGTTCGGCCCCTCAAGGTTTGTTGACCTATAAAAGGTCGCCCCATTTAGAAAGGTGTCGATCTTCTGGAAGGGCGCTTGGGACTGCGTGACCTTTTGGCAGTGTCTGCTTGCACGAGGCTGAAGAGCGTGGCCAGGCAGAGACAAGGATCGAACCCACGGTGGTTCAGGTATCGTATTTATTGTTCATTCAAAAATAAAGATTAGTTGGTCCAGTGCTTGACTCAGTGTTTTGCTGAACTAGACTAAGGGGTGTGTGGGGGGGGGGGTAATAGGCTAGGAGCATATTCACAAAATAAGACATTGTTGAGGGTAAGGACCAGCTCTGCTAGGCGAAGGAAAGTATTGGTAGACAGAAATTGGCTGTTCTGCGGCCGAGGAAGAAACGGAGGGCTTTAAGACCCTCCCAGTGGGGGATGGAGATGTAGAGTGACTGGACATCAATAGTAAAGATGAGGAAGTGAGGTCTTGGAAAACAGAAGTCATGAAGGAGACAAAGAGCGTGTGAGGTGTCTTGGACATAGGTAGGGAGGGATTGGTCCAGGGGGATAGGATGGAGTCGAGGTATGTTGAAATTAGTTTGGTGGGACATGAACAAGCAGAACGGATCTGCCAGGAAGCAGTTACACTCAGTTTCTCCTCACCATCATCTGTGTACTGTCTTTCAGAGATCACATGAATATTGTAGCTTTTACATGTGCCTTGCCTTCACATTCTTGGACTTCTTGTTTAATTACTCTATTTACAAACATCTACAAATGCACCATAGAAAGCATATTGTCAGGTTGCATCACAGCTTGGTTTGGGAATAGCTCATATGAAATTGTTGAGAGTTGTAAATGTAACCCGGTCTATCAAACTGCCCAGACTTCCCATCATTGACTCAATCTACACTTCATGCTGCACCAGAAATGCATCAGACTTGTCTTGCCCCAGTTATTCCTTCTTCTCCATACTTTCATCAGGCTGAAGGTACAAAAACTTGAAGTCGTTCGCCACCATTATCAGGCTTACGAATGGTCCTTCCATAAGCTAGGGTACTGGTCGATTCAACTCTACCCAATTGTGGACTTTGGACTTTGTCCCTGAAAATTATGCACTACAATGTAGAGAATTATAGTCTGTCCTCTGCACCTCATTTGCTCTGTTTATGGTACTTGAGTTTGACGTGATTGTATTTACAGTGGCTTGCAAAAGTATTCATACCCCTTGAACATTTCCACATTTTATCACGTTACAACCACAAACGTAAATGTATTTTATTGGGATTTTATGTGATAGACCAACACAAAGTGGCACATAATTGTGAAGTGGAAGGAAAATGATACATGGTTTTCACATTTTTTTTACAAATAAAAAACTGAAAAGTGTGGCGTGCAGAAGTCTTCAGCCCCCTTTACTCTGATACCCCTAAATAAAACCCAGTGCAACCAATTACCTTTAGAAGTCACCTAATTAGTAAATAGAGTCCACGTGTGTAATCTAATCTCAGTATAAATACAGCTGTTCTGTGAAAGCCTCAGATGTTTGTTAGAGAACATTAGTGAACAAACAATGTTCCTTGGGCATCATGAAGCCCAAGGAACACACCAGACAGGTCAGGGATAAAGTTGTGGAGAAGTTTAAAGCACGGTTAGGTTATAAAAAAATATCCCAAGCTTTGAACATCTCACAGAGCACTGTTCAATCCATCATCCGAAATGGAAAGAGTATGGCACAACTGCAAACCTACCAAGACATGGCCGTCCACCTAAACTAACAGGCTGGGCAAGGAGAGCATTGATCAGAGAAGCAGCCAAGAGGCCCATGGTCACTCTGGTGGAGCTGCAGAGATCCACAGCTCAGGTGGGAGAATCTGTCCACAGGACAACTATTAGTCGTGCACTCCACAAATCGAGCCTTTATGAAAGAGTGGCAAGAAGAAAGCCATTGTTGAAACAAAGCCATAAGAAGTCCCGTTTGCAGTTTGCCACAAGCCATGTGGGGGACACAGCAAACATGTGGAGGAAAGTGCTCTGGTCTGATGAGACCAAAATTGAAGTTTTTGGCCTAAATGCAAAACGCTATGTGTGGCGGAAAACTAACACTGCACATCACCCTGAACACACCATCCCCACTGTGAAACATGGTGGTGGCAGCATCATGCTGTGGGGATGCATTTCTTCAGCAGGGACAGGGAAGCTGGTCAGAGTTGATGGGAACATGGATGGAGCCAAATACAGGGCAATCTTGGAAGAAAACCTGTTAGAGTCTGCAAAAGACTTGAGACTGGGGCGGAGGTTCACCTTCCAGCAGGACAACGACCCTAAACATACAGCCAGAGCTACAATGGAATGGTTTAGATCAAAGCATATTCATGTGTTAGAATGGCCCAGTCAAAGTCCAGACCTAAATCCAATTGAGAATCTCTGGCAAGACTTGAAAATTGCTGTTCACAGACGCTCTCCATCCAATCCGTCTGAGCTTGAGCTATTTTGCAAAGAAGAATGGGCAAAAATTTCAGTCTCTAGATGTGCAAAGCTGGTAGAGACATACCCCAAAAGACTTGCAGCTGTAATTGCAGCGAAAGGTGGTTCTACCAAGTATTGAGCCAAGGGGCTGAATCCTTTTGCATGCCACACTTTTCAGTTTTTTATTTGTAATAAAATTTGGAAACCATGTATCATTTTCCTTCCACTTCACAATTATGCACCACTTTGTGTTGGTCTATCACATAAAATCCCAACAAAATACATTTACATTTGTGATTGTAACGTGACAATATGTGGAAAAGTTCAAGGGGTATGAATACTTTTGCAAGCCACTGTATGTATAGTATTATCTGATCTGTTTGGATAGCATGCAAATCAAAGCTTTAGATGGTACCTTAGTACAAGACAATAATAAACTTAAACCTAAAATTAGATTTGAGTCTTGGATGTTAAGTTCAGTACTAGGCAGAGTGGATGGGCCAATGGCGCAACTGGGAGAGCAGTTGCCTCACAGCTCCTGCAACCTGAGTTCAATCCTGATTTCATGAGCAGTTTGTATCTTCTCCTCGTGACTGTATAGGTTTCCACTGGGTGCTTTGGTTTCCCCACCACAGCCCATAGATGTGCAGTTGGTAGATGTTTAATTGGCCAGTGTTAATTGACGTAGATTTGAGTGACAGAGTCAGATACTAACAGCTTGCAAACAGGTCCTTCAGCCCAACTTGCCTACACCCACCAACACTAGTCCTACCTGCCTGCATTTGGCCCACATCTCATAACCTGTCCTATCCATACACCTGTCTATATGTTTCTTAAACATTTTTATAGTACCTGCCTCAACTACCTCCTCTGGCAGCTCATTCCATACACCTACCTCCCTTTACATGAAAAAGTTATCTCTTGGATTCCTATGAAATCTTTCTCCCTCGCCTTAAATCTATGTGCTCTGGTCCTCGATTCCCCTATTCCCGGCAAGACTCTGTGCATCTACCCAATCTATTCCTCTCATAATTTTGTACACCTCTATCAGATCACCCCTCATCCTTCTGCACTCCAAGGAATAGATTCCTAACCTACTCAACCTCTCCCTATAGTTCAGACCCTCGATGCCTGGCAACATCCTCGTAAATCGTTCCTGTAACACGGTGCCCAAAACTGAACACAATACTCTAAATGCGGCCTCACCAATACAACTGCAATATGACCTCCCAACTTCTACACTCAATGCTGTGACTGATGAAGGTCAATATGCCAAAAGGCTTTTTTCACCACCGAACTATGTACCTGTACTCCTGGATTCCTCTGCTCTGCAACACTTCCTAGAGCCCTCCTCCTCAAAGATTAATAGAATCTGGGAATGTGGGGAGTTTAGAATACAAGGAAAATACAGGAAAACATTGCTCTGTGAGCCAGAATAGACAGGATGAGTCAAAGGATAAGTCAAGCTTCCTTCTATGTTGTATGGAAGTATGGTTCTTTCCTCCTAGTAATTCCATCATTCGCTGTGGCCATTCTCTTAGACAGAACATTCTTCATTATTTGCTTCATACTTTACACCACACATCCTTTCCGTCATATGCTTTCTTCCTAACAGCGTCTCAAATCTGTCTTGCTCCACATTAGCTCCACTATTGAAACTCTTCTAAGTGTTTTTGCTTTGGTCAGACGATCATTTTAAACAGCATGCATTCACTTGAAGAAGTCTGCTCCTCCAACTGGCTCCAACCTGCCAAGCTTTTGACATCTGTATCCTGCCCTGCAGTATATCCTGTTCATTAATCAGCCTGCCTCATCAACCTACACCTCTGCTCATTCTCTTGCCCTTGCTTAGAATACACTCCATTGCCGTCTATTATTGCAGCACTAATCCTAGCCTTCAATCCCTGTTTTCATCATTTATTTAGAAAAGACCTCCTTGATTAATTAAATATGATCCAACAAAAGACCTTTGAAATGAGGTAAACCTTCCAAAATTAATGTTCAAACACAACATCATGTGACATTGAACCAAAATTAATTAACATCTTCTGATATCAAAATTTAAATTGCCAAAATCTTAATAGGATGCAAAATTGACACCAGTGCTTAATAGTCAGAGATAATAGGGATTGCTGATTCACAATGGAGAAAACAACATGAGAAGAAAAGTACAATGAGGTCTTCTCAACAGATGAAAATAACTTTCAAACAAATGGAGGTCATGGTTACATATCACTAACCATGAGACATCAATAGACAATAGACAATAGGTGCAGGAGTAGGCCACTCAGCCCTTTGAGCCAGCACGGCCATTCACTGTGATCATGGCTGATCATCCACAAGCAGCACCCCATTCCTGCCTTCTCCCCATATCCCTTCACTCTGCTATCTTTAAGAGCTCTATCTAACTCTCTCTTGAAAGCATCCAGAGAATTGGCCTCCACTGTCTTCTGAAGCAGAGAATTCCACAGATTCACAATCTAGAAACAAATATAATATATAATGCATGACCAAACTAAAAAGAAAGCTACCTTCAACCCATTAGAATGACAGAATGGTAGGTTCTAATGGAAGGTCACTGAAGGAAACCATTGACTCCATTTCACTTTACATGGGGAACATCTGGTATGTTTTTGTTTTGTGTATTCTCTATTTATTTAATATCAGATATACATATCAAACTAAAGAAGCATTTTCTGTATCCAGTATAAGTCAGGCATGAGACAGGAAAAAACTGAAAAAGAGATGGGGGTCCAGGAGACATTGTCCCTTGGTAGGGTTCCAAGGGTCAATGCCCCTGACAGGGGTAAAGGGTGCAGCACCCCCTTTATGCAGAATGTTTTTGATAATTGAAATGAGACTGTTTTCTTGCCTGTTTACCCTTTATTTATACTGGGGGTTTTTTATTGTACCTTAAAATGACACAATTTCCTTGCTTGTTTACCCTTAATTTATACTGTAATTTTTTTAACCTTACAATAACATATTTTACCTGATTGAATCAGGTAAAAAAAAAAAGAACATTGTAGTGTCTATGACATACAGACTCTTGAATGCAGTGTGAGCATTGTGTACGTAACTCTGTGCTCCCCGTCCCAATCCCGATTCGGTAGGCCTAGGGGACAGAGGAAAACCGCTACTCTACATGTGCGGAGCTGAGCGCTAGCCGTAGAGATGCACATGCAAAGACGGTTGCCCCGCACCCGCATACATGCTTTCCGCTAAAATCGACTCCGCGTATTTGAACGCGCTCAACCATCGGCGCAGCGGCTCACTGTCTCGCGGAAAGCCATTAATAGCGGAGATTTAGACAGATTTTTTTAAACCAAATTTCAAAATCTGCGGATCCGCAGGGAAATGTCATGCCTGAAAGCATTCAACGTAATGTAAACATAGTAAAATAATGTGAGAAAGGAAAGTGATAGAGAGAGAGAGAGAGAGAGAGAGAGAGAGAGGAGAGAGAGAGAGAGAGAGAGAGAGAGAGAGAGAGAGAGAGAGAGAGATGTTTATCAAGATTTGCATTAGCTGCTGTGCATCGCTACGGATGGTAGGATGGGGAGGCAAGGGTTAAAGAGACAGTCCTCAGGGAGATGGAGAAAGTTACAGGGAGAGGGAGGGGTAAATACTGAACACGTCTCAGTCTATATGAAGCAATACAACACCACACAATGTAATTAACTGCTGGGCCACCTGGGAGGCACTTTATTTTAGAATGCGCAGTATGGTCATTAGGCAATGTGCACTGATATTTACAGAGCAAAACAGCACTCCAAAATGACAGGGATGTGTTTGCCCCTAACATCGCTGCTTTCTGACGAGTGATTAGTCACATTGAAACGTCATTCAACAAGAATGAACTTAAAGCACTTAGAAGTCTCATTAGAAGTTATCTGGGGAAAATAAAGACACTATTCCTAACACATCTCAAAGACAAGTATTTGGTGCAACTTTAGGATCTTTTCTGCATGTTAAAATATACCAATGAGTAGATTGAAACTAATGATGTTTTCCACAAACGTTTTGATTTCAAAAACACAAAAATATATTTTAAAAGAAACTCTTAGAATCTGCCTTAAGCCAATGTGAATTCTAGTAAACGTTTACAACATTTGCTTTATATACAGTCTCAAAAATGTTAATAAAGAAACATCTATAAAAAAAGTACAAAAATTGAAATGTTTTCCTCACAACATGTTTTGGTGCCATGGAATCATTTTAGAAGCATCAGAAATAGGATTTGGTTTACATTACAACCTGATATGCAAAATGTTCATCATCATTGTAATCAAACTACTTTACATCACCCAGGGATAAGCTTACCATAAATTAAAACAGAAGCTAATTCTTCTTTAAATGTAACCATCTGTATGAACACAATCTCATATTAATTTCACAAGGATACTTGGAGACTGCTCATTTCCTACATTTCCTTTCCCTTTGGAATTAATTGCAAACCACTTATCCTCATGATATATTAATGCTGTATCACATTGTACTTTAGTTCTGTGAACCAAAGCATTGGTTGATTCTAAAAAGCTACCATACTTACTGTGTAAGTGGTCAAGCAAGCTGCCATTTTTCATTAATTCGGTAATAATGTAAATTGGTTCTTCAACAGTGCACACAGCATACAGCTGAATTAGCTTGGGATGTCTTAATCTTTTCATTATTTGTGCTTCTCTTAGGAAGTCCTGCTTGGCCATCGTACCTAAAAATAGACACATTAAACAAATTCTAATCACCTTCACTCTTATCCAGCAAGATCCATGATAACATCTAATAGGCAGATTATATTCTGCACATAATTGACAGTGGTACAACTTCTTTGAAAATAAAATCATCCCTGTCCAATGATATTATTTATTTGACAAATAATTTTCACCCCTGTTCGATGTCATTGTCATAGAGTCATACAGCACAGACACAGGCTCTAGGGCCCAATTTTTTGTTGCTGTCCAAAATGCTCATCTAAGCTAATCCCATTTGCTTGTGTTTGGTCCATGTCCTCCTAAACCTTTCCCAGAGTACACCTAATATAATATGAATACATTGAGATAGCAATTCCTAATTTGAGGAAAGGCATCCTTGCTATTGAGGCAGTGCAGTGTACGTTCACAAGGTTAAGCCCTGGGATATTGGGACTGCCATTTGAAGAAAGATTGGAAAGACTGGGCTTGTATTCACAAGAATTTAGAAGGATGAGAGGGGATCTTATAGAAACGTATAAAATTGTAAAAGGACTGGACACCGGAAAAACGTATAAAATTGTAAAAGGACTAGATACCGGAAAAATGTTCCCAATGATGGAGAAGTCCAGAACCAGGGGCCACAGTCTAAGAATAATGGGTAGGCCATTTAAAACTGAGATGAGAAAAAACTTTTTCACCCACATAGTTGTGAATTTGTGGAATTCTCTGCCTCAGAAGGCAGTAGAGGCCAATGGATGAATTTAAAAGAGAGTTAGATAGAGCTCCTGGGGCTAGCGGAATCAAGGGATTATGGGGAGAAGGCAGGCATGGGTTACTGAATGATCAGGCATGGTGGATGATCAGCTATGATCACAATGAATGGTGGTGCAAATGGCCTCTTCCTGCACCTATTTTCTATGTTTCTATGTTTAATTCTACATGAAGCCAAGTGTACACTGAGCGCCAAACAGCTCACTGGTCCCACAAACTTCCAGGCCATTATTTTCCAATGCTGATCTGTTCAAACTTAAAAATAAATGTTGTTTCAAGGTGAAAATGGAAGAAAGGCATAGGTTTGTTTCTGCGACTGCTGAGTGGAACTACTTTTATTAACCTCCCATATACCTACTCACTATGATGCTACTGCATCACTATTTCATTGAAATCCTTTCATCTAGCATTACTTAATTTCCGTTCTTCTATTTCCAGGCAATAGCAAAGCTTAACCAAGATCCAATGTCGATTTGTGTAGGAAAGAACTGCAGATGCTAGTTTAAATCAAAGGTAGACACAAAATTCTGGAGTAACTCAGCGGGACAGACAGCATCTCTGGAGAGAAGGAATGGGTGACGTTTCGGGTTGAGACCCTTCTTCAGACTGATGGGTGATGTTTTGGGTTTAGCCAAGTAATGTTCTCAGCTAATGACTCATCATCAGTGTGGAAGGCCTTGCAAGAAATCACCAGCTACAAGAGGAAAAAACCCCACTCCTTGGACAATCATCTGCTGACCACAGACCTGAACGAGTTCTACTGCAGGTTTGAAAGACAGAAACATAACCCAGGTACCCCTTCCCCCTCCCCCTCCTCTCCAATCACCAATCACCACTTCACACCTACTTACAGCCTGACTCCAGTTTGCAAAGACTGGACCCTCCTCCACCTACCACCCCCTTCTTGCTGCCCAACATCTGTCTGGCCACTTCTCCATCATTAGCAATAGAAATTGAGGAGGTGGAAAAGGTATTCAGGAGACAGAAAAGCAGGAAAACTCCAGGACCGGACAATGTTTCCCCATCTACCCTCAAGCTCCGTGTCGAACAACTGGTACCAGTCTACACAGATATTTTCAATCAGTCCCTGCAAACCTGCACTGTCCCTGCCTGCTTCAAAGCCTCCACCACATAGGAATCTGCCCACAGACAGGAAGTGACACAGCTGATGTCCTGGTGCCATCGCAACAACCTGAAGTTCAATGCTCTTAAGACAGTGATTGTAGACTTTAGGAGAGCTCCCCTCCCCTCCCCACACTTACTATCAATAACACCAGAGTCACAACTGTGAAGTCATTTAAGTTTCTTGGAACCATCATCTCGAGGGACTTTAAATAGGAAGCCACCATCAATTCCACAGTCAAAAATGCCCAACAGAGGATGTACTTCCTGCGGCAGCTGAGAAAACACAATCTGCCACAGGCAATGATGGTCCAGTTTTACACTACCATCGTAGAGTCTGTCCTCACATTCGCCATCATGGTCGGGTTTGGCTCAGCCACCAAGCACGACATCCGGAGGCTGCAGCGCATCGTTCGATCAGCAGAGAAGGTGGTTGGCTGCAACCCTCCCCCCATTGACAGACTATACACTGCAAGGGCCAGGATGTGAGCGGGTAAAATCATCTCTGACCCCTACCAGGTAGACAAAAATGCTGGAGAAACTCAGCGGGTGAGGCAGCATCTATGGAGCAAAGGAAATAGGCAATGTTTCGGGTTGAAACCCTTCTTCAGACACCTCTCATCCTGGCCACATACGCTTTGGCACCTCCCTCTGGGAGGCGACTCCGGACTATCAAAGCCGTCACAGCCAGATATAAAAATAGCTTTTTTTCCCACGAGCAGTAGCTCTATTCAACTGACGAAAGCCTGTAACCTCTTTTGCTCTGGTATTTTATCTTTATATGTTTAAATTATAATGTTTTATTTTTAATTTTCTACTGTATATCGTGTTTTTATTCTTGCGAAAAAAGCACCAAGGCAAATTCCTTGTATGTATACATACTTGGCTAACAAAATGTATTCAATTCAATTCAATGGTTTGCAGTTTTTATCATACTGCACTTTGTCAGCATAGATTCAATGCCTCTAATGGCTTCCTTTAAGTACTCAGTTTTGTCATGTTTAGTCTAGCTTAGATTATTGCCACCTGTACCGAGGTACAGTAAAAAGCTTTTGTTGCGTGCTGTACTGTCAGCAGAAAGACAATAAATGATTACAATCGGGCCATTTACAGTGTATATTATATGATAAGGGAATATGTTTGGTGCCAGGTAAAGCCAGCAAAGACCAATCAAGGATAATCCAAGGGTCACAAAAGAGGTCGTTAGTAGTTCAGCACTGCTCTCTGATTGTGGTAGGGTGATTCCGTTGCCTGATAACAGCTGGGAAGAAACTTTCCCTGCTAACAAACTTTGTGATGCCTTTGGGGAAGAAGTCACCAGTGAGGGTACTATATGGCATCCCTAACAGTGACTATATTGTAATAGCAGAGTAGAGATCAACATTTATATGGGTTTTGTGAGGAAGATACTGCAATAATCATGATTGATAATAATTATCAAGCTCACAAAGTGTATTCAGAATGGTCTGTCAGAATGAAATGGTGAGGAACCGACCAGGGAGCAGGCTATTTGAGGTCTGGTATTGTAAAAGGATACAAGATTAATTAGATATTTGATAATAAAGGATCCCCCAAGAAGGATTCTTCACAGCATTGCAAAGTTTCAAATTCAGTTCAAGGTGAGAAATTTGAGTCAGAAACCAGTGTGCTAGACTTATATAAAGGCAATTACACTTGTAGGGGCTCAGAGGTGGTGAAAGAGGATGAGAAAATAGATTAAAGGGTAAGATAATGAATCAACTGTGACAGATATTTAAGAAATCATTTTCAAAATATGCATATTCTGCTACAAAGAAAGGCTCTACGAGAATGATGCACATTCCATGGGCATCTACTGAAGTGTAGGATGATGCTAAATTGAAAGAAACTCCATACAATGTTGTGAACACATAGTGGTAGTAGGCTAGAGGACCAGAAATCTTTTAGAAACCAACAATCAATGACAAAAAGATTTTCAGAGAGTAGGAAAATATAGAGTACAATAGAAAACGAGCAAATTATATTAAAACAAGTTAAGATCTACAGGTATATACCTTAGTTCACTAAAGTAAATGTTGGTCCCTTAGAGGATCGGGTAGGAGGGAAGGGGGGGATAATAATGGGTTACTGAATTGGCTTCATGGTTGGAAGCAGAGGTGCTGGTGGAAGGTTATTTTTCGGACTGGAGGCTTGTGACTAGTGCTGTGCCTCAGTGATTGGTGCTGGGCCCATTGCTGTTTGTCATCTCTATCAATGATTTGGATGAGAACTTACAAGGCATAATTAGTAAGTTTGCAGGTGGCACTGAAATAGATGGTATTCTGTACAGTGAAGATGATTATCAAGGACTGCAACGGGATTTTGATCAGCTAGGCAAGCAGGCTGAGCCATGGCAAATGGAGTTTAATATAGGACAGCACCTGCCCCAATGTGATTACTGACCACCTAGATTCCCCAGTCTCTCTTATTGTCTCCTGTCAGGTGTGATACAAGCTGCTGTCTCCCTCTCTTTAGTTATCTGCACGTTTTTTCCTACCGTGAATACTTCTCCATGACAACAAGCTCAGGGTACTGTAGCCAATATGGGTTCAGCCACAGTGTTGTTGACTGGTGGATCAGGCTCAAGGGACCATCAGCTTACTCCTACTCCTGTTTTCAATGTATCTTGGGTTTCTTCTGCTTCTTAAAAGCTTTCCATGGTCCCTGGTTTCATGTAATCAACACACTTCCCACTGTTTCCAAATCCAGATAACTTATAATAGACCAACAAAAAAATAGTCCAAAGCGCATAGCATCATTCACTTTATTACATTAACTTAACTTTTCAATCTTCCAAACTATTTCCCATATGCCTCTTGTGTCCTTATCTTTCCATAAGTTTCTTTATTAGTTACTAATTATTTTTACAAAATTACAATATAATACTTTCTCTCTATTTAACTTATTCATTACCTACATCTTCGCATCTCGACAAAATGGCCTTGAACTTCTCTCATGCAGGTAAATATGATTTGGTATTGTCAGCACAGGCAGTACGGTAACAAATATTCCATCCAGGTCAGTCATAAATGTGGCGCATACACTCCTGGAACCCATTGATATGCACGCTGACTTTAAGCTCAAAATAACAATGAAACAGGTCTTAGCAAAAAGGTGGCACCTTGTTTTGGCATTAGTTTAAAGGCCCAAACTTAAGTGGTCCATTGTTGAGGAGATTTTCCTTGAGTTACATTCCTTCATATCAACTCTAATCCCTCCATACTATCGCTGCCACTGCTCCGAGTAACTCCCCTCCTGCCACAAACCCTCACTTCTGTGCACAGCTTATGGTCAATTTCCTCAGTGCCCCTTGGAACCCGAGTTGATGCCTTCCCCAAATTTCTCCTCAACCTTCCCCTTGTGAATCATATCTTCTGCTTCTCTACCAAGTCATCCACATGGTCCTCTCTCAACCACTCCACGTCTTCCACCCTTGATAATCCCCTTGTGACTATTTGCATGTGAAAGGTCTACCCTGCTCACACAGTTAATAACAAAGCTTCAAGAGCCCTGCCCAATACTGGACGATGCTTCACATATGGAGTCATTGCTAAGCTATTATCTCTTATACTAGCTTTCATTGTCTTGATTAGCATTCCTCTAGTACACACATCCTACTTGAAACCTGACCTCCAGCTCTGCATCGCTATTGATCAAATTTGTGTTCATACCGGTTTTTAATGTCTTTATGGCAACTTGTGTTCTGTCATTCCAAACGCCTTGCCATACTTCTCCAAAGGTTCCAGCACCCAATTTCTTTATTAATTTCAGAGAGGTTCGAGGGATTTCCCATTGATCCACAGTGTTGTAGGATAATCCAACTGTTACCGGCGTTTCCAGCTGATAGTTTAAAAAGAGAAAGTCGACATATTTTACTTTTCAAAAGCACACATGAAATCAGTGATGAGAATCTTCAAATTTAGGAAAAAAAACATAAGGAACCACATCAGGAAATCTAGAAGAACCACTTAGCTTGATTTTGTCTTCACTACAAAGTGGGGAGCTTAGATTCGTAAACTGCTGTGAAGACACTCAGTTCACCATACTTTGTTTGAGGGGACTGCCGGCAAAAGAAACCTGGCTGTTTGTAAGGATCCATCTAGGATAGTCGGGGTGAAACCAGATTTACTAAAGAAAGTCCTAGAGTGGTAAACCTCATCATGGGAGGATGAGGCAAAGACGAAGAAATTGACAAGAAGCTCTCCCCCCTCCCCACAACTTCTTCTCTTTTCCAGCTTTCTTTCCCTTATCAAAACTGTATGAAGAAGTGTCGCAACCCCAAAACATCATCTGCCCATTCCATCCATGGATGCTTCCTCACCCACTGAGTGCCTCCAGTGCTTTGTTTTGTGTTTATTGGAGCCTTCCCTCACTGTGGGAAATTTTGATCCCGCTGTGTGGAGATGTTTGTGTTAAGACTTTGTGTAATGTGCTCTTTATTACTCGTATGGCTGTATCGCGACCACACATTTCACTGTACCAATTGGTACATGTGACAAATAAATGTATCTTGCATCTTGTATCTTGTTTTGCTCCAGTACATCATCTCTGTTCTAGGTTCCTCTAATGATTACTTCTTGCTGCACTAACACAGGAATTATTGTCCCACAACAAGATTAGAGAATGCAGGCTGGCTGTTAGGTCAGCACAGTAAATGGAGAATTGGACCAAGAGTTGATCCAAGAGTTACATGGAGCTATTCGTATAGACCTATAACAAGTTACTCAGTTAAACAACGTTTGCCATCCAGTCACTGTTTTCTGTTGGGAGGCACAGAAGCCTGCTAAGCTTCCCAATGATTGACAATCCGAGAAACAAATGAGCCTAGATTATAACGAAATGGGCTCCAGGGCCATAATGTGTACTATTGATTCATTTCTTTGAGATGTGTTTGTGCCATGGACAGGGTAAAGAGCTCAACATCTTGAAGTGCCACTGAAAAACTGGTATGTGTACCAGAACCAAAACTATCAACTGGAACACAAATATCATAAAAATCTCCTGCCTGACAAAACACACAGCCAAAGTCCTTAGGAATTTACTGACCAGCTCAATGAACACATTTCATCTGAAAACTTCAAAAAACTTTGTGACAAAGAAAAGCATTCTGCTAGTATACTATAGAAAATTAAAATTATATGAATGACGCAATAATTGTAATTTTGCATATTATCTTACCTTCTGGCATGGTGCCTCAAGCTTTGCACACAAGCCATCTTGTTTCTGCATGTAGTTGTAGACCATTTCTGCCAAAGTTTTAAATGTTGATCTTCTTGCAATGAAAAAGCCTCCTTCGTCCAACCGTCTGATTTTATAATGTTTCACAGTATCTCCATCACGAACTGCAAATTAGGTCATAAAAAATAAATAAACAAAACATAATTCAAAATACATTTTATTCAATCAGTTTTTATACAAAAGTGGTGATGATTGATTAATAACAATGTGAATGAGATAACACGGCATTTAAAACAAAGTTTCATTGCCTCTGGAGCTTTGATATGAATTAACCTGGACATATCATACTCTTAGAATGGATTTTTAGGCATCAATTAATATTAGTTAAAAAAAATTAAAATAGCGTATAGCGAGCACCCAATGGAAACCCCTGTGGTCACAGGGAAAATGTGCAAACTCCACACAGACAGCACCCGAGGTCGGGATCGAACCCGGGTCTCTGGCGCAGTGAGGCAACAGCTCTACCTGTCTACCTGCTGCGACACTGTGCTTGTATGTACTGGGTGAAGAATAGGATAGTGACACTTCAAACACAGAAAGTTGATTATACAGATGTAACAAGTGTATGAAGGAACTGTAGATGCTGGTTTAAACCAAAGATAGACACAAAAAGCTGGAGTAACTCAACGGGAGGGCAGCATCTCCGGAGATAAGGAATGGGTGACGTTACAGATCGAGGCTCTTCCTCAGGCAGTAACAAGTTACTGTCACAAGCTATACACTTCAGTAAAACAAATTAGAGGAGTCTATGCAACTTAAGTGGTTCGCATTTGAAGGGAATGCAGGGCCAGAAGACCAATGAGCAAGCAAACAAAAGTCTCTGATAATGACAGAAACTGAATAAGCAGATTTGACTTTGTAAATAGCAGGACAGCATGCAAAAACAAGGAAGATTTGCTGACTTTTAAACACCATTGGTCAGATACCAGCCGAAGTACTTTTGCCTGCACATTTTAGGGAGCAAATTAAGGCTCAGCATTGATGCAGAAAATAATACCAGGATAACAGTTCAGCAAAAGACTTCCATATAATAGAGATGAAAATTAAGTTGTTCCCCCTCGCACGATGGTTTTGATGACAGGATTTAAAACAGCAGAAGATTTTGATGGAAGAAAACTCTAAAACTATTTCTAATAGCAGAAAGAATGGTAACCATCAAGAATGGATTTACAGTAATTGACAAAATCTAATTTGACAAAAAAGTTAAACCCCTGTCTCACGGTGCGAGTCCACCCACGAGTGATCCCGAGTTAAAAACAAATCAAACTTGTGGTAATCACGTAGAATTAATGTAGCAGGAACGTCGGAGCTCGTGGACGTAACTTAGAGACTTGTAACGGTTAAGGCAAGTACTCGGGAAACTTGTTAACTCGTGAAAATCTTTCAACATGTTGAAAGATTTCCACGAGTCAAATTTACTCTTGAAGGAAAAATTTGAAACTTTAAACCCGTTGGAATACCGTAGTAGCCCGTGGGTTTACCGTAGTGACTCGTGAGTTTACCCTATTAACTAGTGGGTACTACCTGTATGTTTATGTTGTTTTTTGTGTCTATGTGTGGAAGCTGTCGGTTGTTATCAGCATTTTAATGATCAGCACACGGCCCATCAATAAAATGCATCAGTCTCTGTGATATTGGAGTCAATTCTCCTCAACTGCTTGGCGTTAATGGAGAGCTCCTGAAGCAGAAGGCGTCCCGATATGAATAATGACATGTTTCACTTAATTAAACACAAGACCAGATGGCAAAAACATATCAAAAGTTAAAACTCTGCGCCCGGTTGGAGAGTGGGGATGGTGGAAGAGGAGACAGTTCACATACACCAGCGTCAAATACAGTCCCGGGAATTCATGCAGCTACGCAATAGGGGGAAAAAAGTGGACAAAAAATATATTCCGCCCGGTAACCTGCTGCAGACCTGAATGGCAAAAAATACCGATAAATAAATTAACGTTATTTTAAATATTCAGCTGATATTTACACCGTGAAAGTTTTAACATAGGTCAAATAAGAAAATGGTGTAAGCTCCAAAGACATGTGTAGGTTAATGGGCTTGGTGTAAGTGTCAATGTGCGGGGATCGCTGATCGGTGCAGAATAGGTGGGTCGAAGGGCCTGTTTCCGCACTGTATCTGTAAAACTAAAAACTAAATAGGGAATATGAAGGACAGTGGGGAAGTAGGCCCAGCAATTTCTGTAGTGTGAAGAAGGGTCTGGACCCAAAACGTGGGGGATAATAAATAGGAGGAGTGGCGTGCTTTGTAACTTTGTAAGCACCGTAGGTGACTGCTATTCGTATACATTGTGCATGCAGGCAAATAATTTCACCATGCCTCGTCACATGTGACAATAAATTATTCATATTCCTATTCCTACTCCTTTTCTCCAGAGATGCTGCCTGAGTTACTCCGGCCTTTTGTGTCTACCTTCGGTGTAACCCGGCCTCTGCAGTTCTTTCCCACACAGTTTCCATACACGACCGGCTAGATCGCAGCGGATATTTTGGGATGGGATGAAAGCATTTGTCCTCCCAGGTAATGGGAAGTGCGGCTCATCCATCACTGGGTTTCCAGCCTCCAAGTATTCCCAACTTGAGATATGGGAGTGCCACGGCGGTTAACGTAATTATACCTGATATATTCTTATATCTTCCAGAGACATGCAGATACAATCAAATTACTTAAGTTCAAATCCCACCAAGGCGGCTATGAGATGTAAATTGTTATCGGTAATGGTGTCTACAAAGCTATGACAGATGACTGTAAAAACATCTGGTTTTCTCTTGCTTCTGAGTGCAGGAATCTGAAATCCTTGCCGGGTGTGATACACATGCAACTCATGGTCGCCCGTAACGTGATCGACTCTGGAATGGGCGAGCAAGCCATTCGGTCAAGGACATTGGCCTTATCAACAACAGCCAGATCCCAATATATGAATAAATATTTTTTTTGGCCAAACACAAAAATGTTGGAGGTCTTCCAGCATTTGATTATTTATTTGTTCAAGATGCCATCACCTGCAATCTCTTGCTTCTCAATGTCACTAAGTTAGGCGGCACGGCGGCACAGTGGTTGAGTTGCTGCCCCAGAGCGCCAGAGCGCGGGTTCGATCCCAACATGACTTTGCCATCAGCCAGGCTTCTGCTTCAATTTACCTAATCTTTTTGTTAGACGTTTACTAACATTTTGATGAGAGATAAATTAAGAGAATAAAACAATCTTACTAGACACAAAAAGCTAGAATAACTCAGCCAAGCTGGTAGCATCTCTGGAGAGAAGAATCGAAATGTTTTTTCAGTCTGAAGAAGGGTCTCGACCAGATACGTCACCCATTCCTTCTCTCCAGAAATGCTGCATGTCCCGCTGAGTTACTCCAGCATTTTATGTCTATCTTTGGTGTAAACCAGCATCTGCACTTCCTCCCGACACAAAACAGCCTATGCCTTTCAATGATTGATGCCAGACCTTGATCAAATGCAGTTCAAATGGACTTTCGAATGCAATTTTGGAAGGATTGTTTCTTGAAACAAACTGCTCTTAAAGTTTGAAAGAAGGAATTGCAGATACTAGTTTAAACCAAAGATAGACACAAAATGATGGACCAACTCAGCTGGTCAGGCAGCATCTCTGAAGTAAAGAAATAGGTGATGTTTCGGGTCGAGATCGTTCTTCAGGCTGGGTCTTTTTATAGTGAAAAAAAAAACAGCATGACATAATTTTTACCATGTGATGATTTTTCCACACATCGGTAGCCGTCGTTGGCTCAAGAGTAACCCGGGAGAGGAACTTGGTACATCGCAGAAATGAAAATTAAACGGCAAACTTAGACATACACATGTGAACTCCTTTAAAGTTGTGAACATAAACTTGGAATCTCATAGACAACCACGAGTTTGATTTATTCTTTCACTCGGGATCACTCGTGGGTGGACTCGCACCGTGAGACAGGACCATTAACCAGCCTGTAATTATTATCTGCAACACACTTCTAGAAAGGATTATGATAGCATATTGAAAATTTGTTAAAAAAAGTGAATTGGATGCAATATTACATGGAACAGAAACATTTTTGAAGTGAGTGACTGGTTCTAGGAGTGCTTGTAGGTAAACAGATATGGGGATAAAACAAGCAAAGCTCAGCTTGTTGGGCAAACATATAGATATTTCAACCCATACATTATTGACTTTGATGTCCATTATCATTGCTATGCTGTCTTAGAATCCTTTACTTTGTTAAATAGACCAAAACTCAACACAATACTCTAGGTGCTATCACACCAAGGCTCTGTACAATGACCATAGGGCATTCTTACTCCAGTAATCAAACTCTCTTTTAATAATGCTACCGCATCATTTGTTCTCCTAACTGCTTGCTATATCTGCAAGTTGACCTTTGGTGCCTTTTCTGCAAACACAACTGGGTCATTTTGATCATTAAAACAACCCATTCTCTCACTAAGTGTCCGTTATTTGTACATAATGGATGTTCTCACATTTTCCACATTAAATTCCATTTGCCATATTCTTGCCCACTCACACAACTTGTCAAAGATCCCCTTGAAAACCTTTTAAACCCTCCTCCATATTCACAAGTTTGGTATCATCAGCAAACTTGGAGACATTTCATACCTCAGACAAGTCGGAGGTATGAATTGCTTGTCTGGATTATAAATACTGGAGATCAAGCACTGATCCCTATACTGTTCAATAATTAATTCACATTGCATATCAAAATATTACCCCCAATCATGTGCTCTAACCTGAACAATCCGCCTCCATCATGGTTCCTAAAATATTCTAGAATTGTGAAGAGAAAATCACATTTGATTACTTATGTTATTCAAAATCTAGAGATTTATTCACATCTATCAGGATGAAAACTTTCGAAGTGCAAGATAAGCAAAGTAATTAAGGAACAACCCTTCAGAAACATAACATATAAAAAGACCGAACACCCTGAAGCAAATCAATTTTATTCGCTTTGAAATTAAATTGCAAGAGTGCTCCATAGACGTGTGTGATCAATTTCATGTTTCTGAGCAGAAATTCAGCAGAGGTAATGTAGCTTTGCAAACTGATGACTTTACACTGTTGCCCATCAAACTCACTTAAGAAACATTGGCAATAACGAAGAATAAATCATGAGCTTGAATATTAAAGCTTTAATTGACATCAAAGGTTGATTGAATTATCAGATCAATATTATTCTTTCTTACATAACTTCATACGCGAAGAAATGGCTCGGTGTCCCACGATGTCTAACTAACATCGGCCGCTATGGCAAAGGGGTCCTGGAACTACCTCTCACTAGTCTAACAGAGGAATACAAGTGTTCCAAAGTAAGACTCCAGATGACACTGAGGGACTCTAGAGACAAGACCATCAGTGCTGTTGCGCCGCCCCTAGTAACCGGCCGGAAGTGGACACCATCTGATGCAGTACAGCAAGCTTCATCAGCCCTGAGGCACAAAGACGTCGTGGGGCAAGTGCAGCAGGGAAGAGGAGGCTTTGGCCTTACGACAAGTAAACCAACTTGGCGAAAGGCCACAACATCAGAGCGGAGGACATTGGTGGTTGAGGAGGTGCGGCGACAGGAGGAGGCCGCAAGAAGTGCAAAGGCGGGTCTCGCTTGCCAAACAGGGGCAATGGATGCAGTGGGAAGGTGTGGAGCGGAGGAAGATCAGCTGGAAAGACCTATGGGAAATGGAATCAAGCAAGATCAGCTTCATCATCAGAGCGACATACGACGTCCTTCCATCACCAAAGAACCTCAATCAGTGGTACGGCGAGGATCCAACCTGTGCCCTCTGCCCAACTCCAGCGACCCTCAAACACATCATGGTAGGCTGCAAGACCAGCCTCACGCAAGGGAGATACACGTGGAGGCATAATCAGGTATTAAAAAGCCTGGCAACAGCCCTTGAGAAACAGGCTGTGTGCGACCAACTCCTTGCCTCCGAGAGCAAGCAACCCCCTCCCACTTAAGGGCGACAACCTTTGTCCGAGAAGGACAGAAAACACCGAAACATCCTTCCACTAGATCAGAAGAAGGAAACCTATGCAGGGCCCGTGACTGGAGGATGCTGGCGGACATCGGCCAACAACTAATCTTTCCACCTGAAATTGCTTCAACCAACCTCAGGCCAGATTTGGTGTTCTGGTCCCTTTCACAGAAGACTGCTTACATCATAGAGCTCACAGTTCCATGGGAGAACTCTGTTGTGGAGGCCTATGAGCGTAAGAAGCTGCGCTACACAGAGCTTGCAGCAGAGGCAAGGCAGCGTGGCTGGAACATCAACGTTTATCCAGTTGAAGTGGGATGCAGAGGATTTGTTGCGTCATCTACCATCAGACTGCTGAAGGAGCTTGGAATCCACGGTCAGGCTCTGCGGAAGACCATAAGATCACTCTCAGACGCGGCTGAAAGAAGCAGCTGTTGGATTTGGCTCAAGCGAAAGACCCATGCTGGGGCCCAAATGCGTCATGGTGAATCTTTGAGGCAGTTTGACACGGGTCACACGCTGAGGGCTGATCATCCTGCAGCGGGCCGCCCTTGTGGAGGGTGTATAGTGATAAAAGGCCGAAACACCCAGTGATGCAAGGGTACACTACTGATGATGTGTCCTGTGCCCAACTGTCCTGAAGGTTACCCAGGCCAAGATATACGTATACGTACCCCCCCCCCCCCCCCCCCCCCCCCCGATGTTGAGCGTCCACCACTCTCAGCAATCAATGAATGTCGTGAAATGCTCCCCACCTACTGGCACAAGGGACTTCTTAACATCTAGTCCTGTGTATTTGATTCTTCTCTATGTTTAACCTGATAACTTGATTTCTGTATAAAGATCACAGCTGTGTGCATTCTACGACTTTAAAAAAAGCACTGTGCATGTATTGATACAAATGTACTCAAGTCCCAAAACTAATTTTGGATTGCTGCAGCCACAAGCAGTAAAGAGAACTGCTGTTAAGAAATGCTTTATTTACACATATTCTAAAACTTTAAATCATTAAGGGAAGGTAATTATTTCCATTTCAGATCGTATATGGTACAGCGCATCACAGTGTAAGACTCATTCTATCATAACAATGGACTGGAGTTTGTGATAGATGATGACTGCACACCCTTTTAAAGTGAAGAAATATGCAGTAAAATCTAGTGATCACATACCTATAAAGAGTTGTGTCAGGTTGGGTGATCAGGTGGTAGGGTCGCCAGTGGCTGGTAAGGATCAATACAGTGGTGCAGAGAGTTATAAGGGCCCAGAAGGAGAACACTGACATCATGTCTACCTGAGTACTGTTCTTGGAACTGCTCAAAGTCCCCTTCAATCATGCTACTGAGGAACAAACAAATCTAGGAAAACCTGGTGGGGTTGTAATTACCAAAGGACAAACATAACTCAGAGCAGTATAACACCATTTTACCAACAACATTTTTGCTCGACAACAGACATCATTACAGGTATATTGAATACAGAGGCCATTGTCTGTACGTGCTATTTGTGATAGGTGGTATCCAGTCGAATAAAAGTACAGCTTTCCATCTAACTGATTCCCACTAGTTGTAGATGCTCATCTGCCATTACATTACAATTTTCTTTTACATATCTCTCTTACGCCACATTGAGCCCTGGTCACCTAGACAATAAGAATGCTTGTGTCAGCAGGTGATTCGTTGGTGACAGCTTTGCCTTCAACACCATAATACTGACTCTCATCCCTAAAGTTCTAGGCCTGGCCTTGGGGACTCCATGCAAAACTGGCTCCTGACCGGCAGGCCTTAGTCAGATAGTATTGTTTATAATATTTCCTCCACCCTGACCCTAATACTGATGTCCCTCAGGCTTATGTTAGCAGTCCTTCGCTCTACCCTCTATATACCATGGCAGTGTGGATAAGTACAACGCCAACTAGATCTTTGAGCTCACCACAGATGCCACTGTTGTCAATCGGCTCAACTATAATGATTGGAAAGAGTACAGAAAGACATAAAAAACCTCATGCCATAACGATAGGCCAATATTTGCCCTCACCCTCAGCAAGTCAAAAGATTAAGCAGAATGGTGTAAGATTATACTTCAAAGGAATCCAAACGTACAAAAATGTTAAAGTACAATAATTGAATAACCAAATCAGGTAGAGTAAAGAGGAGGAGTACATGGCAGCACCTTGTAGATTGTTGGCCAAAGGATGGGAGGGCAAGAACACAACCCTATCTTCAGCCATGTAGCTGCTGTAAAGATGATCAATACCTTCAGGTTCTGAGACATCCATACTACCAGCAACCTAAACTGGTCCCTTTACATTGATGTGGTGATCAAGAAAACGCATCAACATAATTACTTTTTTAGGCATCTAAGAATTTTCGGCTTAAGAAGATTCAGTGTGTCCATGAAGGTTATCTTGAATTTCTACAGATCCACTAATGCATTTCATCCTGACATAGCAATTGCTCTGCTCTTAACCACCTGAACCTGCGGATAGTGGTAAGAACAGCCCAGTCTGTCACTGGCTCGTCACCTCTTTTAATCCTGTTCATCTTCATACTACATTGCAACGGGAAGGCTGGAAGTATTGTCAATCATGTCTGCCACCCTCGTCATTCCCTCTTCTCTCTTCTACCTTTTCAGAGAAACCTTGGATGTCCAGATTTAAAGTTAAATTTTATTAGAGGCATGTACATATCATAGTCCTAACCACTACAAACTTTGTTAAACTGTTACATATTAAATATCCAGGATTCCAGGGACTCCGCTACCAATGTAGCTGGGGTCTTCATTTATCAGTTACATATTAACATTGACTCTAATTATTATTATTTTTTTTTAATAGATAGAAAAAATAAAGAAAAAGAAAAGAAAATTATAAAAAGTAGAATAAACTATCCATAATACAACTTAGGAGATAGGTCCGTAGGTAAGAAAGCATAACTATTCATCTAGTCCTGGGTTCAAGCTTCAGGTATCAGCGCCGGCCCATTCTACCCCTTTCAAATAATCTATGAACGGAGACCATATTCTAGTAAATAATTCTGGTTTGTCAATTAAGACAAATCTATTTTTTTCCAGATTTAAGGTCTCCGACATCTCCATAATCCACATTTTAATTGTGGGGGATGCAGGGTTTTTCCAAAATTTTAATATTAATTTTTTCCCAGTTATTATACTATAATCAAGGAGATTTCTTTGGTTTATTGTAAGTTTTATGTATTGTTCAGATATGCCCAATATTATTAATTTAGGATTGGGCTCCAGTTGAGTATTAACCACTACAGAAATAATTTTAAAAATATCCACCCAAAATGTTTTAATTTTTATGCAACTTACAAAGCTATGGGTTAAATTAGCCTCGGAATATTGACATTTATCGCAGATAGGAGAAATATTAGGAAAAATTGTATTTAATTTTGTTTTAGAATAATGCAATCAATGTAATATTTTAAATTGTATTAAAGAATGTCTGGTGTTTAACGAACATTGATGTATATGTTGTAGACTCTCATCCTAAATATCTTTCGTTATGGGTTGAACTAATTCATTTTCCCATGCTTGTCTATGTAATTCCGTCGACGGATTCTCACTATCTAAAAGAATATTATAAATGTAAGATATTAATTTGACTGTGTTGGGGTGTTTATTCAAACATTCATCTAGAATCTGTGGCTCTCTAGTTCTGTATTCTTGAGTATGTGATTTAGCATAATCTTTCAGTTGTAAATATCTAAAAACATTATTTGAATGTAATCCATAATTCTGTGGTACCTCCTGAAACGAGAGGAACACACCTTTTCTATAAAGATGTCCCATCTTTTTAATTCCATAATTTTTCCATTGTGCAATACCTTTATCCAATACTGAAGGCTTAAATGAAGGGTTATTTGCAATAGGGAGCGAAAGTGATAAATTATCCAATTTTAATGTATTTTTTATTTGTTTCCAAATTCGAATACCACTATGTATTATTGGATTTTCACTATAGATTTTTTAATTCAATTTTGTAGGAGTTAACAGAATCGGGCCAATTTCAAATGACAGACAATCCTCCTTTTCCATCTTTAACCAATCTGGTTGTTGATCCATATCTTCCAACCAAAAATTTAAGTTTTTGACATTGACTGCCCAGAAATAAAATAAGAAATTTGGTAAGACTAATCCTCCATTCGTCTTGGGTTTACATAAGTGTTTTTTACTTATTCTGTGATTCTTATAATCCCAAATAAAACTTGTTACAATAGAGTCGACTTTTTTAAAGACATTTTTAGGGAGATATATCGGAATTGATTGAAAGAGGTATAGAAGTTGAGGAAGGAGAATCATTTTAAAGCATTAAGTTTACCGAGCATTGAAATGGGAAGTGTTTTCCAATATTGAATATTTTATGCAATTTATTAAGTAAAGGTACGAAATTTGATTTAAATAAAGAAGTATATTTTTTGGTCACATAAATTCCTAAGTATTTAAATTTTTCATTCACTATTTTAAAAGGTGATTGTTGCAATATATATAAATTAGGTTCCATTATTGGCATAATCTCACTTATTCCAATTGATTCTGTATCCTGGGAATAAACCAAATTGAGTTAGGGATGCTAATTTCTGGATTTGTAATATATAGTAATACATCATCTGCATACAGAGAAATTTTATTAACTGTATTTTTAGTGTTATACCCATATATTTCTAGATGTGCTCGAACTCTTTCTGCTAGTGGTTCAATAGCAAGGGCAAATAGTAACGGGGATAGCGGGCAACCTTGTCTACAAAAACAGGAAAGCAGACTAATTATTTAAATGGTGGCCGATTAGGAAAAGGGGAGATGCAGCGAGACCTGGGTGTCATGGTACACCAGTCATTGAAAGTAGGCATGCAGTGCAGCAGGCAGTGAAAAAAGCGAATGGTATGTTAGCTTTACATAGCAAAAGGATTTGAGTACAGGAGCAGGGAGGTTCTAACTTCAGTTGTACAGGGTCTTGGTGAGACCACACCTGGAGTATTGCGTTACAGTTTTGGTCTCCAAATCTGAGGAAGGACATTATTGCCATAGAGGGAGTGCAGAGAAGGTTCACCAGACTGATTCCTGGGATGTCAGGACTGTCTTATGAAGAAAGACTGGATAGACTCAGTTTATACTCTCTGGAATTTAGGAGATTGAGAGGGGATCTTATAGAAACTTACAAAATTCTTAAGGGGTTGGACAGGCTAGATGCAGGAAGATTGTTCCCGATGTTGGGGAAGTCCAGGACAAGGGGTCACAGCTTAAGGATAAGGGGGAAATCCTTTAAGACCGAGATGAGAAAAGACTTTTTTCACACAGAGAGTGGTGAGTCTCTGGAACTCTCTGCCACAGAGGGTAGTTGAGGCCAGTTCATTGGCTATATTTAAGAGTGAGTTGGATGTGGCCCTTGTGGCTAAGAGGATCAGAGGATATGGAGAGAAGGCGGTACGGGATACTGAGTTGGATGATCAGCCATGATCATATTGAATGGCGGTGCAGGCTCGAAGGGCTGAATGGCTACTCCTGCACCTAATTTCTATGATTCTATGATTCTATACAACCTTTAGATAAATCAATTTTTTTTTATAACATTTGACTTGTCATTATTCTGGCTGTTGGGTTGGTATATAGAAGCTTAACCCAAGTACAAAACTTCTCACCTAATTGAAATGTTTCCATCATCGAAAATAAATAGGGCCATTCAACTTGATCGAATGCTTTCTCAGCATCTAGCGAAATGACTGCTAAATCTACATTAGCTATTCGATTTGAGTATATAATGTTAAATAATCGTCTCAGATTATAATATGAATAACGTTTTGGAATAAAGCCAGTTTGATCGGGATGTATTAATTTATGAATCACTAAGCTTAATCTATGTGCTAAAATTTTGGTTAATATTTTCTGATCGGTGTTTAAGAGAGCAATTGCTCTATATGAACCTGGGTCTTCAAGGTCCTTATCCATTTTTGGTATAAGTATTATTGTTGATTCATTTAAAGTTTCTGGATGTTTCTGTTGCATGAATGCTTGAGTATATAATGTCTGTAGGCGTGGCGAGATCAAATCATGAAAATTTTAATAAAATTCACTATTTAAGCCATCTGGGCCAGCGGCCTGTCCATTTTTTAAAGAACTAATAGATTCTTCAATATATCTTTTACTGATATTTCAGCCCCTAATAATTCCCTCTCTTTCAAGTCTAAACCACGAAGGTTACGATTCTGTAAGAATAATTCCATTCCTGCAGAACCCACTGGCGTTTTGGTTGAGTAAAGTGTTTGATAGCAGTGAGAGAATCTATCATTAATATCCTTGGGTAGTGTTAATATTTCTCCCGTATTTGATTTAATTTTATATATTGTTTTCTCCCCTTCCTGTTTCCGGAGTTGGCGTGCTAGTAATTTTTGTGGTTTATCACCAAATTCAAAGTGTAAATGTTTAGTCTTTTGATAAAATTTTATGATTTGGTCTGAGTATATTTGGTTTAACTTATATTTGAGTGCAGCAATTCTATTATGTATTATCATAGAAGGCGCGATTGCATTTTCCATATCTAATTGCCTTATTTCCATTTCCAATACCAGTTGTTTGCCGCGGTTCTCTTTATTACGAAAGGCTTGTGCGGAGATTAATGCTCCTCGTATAAATGCTTTAAATGTTTCCCAAAGAAGGGAGGCAGAAATTTCAGGGCAGTCGTTTGTCTCAAAAAACATATTTATCTGTTTGATTAGATATTCGTAACATGCTTTATCATTTAAAATTTGAGGATTAGGTCTATTACTATTACTATTACTATTACTATTTTAAACTTGAATTAATTTACAAATATTACTTGTGGAGATGTGTCCGTGAGGAAGATTTATTTTAATTAGATTTACAACTCATCTGTCCTGTGTTCGGGTGGAAAGTCAGGTTTACGGTGCTGAGCTATCTGCTCTTTTATAGACCACCCTAACCACAAGATGCAAGACGTAAATAGATCAGTACATAAAACCTATTCAAGGATAGACTACTTTTTAGTAGATTCTTAACTTATCCCATTTACTTATAATTCAAAATATCATAATATTATAATTTCGGACCATGCTCCTTTAACATTTATGATCAAACTAAGTGGAATGACTGATAAGCAGACACAATGGAGACTTAATCCTCAAATTTTAAAGGATGTCCAGATTTAAGAGCAGTTTCTATCCCACTGCTTCCAAATTCATGAACCAACTACCTTTCACATCCACTTTACTACTACTCTTAACTCTACTTGGTATGGTTACTCCGTTATTGTACTTTAAACATTTTTGCACTCGTTTGGATTATTTTGTGCTGCAATCTTGCAGCATCTTGCTGTTTTACATTTGTCGTTGCATGTATTGTTATATTTATCTTTACTGCATATCCCGTTTCCTCTGTAAACTTCATATGAACATGGAATTTTATTGCACCCTGGTGTATGAGTTTGTGACAATAAAGTAATCTGATGCGGAACATGTGGAACTAGTTCAGCAAGCATCTGCATGCCTAAAATAGTGGGGGCAGAGGAGACAAACTGGAAATCCAAGGATGAAGTTAAAGGGAAAGAGGGTATAGGAAAAGTTAAAAAATACACCAGAATTAACGGGGCAGAGAGCTAAGGATGGGATAGGAGAGTATGGCAAAGTGAAATAGGAATCAATGTGGAAGGTGAGGGGAGTAATGGATTAAATGTATTACATATTAATGCAAGACGTATAAGAAATAAAGCGGAGAGCTTGAGGCTCAGTTGGAAATTGACAAGTATGATGATGTGGGAATTACAGTCGCAAAGGTAATGCTATGGTTGTTATGGGAGATTTCAACATGCAGGTGGACTGTGAAAATCAGGTTGGTACTGGACCCCGAGAAAGGGAGTTTGTGGAGTGTCTCCGAGATGGATTCTTAGAGCAGCTTGTACTGGAGCATACCAGGGAGAAGGCAATTCTGGATTTAGTGTTGTGTAGCATTTTAAGAAAGGCGGGGGAGAGAAAACAGGGAATTATAGACCAGTTAGCCTGACATTGGTGGTGGGGAAGATGCTGGAGTCAATTATAAAAGATGACGCAGCGGCACATTTGGATAGTATTCGGTCCGAGTCATCATGGATTTACGAAAGGGAAATCATGCTTGACTAATATGGAATTTTTTGAGGATGTAACTAAGAAAATGGACATTTCAGCAAAACATTCCTATTTTCCACCCATATTCTAGAATTACAGTGAGAGGACCAAACAGAGATTAATTGAAACCATTTTACATTGAATGACATTTGAAAAATAATACTTTTGTTAAGAAATTAGCCTGTCCACAATTAGAAGTTTCACTTTTGTAACTTGGACAACACACACAAAATGAAAAGTAAACAAATCTGGGGAAATGTTCCTCCCAGAATAATTGAACATACTCATTAAAATAAAACATCCTCAGATGGGGCTGAACTGAATACATTCAAGAATAACATTTGAATAAAGGAATAAATGTCAAAATGAATATATGCAAGAATAAAATTTGAATAAAGGAATAACTATCAAAATGGATAATTAAATAGACACTGAAACACTGACTAAGATCAAGGACTGGATAATTTTATGCAGACGTGATCAGATCCAGGCTTTTTCTCAACAGATTCCAAAAGTGATTTGCAAATAGATCAATTATTTTATTTGCTCTATGCAAACTGCTTTGTTCAATGAGGGTGAATTTTGCACCCTCAATCTATTTTAATTTTTCCATACTGCTGCCTTAAAAAGTCTTGTAAAAGAATGTCTTTCTTCGCTTCTTTCTTTTTTCACCAGATTGTTACATGGGCATGCAGGTTTGGGTTATAGGGAGAGGCTAGATAGGCTGGGACTTATTTGGAGCATAGGATGCTGAGGGGTGACTTTATTTAAGTGTAAATATCATGATGGGCATGGCTAAAGTGAACACTTTTTCTCAGAGTGGAGGATTTTAAAACTAGAGGACATTGGCTTAAGATGAGAGGGAAGAGATTAAAGAGGGATCTCAGGGGAAACTTTTTCACTCAAATTATAGTCTGTATCTGTATAGTAACGAGCTGTCAGACCAAGCTATAGAAGCAGGTACAATTCTGAGGGGTCGGAGGTCTATGCACCAAATGTAGGTAAATGGGCCTAGCCTAGAATGTCAATTTGATCAACATGGACATTGGGCCGAAGGGCCAGCTTCCGTGTGGACAGCTATATGATTCAATGCTTTGCACTCCTTTGGAACATCAATCTCAGATCTTTTTTTATTCAATCTGTACACCAATCGCAACAGCAATGGCAAAGGATGAGATAAACATGAAGGATGCATTAGAACTATATATATTGTCCATGTATGAATAAGATAGACACACAATGCTGGAGTAACTCAGCGGGGTAGGCAACAGCATCTCTGGAGAGAAGGAATGGGTGACATTTTTGGTCGTGACACTTCTTCTGACGGATGTTTCGGGTCGAGACCCCTCTTCACCATGTATCATGGTCATGTTGTTAATGATTATAAGTTTGGGATTAAAATGTCTTCCCTAAAAGAGTAAAACACAGCAGAATAGTGAATCAATTAGAGCCTGCCCAGGTAGACTGGCAAAAAGAAATTTGAAATGAATTTAGTAGAGGTCTACAATGCAGGGCTACTTCTGAACAACAAGGATAATATACATGCATGCATTTCAAACCAGACGACAGATAATGAACAAGATTCCTAAAGAGCCATGAACAAAATAAGTTAGAAAGTTAAGAAACCATAATGGTATTACCTGAGAGTGAGAAGTCACCCATCTTGCTTTCACTTTCTCGGATTATGAAGGAGCCATTCCCATTTCCTGCCATCAACAATTGTTTCTCTGCATCTAATCGTTTAATCCCTCCAAAGAACCAACTGTAAAAAAAACACAATATATTTTAAATAGGAACTGTGAAATGGTTGGCAACAAGACAAGCAGAACAACATTGTCCAATGTTCATTTTCCTGTGTGACTCCGAAAATCAGTTGAATGACAAACCGCACAGTTAAAGCAGTTTTTGCTTTGTGGGACGTTGTCACCACAAATTTCTGACTTCTGTATTTGTTTTAAATTTTAATTATTTTAAATTATTTTCCCATAATCTACTAACAGACTACCCTAAGAGCTTTACATTTGTTTTATCATAAACACTCTCTCCTAAGTAACAATTGTGGACAAAATCAATGAGTCTGAATGCAATGACTCTCCACTGAGAACCACCAGCTTACCATGATGCAAGACACATAGAAATATAGAAAATAGGTGCAGGAGTTGGTCATTCGGCCCTTCGAGCCAGCACCGCCATTCGATATGATTATGGCTGATCATCCAAAATCAGTACCCCGAACCTGCTTTCATCCCATATCCCTTGATTAACTTAGCCCTAAGAGCTACTAGACTAAGTGGGACCCATTGGGTCCCATGTTCACACGGGAGGGCTGGTCCCCCAATGCAATATTCCACCTCTCCACCAATTCCAATATTGGTGGCCAGTGGGGGGGAGGGGGCTTTCTGGAGCATTAGTATGGGTGTTGTGGGCCGAAGGGACTGGTTTCCAGAGGGCTAGTATGGACATTGTGGGGTGAATGGATTCTTGGGCTGGCAACTCAGTCACTCAGGCCTGGTGGGCTGGCAGCTCAGTCACTCAGGGCTGGTGGGCTGGCAGTTCAATCACTCAGGGCTGGTGGGCTGGCAGCTCAGTCACTCAGGGCTGGTGGGCTGGCAGCTCAGTCACTCAGGGCTGGTGGGCTGGCAGATCAGTCACAGGACTGGTGGGCTGGCAGTTCACACACGGCTATTCCATTTCAAGCAGAGTGCAGGCCACCAAATTCAATTTCATAGCATTTCAAGCAGAGTGCAGGCCACCAAACTCAATTTCATAGCATTCCAGGCAGATTGCAGGCCACCAAACCCAATTTCATAGCATTTCAGGCAGAATGCAGGCCACCAAACTCAATTTCATAGCATTCCAGGCAGAGTGCAGGCCACCAAACTCAATTTCATTGCATTTCAGGCAGGGTGCAGGCCACCACATTTCCAAACAACTCATTGCATTGTCATTAAGGGCTAACGAATCATTTATTGCAAGTACATCGCAGACTCACTGTTCAATTGATTCACAGCTTAGAATCACAGTTGTGGACTCTCCCTCACAATCTTCCAGAGTCTTCTTCTTTCGTGTGGCGTGCACAGCCTAAAGTTGTAGGACAACTTGTTCTATTTGATCTTCTGTTTGTGCACGTCGGGTTGATTGCATTAGTCGAAACAGGGTGGACCACGTGAAGGTTGCAATCTTCCACCCCATCTTCCAGAGTGACTGACCCACGTCCAGGCATCCGGGGTTTTATAGTCCTGCCCCCCTGGAAGGGGCGTTACCTTCATCATGGTGATTGACAGCTGGGAGGTCTAATCAGCTGATCTAAAGATTCTTTAAACACTCATAACTTTTTTATTTTTCTTCGATCGGAAAAATCCTTTGAGCTGCCTCAGCGGAAGAGGATTGTGAGTAAGATGGCCAAAAACCATAGCGATATATGATGACGATTTTTCTAAAATCGATATAACGCACAGACAGGAAGTGGTCAAGATGGGACCCTTAGTTATATAAATATCTACCTCTCTCTTGAATATATCCAGTGAATTGGCCTCCACTGCCTTCTGTGGCAGAGAATTCCAGATTCACACATCTCTGGGTGAAAATATTTTTCCACTGGAGAGAAAGAATGGGTTTCTGGTCTGAAGAAGGGTTTCGACCCGAAATGTCACCCATTCCTTCTATCCAGAGATGCTGCCTGTCCCACTGAGTTACTCCAGCATTTTGTGTCAATCTTCGCTTTAAACCAGCATCTGCAGTTCCTTCCTACCAATTTTCATTCAATTTCCATGATTTTCTCTAATGTTCACGGATTGTAAAATGCATTTAATAGATCGTGCTGTCAAAATGCATTCTAGGTAATCAATGGCCATGGCCTCTATTCCCACCACCTGAGGCCTAATCACCACCTGTGACCTGCTGCTGCTGATACAAGAGCCGCAAGAGCCATAAAAGCCACAATGGCACCACACTGGGAACCACTTACAGCCAATGATTTCATCTGTGTGTCAGGTTAGTTGGAACAGCAAAATCAAGGCATACACCAACCCACTGAGTAAGTTCTACGTTCATTACCTGTTTATCTCCTCATCTATATTGCTTTCCTTTCAAACTTAATTCATTAAAGTCAACTTTCACATCGCATTATGTAGAATTCTGTACATGCTCTGTGACCATTCTCTACCTAGCTGAAATCCTTCTGTCTAAGCAAGATCTCCTTTCAGTTTAGCACTGGCTGTACTAAATTCATCCTACATTATTGTTGCTTGCTCCTTTACCACAGAACAGAAGAATGCCATTCAGCTCTTCATGTCAGCAATCATATGGACCCCGTTCCCCTTTCACTGCAATTTATAATCGCTCACTTACCCATCAATTCCTCTTTTACCACTCACTTACACTAAGAGTAATTGACCATTGCCCATTTAATTTCCCAGCATCCCTTTGCAATGTGGCAGGGAAACAAAGCCCCCAGCACATGAAAACTTCTTAATGATTGAATATTGAATACATTTTATTAGCCAAGTATATACACATACAAGGAATTTGCCTTGGTGCTTTACTTGCAAGTAACAACACGATATACAGTAAACAATTAAGAATAAAACATTATAATTTACACTTATGAGGAATGAAATAAAATACAAGAGTAAAAGGAGGTTAGACTTTTGGTTGTTGAGTAGAGCTACTGCTCGTGAAAAAAAAGCTGTTTTTATGTCTGGCTGTGGTGGCTTTGACAGTCTGGAGTCGCCTTCCAGAGGGAAGTGCTTCAAAGAGTTTGTGGTCAGAGTGAGAGAGGTCAGAGATGATCTTACCCGCTCGCTTCCTGCCCTTGCAGTATATAGTTCATCGATGAGGGGGATGGTTGCAGCCAATAACCTTCTCGGCTGATCGAACGATTCGCTGCAACCTCCGGATGTCATGCTTGGTGGCTGAGCCAAATCAGACCATGATGGAGAAGGTGAGGACGGACTCTATGATGGCCGTATAAAACTGGACCACCATTGCCTGTGGCAGAATATGTTTTATCAGCTGCTGGGTCTTTTTGACTGTGGAGTCGATGTTGGCCTCCCATTTAAGGTCCCTGGAGATGATGGGTCCAAGGAACTTAAATGACTGCACAGTTGTGACTGTAGTGTTTTTAATAGTGAGTGGGGGAGGGGAGGGGAGGGGGAGCTCTCCTAAAGTCTACAATCAATTCCACTGTCTTAAGAGCATTGAGCTCCAGGTTGTTGCGATGGCACCAAGATGCCAGCTGTGTCACTTCCTGTCTGTAGACATATTCCTCCCCATCCTGGATCAGTCCAATCAGGGTTGTGTCATCTGCAAACTTGAGAAGCTTGACAGAGGAGTCAGTGGAGGTGCGGTCGTTGGTGTAGAGAGAGTAAAGGAGAGGGGAGAGTACGCAGCCTTGCGGTGCTCCTATGCTGAGGGTCTGCGGCTCGGAGATGTGCTTTCCCAGCCTCACATGCTGCTTCCTGTCTGTCAGGAAGTTAGTGATCCACTGACAGAGGGGTTCAGGCACAGTCAACTGGGAGAGTTTGGAGTGTAGTTGCTCTGGCACAATGGTGTTGAATGCAGAACTAAAATCCACAAACAAAATAAGTCCCCTGGCGGTCCAGGTTCTGGAGGATGAAGTGCAGGCCTAGGTTGACTGCGCCACCCACTGATCTATTGGCCCAGTATGCTATCAGCACGGGGTCCTGCAGGGAGTTTGTAATATTTTTCAGGTGGGCAGCACAAGTCTTTCAAGGGTCTTCATGATTACAGAGGTCAGTGCGACAGGCCTGTAGTCATTAAGACCAGTAATCCTTGGCTTTTTGGGTACAAGAACAATTGTGGAGGCTTTGAAGCAAGCAGGGTCAATGCAGGTTTGCAGGGACTGGCTGAAAATGTCTGTGTAGACTGGTGCAAGTTGTTTGGCGCTGAGCTTGAGGATAGAGGGGGAAACATTGTCCAGTGTTGGTGATTTCCGGCTTTTCTGTCTCCTCATTAGCTTCTTCACCTCCTCAAATTCTATTGTTTGTGATGGAGAAGTGGCCAGACTGATGTTGGGCAGAATGATAATATCTGACTTCAAAGTTAAACCTGAATCCCTGGAGATATGAGTTAACAGCACAGACTACCACTCACCATGCCACCACTAGTGCCAAAACCTGCACATGATAACGGCAGACTATTGTATTTAAATGAAGACTATTGAGCCAACGCCGACATTAAACAATTTCCTCAAAGCTATGCCGCAACTTAATGAGATATCTGCTTACAGCATTGCTCTCAGTAACTTTTGAAATATTTAATAATTTATTATAGATAATTAATGAAGAACTTTCTAAATCGATACCCCAATCAGATTTTACTTCTGGAGTCACGTGAGTGATTCCGTGAAGTAGCCCGCCAGCTCGCATGTGCGTCATTTTACGTCTAGCGCATTGCGCAACGACTGACTGGCAGGCGCGCTGCTCCTGCCAGCGGTAAGTTTAAACCTGCAAGGTAAGTTTAAAACTTATTTCTATGTTTTGTTTTTTGTGTTGCAGGAAGCTCCTTATGGAGTTTGCCTGCTGGATTCGGGGCGAAGTCGGATGGGCTGTGGGGAAATCGGTTATGGACCGTGGGAGTTCCCGGTCCGGATTGCGGGTAGCTGGCGGCCGTCGGGTTCGCTTCCAAAGTCACTGACAAGGAGGTCAGCGACACCCAGGAGGGGAGTGCGAGTGGTGGTTCCCCAAGAAAGGGGGTAGACCAAGAGAAAGTTGGTCTCGCTACCCCAGTCGTTGACAATGGTGTCAGAAGCTCCCAGACCGCTATGGTTCCCCCAGAAAAGGGGTAAAACTGGCAGTAAGCCGGTCTCGCCACCCGAGTCGCTGACAGTGCGGTCAGCGGCTCCCAGACCGCAATGGTGCCCCAGAGACAGGGTCAAACCATGAGGAAGCCGGTCAGGACTTGGGACTCAGGCAGGTCGGGCCAGGAGTGTTCCCCTCCTTCAATGGGTAGCGTCTGCGGATGCCTAAACCCACATGGAGCACCTGATGGAGAGGTGCTCCACAATGATATACTCCAAAGGAGGGAGTTGTCAGCGCGGGTTTCCTCGGGGGCCCGCGGCAGCGGCACCTTTTTCAGGGCTGCACAATGTCTCCCTCTCTGAGGAGGGGAGCATTCAGGGTCAGTTTCAGTCTGACCCAGAGCAAAAATCCTGATATAGGTCCGAAGGAGGGGCCATGTCAGCGCAGGTATCCTCAGGGGTCTGCGGCAGCACCTGTTTTCATTGCTGCTTACGAATCTCCCTCCACCAGGGCTGCTACAACATCAGCAGCAAGGGTTATGTACGGTCCTCTGGACCACATCTTGCCGACTGCAGGATGGTCTAATGAACGAGGTGTCCAACATTTTAATTTAACCCATTGCCAGACCAGGGGTATTTGCCAACTCTATTTTAGATTCTATTTTATAGTTTCCCCTCGGATGAGAGGGATTACTGTTATTATTATATGTTCATTTATCAGCATCAGCATGTTTTAAATCTTTGTCATGTCTGTATGCATTATGAATGTTTCCCTTATCTGTGGTCAACTGATGCAGTCGTGCTTGTGTGGACTCGTTTTTCCATGGCATGAAATCACAGAGCTTCAAATTCTTCACGGAATCACTCACGTGACTCCAAAGTAAAATAGTAAGATTAAACGAGAACTTACCAGTTTCAAGTTTGATCCATGCCCTCCGCTCCCAACCCGCGTATCATAAAGGTCATCTGGTAGTTCTAGTCTTCTTTAATCTTACTATGTCACTTCAACTACTGTTATCTGTGATTTCACACCGCTGCTTTGAAGATTGACGCACATGCGGGCTGGCGGGCTTCTTCACGTTATCCCTCATCGTAACCCCTCATAAAATAAAGATCAAACTTCAAACTGGTAAGTTCTCATTTAATCTTACTATTATACCATACAACAGAACAAACGTTCTGCTTTCATTTTTTAAGGGCAGGTTGCCAAACAGTTCTAGCAGGCTATGTCTTAATGCTGTCTGTTTGTTACCAGTGAGGCTCAGTAAAGACATAAACATTTTACAACATGGGCAATAAGGGCATTGTGGCATTGGAATATATTAGAGAAATGTGCCAGAGATAAAAACAGAAAATGCTGGAAATACCCAGAAAGTCAGGTCATATCCGTGTCAATGAAAACCATGTTTCATTTAGATGATTCCTTTCCATACACACACCCTGTCATGCTGATGGATTTCAACATTTTCAGATGGTATTTCAGATTTCCATCATGTACAGTAAGTTTACAAGTAAACTTAATGACATCGAGAAGAACAGGTGGCACAGTGCTGCAACAGTAGACTTAGTGCCAGAGACCCAGGTTCAAACCTGACTGGGTGCTGTCTGTCTGGTTTGTACATTCTCCCTGTGAGCGCATGTGTTTTCTCAGGGTATTCCGATTTTCTCTCACACTCCAAAGACGTACAGATTTGAAGGTTGATTGGCTTAGGGAAAAAATCATTGAAAGAAGGTAAAATAGTTTTTTCCTGTGCTCCAGGACTATGATTTGATTATCAAGACACTGCTTGGAAGCAAGGAATGGGGAAGTATATTAAGAAAAATAAAAAATTAGAAGTGTAGAAAATACGAACAGGAACTGATTATTCACCTTCGAGCATCCTCTGTTTATTTGGTATTAACCTAGCTAAGTATCCAATTTCATGATAGACACAAAATGCTGGAGTAACTCAGCAGGACAGGCAGCATCTCTGCAGGGAGGGAATGGGTGACGTTGAGACCATTCTTCAGGCTGAGAGTCCGGGGAAAATGAAATGAGATTGTTAAAGATCTTAAAGATAGCGGAGTCAAGGGATTTGGGGAGAGGGCAGGAATGGGGAACTGATTGTGGATGATCAGCCATGATCACAGTGAATGGTGGTGCTGGCTCGAAGGGCCGAATAGCCTACTCCTGCACCAATTGTCTATTGTCTATTGAGAGATATTAACGGTCATGTAGAGATATATAGAACTAATGAATTAAAGATATGAAAAAACAACTATGATTGGAGCTAACAATGGCCTGTTTCCTTTATCATCATTACTTTTTTGCATATCTTTCATTCATTTGTTTATATCTCTCTACATTTCCGTCTATGACTCCCTTTTCCCTGACTCTCAGCCTGAAGAAGGGTCTCGACCCGAAACATCACCCATTTCCTTCTCTCCAGAGATGCTGCCTGTCTCGCTGAGTTACTCCAGCATTTTGTGTCTATCTTCGGTTTAAACCAGCACCTGCAGTTAACTTCCTATACATCCAATTTCAGGATCATGCTCCTAGCTTCTTTATGATCACTCTAGACCTTATACGAAGTGTTCCATGCATAAAAATCAATTTACAAAGAGAGCATTTAGTTATTGAATCTTGTGGAAACAAATTAATTAATTATTCCAAGGCACTGCGGGCTTTGGTTAATTCCCAGCTGTCTAACTAAAGATGAGAAAAAAAAAAACAATCTTGTTCATTGCATTAAGATTTATTTGACCAGTAAGACCAAATGCCCTCAAAAGTTCCCATTTGATAAAAAACTACGTCAATCTTTCCTGTAAAAATAATTAGAGATTGAATTTGCTTCCCTAAAAAGCGAATGGTATGTTAGCCATCATAACAAGAGGAATTGAGTAAAGGAGCAAATAGGTCCTTTGCAGTTGTACAGGGCCCTCATGAGACCATACCTGGAGTATTGTGTGCAGTTTTGTTCTCCAAATTTGAGGAAGGACATTCTTGCTATTGAGAGAGTGCAGCGTAGGTTCACAAGGTTAATTCCCGGGATGGCGGGACTGTCATATGCTGAGAGAATGGAGCGGCAGGGCTTGTATACTCTGGAATTTAGGATGAGAGGGAAGCTTATTGAAACATATCTGATTATTATGGGTTCGGACATGCTAGAGGAAGTTCCTGATGTTGGGGGAGTCCAGAACCAGGGGCCAGAGTTTAAGAATAAGGGGTAAGCCATTTAGAACAAAGATGAGGAAACACTTTTTCACACAGAGAGTTGTGAGTCGGTGGAATTCTCTGCCTCAGAGGGCGGTGGAGGCCGGTTCTCTGGACATTGTCCGAGGAAGAGAGTTTTTTTCCAAACTGTAGGCACAGAGCTTTTACAGTTTCCCAGGCAGTTGTGGTCTGAGTTGAATTAAGATTTCTCCAGTCCGGTGACAATTTCACTTGCCTTAGTTGTTGCACCTGCTCTTTGTCCTTGAGACTTGCGTTATACCATCTGCAGCCATGATTTGAATGGCGGTGCTGGCTGCTCAGAAACTGTTGTCTATTGGGTCGTCACCGACTGCAGAAAAATGGCCTTTGTCTTTCTAAGCACCCCCTTTAACTATGGAGAATGCTTCGAGATTTGTAGATGGGGGCTCTGGTCTGATTTTCATTCGGGATGAAGGGATTGTTCCCACTTGATGTTCTCTATGTGTATAAAGGAACTGCAGCTTTTTACCAAGCTAGACCGCAAAATTTGTGCATGCTGCAGTACTGGTTATTGGAGAAAAGGATTGTCTATGTCATTCATGCCCTGAATGGGTGGCAGACGGAGCCCAGCAATTACTGGTTCTTCACACCACCCAATTTTGAGGCCCTGATGACAACTGACTTAGCCATGGCCATTGTAAAGGCCAATGGGTGAGACATGTGCAAGCCTGCCAGATGCCTACTTCCAAGCGCTGCCATGGCACTGAATATTCAAGAGTATACTGTTGTGAAGCACAGCTGCAGGTCTTGGGGGAGGAATGAGTTCCTTGAAGGGTGGTGATGTGGAGCTCAATATGGTACATGGAATTGTAAGGGTAAAAATACCCAATATGATTTTTAGGGTAACCCTGAAGGCCAAATTGCGTGGATTGGCAAGTTAAATCAAGATTAAAATTGGCGTAGTAATGAAGATTTGAACACATGACAGGGAAATAGGTCTCTCTTGTGTGGTGCCTCCGTCTTAGAGCAGCTTGTATCTGGTGCCTACCAGATCTGGATTTGGTGTTGTGTAATGAACCGGATCCAAGCAGCCCGTAAATCCTGGAATTCCTCCTTTCTGTTTCAGATGTATCAAAAGGCTATCCACCTATCTGGTAACAAACAAGTATTTTGATACATCTGTACAGAAAGGAGGAATTCCAGGATTTTCGGGCTGCTTGGAGCATACAAGCATGATCTGGCACGATCCAAGCAGGAAGGACAAGAGAGACCTACATGTGATCTTCCTCGATCTGGCCAATGCATTTGGTTTACCCATGAACTCCTAATCTCCTTTTTCCAACCAGAGCTCATCACCACCCTGTCATATTTCAAGACCGCAGCTGTGCTTCACAACACTGAATTCAAAACATGGCAGCGCTTGGAAGTAGGCCTTCATGGCAGGCTGCACAGTCTCACCCTTGGCCTTTACAATGGCCATGGAAGTCATCATCAGGGCCTCAAAATGGGTGGTGGGCGGTGAACGAACCAGTGCTGGGCTCCGTCTGCCACCCATCAGGGCATACATGGATGACATGACATCAATAACCACTACTGCAGCATGCACAAAGCGGCTACTTGGAAAGCTGCAGGAGAACATCAAGTGGGCCCGAATGAAAATCAAACCAAGTAAATCTCGAAGCATCTCCATAGTTAACGGGGTGCTTAGAGACACAAGGTTCTGCATCGGTGACGACCCAATACCAACAGTGGCTGAGCAGCCAGTAAAAAGCCTGGGCAGATGGTATAACGCAAGTCTCAAGGACAAAGAGCAGGTGCAACAACTAAGGCAAGAAATTGTCAACGGCCTGGAGATCATCAATCAGACCCAACTGCCTGGGAAACTGAAGCTCTGGTGCCTACAGTTTGGACTCCTTCCTCGGACAATGTGGCCACTGACCGTTTATGAAGCCCCAATAACAACTGTGGAGAAGATGGAGCGAACCATAACTTCATACGCGAAGAAATGGCTCGGTGTCCCACGATGTCTAACTAACATCGGCCTCTATGGCAAAGGGGTCCTGGAACTACCTCTCACTAGTCTAACAGAGGAATACAAGTGTTCCAAAGTAAGACTCCAGATGACACTGAGGGACTCTAGAGACAAGACCATCAGTGCTGTTGCGCCGCCCCTAGTAACTGGCCGGAAGTGAACACCATCTGATACAGTACAGCAAGCTTCATCAGCCCTGAGGCACAAAGACGTCGTGGGACAAGAGCAGCAGGGAAGAGGAGGCTTTGGCCTTATGACAAGTAAATCAACTTGGCGAAAGGCCACAACATCAGAGCGGGAGAAATTGGTGGTTGAGGAGGTGCGGCGACAGGAGGAGGCCGCAAGAAGTGCAAAGGCGGTCTTTCTTGCCAAACAGGGGCAATGGATGCAGTGGGACGGTGTGGAGCGGAGGAAGATCAGCTGGAAAGAACTATGGGAAATGGAATCAAGCAAGATCAGCTTCATCATCAGAGCGACTTACGACGTGCTTCCATCACCAAAGAACCTCCATCAGTGGTACGGTGAGGATCCAACCTGTACCCTCTGCCCAACTAAAGCGACCCTCAAACACATCATGGTAGGCTGCAAGACCAGCCTCACGCAAGGGAGATACACGTGGAGGCATAATCAGGTCACTGCCTGCCATTCTGAAAGAGACCCGTTAATCCCTACTCTTTTTTTGATGTCTGCCAACTAATTTTTTATCCATGTCAGCACTCTACCCCCAATACCATGAGCCCTAATTTTACCTACTAATCTCCTATGTGGGACCTTATCAAATGCTTTCTGAAAGTCCAGGTACACTACATCCACTGACTCTCCCTTGTCCATTTTCCTAGTTACATCCTCAGTAAATTCCAGAAGATTAGTCAAGCATGAATTCCCCTTTGTAAATTCATGCTGACTCGGACTGATCCCGTTACTGCTGTACAAATGTGCTGCTATTTCACTTTTTATGATTGACTCCAGCATCTTCCCCACCACCAATGTCAGGCTAGGTTGTTCTCTCGGGCTCAGCTACCTGTGGACTCCAGGTCTCGAGGTGAGATAACCTTAAGTAGCAGGACACTCCCTCTCGCCCATGACGTCACGTGCCAGCCTTCGTACCTACTGACGAGGGTTCGACCATAAGTGGTCTGTGTGTAGGCTGACGCCACAACATCATATTATGGTCCTGACACCTCCGATTTCCCCTTCTCCCTCTCAAATTGTAGATTAAAAGAAGAATCAAGTACACAGGACAAGATGTTAAGAAGTCCCTTGTGCCAGTAGGTGGGGAGCATTTCACGACATGAGATGAGGAAACACTTTTTCACACAGAGAGTTGTTAATTCTATGCCTCAGAGGGTGGTGGAGGCTGGTTCACTGGACACTTTCAAGAGAGAGCTTGATAGGGCTCTTGAAGATAACGGAGTCAGGGGATATGGGGAAAAAGCAGGAACGGGGTACTAATTTTATATGATCAGCCATGACCATATTGAATGGCGGTGCTGGCTCAGACCAAATGGCCTATTCCTCCATCTATTTTCTATGTTTCTACGTTCTAAATATTTATGACAATTTATTTTTTTATTTCAGTACATTGTTTGAGACATTTTGTCATAGATCAGTGTGAAGGTATTATTTAAGTTCATTTGTGACCTTTCAAGGGTTTATCTTTGGAAAGAACAGGGAGAATTTATTACAGATCAACATATCAGTGGCATATCACTCTTCAACATAATAAGATACAAATAAGGGCCTCTGAAGGCAATCTGTTCCAATCTCTCTGCCACTATCAGGATCGTTCAACTGAATTAAGATCAATTAAAAAGTAATTTGAGTAAATTATGAGGTTAAAAGTTGTTAAGGTTAAAAGTTGTTGAGGTTAAAAATATCTTCTGTAGGAGAGATTGATTGTCCTTATTGTAAAGATGAAAATAAAAATAGCATGCATAATCCATA